>CM020043.1:18195336-18795336 GCA_009769605.1 Bucorvus abyssinicus
CTCTCTGCGGCCGAGAGCTGTGTCTTGCTTTGAGGGTTAAGCATTATTTATTATGTTCCAAGGACGATGAAGCCACGGAAAACTCAGTCCTGAGCTAACACAATCATCTGTCAAAGGGTAAACACCATGGGAAAAAAGTTACCAACAGCTGTAAATTGGGGTCTGCAGAGCCTGGGAGCGTCTCAGCCGCACGGCTGCGGCACCGGCGCAGCGAAGCGGAGCCTGGCCGCTCCTGCCTGAAGAGGCGGACAGGCTTCAGCAGCCTAACGAGTTATCCCCGGCTCCGGGTAACCTGCCGTGTGTACAAACCGAGCCCACGGCGATAACGAAGATGACACACAAACCTTCCCAGGGCAGAGCCAGGGCGGGGTTCTCCCGCAGCATGAAACCGGAATCAAGCCAGAGACTCAGCAGTGCTGAACAGGGCGAGTGTTGCTTTTTCCTTCATACGCACGCAGAAAAAAGCACCTTAACCCCTTAACACGCGAGCGGAGTCAGCCAGCACCCTAACCGGGCAGCGGTTGGGAGCCCTGCGCAGTCATCGAGCTGACGCACGCCCCAAAGCCCAAGAAGAGAGCGTCGCGGACGAGCCCAGCGAGCCCACGGTCAGCAGAGCTGGCAGACGACAGGGCAGACCTTCCAGAAGGCTCCTCACCCCTCCGCACTTGCCCCCGACAGCACCTTTCTCACGGCTTCTCTCCAAAGAGGCGACAAACCAGGCCATTTCCACGCGAGGCTGCTCCGTTCCGCCACTCCCCAAAGCACAACCCTCTCAAGGGGACAGAGGTTGCTGTGAACAGAAAGTAACGCATCGAATAAAATCGTGAACGTACCCGCGAGCGAAAGCAAGGGGAAAACAGAGCCCGGACAAACAAGATCTACGCGTGAATGAAAGGGAAAAAACCGCTCATGAGGTTTTCACGAAACGAAGTGGAAACAGAAGCGGTAGCATCCAGATTTCCTCACTGTCGGGTACCCGTTGCCGGACGGTTTTCACAACCCCTCTGCTGTAAGGCCAAGGCGTCTCAGTGAGCCTTATTTCCACAGACTCCTGTTTCTTACCGAGGACAGAGCAGCCTAGCCCATGGTCCTAGTGTGGCAGGATCAGCAGCGGGTGTCTGCAGGAAGCAGCGTCCTGCGGGTCCAGACGCTGCAAGTGAAATGCTATTTCCTCGCTCAGCTGCATCTTGGCTTCGCAGCCTGGAGCCTGGATAATTGTCCACCTTGCAGGATCCACTGCTGTCGACTACCCGTCCATTTGATCCATCATTCAAACTCTCCCTCTCATTTGGGGCAGAACGCCCACAGGTCCTTTCACCAGACCATCTGCTGGCTGGAGGGAAGGCACCACTACGAGGACGGGACAACCGCGGCTGCGGGCACTGAGGGGGATGAGTTACACAAAGCCCTCCTTCAGAGAAGGATCACGGTAAACTCTAAGAAGCCCCATCTCAGCCTAACAAAGGAAAAACATGAGATCGACAATTCCTTGATAAGCCAAGGAAGCACGATGCACCTTTGGGAGTGCAGGAGGGAGTGGGGGAATGAGGAGAAAGTCCTCCAGAGCTTCCGGATGACATCTCCCTGCGGCAGTCAGACACCAGGTACAGGACAGAAGACACCTCTGAAGTCAAAGCACCTTGCAACCAAAATACTGTGGTTTTCCACGGTTGCATCTCAATCACAGAGCGGGCAAGAGGCAGAGACAGGCACGCGGGCAGCTGTCAAGGTTCTAGGACAGGAGGGGAAAGGGAGTTTTCCTTTTGTTTATTTTCCTCATGACAAAGAGGTGAGGACACGAGCGCTCCTTCCCAGCACACCCCCAAATCAATGCCAACATGGAGTTTATCTACGGACAGGCGAGATTTCCCTTCCAGCCTCTTCCACCTGCTGACGGCTCCTGGCCGCTATTTGAGGTTATTCACCCAACGGCAGCAGAAGCTTTCCCAGGTCCTTGAAAGAGCCCATTTTCAGCAATTATCAAATAACCGACGTCTCCCTTACCTCTGCCCTTCACCAAGAGGCTGTCTGTCTCTCATTGGCAGTTGATCTGCCTCCTCCCAGAGGCTAGGTTAGTCCGTACTGTTTCTCGTCGGCAAGCAGGAAGCTGGGTCAGCAAAGGGACCTTCTGCGCTGGTGCTGAAGTCGCACGTGAAGAAACGCTCCCCAGCGGAGGGATTTGCCTGCCTGGCCTGGGGGCTGAGTTCCTCAAACACGCTGATTGCTCAGCCCAGGAACCGCGGACAAAAAGCTTTTAAAACGTACGGTGAGCCCCAAGAAACACACGGAAGCGCCTCAACGGTCTCTCCTTCAGGACTCTTCTATCCCCTGCGTAAAGCACAGCCCGAGCGCTGCCGCGTCAGCCAGCAGGCGCAAAACCGCCGTTCTCTGCTTCGCCTTGCGAAGAAGAACGGCAAGGAGAAAGAAGACACTGGGGCCATTCCCCATGCCTGGTCAGCTGCCTCCGCAGCAGCACCGAGGATAAGCCAGGGACGCTGACTCTTCCAGCACCTGAAGGTAGTGCCGCCGCCCCCAGTTATGGAAACGGGGGACGGGGTGGGGAGGCGGGGGGTGTTCCTGGGGTCTTTTGAGAACACAGAATTTCCTAGTCCGTTTGAGAAACCGCAGCTGCCACACCTCCCCAGCAGAAACCCTACGGCTCCTACCACCACATGAAACTCACTCAGCAGCCAAAGCTCTCCTGCTTTCAAGCCAGTAACGGTTGCCTTCAACCGGAGAAATGTGTCTCTGGTGAGCTGAGGTCGACGTGCCACGCGTCTCAAATGACCGCTTACAGTCCGACATACCAGGGACCAGATTACTGCAAAAGCAGCTGGCTAGTTAAACGTCCAGTCTGAGATGTGTTAAAGGAACCGCATTTCTGGAGAGTACCCGGCACTCGCTGGGGGCGGGGGGACACTAGATGAGGGAAGAAATTCTCCTTGTTACTGCTTTAAAACAACCAAGGTCCTGCCACTGGTTAACTACAAATGGTTCTGAGAAGGAGGAACTTCCGTAGTTTGCCTCCTATTACGTTTAAAGCTAAAGATGCAGCAGGGCTCTTACGCTGGTTTCAAGGAATGCTCACAGGGACGTACAGTAAGAGTTTGGTCTCCACATCACATGTAGCGTAAGGCATACTGGGGTAAAGAAGCCACCAGCGTGCCTGAGAATTCCGGTACCCGTTTCCCTGCCAAAGCCGCCAGCTCCATCAGCAGGCCACTCCCAGGTAACCCGTGACACGCAGACACCGAGCGTTCCCGCGCTCCAGCGCTGAGAGCGCACACCAAGTGCACACACAGATGTACTCGAAATCATTCATACCCTAACCTGGAAAGCCAGTTCACCCCCAGACTAGAGCGCTGGCCCTCCCTCCTGCCCGACAACCTAACGCATTTGAAATACAAAAGAACAACAAACACGTGAGGGTTACTGGAGAGCATCAGAAAAAAATCCGGAGCGGATCTCGGCTGCCATCCCCGGTCCCAGGGAAGCGTACGGCAGCTTTCCCGTGATCTCAGTAGGGCCAGGCGTTCACCTCCGTCAGAAAGGCACACGTCACGTGCCGCTGGGCTTACCCACTCACCTCGACATTACGTCTAGCTTAAGCAGGAGACATTTCGACTGGAAAAGGTCTTTCAAACATCTCCCTTTTACGTACAAACATACATAAAAGCACCTGAGAAGAGGAAACCAGAGAGAACCAAAAGTCACAGAAGAAAAAAGATGTGTTATCACCCGAACCGGTATCCTTGATCCACGCTGGGGACAAGCGGGTGCTTGCCCTTGTACCCGAGGCTTTTCTCTGTCTGCACTCAGACGCAGGATCTAACAGGTCCTGCTCTGTACAGGGACGCAAATACCCACATTTCCTTTATTCCTGCTCTACACTTCCCCCTCTGTCAAATCTTACAGCAAGTCTCTAGTAGCAGTAACTGCAATCTCGGACCTTTATCCTGACATCGTGACAGCTGTATTTTTGCATGCAGCCTTTAGGAAGAGACCCCCGATAAAAGCCACCTACTGTGAGTGTTCCAAGCACAGCGGAAAGCTCACGAAGCCGTCCACAGGATACGGGCACGCGCTTTCTGCTAGTTCAGTGACACCACCAAGGTAAGTAGAAGCTAACACAGCATTACTACACACTACGGCTGCTTTTGCAGCCAAATTCCTTTCCCTCAGTTATTGCAGAACATATTTACGTTTTTATAGACCTTGCTGGAGATGGCTGCGTTCAGTCTGCTTAGAATCACAGCGCATCTCGAGTTGGAAGAGACCCACAAAGATCACCGAGTCCAACTCCCTGTTCCTTGCAGGACTACCTAAAACTAAGCCATATGACTGAGAGCATCGTCCAGATGCTCCTCGACTTAGATCTACGCTGAGCAATGTTCAGCATGTTAAAGAACATGCTTTAGCTGGCACTTAGTTCCAGGCATCGCTGCTTGGGGCAAGCTTCAAAACACCAAGAGCATTTCTGTGAGAGCATGGCAACCTTGGAGGTCTCATGTAGAGGGACATGAAGCTCTGACTGGTGTTACAGATCAGAGGCTGGATCAGCGCTAGGGGATAGGAGCAGTCTAGCTATCAGGAAAGGCTGCTGCTGCAGTTTGCCACCAAATGCTTCCTCCTGCCAAGTACTTGCTGAAGTCGCACTTGATGCCTCATTTGTCTATTGTTTGTCTGTTCTCCACTGTTTGCATTGCATGCAAAGGCGCCCATACCCAACCATCCATATGTCTTCTTACCAAGAGGTCTCTCATCCTACTTTCAAGTACAAGAAAAGGAGAAGACTCATCATCTTTCCTGACACAAATGGAAAGAAAATAAATCGGTGTAAAATCAAATCTCCGAGAGATTTCAGTGTAAGCAATGCCTCCAGAAACGCACAGAAAGGCTTGGGGCTTTTTTATGGAAGCAAGAACAAGAAACTTCCTCTTGATGGAGACCTAAATTTGGCCTGAGAGGAATTCAGGTATAACAAACGTGCATAACACTCGGCAATGTTGGATTTATTAAAACTACATCTGCCACAGGTTGCACAGGAAACAGAGAAATCACTGAGCACAGACTGAGCACATAAAACATTGTCAGGGGACTTTGCGCATATTAGAGAGTACACGACATCATGCAAAGGGAAAAGGAAGACTTACAGAAACGTAGAGCTTCCCCTCCACACTCCGGAGAAGATAAAGAAAACGGAGCTGCTGTTTGCACAACTGCTGTGGGTTAACCCCAGTGGGCCGCCCACTTGCTCCCCATAGTGGGATGGGGGAGAGAAGGGGACGCGTGAGAAAACTCCTCGTGGGTTGAGATACGGGCGGTTTGAGAGGGAAAGCAAAAGCCACGCACACAAGCAGAGCAAAGCCAGGGATTCATTCAGCCCTTCCCACGGCAGGAGGTGTCCAGCCATCGCCGGGAGAGTCGGGATCCACCACGCGGAGCGGTGACTCGGGAAGACAACCACCATCGCCCCGCACGTCCCTTCCTTCTTCCTCCCCAGCTTTATCTGCTGGGCGGGACGTCTCATGCTCTGGGGTCTCCTTTTGGTCAGCTGGGGGGTCCCGGCTGTGCCCCCTCCCACCTCCTCCATCAACTACAGCCCACTCGCTGGTGGGGGGCATGAGGAGAAGAGACGTTTTGATGCTGTGCAAGCGCTGTTCAGCACTAGCTAAAAAGTCCCCGTGTTATCAGCACTGCTTTGGTCACAAACCCAAAGCATAGCACCATAGGAGCTGCTGCTCCATCCCAGCCAAAACCAGTAACAGCAATTTTAGTAAAATGGATCAAAGCCCAATGATGCCCCGGCCAAGTGAAATTGCCGCAATGAAGTTGCTTAACGAGTAAAATTCTGGAGCTTTTACTGAAATACTTTATCCATGTTCTGCAGCAAAGCATTACACTTTTAACGGAAATCAAAAATAAAAATGGAAAATAGTTTTGTAAACCGTGGGGTTGCAGCTTCTGGAAGCTGCATGGATCTGGACTGAGTTTGACATCATGTAGCTCTGAGTGCCCTTGCTGAAGTCAAACAATATACAACAAAAGAGAACATTAGCGGAAGTCCTCGTTTATCCTACTTATAGCTCCACAGCCACAGAGCCAAGCTAGTGAAAAACCGGGAGGGACAGGAGGGGGGTATTTGAGCTTTCACTCAAAACGTTAAAATTCTGTCAATTTGGTTCATACACAATTGACTGACTTGGTACCACGATACCGGAAAACGATGTGCAAGGAGAGCAAAATCCTTTGGGAACGCAACACTGGCAGGCAGAGGACACTCAGGAGGTCAGAGTGACCGCTTACAGGGGAACAGGTCCACTGCTAAGAAAAACGACGAGGCTTCCGACATTCTTTTAGGTGGCCTGCAGCAAGAGCTGTGCGCCAGCCACACTGCATACAGCAGGCAGAAATGAGGTACCGCCAGGAAGGCAGGAGAACCAGGCTGCTGACGGCCGTGCACACAAAGCAGCTCAGCCCCGGCAGGAGGCACACGGACCACTGTTGTACTGGGGTCAGGCTGTCATCACAATTAGACAAGACAGACAACAAACCACCCTGAATGTGATTCAACTGAACCACCTGGGCAGGTCAAAGAGGGAAGGAAAAAGCAGGGGGAGTCATCCAACGCGTTGAGAGCGCATCTCCACCTAGCAGAGCGGAGCAAAGCTCCTCCAAGGGAGCAGAACACCATGGAAAGATCCCGGCTCCGTTTTGCCTGGGAATACTCACATGAAGTGAGGCGCTTTATACCAAAGGCGCGGCAGAGCTGGAGTCAGCAGCAGACCCAGCCATGTCATCCACGGGGCACCAGGGAAAGCACGAATGAGCAGCATGGGGGAGCTTAACCTGCTCAACGGAGAGGACAGGCAGCTAGCACCTGAAGACTGCCTGGCAAGGGAGAGAAAGGTTCAGATGGTTTATTGTTGGAGACACGGCACCAGCTGTTAATATACTTGTCTTTGTCACAGCACTTGAAACTACTACCAGGCTGACAACAGAGCTCACTAAATCCTGAAGGGAACCTCCCTCATGAAGGGCTGCAGAGCAGCCCTGAGGAGAAGGACTTGGGGTGCTGGGGAGTGAAAGGCTGGACATGACCCAGCAACGTGCGCTCACAGCCCAGAAGCCCCCCGTGTGCTGGGCTCATCCCCAGCAGCGTGGGCAGCAGGTCAAGGGAGGGGATCCTGCCCCTCTGCCCCGCTCTGGGGAGACCCCCCTGCAGGGCTGGGTCCAGCTCGGGGCTCCTCAGCACAGCAGAGACACGGAGCTGCTGGAGCGGGGCCAGAGGAGGCCACAGGAATGACCCGAGGGTGGAACCCCTCTGCTGGGAGGAGAGGGGAGAGAGTTGGGGGGGTTCAGCCTGGAGCAGAGAAGGCTCCGGGGAGACCTTAGTGCAGCCTGTCAGTGCTGCAAGGGGCCTTGGAGAAAGCTGGGGAGGGGCTGTTCAGCAGGGGCTGCTGGGGCAGGACAAGGCGTGATGGGTTCAACTGGGAGAGGGAGATTCAGACTGGAGAAAAGAAAGACATGTTTCACGCTGAGGGTAGTGAGACCCTGGCCCTGTTGCCCAAAGAGGTGGTAGAAGCCCCATCCCAGGTCAGGCTGGACCTTGGGGCTCTGAGCACCCTGCTCTGGTTGCAGATGTCCCTGCTCCCTGCAGGGGGTTGGGCTGGGTGAGCCTGGAAGGTCCCTTCAACCCAAACCACTCTGTGAATCAACGATTCAGGACAGAAGGAGAAGGAACAGCTTCCTGAAAAGAGCCCTCACAGCCAAACTAAAGACTCATGAATCAAAATAATTCTGTTCATTAAGAAGATAAATATGATCCTTAAACTAAGAAAGGAAGAAAAACTTCAGGATAGCCCTAAGTCAGCAAAATGACCAAAAGAAGGTGCCCAAGGTTTTAAAATGTCCACACTTCTGCTCTACTTTCTGAACGGGGCTATTTGCCTGCCCGCTGCTGAGCAAACCAAACTTTGCTCTCCTGAAAATACGCACAGAACACACACAACTTCGATTATTTGCATCAGAAAGCGTCTAAAGCAAGAAGCTGAAGATTAACTAAAGCGGGCTTACAATTTTATGACCGCATAAATTAAGAGCTAATTAGGTAGAATGACACGTCCCTTTTAAAGAACTGCAACCAAAACCACGGTTCCTTCTCAGACTTTCATGCCATGGCTCCAGCAGGCTTAGAGGAGATTTTCAAACAAACACCAGAATTCCCACAAATCACGAAAGCCACCTGGTCTAAGAACTGAGGCTCTGTTTGAAACGTGAAATCCCAGAGGTCGGTCACTCCTGGAAGCTCTGAGGTACATCGAGTTACTACTGACTGGGCCACCCTCCCCAGGCCCTTCAAACCAAAGCCATCAGGCGCTGACGGGCATCCCAAACCATGACTGCATCGCCTTCTACACAGGCAGACAGGGTTCAGATACTTCCCCAAAATCATGCCTTTGGACACATCCACCTAGAGAGCAGAGGTCCAACACAACCGAAGCAATTCCAAAGGTCATGGCCTGAGCGCTCACTCTGCTGAGAGTACGCGGTCAAGTGCAGCTGATTTACTTTCCAAACTTACGACCCCTCTGCTTGTTGATACAGGAACTTCAAGCGAGTCCAGAGCATTTTCACAGCCAACAGAGGAAAAGAGCCTTAATACAACGCGTCTGGAGGGAAGGAAACCACACCAAACATCTACCTGTACAAAACAAGGCCAGCTCTCAGAGAGGAACTTCAACGCGATGCCAGTTGCAATGTATCCGTATCCTTAACGTCCACCACCAGTGGTGGATGTCTACCGCAGAGCTCGGCTTTTTAGCTTATTCAGAGCAACTGCTTAGAACCAGAGAGGAAGCAAGACTGACTCAACACCAAAAGCCAACCCTACAGAATAACGAACCATTCTTTTAAGACAGACACAATACTTAGGGCTTCAGCATAGCAGCTTTATGGTTAGAAAAAGCGTAAAACCCAGAGTTTTGGCGTTTCGATGCATAGAGACATCACCCACTGCAAGGCAAACAATGGCACAGCCTGCCCTGGACCTCGTGTCTTCTGAACCACCTCGGCGCATCACCATCCAACGCTCTGCTTGGAAAGCGCTGCAGCGCTCTCGTACCCGACCGTCACCAACAGAGGTGTCCCTCGACACCCCAGAGAGCATGGACCGCCCAAGAGCCTCGGCGCTTTCCTGCACAAGGACGCTTTCTGACAGCAACAGGCAGTACCCGGCTATACCCGCGCAGTGAACTCCCCGGGTGGACGCAGGTTTTGAGCTTGCGATGCTTTTTCCTCTTGCAGACAAACCCCCAGCGGCATTTGGGTACCTCACTCCAAAGCCTAACGCCAAAGAAGCTGACGGGCCCAAGCGACTTCGTACTTGCGCACTTTTGCCGACCCAGAAAATGGGGAGGCGGTCAATGCTGCTGCACCCGCTGCTCCTGATCCAACTTACTAAAAGAGCTCGTGTAGAGAACAAAGAGTCAGTCCCTTGCCACCAAGGAGTTAATTAACAAGAGGGGAAGGAGAGGCACATGGATGTTGGCATAAGGCAGACAAGACAACAAAAGATGTGGAGCTTGGGAAAGAAATAATCCAAAAAACTGAACCAAAAGGCCACATTCTTATGCAAAACCAGATTTCCTGTTCCCATCCCACTTTTCTGCCCCCCTTTGAGAGAACACCCTTGACAGATTGTCTGGCCCGACAATGGAAAGGTGAAAGCACAGCACAAGCAGTCACTGCTGCTGCTGCTCTCCGCCAGAACGCCGAAAGCAGGCTGACCTTCGCTCCCACTGCCAGCAACAGGAGGTCAGTACGAATGTCTAAAAAGGTTGTCCTGAGCCTTCAGCTCAGAGCTGCGAAAGGGAAACTTTCCAAAGCTGGAAGGAGGACAGAGAAACATCTTTCAGCAGCTGCAAGAACTACCTTATAAGCCTTTCGACGGCAGCGGGATGAGCTAATAAAGCCGGCCCTCAAACCCTGGAGGTTCGGCGTTCAAACTCCGCTTCAAGTTCACAAACGAAGGAATCCGTCATGCTGGCTGCAGTACTCGGCGTCATCGAGCCTCACCAGAAAATCACTACACCGTCTGGACTAGGCGTGCTGAGAACGCACCGGAGACAGGCAGCAGAGCGTCTTTTCCTCTGTCGGCAGAACGTTCTCCAAGACCTTGCCTCCCCGTGTCCTACCACCCTGTCAGTGTTAATTGCCTGCTTTTGTAAGGTGCGTTTTTAAAAGAGGCTCGCTGACCCCTGAGAAGTCCGAGCTTTCAAAGTGTGCCACTAGACTCGCTCAACTTACAGGTACAAAAGAAGTTTCCAGTCATATTTTTCAATCCAAGCATCTACTCTGGCTATTATTCTCTCAACAGCTCTCTACTAGTAATACACATGGAACAGCCACCGAGAACATTAATTTCCCTAGCTCAGCTATCTCAAGCAGTAAACTTTACAAGCCTCTTCACACAAAGCCTTGCCTCGCTTTTTAAAATTAAATGTAATGTCCAAAAAAACACAAACCAGACCCAGGGAAAAAAAATTTCCAGCGCGATTTTCTCATAAATCCTTCCCACAGAGCAGCCCAATCTTCAGATTCCAGAAATCCTCGGAACCAGAAAAAAGTTATTTTTCATTTAAATCTTAATGTTCAATTTTTGTGTACGGATTATTTCATTATAAAACTAATTGAAGCAGGGAGAACTCACCGGGCGATCTCTAAAATAGTACATGGGCACACGGACGTGGCCTTGAACAAATCTTTGGCACATCTTTGCGTAGAACGTCTCTCAAGCTTATTGCTAACTTGGCCACGCCGCTGGAAGGCAACAGCGTGGCCATCACTCCCGCATCACTGACCACCACTGGCCAGTGAACGGGAGGGAGCAGAAGCCTGCCCGTGGCCCACTGTCGAAACGGGAAGATGTCCCACAGTAGCTCACTGCTAAGCGGGCTCCACATAGTACTTCACCCCTACAGGGAACTGGCAACACCAGTTACCACCAAAAGTCGCAAAATACCGTCAAAATTCTCTGATTTCCGATGCAAGGGATCACTTTAGCTCATAAAAATCACTAGCTTTGGTAGGCTGGCAAGAGATTCGGGTGCAAAATTTCTGCCGTCTTCGTCATGACAAGAGCGACGTTGCAGCGGGTCGGGCAGCTCCTCTCAACTCACCTCAAGGCTTTTAAGCAGCAAAACCAAGCGAAGCCAACAGTACCGCTGTAGAAAAGCCAAGCTCCTACCTGATTTGCACGTCCTGCCATCGTCTTCTAACTGCACACCAGTGGGACAGGCACAGCTGTAGAAGGGGTCTCTTGGAGACAGCAGGCACAGATGGGAGCAACCGCCGTTGTTCTCTTCACACGGAGTGTGAACTTCAAGAAATCAAACAGATTTATTTTCATTTTTCTAGAATCCCTCAAGTGCTCATTTCACCACGACGAAGAAGTTATCGATCCCACGTGACTGGCACGAGCTTTAGCGCTCAAAGACAGAGGAACTACAAAATAAAATGCTTGATTGGCCCCTTCCCATCTTACTTGCAAGGGCACCTAACCTGAGGTGCACGCAGAAGCTGATTTTGGAAGAGCTGACAGTTCTTCCCACCTTCCTAAAGCTGAACAGGGCTAAGAGCCTTGGGCATCGGTTACTTTGTGGATGCCGGCTCTGCTCATCGTCATGAAAATGGAAAACAGGGCTCGGAGGACGGTGATGCTGGGGGGGTGACCCCTTCTGTGAAAGAAAGGGCCACGCGACAATTTGTACAGTTCCTACATTACAGCAGTGTCGCATACTGGAAATATCTTTTCCTACTGCCCAGCTTTCACAGCAAGACGTGCCCCTGGATCACCAGGAAATCCAGAGGAGCCACGTGTAAAGTCAGCAATTTTGAAAACATTAAAAAAAACCATAATCAGGGGGTGACAACACGTCACGGGACAGGGATGGACACACCACACCTGCACGTGCCTGTACCATTTACACGGGGAAAAAATGGCAGCACGAGATGAAACTGTTAACTCCAAAAGTTACGGGGAATATTGCCAGCTATTAAAAATCAAAACGAGTACGGCAAGTTGTGCAAGATCTCTCCAAAATCAATCACAGTTTGAATAAGCACCTGAACTGCTTTAACGTCAAAAGCAAAACCCCCCGCTCTGTGGGGCTGTGCTACTGCCACTAAGTCACTAAGAGGGACAACAGGGAGAGGAAGGAATCCTGACCTCAGTGAAGTCCACGGCATCCGTGCCATCTTCGGCACGTGCTGTTTCCCGTATTCTCTTTGTGACTGACCCCGAAATCCTGCGACCCGAGGCTGGGACACTCCCCGAGCTAAAAGCAATGGTGGGAATTCAGCACAGACAAACCCTTACCTGGCGCCGCGGGACTCCGCGGGGTGCTGTGCCTATCTGACAGCTTCAGGGACAACCTGCACACCTTCCAGCACCCGGATGATCGCCAAGCTCCTTCCGCTACTTTCAGCCCTGTTTGCTGACATCCTACGAACCTCCCTGGGACCATAACCGTCATCTTTAGGGAAGCGGACCTTACAGCGGCGTGAAGAAGGAAGCCAGTCCCAATGTCTCTCTGCGTGGCAAGAGAGGACTCTTCCCGCAGCCGCCCAGTTACGTGCATTTCCACGCCCCTGCTTTTAAGTCCCATTCTCGCGGCCCTAAAGCACCCGAGCCCACCCCCACGTGGCACACACCGCCAGACCCAGACTCAGCCCTCAGCACCTGCCCGCCTTCGAAGTAGCGTCACACACAGAGAAAGAACAGCGGCGTGTGTACGTTTCACATAAAAGCCCAGAACTAAATCCCTGCCACGCTGAACCACTCATCAACTCTTTGATTCCTTTGGAAGATAAACATAGCCAAGTCTGGACTGCAAGATCCGCACTTGTAAGCGCAACACGAACACTACGGATTTTGTGTTAATGCTACTTATTAAAAAAGTAACGATGAACATTTGTTTTCAGTTCTCTTTAAAATAACGGTGTTAAGAAGGTGCCAGGAGAGCCTTTATCCTTCTCAGTCAGGTACTCCAAGTCAAAAGGCGTCTCTGAGTTACTGCCCTGGGTTCTGGATGTGTCACCAACTGGCGCGATGAGTGAGCTCGTACCAGTTCAGGGAAAGGTACAGGATTCAGGAACTTACACCTTTAGCAACCAACCCCACGACTAGCGTCCCAACTTCACACAGGTGAGTAAAGACTCGAGCAAAACGCTGCAGGGAAAAGGAACACCTACAGTACGGCTGCCGGTCCGGGCTGAGGACCTGGATGTCCATCGGCGAGTACAGGGCGGACAGGATTTCTCTCCTTTTCTCTCCCGTCCTTTTGTTACAGGCGTGAATGGAGCGCGTCTGCCAGTCCGTCCAGTACAGAGTGTCCCCAGACAGGGTCAGCGCGAAGGGGTGAGTCAGGCTGCCCTCGACCACCTTTTGCCTGGATGGAAGAAAGAGCAGGGGTTACAAACGCATCGCTCCCCCTCGGTACCACGCAGGGACCAGCCTGGCTCTGGAAGACCTCAAACGGGAATCGCCGCCTTTCAACACGCTCGCCGGGCCGAGAGGTTCACCTGGTGATAACGGAGATGATCGCACCGAGAAGCGTGAACCAAGACTTTGCCCCTGCACAGCAGTAAGGACACAAATCCGCTGGGTTTCAGAGGGACGCGCGACCTGGTCGGCTCCACACCCACCTCTTTCAGAGGAGGCTTCACCGGAGTTCCTTACCCACCACAACCGCCCTCGGGAGGACACGCGGGTCCGAAGGGTGCTCCCCCAGTTACAGCACCACTGCCTGTTGTCCTCCCGTGCGCTCCATCGGCTCAGGACCTCAGCTGCACTCAGTCCTTTCTTGTAGCAGGGAAAGGAAGGACCAGCCCCCGAGCCGCTGTACGTCACCCCCCTCTCCTTGGTCGGCAGCAGAAACAGATCTTTTCCAGATCGCCTTTCTAAATGTAGAGCAAGGGTCCGTTACATTTTTTCTAAGACTATTTAATACCAATCAGAGCCGTTTCAGGCGTTTGTCAGTGACCACGCTCAGCCACACCTCTTCTGGGGATGCACCCCTTCCGCAGGGGCAGTCGGCTGAACCGAACGCCACCAAACACGGGACATTTCGAACCCTTTCTAAACCCCTGGGATCCCCACATCCGTACGTATTGCAAAGCATCTCTGCAATTTCGATTTGGTGGCTTTGGAGACATTTCCTAAGTCACTGAAAACACACCGGACGACTCCTCAGCCAAAGCCACACGCAGCCAGCTTTCACAGGAACGCTGCGTTTCGTGACGTGCCAGCACAAAGGCACCACGCCCCCCCCCAGCCCCAAACCAGTGCCCTGACACAGCAAACCAGTCCTCAGAATATCGCGCCAGACCACTTTGGGAAAGCTGAAGTCTCAGCGTCGTCCTGAAGGAAAGCGCGGAACACACCTTTCCTAGACCTCTACTGAGAGCTGCACTGAAATTGTTTCCGCTGAAGAGACTAATGAAAAAACCCCCAAAACCAGCTGGCGTTTGGCAGGGGAAGGATCCTGTTTCTTTTCGAGCAGCATAGGTACCATTTGCATTTCCCAGGGCAGGGGGGATATAAAAAGTACCCCAAAAATTCTGCGTATAATTCAGACTGGACAAGTTTAAAACAGACACGTGCAAAAGCAGCGTTTGCATATGCATGGACAAAGCAGGTAACGCGGAAAAAAGAAAACAAAATTATCATTCTTCATTCTGTTCTAGAGGTAAAATTGAAACCGCTCTAAAATTTCTGTCCTTCAAATCACCACTACTTCTCTCCCCGTAAAACACAACCGAATAAATAGAAATACGGGGTTTGCTTTCTCTTTCCTCCCTCGCCTTTGCTGTTGGTTCTCCACTAGTACCAGCAGTGGCCGTACCCCAGCGTCGGAGCAGCTGCCTTCCACCATTGCCCCTATTTCCATCATTCTTAGAGATCAAGTCTCCCCTTCTCCTGTAATTACATCCCTTGAAACCGTTCCAGCCGCTGCGCCGGCGCACGGCAGCCGGCGGAGCTGTGACAGGCAGACGGCTCCGGTGCAGCCACCCACCACGCGGAACACAGCCCTCCTTTCAGCCTGGATTCTGACGGGCTTCTGCGACGGGAGGGGAGGAGCATTGGAGACACCAGGAGACCTCTGTATCGACCAGTCTGGCTGAAACCCGTTTTGCTCTGGGTTTAAGGAACAGAAGCAACCTCCAAATTTACCTAGTTTGAACCATTACGGAAGCCTACCGTGACAGCAGAACCTCAGAGTCCCAACTTCTGTTTCAATACTGATCAGTGGAAGGGAAAAAAGAATAAATAAGAATTTCAGCTTAGAAGAGTTAAAATTAAGATCAGTATTTGTGGCATTTTATTAACACGTACCACATTTAAAGAAGGGAGTTCTGTTCTGCGGTGACACTCTAACACGCGCACAGCTACAGGCCATGGAGCTGCTCTGCCGGGAAGTCCCCGCGCAGCCAGACACACGGCACTTCCACGCGCATCCCGCACAGGAACCTGCTGAGCACAGGCGGGCATCTCCACCCCCGCAGCTGAGGGATGAAGGGCACACCAGGGAGCTGCGCATCCTCCCAGAACACCGCTCGGTCGTGGTTCAACAGAAAACCGCGTGGGGGGTGCTGGGCGTGCACGGCTCCATCGCAGAGGACTCTGGACAGACGGCTGGAATTAGTGGGTTCAAAGGCTTGGCCCTTTCCAGGCGGCCTTTCTCGACCTTAAAATGAGCAAAATAAACTTGACTCACAAATTACAGCTCTAAGTTTTCCACACACACGTGCAAGTGACGCTTACACAATCCCTACGCGCGCGGTACCTGCAGGATCAGCCTGGAGACCTCACCCTCTGCCGCTCGCCCCCGGATCGGAGAAAGATACTCATGTTGTGTCGTATGAAAGTCCCTCTCAGATTTCGGATTTTGAGAGAGCGTTTTCCTTCTCTCTGTGAAGCCGCACCCGGCCTTGGAGCTAGCGCTCCCTCCCGCAAAGGGCTCGTCCTGGGCCGTGCCTCTGTCAGTCAGCACTTGTCACGCACCACAAGGGCACCGTTACCTGGCTCTTACGCAGGGCTCTCAAAGGAGCTCCAGAGCACTTCGTAAAGGATGTCAATGCTGTTATTGCTCTTTTGGGAGCGTGAAAACCAGGCACAGAATGCACCTCGGCAAGAACGGAAAACGCGGTGGGTTTGGGGGGAGGCGTGGTATTCTATTACACAGGTTCGCGTAAAGTAAAACTCCTCCAACCCTTCACCAAAGCGAAGCGATTTCCTAACACAGCCACCTAAAATGTTCTGAAATAAGGAAAACATCATTTAAAACTATCTGAAGACCAAAGGCAGAATGCAGAGCCTTGCTTCCCTAGCAGGACATCTCACTGGCAGGTGACGCTCGCCCTTCAGGACCAACAGCACTTGCTCATTGAGCACCGCTCAGAACTGAAGGGGCGATCTCAAACGCCTGGGTCTGCTCTGTCCCAAGGGTCACCACAAGCCAAAACTCAACAGCACCTTTGGACGGGAGCCACCAGCCAAAGCTTCCAGACTGTGCTTTCCACCAAGCGTTAGGAAAACCTGCTGCCTCGCAGCCTGAAATACGGTGAATTTGGTTAGTTTATAGGCATGCCACAAGGGACATCTTCGGACGGGGCCACAGACAAGTGTGTCTCCATGTACATTTCCTGTAGAAAAAAAACCCCAAACCAGTAACGATACCATAAAATCCCCGTAGTTAAATGTTAGGCTGCCTAGGGCCAAGGAAAAGCCTCTCCAACTATTTTCAAGACAAGTATGAGCCTAAAAAAGAAAAAGCCTGCTGAACAAGAGGGCTATAAACAGTCTGTGCTGAAATACTGCTACAAACAGTTTTACTTTTAAAACCAGTTTTATGGGACGTGAGGCTATTTCACTTTTTGCAAGGCTATTAACATCGCATTTAAGAAGAACAGTAAGGCATTGACATCATTCCAGTTTCCCGAAAAAAAAATGCCGAGTTCAAAATGAACGCAAGGGGTGAGAAATAACTTAGAGCATCATCTTGACTAAAGGGAACTTACCTAAAGGAACCATCCAGATTTGCCCTATGAATGAAACTCAGCTTTGCATCAGCCCAGTACAGCTTCTGCTCATCAAGATCTATCGTGAGTCCATTTGGCCAATAAATATCCGAATCGACAATTATTTTCCGCGTGCTGCTGTCCATTCCTGCCCGTTCTATCCTGGGTGTTTCGCCCCAGTCAGTCCAGTACATGTATCTGAAAAAGAAAGCAGAGAGGCACACGGGTTACACGGCGCTCCGGACACGGGTTTGCTTTCGGAGCAGAAGGGACAGCAGCGCTTTGCAAAGCCCTGAAGTGTATCTGCGTAGGGCGGTGGGTACACGCAAAACTTCAACGTACTTATTAACTCATTAACACACTTATTAACATAAACCAACCGCAGGTCCAGCGGGTGCAAAAAAAGCGCTTCACGAGAGCGTCGCTCACAGCATCGCCGCCGCGCCACGTACCACCGTTCTCCTGCCACGCTGGGCAGCACCTGGCTGTCCTAAGCATTTATAGCCGAGCATCCTCCCCGCGCGGCCACTTGCCACCCTAACTCACAGTCTGAAGCGACTACCTACCTACCCGAGCAGGCGAGGACCACGGCTGAACCTCCTCCTGCAAGTCCGTACGCAGAAAATACAAAATCGAGTGCCCTGACGTTTGTGTCTGTCAGTAAATAATTCAGGAATCGGCGCAGACTTAGACCGACATGAGATTAAATTTTGGGGTGCTTTTTTGCCCCTTTCATCCGTGTCCCCGTTTCCCTGTCCTCCACCTGCGGACCATTTAAACAGCTCGAATGGAGACATTAACCGCACTTGTCAGTTGGAAAGGACCGGATCAAAACGTGGCACATCACACCACGTCTGCGTGAGACGCTGAGACCGCACAGTCAGGAGAGAAACCTGGTCAGAACGGGACAGTCAGTCCCCAGCGGGTAGACGTTATCCAGCGTAATACATCCCGGGTGCAAACGGAGCCGGCCACGGGAGCAAACACACCACGGCCGACCCCGCGCACGGGTACCTCGGGCCAGCGAAACGGAACTGCTTTCCCCCGGGAAAGCCAAGCCAGCCACCTCTGGCAGGGTCTGTGGCAGGAAGCCTCTGCCCGAGCGAGCCCTCGGACAAGGTCAGGTGTCCGTGCAGCAGACTCGCCACCACGGCCAGGCTCATCGCGCTAGCATCACCGCAGGGTGACAGCGGTGCCGGGCGGGCACCAGCTGGGGAAGGGCACGGAGCGACATCGAAGCGAAGTCCTGCCACCACGGGAGCTCCAGAAAAGCACGGTGAAGAGGCATCTACCCAGTCCTGCCGAGCCCCCGCTCAGCCAGGCTTCTCATAACCTGGATTATCCCAGAGCCTCAGGTCCCCTGAAGGAGACAGCGCTGGCCGTGCAGCCAGCGGCAGGAACTGCCAAGGAAGTCCCCACAGAGGAGCCCTCAGCTTTCCTGAGACGGCTCACCTCAGAGCGGCTGCAGCGGACGCGTGTCCCCAGGACGCCCTCCCCGAAACAGGTCAGCGCCAGCAGCCAGGGCTGGCGGGCTGCTCCCGAAGCAGCGGCGGCAGCAGCCGAGCTGCCCCGGTTCACAGCGCAACCTATGAATGTAACTTGCCGCTCATTTTGGTTTTCCTTAACAAGTCAGGCTGTAATTTGTGGCAGCTCAAACTGCGTGGGGAAGCGGCTATTGACAAACAACGGAAGCCAGGGAAAAGCAGACATAAAAGAAACCCCACACAACCAGCTGGTGAATCAGACCGTGACACTGATCCAGCCAAATTCTCATTTTTGGGGAGGTCCGAGCAGCCCTCTGACCCGGCTCGTCTGCACTGGCCTGATGCACTCAAAGGACACCTTGAACCGCAAGAATGAAGATGGACTGTTGAATTAAGAAAAAACCTGGCTATTAAAGGCGACTTCAGGCTCTGTCATGTGGCTGTGACAACCCCACGCTTACTCATAGACTGAAATGTGCCAATGCAAACTAAAGAAGGAGCTTAAACCAAAATCAAAAACCCCACGACAGGCACTAAAAAGCGAAAACAAAGGAGACAGAACTGGCTAAGCCCACTTAAACCTCAAAAGCAGGTTAAAATTAAAAGGATGACAAAAATATCCCCAACACGACCCTTGAGCAAAATTCCTCTCCTCAAGCCTCCCACAAAAACTGGAGCCTGCCCCGAAGCTCAGCGCGTTCAGATGATGGAAAGGAAAAAAAAACGACCGTAAGCCAAGGGGCCCTCGCGGCTTTTCCGGGATGTTAAAGGAGCCCCAGCTCAAGAGCGTCTCCCCCGAAACGCCCAAGCTGTGGCCCCATTTCACAGGTGCCGCGTGCTTCTCCTTGGCCACACGGAGACTGATGGACCACAGCAGGAATTACAACTTCACCCACTGATCTGCCAGCCCAACGTTTTAGCTCGTTAACGGGTACCAGGCTCGATCCTCACCAACGCCGCTGTCACCCGAAGGGCTAAAACCGCAGAGCACCAGCGAAGCCCCTCTGCCACCAAGGCTAGCGGGATGGCGATGCGTTTAGAGCACGCGCCGAGCCGCCTGAGCGCAGGCAGCCTTCTCCCAAAGCACCTCTCTCCCAGCCGGACTTTATCGACGCCACAGACGAACAGAGCACTATTACCCTGTCGCCACCGTGTCCGACTGCAGGGGGTCTCTGCAAGCCTGTAAATACCATAAAGCGGATCTTCCTGCTGAACATTCCCGTTGTATTGAGTCTCCGCAGCAAACAAGCACCTACTGAAGTAATGGTTCCGTTCCCCCGACGTGGTCCTCCACGGGGAAGCACACCAAGCAACGGAACGGACAAAGCGAGTCCTGTCTCCGTTTAACCTCCTGCCCTTTTCCAACAGGTTTCCACCCTTTGGGCAGGCAGCAGGTGCTGAACTGCCATGAACTGTAGGAAAACGGCTGCGGTTTGGGGATCTCGCAGCACTTCCAGACCCTGAACTGGGAGTTTGGCTATCACTGGAAGAAGAGATGAGGTGTTCCAGCAGCAGCAGTGGGAGTCCCCGGTCTACGTAAGCCTATTGAAAGCCATGACATTGCCAAGTGCAGCGTTTCCTTCCCTGGTTCCTGCCCCTGATGCTGACATTAGCACCTTACAGGGAAACAAAAATCTTTGTTACCTCAGCGAACGAGCCGTCCGGCCAACGGCGCCGCTGCAGGGATGCTTCAACAGAAGGAAGAAATAAAGGCAGCGGCCCCCCGGCTGAGTCCCCCGATGAAACTTGCCCAGAGAAAGAGGCATCACTCTCCAACTCCCTCCGGGTCAGTCGCTCCCAAATTAGGGAGGTGGGAAGGGGGCAGTTTCCTTGACGTGATGAGTTATCAGGAGGAAGCCAAAGGCTTTGGCCCTACCCTTGAAATAAGCCACGGATCTGTTTAAGAAAACGAGTTTTCTGTCAAAACCACTGAACTCTGCTTGTGCTAGCCAGGGCCACCGGAGAAGGAGGATACGGGAGATCAGTGGAGAGAGGACGTTACCGGAGCCCAGTAGCAGCCGTTATGTCTTCCCCTTGGCATCTTCCAAACGCCCCCAGGACACAGGACCAATTCTCACCCAAACCGCGGGTGGTTTTGCTCGCGGCTTTATGGGTGCGGGGAGAACACGGCAAAAAGCAGCTTCTCAGAGGAAAAAAAAACCAGCCCGTGCACTGTTACGAGTTGCACGGGAGGAACTGATCTAAACCAACCTGATTCGATTTAACCTCAATTAGTAGAGTTTAAACCCGTGACGATTACCTGATTCAGGACCCCGACACGTTACTTCTGCCGGTTTTTTAACGTGCTCAATAGTCCACACTTCTGTTGGCTCCACACAAACCAAGCACTTTGAAACCCTCTGGACATCACCAATGTCTCGGGGACCGCTCGCGGTTTGGGATTTATTTTTTGTTTGTGTTTCAAATACAAACTTTTGCGGGTGTCCAGGACGTTAACAACCCCTGTCGTCTTCATTTCACTACCAAAAAATGGGATATTCAGCCCCGATAAGGTTTCAGGAAAACTCGGCAGACGGTGCGAAGAATCTCAGTCCAGTAGTGCCCGTGCTGGTAAACGCTCCCTGGTTCGGAAGCCTGCTCGGAGGATACACACTGAGTAACACCGACGAGCCTAGCACACGTTGGGGGTTTGGTGGCGGTGTTTTTCAACGTGAACGACACAGTTTTAAATGTCCCTGGGCCAGGGCATAGCACAACAACTGCAAGGAGCTAAAAACACCTCCGCCAGGTTTTGTTATCTTGGTACACATTAGATCGATCACGGGTTTAGGACCGAGATTGGGCGCCCCAGGGGTTTCGTACCCCCCCTGGACTGCAACAGCTCAATAAAAGTGTAACAGCACTAAAGCTGTAAAAGAAAGCGAAAACATCATTCCTAAGAGCTAAAGAAAAGCCCTTGTGAGCAGAATTCACCGCTAGGCAGCTACGGCAAGCCAATGCCCCTGACAAAACCCAACCAAGCAGCTCCCGAACAAAGAGCAGCCCTGGGACAAACTCCTGGGTTACTTTATTCAGGTCTTCAGAGCTGCCTAAGTGTCTTCTCCCTCTCTGGGTTTTAACCTCTAACTCCAGACTTTCAAGGCAAAAAGAAAGGCAGGGGGAAGAGATTAACACCTAATAATAACTTTGCAACGACTGCACCAATTCTGTCCCTAAACCGAATTGCATTTTGCTGCACCAAAGAGACCAGCGGGAACGAAGCACAGCAAAAGCCAGAGCGTGGTCAAGGAGCTGATGTCACCGGAGACGTCTTCCTGAAGGCACAGCCCCCAGCAGTCCAGCCAGCCCAGCGGCCGGAGGGACCGGACTCCGCAACGCTCCCAACACCCAGGTCCCGCTCTCCCAGCACGCTCAGGAGCTGCGCCCTTCGCTCCCAAGCTTCCCAGACGGAAGGCAACTAGGAAAACACAGTTCGGCCGCAGTCGTCGGCAGGTCACTGGGGTCTGGCAATACTTCCTGACCGCGCTGCACGGGGGCTAGCAGAAACACGGCTCTGAAAGCCACCTTGCAAACGCAGACGGATGTTAAGGTCGGTGAGCTCCGCCCCACCGGGGTTTTGCCTTTTTTTTTTTTTTTTATTTTATTTTTGCCTGCTTAACTCATTTTAAAATTCCAGGTGCAGCAACAAAAACAGGATGAGGAGCCTATTTCCCCTCCGTTTTAAAGCTGCAGGTCATTTCTTATTTCCTGGCGCTTCGTCTCTCCTGCCATCATTTCTGCAAAGACCAGAAATCACGGCCATGCCCTCGACGAGCGGCCAACCCGCCGTCTGGGCTGGACGGTGTCGGCGTCGGAACAGAAGGGGCCGGCGCTGCCCAGCCGCTTCTCCCAGCCCCGAAAGGCAGCCCGCTTGCCAGCCCTTACATAACCTGCTTACACAAAAGGGGCCGCTCGCGCAGATGACGGAAATCAGCACGCACTTCTCCCGTCTCGACAGCGTTCTCAAACCTACCCAAGCCCAGGGCACAAACCAGGAGCTTACGGGAAATTGCACCAAGTTTAGATTCCTACACGGATAAAACTTACTTGCCCCATCCCACCTTTAGAGTTACAAAAACTCCGCTGTGAAACGAAATACCACCCACTGTTCACAGAAGGGAAAAGAACGGCTGTCTCGCATAGCATTAAGCTGCAAATTACTTACTCAAATTACCTCTTTTTTTTTTTTTTTCCAAGCGCTGAACTTTGAGATCGGCGTGTTCTTGACAAAAAACATTACATCAAACCCAAAAATATGCCACAGCAGGTAACCATCACAACTGACCACATGCCTTTAAAGCAAAGCAAACAACATCGCCCAGAACCACCCTTCTCCACTACGGTTTTCCTACAGCCTCTTTCATCCTAGGAGGTTTATTCTTTTAAAATATATCCATTTTCTATACGCATATATTATACTATTTGGAGAACTGAGAACAAAGAGAAAAACATAGCTGCCTGTCAGCTGATGGATGCTCAGGTATCACTGCGGGGCAGGAGGACATCGTCCCCTGCTCACCCGCATGCATGGCAAGGAGAAAGGCACCCTAGTGATCTCTCGGAGGTAAACACGGCTGCCGCAGCCCGTTCAAAAGGCAGGTTACGCGACTCTGCGAAGCTGAAGAATCCTCGGAGAGAGGGACTCCAGATTCCCAGAGGCAGCAAGGCAGAGAAGGAGGGCAGCAGTAAGGAGCCCGCTGCACCACTCCTCGGAGGGGTCAGGAGGAGAATTTCCAGCCTGGCATGCAGTGTCCCTGCACATGCTGCTCCTCGGGGTCACTAGGTAAGGTCCAAGCGGCCTCAGCAGCCCCGAGCAGAGGGGAAGGCTCACCTCCCTCCACCCACTGCGAACGAAGCCCAGGACGCTGCTGGCTTGCTCTGCAGCAAGGGCGTATTGCCGGCTCATATTCAGTCCGCCGACCCCAAGCCCTCTTCTGCTTTCAAAACACAGGATTTGTTTTAGGAAAGGGAAGAACAGTCCAATTCTCACTACATTCAACCCGTTGTAAGGCATACTGTAGCAACTCACAGGTCAGGGGATCCTCAGAGGGAGCTGCCGAACTCTGTCCACCCGCTTGTGAGATACCCCCCACCTTCTGCTGTTTACACGCAGTGACTTAAGCCAGGACTTAACCTCTGACTTAACCGCCTCTGCCTGAAGTAAAGCCTAGGTTTCTTCCTCTCTCCGTGAGGAACACTGGATTAAAGCACATCAAGACAGTCCAAGAAATTATGCCTACAGGCTGCACTGACTTAGTGGAGGACAGGGGTCCAGCCAAGCTACTGGCCAGCAATCGTCCACAGGAGGTGCTGGTTGCTCTTACCCACAGATCTCACAACTGCCCCCGAACACGGAGCTCAAGCCAATGCCTTTTATCTTTCTCTGTGCGCTGATGCAGTTTAACTCGACGGCTGAGAAAACGCTACGCTCAAACAACAGCCACTAATCTGTCAAGGCATACGACCCGAGCACGTTCATTTGCACACTTTTAAAACACAATTGGAAAAAAAAAAAAAAACCTGTTCAACAGGTTGTGTGGAAAAATTCTTAGTTCTGCTTATACTATTGCTAAACTTTACAGGAGAAAATGAGAAATGTGTTCTGAGTTAAAGCCGAGTCCCCCATTCACGACAAACAGAATGGTGCCAGTCCAGCCAGACCAGCACGTCGAACAAACCACCATTTCCACACGGTCTCTGCGCAGCTGTTAACCGCTCCCAGCGAGTCAGAATTCCAGCTTCCACCAGCTCCTTGGTCCCAGAACCAAAGCTACCGGGCCAAAGCTACACCCCCGACTCCACCTGAGAACAAAACGCAGCGTGTGCTGGCACCGAGACAGCCAAAGCCCCCCTGTGGTTCCTCCTGCTCCCTTAAAAAACGGTGTAGAAATTAAAGCGATCAGAGCACCACGATTCCCAAACTGCTTAAGACTACACGCGCACCGGGCAAAAAAGCGCCGGTCTGCCGGGCTCGGGATGCGCAGAACCCCAGACCTTACAGCACAACCGAGCGCGAGCAGGAGGCGGAGATCAAGGCGTTATGAACCAGCTCTGCCCACTTCCACCTCCTCCCCAGGCAACTCCAGGCGGGGGGGCGCGGAAGTCAGTCGCTTCTTTTGCTGCCATCTCCAAACAGGCAGCTCCGCTCTCCAGGGAAGCAAATGGTCTTTGAACAGTTTCTCCTCGCTAGTCCGATCTACGAGCAGGCAAAGGGGGAAATAAGCAAACCAGATGGATGAAACACCGAGGGAAAGGCTGTTGCCATCAAGGTCATCCATCTGAAAACGAGAGTAAATAACACTTCCCACGCGACCTCCAAGTCTCTCGCGCGTGAGGCTATTTGGGCACAAAACGTACGAAGAGCTTTCCAACTCCCAGAAACCGCAGCCGTACCGAGATACTGGGTGCAACTCGTAACCCGTGTTACGGTTGAGCAATTTTTCTTCCACCCTAAGAAAACAACCGTGCTGCTCACGCAGTCCTCCTCATCACAGTGTTTCAGATAATTAACCAAAAGCTTCAAAATCATTCTATACTTCAAATGAACTACTAAATAGCGACACACAGGATGTAAACTAATCTCTAGCTTTCAAGGCAGCAATAACCTTGTTTCGCTCCAGACCGAGGCGTCTTCTGCATCTTAACCGGGGAGCCCCAAGTGACAGTAAGAGCGGCTAAAAGCATCCTCTTTACCCACACAACGGCTGATGTTTCTCCTCTCCGGTATTTGCAAGTCGTAAACTTCCATTCAGTATTCCCCTTCCTCTCCACTATGCCGAACGAGGTAAGTTATCCTACAGATCTTTTACATATATCTTATCGACAGGTGTAACTTAAACACACATAGCTGTCCTTAACAGACGATGCACTGCTAAAAACATCTCACCGTTCACAGCCATCTACAGCAAGACCCTCAAAGCCTCCATCTACCATGGCTCACCCCGACCAGGCTCCAGCACGCGGACCCAACGGATCCTCGTGGGAAGCCCAGAGGCTCACGTACCCCCACACCGCGCGCGGGACGCAGGAACCGGGCAGTTGTACCGAAGGGCTGCTGTAAACGCGGCTGTGAGCGATGTCGGGACAGCGACAGGTCTGGCTCGTGGGTTTGCTGGGCTATGGCCCGCACTTCCTAACGCTGCTCAGAACCTGGTAAGGCGTGTTTAACCTCGGAACTAATGACCCCTCTGCAGGATGCCCAGACTGGTGAGTAATAGCTGTATCCTTCGCTCCCAATAATTTCTCTTTATTGCTGTTTTCTTCGTCTCATCTCCTTTCCTTCCCCATAGCCCCTGCTCTTCCAGGAGGGGAGCACTGCTCCGTAAATGAAGGTGGTTTCTGTGCTGGTCCTCTGGTGCCCCCACTGCCCAACAGACCCACACCACGTCATGGAAGACATTTGAAGAGCTAAAATGAGGGAGGTTCGCAGCTTCCCTTCAGCTCATCAGACCCGTTCAAAGGTCTTTGCTCTCCTCCTCCGGGAACCCCAGCAGCGTTAACACGCCAGCTCGGGTACGGCCAATCCCACAGCCCCAGTGACCGCACCAGGCGAAGGCTGCTCCTACGCACACGCACCAACCCGGCAGACAGCAGGGGGCTTTTGGAAGCAGTCAATCCGTTTTTATGTTTCTCTGAAATACTCATTTCGCAGATGCCGGGTTTTGCTCTTTGAGCTTCAGCAAAGAGAGGAGGCAGAAACGTCTCAAGCAGTACAGTCTGCTGAGGAAGTCCAACCACCGACAACCCAGCCGGGACTTGAACAGCGAGCTCGCTCCAGAAGGTACTGCAGCCACCTGCACGCAGCTCAGAACACAGTCAAGATCGATACTAAGCAAAGAAGGTGTTTCCAACACATCGTAGCCTTTAACAACGTGAACTAACTCCTTCATTAAGCACCCAGCAGTGAAATTCAGCTACGGGGGTCACTGATACGCTCCTCAGAATCGGAGCCCTGAGTGACGGCTTCAAAGTAGCAAGCCTTGAGGTTCAGACTTAGACGTCCTAGATTTCACGACCCTCGTCAACACACGTCCTAGGCTGTTCAGACCTGAGACCTTCCCCACAGGACTGAGAATTAGCGCCTTTGTTTCGGCTATGCGTTCACACACTCTTCTGAAAATGTCTTTTTACAGACGGGAGTTTGCTTGCCTCGACGCACCGCCAGGACTCGCTTCGGCAAGGAACCCCTGCTTCTTCCCTCCGCGTTCATGACAGCTAGGCTCTTCTCAGTGCGTTGCACAGGATTTGAGCTAGCTCTGTAGTTGGGCTCGAGTCAAACCTACACATACTCTACCAAGTTTTGTTAGAAGTTGCTATCCTGAAAACAAAGAAATACTTAGGCAAAAGCTGCAAACTCAATAGAACACCAGCACTCCTTAATGCGCCATCGGCAGTCCACCCAGCCAGGAGGTACAGAGATGCTACTGTTCTCCAAAACAGTGCCCCGAGTTTTAGCCTAGTGTCTTCCTCTAAATAAACTCAGCTTCACATAACCTACACCAGGTCGGGGAATCTCGATTCGCAGAACAAAACATCAGTGAATTTGCAGAAAAATGTCCTGTACTCTCCTCTGTCTCCTTAGTTTATTCTTAATCTCAGGGAAGCAGAATATTGGTTTATCCCATTTTCTGCCTCCTTTGATTCCTAGAACATAGGGTGGATCCAGCACGAAAGCTTTAAGGTGTACGGGAGAGAACGCCACGTTACGTATTACGTGGCTGCCTGTTAATTACGACACCGTCTCAGAGCATCAGAAAATCCTCTGCAATTAAGGATTTTCACAAGCTCTGGGAAAAGCAGAGACCCGTAGATGATCTGCAATGGTCTCTCACAGCTTGCTTTGAAAGAAAGAAATTTCAGAAATGCTCTGAACGATTGCTGGAGGAGATGACAAGGACATCTCTCGTGTTATAACCTTCAGGTAAACATTGCCTTTATGGAAGGAAGGTAGGTTGGCGGTGGAAACAATGAAGCTGTTTAAAAATGTCATTACACCAAAAACATCCAACTTCGGCAAGCCTGCCAAAACATTAAAAAAAAAAAAAAAAAATCCTACTTTTGAATGTCAGCTGGAAATCACAGAAAAATATGCTTCAAAAGGCATCTCTAGAAGTCAACTAGTCCATCTCCCGCACCCGAAGGCTCGGTCATTACACCTACAACGTTCCTGAGATGATCGTTGTATATTCATCACGTCCTCCTCTATTCTCTCGAACCAGTCTGTCTTGACAAGTCACACTCGAAACGGAATAAAATCTATTCATTAGGCAAACGCCACGCTGGGCAGAACATCCCTCTGCGAACACCACAACACGAGCGGAACCCTCCAGCCACCTCTGCCTTCCTGAAGCTGAAGGAGAGGGTGTCACCAATCTGCACAAGGACGTGTCATTTCGTCAACAGAAGGAAATTAGATCTCTTTGACACGCAGCATCCCTGGACAAACCCCTGTTGGGGTACCTCTAGTGTCGACTAAGCATTCACAAACTGCTTCTGTGTCCCGTTTTTCTTCTGGAAGCTAAAGCTGACTGGCCTATACCTCTTGAAGTTTTCTTCCTCATTTTCCAAGCTTCCTCACGCTTCTCTAGAAAAAATTGCTAAAAGGCCAAAACCACATCTATGGAAATTCTTCCAGACTGAAAGCAAATGTCTAGCAACTTTTAGACCGCATCAACCAGTTTTGAGAATCCTCCTCTAAATTTCACCAGATTTCACGATCCAGAAAAACCCCCACAAACTCACCCAAGTGCTCTAACCTAACCTGATTTTAGCACAAACTCTTCCGTCAGTTGTAATAACCGCGTCAGCCACCTGAACGCAAACACTTGTTAACAAAAAGACAAACAAAAGGCTACCAACCATTTTCTTCCACCCACTTTCTCTCTGCAGAAAACACCAGTAAACAAGGAACAACTGGTCCGAGGGAGCTCAAACCCAGAGCCTGCTGCGCCGAAATCCGGTGGAACGATCACTGCTTCACAGATGCACCTAGGGAGTACTTCAGAACCACGGCGTGAAATGAAGTGGGTGTAAAAGCAAATGAAATCTGAATGCTTTGTTCCACAAATACACAGGACGTATGGCTTGGGGGGTTATTAAGTTGACTATATTAGGTAGTCATTTGTCAAACCTGCCTTGAGTTAATCCAGAGGGCCCTTGTGCAACACTGGATTTTGTCACTTTGACCCAGAAGAGCCGCTCTCTGGAGGCTGATGTTAATAGACCATCGTGGGGATGAACGAGTTAATGATAAAGGGTACGCGTGTCTTCACAACGCATTTTCACAGAGCATTTATTTCTGTGGCTTTTGCACTGGATTAATACACAGATCAGCCCAACAGCCACAAGTTAAAACCCATAGCGGTGTTTCACACAAAGCTGCTGCTCCCAACGGAAAAATCCAGCCTATAGACTCTGTAGACTGGAGTGCTGAGAGTCACCAGCGACACCCGGATTCTCTTCTTTGCCAGCACAAACATGATTATTCAACATCACCACTTTAAAACATCCCGATTTCGTTCAGCAGAGCACAGCAAGTGAGAATTCCTGTTTCGACTCACGCAGATTTATACACCTTGCTGTCTAGGTACGTTAAACAGGCATCACGTATCAAATGAAAGTCAACTGACCGGAGAAGACAACTGAGAAAATAACCATAAAAAAGGCTTGGAAAAGTCATTCCTTTTCAGAAGTGCAATGGGATAAGTCAGGCAATCGTACAGGTTGAATATTTGGCTTGGCACCGAAGAATGGCTGTATTTTTCTTTTTGGCTCTATGTCTGGGCTGTCATTTCTTGCCACAAAATATTTAAGCTCAAACATATGTTCAGCTACAGATCTTGAGAAAGAATACCTCGGGAAAATGCATACTGAAACAAAAGGCTACGTTTCTTTTACAGAAATAAAAACGCAACATAAATCACCACGGTATCCATTTCAGCATTTAAGTCAAAGTAATATTTACCCATGAGCAGGATCCAAAGCTATTGCCCTGGGCTGATCAAGGTCTTGCCAGAAGAGGACTTTTCTAGATGTTCCATTGAGATTAGCTACTTCTATCCTATTGGTTTCTGAATCCGTCCAGTAAAGTTTTTTCCCAATCCAATCGCACGCCAGGCCATCCGGGGAAACCAGACCAGAAATGATGACATTCTGCACCACATTCCCAGTTTGGTTAATGTAAGTTTGCTTGATGGCTTCTTCACTCACATCTGTCCAGAAAACAATGCCTTGTGAATACTGGAAGTCAACCGCAGCAGCATCTTCTAAACCACTGACCACCACAGTGGACTCCAGCTTCGTGCCTCCAGCATCCACGAGTCGGACATCCCGCCGGTTGGCAAAAAGCAGAAAGGGAGATGCTACAGAAGAAAAAAAAAGGAAAACATGTTAGTATTATTGGTACCCACAGATGTTAAAGCACGGAGTATGAATATGGCAGAGGAGGGGTTTTTTCCCAGATCAACGGGTCGGGCAGCACAGCAGAAGGAACGCAGAAGTGGCACATGAGATCAAAACACCAGGTACCCAAAAAGCTTTTCCATCTGCATGTAAGACAAAGGAGTAAAAGGCAGAGGGAAAAGCAGCCCCAGTTCTGCATCTCTGGGATACGGATAGCATCTTCAGTACAGCTAAGAATTCAAACTGAGGCCTTCAACAATACCTTCCCCGATACCTTCTGCGAATCCATAAACACGGGTTTAGAACAAAGGAAGTCCTCACGGTTTAACAGCTTGGCTCACCCAGTCAAGTAGTAACGACACACAGCAGAAAAGTTCTGGTGCCTTTCAGCAGCAGGCGGGAAGCTCACCGTCCTAGACACAGTACCGGGAAACGTTCCTACCAAGGTCCCCCACAGATGACAAAGGCGGTGACAGAGGTTCAGAAGTCCTGCCTTCTCCCCTGCCCCGCAACAAAGAGAAAGTCAAGGAAGAGTTTAAAGGAGGACGATGACGTGGGCTGTGGAAGTTAGTCAGGACTGCTCCCTAGCTGGATGAAGCAGCCAGAGCAAAAGGCCAAAGGTTCTTGCTGCTTAAAGCTCCAAGTGGGTGGTGGAAGCTCAAGCCCTAGTTCTGAATGACAGGGAACAGGCTGTGAAAGGGGAACTAACTTCTGATTGATGCAAAAGGGAGGGGAAGCTTACAGACCCGTCAGAACGGCAGCTGTAGAGCTGCTCCAGCAGCACCCGCACAAGTTCTGGATCTTGTGTGTGAGGGTCAGTGGATAACGACGTGATCTCTGGGGATGACGCTGGCATTCAGGCAGGCAGAAAGGTGGGGAGAGACACTCATGAGGGGCAAGGAAATTAACCTCCTCGAGCTGCACCTGACAGTAGGACACAGAGAAGCAGTAGTAACACTGACAGAGGTTTTAGCCCAGACAGGATGGTCTTCTGTCACACCAAATCTCACCTGCCATTACACTCAGAGAGAGAGGAATCTGTGCTTGCACCTGAGGGTGTCCCTCCACACTTTGAGACGGAGAGAGAGGGGCGTCTGGGTTCTACAACTCCTCCCTCCACTACCCACGCAGGATATAACAAAACTCTAGCAGAGGGAGATTGTAAAGACCCTCTGAAGAACACGCTGTGGAGGAAGGAGGCATGCCTCAAACGGAGACACAGGCACGACTCGACCCAACTGCTTCTTCCAGAAGAGGACACTGCAGAAGAGACATGCCGCAGAACATTCCTTCCCAACCACGCCAGCCAGACTGACGGCCAAATTAACCACTTCATCTGCCTCCTAGAAGCGCAGGCTTGCTTCTTCTTCCAGCAGTTATCTGCAGATACGGCTGGGCAGGCAGCAGCAAGCTCAACGATGCCACCCTTCCGGCACAGCCGGGACCACCACTGGCGGCTAAGGAGAGTAACAGTATTTCAGAAAAAGCCACTAGACGCTCAAAGTAATGGAGCTCCTTCAGCTTCCCTGATTGCCAAAGCCTGGTAGGGATCGTACGTCACCAAACGAAGAGCTATCTTCGTCTGACCCTGCCGTTTGTCACCTTGAACCCCAAGCGCCCTTCCCACTCCTCCCCCCAATTCCTCTGACTCAAGTGGCAGCTGCTGGGGTTCTCCACCAGTCAACCGCTGACTCCTAGCTCCACACACAACCAGTTCACTTGATGCTGCTGCTTCCAAGGCACACCCAGCAGAGGTCCAAACACGTGCCACGCAACTCAAGGATCGCCACGCAGAGCAGAGCAGCATATGTTATTTCATCTTCCACGGCTGCACGCCTGTGATATAAATACCCTGAGTTTCAAATTCATGTTACTGTATATAAAGTACGAGAGTTAGCTCTTGACGCTGTCTTTCAGATTCAATTCCTCCTGCGCTTTCGGACCACGACGGCGGATCCCGGGTCTGAGCCGCAGGCAGCTGGCAGCCCTGCCACGCGCCACAGCCTTTTTCCCGAACTCCGGCCCCAGCTACCCGCTCACTGCAGAGCGTGGGCCACCGCACGGGCCACAGCCCAGCACGTGTCCGACAACAGCTGACGGATGAAGGACCTCGGTTAGAATCTGCAACTCAGCTTCAGGTGAACGTAAAAACATGCATAACATTTCAGCCTTTTTATTACCGTTCTGCGTGGCCCTTTTTCCCCCCAAGTCAGGGAAGAGATGGCGTTGTATTTCTTCTTGGAGGAAGGCTGCGCTGATGGAAGTACTGAGGAAAATTTAAATCAGCTGAGGATCTTGGACAGCAAAGACACAGACAATTGTTACCACGAACGTTTCACTGAAAATGTAATATCTTTGGTTTTTACAATATTTAACTCAAGAAAGTTTATACAGCTTGAGGAGAATTATTTATTAAGAAACGAAGTCTCGGTATCACTCCCATCTCATTTCCGAACTTGCCAAGTCCTCCTCTCTGCCACCTTTACAAACACTCGGAATAGAATCACGAAAGCCCGACAGGTTAGTTATTGAAAACAGAAGGAAAAATGTCTAGAATGCAAAGTGCTTGTTTTCTCCTCTGGAACTCATTGGCTGCCCGTAACCACGTCTATTTGCAGTGGCACCGTACCAAACCGTTGGAACACTTGGAAAGTCTGATGCGAGCGGGCTCTGTTTAAGTCATGAGCTCTTTGGGGCAGAGAACACTGCCTCACAAAACCAGCCCCGCAGCCAGCCGCAGAGCAAAGTTGTAAAAAACCTACCCAGCTACAAATTTTTAAAAAGTATTGTCCCCGGAACGTGTTTTGAGGAATATGAATAGACGGATTTTCATCGGGACGTTTCCACACTGAAGCCGTTATTCACGCGGCTACAAAGGAAAAAGGAACCTGAAATAGCAAGTCCAATCAACAGCAGAGGAACTCAACGGCTTCTTAGCTAAAGATCAGACAGGAACAATGTCCAGTCCAATCAGGATCAATATTATCCCAGCTCCCCAGCCCTTTCAAGAGATTTCTTCCCCACTGATGCACACAGCAGGGCAACAGCACACAGATAACATGCTGACCACCGCGTTCTCCGTCACTTCTGCGCTTCAGAGTCCTCCTGACTGCAGTGCAGCCGCATTGTGTGGGCGACGAGCGCCCGGCGGGGAAATCATGCCGCCCCGCGCGCGACCGCGTTCGGACTCGACCGTGTTCATACACTGATGTAAACTGATCGATTTCTGAGAACAGCCAGAGTTTACCCTTTTCTAAGAACAAATGAGTATTCGATTCCCACTGGAAAAAATACGAGATAAGGCAGAACTCTGATTCTGAAAACCATGTTCACCTCTCCGCTCCTCCCCACCAGCCTGTTTTATTCAGTCCAAATTTCATGAAAAATGGTTGCAGGGCCCTTTTAGCATTGGTATGAAAAAAAAAAAAACCATAAAAACCAAAAACCAGTGATGAAAACAAGTAACAATTTCCCAACACGGACCCTTACCTGGAGTGCTGCTGCAGAAACACAGGCTCTCCCAGCTTCAAAAAAATGCAGAAGTCAGAAGGACAATTACACGCTGTTTCCACGGCCTTGCATTTCTCACCTTAGGTCAGAATGCGATGGCTCACGAGCAGGCAACGCCAGCTCTGGTAACTCTGCAGCTTTGACTAAACACAACCTCCAAGATGTCCCGAGCAAAGTTCACGGAAGTTTTCAAATTTCCCGCTGTCTCAGTCAGTCAGCAGTAAATCGCAAAGAGGAAACCAGGGCGGCAGATGCCCTTCCCGAAGAACAGACGCATAGCACTTAGTTTCATAGAACCACGAAACTCAACAGTTCAGCGACTCAGAAGACGCACTCGTACTCCAGGTAATTATAACCAACAGGGTTTTAAGGCATTAGAATGAGAAACAGCTCAAAAACCCAACAAAACAAATAGCATTGACCAAAACCTTGACTTCTGTGCCATCAACAGCCCATCGCGGAGATTCAAGATCGTCCCACCAACACGTGGTGCGAGTTGTTTATTTTCAATCCAACGCACACGTGAAGGCAAAGGCTCAATTCCAAGATTCAACCGTTCGTTTCCGAGGCCAATCTCCTTTCAGACCACGCTGGCTTCTCAATGCGGGACGGGGCCTGAAGCAGCAGAGAACGCTCTGTCCTCGGAGCACTTCGTTCTGCACCGCACAGCTCCTGACAGGGCACGCTGGAAGGCCAGTTCCCAACTGTTGCTGAGGAGCGGGATGGAGGGGACAGGAAAACCCAGCAACAACTTTGACTGCTGTTGACTTTCACACGAGCTCATCTGTTACACAAGAGGCACTAACCCTTGCTTGAGAAGGTATTCCATGGTTCGAAAGTCAGGAGGCTCTCACAGCAACCCTTAACGTCACGCTCTGTTTTGATCAGCAACGCTCCCGACAACTGCAAATTGCTTGAAAAGGGAAACACCAGCTTCTATTTTGAAAAGGGAAAAGAATAAGCAGTAACAGGATGAATGATTAACGTGGAGGACAAACTGTTTATACCCAGTCTATTACCACTCAGCTGAAAGGACATTTTAATGGAGCTACCAAAAAAAAAAAAAAAAAAAAAAGCTGTACTCTTTTCAGTAAAATGAGAATGGTTCATATTTTTTCCATAATAGGCAATATTTAAAACCTCTGTACATAGCTGGAGTTCACAACTTTTTAACAAAGCAAAAAAAAACCCTCCGAAATCCCACAAATGATCACAGGAGCTCTAAACAGGTAACAGCCTAAGCTGCAGACCTCTTGCAGCAGTTCTACAGTCTCACTGGGATCACGTAGCACTTGACGAACAACGCTTCATTCTAGAAAGACATCATTTCTATCCAAAAAACCCAGCGGTTTTCCAGTGGTTTCCTCCTCACTGGAAAAGGGACCCTTGATTGGCTAACGGAGCTATGGACGTGGCGGTGTGAAAACGGAGCTTCTCGTCAGTCGACGCGCTGGAGAAAAGGAAACGCTCCTGATGGAGCTGGTGAGGAGCCAAGAATGGCTTCCATTTCCAGCTGTGCTCTTCACCTCCTGAGTGCTCTCGGGCAAACCTTCTGCTCTTTGCCAGTGTTTAATTACTGAGTTTTAATGGGTTTACCTGCATCAGGAAGGCTGCCTTGTGCAGGCGTAATACGCAGCCGGAGGGTTTGTACACTTTCTGCATCATTCATCGGGTTGACCACTACGACCAGGATCAGCTGTAGCACATCTACCATAGTTCCCTTACCACCACCTCTACCAAATTCACCAGCAATACTGAAAGGCATTTTTAAATGCACTGAGGCTTAGACTCCTCTGCACTTCACCGCGCAGAAAAAGGCTGTAATAACCTTTCTTTTCCTCGGCTGAAAACAAGCTCTCTGAAGCACAGCAGGTCTGCTGCCGTCTCCCAGCTCAACCACCTTCCAACGGGGCAGACCAGGGTGGCGCTTCTGAACTCAGCCACTAACGTTCCCTTTTTGATGTGATTGTACCGATCCCACCTAAAGCACTCAAATGTTACCGCGCGCTTCAGGGGCATGCCCGCAAAGCGACGGGGGACAAACAACTGAAGATCGCACCGCACGATCTTGGCTACGCGTTCCAGCAATAGTTCTGAAAACCAGCTGCACAGGGCTCAGCTCATTGACGTATTACGAGGAAGATGATCGTGAATTATAATCAACAGAGCACTTGTCATCAGTTGGTGGCTAGCTGCAGAGCTGCAGCAGTCCTAGGACAAGCTGAGCAAGGGACTTCTGGGAAGGTAGGTTGATGCTGCTGCCTCACACGTGCTGACACGTCCCACGTGCCTCCTCCCCTTAAAGCCGGAATAGAAAGATGTGAGAATACGGGGGCACGTGCGTGATTCCGGCTCTGGAAAGCACCAGAAATGCAGGACACACACAAATCCCACGGATGGCACAGGGGAAAAGCCCGACTTAACGATTCGTAAACCGGTTAACTGGGCTAAAGGTCGTGGAAGAGTTTAACTGTGCTTTTAAGAAAAGTGACCGAGGATCTTGGGAGCCTGGTACACAACACAGAACGAAGAGCTCATTTTAATGAGCGTACAAGCTAAAATAGCCATCCGAAATTACAGTATGTGCAACAACTTATACTTTAGATATTATTGCAATGGCTAGCAGGACAAATGCACAGGGGACCTCGGTGGTTACGCCATCTGTACTGCTGGACAGCGAGAAGAGCCTACAATTCTTGCAGCAGTCAATGTCCCAAACCACAAAAACATTCGTTACCAAAGAACAAAAACAACTCCCCCACCCCTGCCACAGGCACACAAGATGGTAAAAAAACAAACGTGTCAAAACTCTGGCACCCAAGGGGGCACAGTCTAAGTAAGACAGGGCAGGGAGTAAGCACGGCTCAGCTTTTGATACCGAAGAAGAGCTGCAATGCAGAAACCAGACCACGGAGGGAGGGTCCGAGCAGCCACAAATTCATCGGAGAAACTGGTGCTACAGCACAAAGTGATCCCTCTTGCCTGGCTCGAGCTCTTAGGGGCATAAGGAGCTCAAGACCTTTGGTGTGCAGCATAAGGACCCGCCCAAATATTTAGGGAAGGAAGTTATTCCGCGTGCTCTCACCCTGCCGGGCATTATCCCGTCTTTCAGGACGTAGCTGAAGGAGAGAGAGACAGCAGCTGGTGGCAGCAGGAAGCTCACGTGCCAGGACACACGGACGCTACTGCAGCCATAAAGGTGCAGGAGAGAAGGTAAAAAGGAGCGAGATTCAGGCATGGGCGAGAAGGAAAGGTAACCAAGAGTTTAGCCAAACCAGGCTCCTAAAACCAAGCACAACTAAAAAACCCAACCTGACACCTTCTAGGCAAGAAGGGAATACGGCACGTACGAGTCCCACAGACACACCTACCGTCATTCTACTCTTTCAACGCAACTGGTTCATACTTAACAGGGGGGAAAAACAACCAACTTCTTTCGTAAGTACTCGAAGCTCTGCATCCTGGACCCCGGTCCTTCTTACCAGCAGCCGCCGCTGCAGAGAACGTGAAACGCCAACTTCAAAAGCCTGATTAAATGTTGATCTTCCGTGCTAACTGCGCACGCTCAACCCAAGTTCCAACTTGCCAGGTACAGTCCTCCAGAGAACAGGCAGCTACTGCTTTCGTCCTCAAACGGCAGCGCTGCAGATAAGGTGAATTCCCACCCAGTGTAATTACTAAATTATAGAATATTCTTGCTGCAACACAGAGGCAGGTGGTAGCAGTTCGTAGAGCGCAAAAATTTCAGGGCTCCTCCATTTCACTCGCACGGATTTCCCGTTTCAAGTGAACTTGAGCAGGTGCTTCAGCCCAAGGATTTGTAAACGTCACTCGACCTGCTACAAACTCGCCCTTCCTTCTGCTGGGCATTACCTCGGAGGTGCCGCGCAGCCCGCTCACGCTCCAGCAGGGCACCTGAAGACCTTCCAGCAGAAGGCTGCAGGATGCTCTCTAGCCTCCCCTTGCTGACACGGCCCAGACTTGTCCTCGCTGGGAATCGGGCAGTGAGTGTGGGGCAGGGAGCTGTGGAAGGGCCGCTAGGGAGTGATGGCTGCTTTGGAGTACTCCTGTAAGAGGAAAACTCCCTCCTCAAATCCCATCCCAGTCCTCCAACCCTCCAGCTCAACCCATTTGGTAGCAAGTTCCCCCTGGACACCGCGAAAGAAAGTGCTGTGGTTATCAAATAGAGAGGAATCATTTCCATTTTATCTGATTTTAGGTAGGATCAAGGTCTTGAAATTTAGGGGGAGACAGGAGTGTTATTTTAAACCACCAAGAACACCCCACTTTTACCCACACTGTGGGCAGCAGACGTCAGGCAATTTTTGTAAATTTTACTCTTTACCAGCCTGTATTTTAAATTGTTGACACGGTTACCCCAGGCATCAACCAGTGCAAGGTAACCCCATGCACACCAGTATCCCGCATTATTACACGTAGTTGGTGCCAGTTTTTTATTTATCTGGGCTAAGCATTATCTTGAGGGTCACTGCTGGACACCAGGAGCCAGCCGGGATCTCGGTGATCTATTTGCCATGAGGCTACAGCAAGAAGGGACATGGCTTTAGCCCCAAGTATGTGGGAGGGGGGTATCAATGAATTATCTAAGTTTAAAGGACATCTGGTTTAGCAGCAGCAAGCTGGAAAGAGTCCATACAAAAGTATAGAAAACCAGTTTTAAGTGCATTTAGACAACATGAGGTTTGATCTCGCCTAGGAGGAAAGCTGGGGAGGCAGTGAATAAACAGGAGCGAAACAACAGCCCAACTAGCGAACGCTTTTATGAGACGCCAGAGATCATTTGTTCTCAGCCACTGGAGAAAGGACACACTGAAGACATTCGGTTAGGTTTAGGCTTCGGGCTTTTCACCGATGGGGAGGGAATGTGGAGACGACGCAGAGAGCAACACGCTCTGAAGACACCGGGGCACTCTGCAGAAGCCACCAACTGCTGGCACCGGGCGGTTTTCCCCAGCAGCCGGACGGCCGCTCCCAGGTACGGTCGCTCCCAGGTACGGCCGTCCCCGGGTACGGCCGCCGCACCAGCACCACCCGCCTCAGCAACGGAGCTTCACGGGTGCATCTTGAAACCACGGACAACAACAGAGCGCTCCGTGGACTGAACCCTCCACACCACCGCACTGAGAACCCTGGGCACAGGGGTGAGGGGTTGCCCGCGTTTATGCTTGGTTTTACACAAAACACTTCTCAAAACTCTCCCAGTAATACTCACATCACTGTTTAATAGCTTTATCAAACCCTAACGTTAAAACCTCGCTAGATAAACTGCTGCCTACCTTTTTCTTTCTTGTTTTAAAGAAGCACGCAGTACATTTCTGGAAGAGCTTGTGCTGTTTTCTGGAGCGGGTAGGGTTCCCCCCCAATAATGACAGGGGTTTAGGAAAACAAGAGCTTCACTTCAGACTGCTGGTTTTGTTTGGCAGCCTACAGCTCTGAAATAATAATGTTAGCAGTAACAAGAAAACACAGCCCTGCTTGCGTACCATCTCATCTCCATCGGCCTGAATTGGTTCATTTCCCTGGGTCAAGAGATGCCAAAGGACTTCTCCAAAGACCGTGCTCTGGAGAAGTCCAGTGAAGGTGCTTTACACAAACTAGAAAACTTGGGACTTGTTCAGATTGTCTGGGGCAGCGATAAAACATTTAAAACTCTCCAACAGCACACTCGGAACTGACCCAGTATTGTTCTGTCCTGTCTCTAGTTGTATTATCTACTCCAAGTCCTCGTCCTCGCACACCAGCATCGCCAAACGACTGCCCTCAGTGTGCGTTACACAGCGCGCTCCCACCTCTGCAGCGCCTGGAAGCCAGTTACGTGTGTTCGAGATCACTCTTCTGCAGACACACGATTTTAGAGGAGGGCTCCTCCAAGTGCTCGGCCGTTTCCCACAGCCCACCCATGAAGCACGCCACATGAACCCCCCTCCTGGTGCACAAGGCAATGGCTCTCTCACGCTGCCCTTAATACCCCTGCGGCACATACCGAAATCGGTTACACGGAACAGCATATTTCATCTTCTTTTAACGCTGCGCAGCAGCTGTCCAGGAGGGCAGCCAAGTCCATGCGAGCAGCCAGCTCTACACGGACCACCAAGCAGCGTACAGAACGTATTTTGGGATCTGCTGCTAAACTAAACAAAAACCAGAATACAAACTGTGATTCAGGGGCACTTCCATCAAGTCGCTGAGATACTCATTAGAGGAGACTCGCAAGCACTGTGACCATTTTAGAGGAGAACACAGATTCACTGGAGCATAAAGCAATTTTCATCCGGTTTGGTTTGTTAGAGGAAATTTCTAAATGTTATTGCAAAACTGGCTCTTGGCAATCTCTCCCCGCGCAAAGCACAACTGGTGTTCGGCCAAACAGTTGTGAGCACTGCAGCCTCCTGCAATCCCAACCCGCTAACGCTGAACAGACGATCTCCCTGCAGTCTGAACCCCCACCTCGTCCCGACCTCCGGTTCTCACCCAAGCGTTCTACAGAGGTTAAAATGTACGTGGGATTTCCCCGAAAGAAGTATCCTGTTCACAACACTTCGCTTATTCTTCTGAGGAATCTGCTGCAATTTGCTACTCAAGAACCACAATGCACACATCAGCTGGAATGCAAATGTACCGTCTGTTGGCGATCGGGGTATTTTGGCTCCAGGCAGACACCAGCAAGAACTTTAAAAAGAGCCCATTGAAAACGGCTGTTAAGCTGAGCATCCTCCAGTCCCACGAGTTAACTTTTGAGGTTGGGGGTAGCTGGAGATTAGAACCTGCGCTGAACCCCAAGGGAGGTTAAACTGACAAATTCCACCAAACTTAAGAGCCGGCCAAAGCTCCCAAGGTCCACTGAAAATCCCAGACTAAACGCAGATGGTAAACCCCATAAGGAAGGTGAACGCTTCCCCACTCTTTAAGAACAACTGGGCAGCAGCACCACCTCACAGGTCTGCGCTGCTATAGTCGAGTCCCCCACTGCATCCAAACGGAGGAATTGGATAGCAGAGCGAGCCATCACGTACCCATAGATACGTGGGTTATCTGCCGACGCGCGTCACAGCCTGCCTCCAAACCTCCTCCACGTTAAATGAGGAACGGTGTGATAGAAGGAAGGCTGTCACAGCTCTCGCACACCAGCCGCTGCCTCAAGACGTAACAAGCCAACGTCTCCAGACCCATCACGGACTGCTGCCCTGGCCGCTCACCTCCCCCAGCCAGACAAAGGTATGGTCTTCGCGCTGCCGTCCAGAGGAGCGACCGGCACCGAAAGCACCTACAAGTTGTCACCCTGGTTCCAGAAAAGTGACTGCACCGTCAACCTTTAATGAAGAATTACTTGCACCGAGGGAAGAGCAGTGTTGCTCTACACACCTGCAGCGACTCTGCCTCAGCTAGACGCTCGGTTCCGAAGTCTCTGAGGACCACGTTCTGCAGCAAGTCACCCAGCAAGTCACCGAGACCGCATCACGAAAGTACAGTTGCTTATGGCAGACCCACTCGTGTCAAGGGCAAGTCCGTGGCCTTTTTGTGAGAATACACTGGCATCACACTGCAGCACCAGGGGAAGCGTTTGCCAAATAAAAACTCAGACCATAGCTGTTCAGGTACTACAGAACAAATACTTGCCCTCTCCTCAGCCTGTCACACGTCTTGGCTGGGGCACTGAAACGCAGCTCCGCCAGCATCGACCTCTTCCGATGGGGAACCGAAGGAACGAACAGCTTCGACTTGACAGGAGTGGTGGTGTCCGTGAGCGCGGCGCCAGCGAAGTGCACCCTGTTATACCCTCCCTTTGCAAGGGGGTGGATGGTGCCTGCATCCCTTCTTGGGTTGCGTTCCTGTGCTGGACCCAGGGAGGGGAGTTCGGAACGGATGCTCAGGGGGTGGCGGCACTGGGAAGGACCGCGGCAGAGGAGGATTTGATTTCCATCCTACCGACCACCCTGCTCAAATATCGCTCATCTTTGCATTGATTCTGTAATACCAAACACTTTCACCGGCTTCTCAGAGAGAAGGTTCCACGTTTTGACTAAGGATTCTTTGAAGCCCAAACCTGTATTCTGTCTAGTACCAGAGAACACTGGTTTCGATCCCAGAACAGCGTTCACCGTGTCCTAACCACACCGGAGCTCTCTCACAGCTGACTCGGGACGGTTTGCTTTGTGAGAATTCGTACGGCACTCTGCTCGTGCCCGCAGAACTTGGAAACAGCCCGCCTGCCGAGCTTTCCGATGCTTTCTGACTTCAGAAGCAGCAGAAGCGGCCCTGAAGCAGTCTCTTCCGCGGTATTGCTGCTGGGCTTTGCCAAAACGGGTAAGGGCAAAGGCAGCGCTTAAAAATAGGGGTGGGGGATGTGGCAGGAGAAAAAGAGACTTGGATGTTTCGCATTCTGCGATGTAGAGTACGCGGCAGTAATTTTGCCGGTGTTATTTTAAATGCAGTAGGCGTGGGTTTCCCCCCACCCCCCCGTCATGCTCAGCGGGTTTTAAAACTGCAGAGGAAACTGAAGAGCTTTCCCACTCCTGCCTAAACCGGTTTAGAAGAACACAGACAAAGGGGTGACTTCCTTCAACATCTAAACGCGACTTTTGGGGTGAATAACAGCTCAGGTCAATCCTTGAACGGAAAAAAACCCCGCAGCGTCTCCTTTTAGAGGCCGGGCGCCAACGGGAGCAAAGTTCTTCCCTGGGGTTTTGGGTTGGGTTTTTTTTTTGCAGTTTATTTTATTCCTCCTTGGTTTGGCAGACAGCTGTCTGGCCAATAATAGTAGATTATGCAGCGATGATGGTTCCAAACTTTTAATGAATAAAATAGTGGTTCTACATAATCTGGAAAATCTGGCTTCCAAATCTTCTCCAGGACTTGAACAAATATGGGCTTGACAAAGGTATGCTTGTTTCTGATCTGAACTGTCTCCAACTTCGAGTTCCAGATCCAGATGTTACATTAACTCCAGAAGGCACAAATCCTGAGCAAGCTGGAAAAAGACATCTTCCTTCTGTCCCCACCAAACACACGACATGTACCCTTGAAAACGTAACGTATTTGTAAAAGGCAGAAAACGACTCAGAAATAGCACGTGCTGGATTCGGCTGCCGGCAAATGTTATTTGTTGGAACAGAAGCGTAGTCAAGGCAGATGTGGAAGACTCAAACATCAGTTCCACAATCTGACGTGGTTCTCTTCTAACGGTCAAGAATCTTCCCAAATAAAACCATCTTGTTAAAAGGAACCTGCCACACGACGCTGGGCTTCAGAGGGTGTGAAGTTGAGAGGAGTTTTTAGCACCAAGTCGTCGACAGGACTTTGGAATTTTGTGCAAGTCTCGTGATTTTCTTCCAGTCAAATATTCAAGGGTTTGGTTTTGTGAGACCTTGTTAGGAAGGAGCACAAAAAGAAGACGAGGTGGAAAAGATTATTTAAGATAATGACATCTATAATATTGTGCCTGCATTTATATCGCCGATAATAATCTGCTCCAAGCTTCGTAAATCATTCCTCGCTGGAGATGATTCTGCTTCAGCCAAGAACACTGATTAAACTAAATTAATTCCTCATGGCTCCTTTTGTCTCTCTAAGGTCAGCGTTTGTCCTCCCAGTTATCTGCAGCGTTTGTCCTGCCGGAACTACACAGAGGAAGAACTTCTGCGCTCTTCTTCACTATTATTATTCTATAAACGTTAGTGGGTTTCCATACCACAGAGGCAAAGGCACGGCACTTCTGACAAGTTAGCTTTTTCCCAAACATCTGGTCAAAAATCGTGCATTTGCTGGAGGAGACAGAACGTTCAGGACTTCACTAACTTTTCTTCTGTTTTTTGTCAGAAGTCAGTCAAGGGTCAGGAAAATCTGACTTGCTGTATTTGGGGGTTAAAATGATCACTGGGCATTACGAGTGGAGTCAAAGACGCAACTCTTCCAAGGTCCAAAGGGAAGAGGTGTTACAAAGCCACTGCATACAGCCGTTGCGGTAGATGGATTTGACGCGTCTTTGGCGACCAGCGGATGATTTTTATGGACATAAGGGACGAGGATCTCACGCTTTGGGGCATGCCCGCGCTCTGCTCTTAACGCAAATGAACGCCAGCGCTACCTTCAGCGGTGGCGCAGTTCACACGCTTGCAAAGCACGTGGTTAGCTCGAGTGGATCACAGTAAGGTAGGTAAGTGAATATTGCTCGTTAGCTGATGATACTCGTGCTTCAGAGGACAGACCACATTCTATTATCATTTACCTGGCAGCCATCTTCTGCAACTGTCATACACTTTTATCCCTCGGTCCAAAAATTTTTGTTAAAGTCTCCGTCGGTGACGATATTTACCTCAACGCTGAGCCCCGAGGGCTCTTAGTGCCAAACCAAGATTTGGTACTTTGTCACTGTTGGACAAAAGAGCTCGAGCGATGTTTGCCCCATGAAATGAGTTTCCTTTCAAACTGGAGGTACATGTGGCTCACTCCTAAGTCTGCTGTATCGCAAATTAGTGAAGATCCTAAACTGGCAAAGGTTGTTCCTTCCTCGATTTAATTGTGCAACGGGTCCCTAGCAGACAGCAATAAGGCACAAATGTGACCCTGGCTGGAGAAATACAGACTAATTGTCTGTGCTATTTGTCCCTCCAAAATGTGGAATTTAAGGACACTTCCAGAAAAAACAGCTGTCACTTCCAAACCTCCTTCTGGAGGCTCCCCTCATTTGGACCTGTGTTGGTAATATTCAGACAAAAGGAGATTGTATCAGTCTCCTTGAATCTGTTTTTATGGGCTGGTAGTTCGTGTGCGCAAGAAGGGAAACGTGTTCTGGGATTCAGCCCCAGAACGCCTCATTTGCTTTCTTGGACAAGGTTTCGAGTCTAGCTAATTATTTAAAACTGAAGAAAATCTGAGAGAGAATGGAAATCTGGGGCCTCAAAAGACGAGCTGCAGAGGAGCTGCGTAACACCGCTGGGTCTGCTGGGTTTGCAGCTAACCACCGCTCTGCACAACCGCACGGTTCCTACCTGGCCACTCTTCTCCTCGGTGACTGGCGAGTCCTGCTCTGCAGACTTGGCGATACGGGTATGTGTGATAGGGGGGTACCTCGTCAAGGATGAAGGTCCCAAAAAGGATGCTAAAAACAATATTAAAGAAGGGGTGACGCTCTGCACTGAGGGCAGGTTGTAAAACTGCCAAAGGCAGAGCAGCTGGAGGGGTCCCCGAACCGCCGGGGCAGCGCAGGGGAGGACACACACAGGATTCCAGGCCAAACCCTAAACCGTGCAAACCGAGCTCCAGCTAAGTTGTGTTAGGAGGGATCCTGATTTAAATATGCCCTTTGTATTGGCCTTGGTCGGATGGGCTTTGTTCTGCCTGAAGACGAGACTGGCTGAATTTTTCTCCCCTCTGTCCCTGCCCATCCCCAGTTGCACGTCGCTCCCCCTCCCCCAGTCTCCTACAACCTCACAGCGGTTTTGGTGCCCTGAAATCTGCCACCGTGACTGCACAGAGCTGCCTTCCTTGAGCTGATCCTGTCAAAAGGATCCGGGTTTAAAAAGGCAAGTAGATAAAAAAACAAAAGAACTCAACTCCTCTGCCCAGCTCGTACCGTCTGGCAGCAGACCTGCACAGCGCAGCCTCTGGGCTGCTGTGGCGTGTACGCACGGTGCTCAGGGGAAGGAACTTTACCCGTGGGTTCGTGCTTAAGATCAGTCCTACAGTGGCATGCATCCGTCTGCTTTACTCAGGTGTTTAAGCCCGGCCCAAGCCATCCACAAACTCACAAACTTAAGATTTCAGAATATTTTCATGTAGAGCTACAACAAATCATTAGCCGTTTATTTTTCAAGGTAGGCTTATTTACCTCTTGAAATTTTCACAGAGTCTCAATAACATCCTCGTGGCTTAAGAAATGAACTGTCTGCAACGCACACCCAAGAGCAGCTGCCACGACGTGGTCAAATACTCTCATACTGCAGGAACACAAAGAAGGACAGGTACTAGAAAAGTGGGGCACCCCAACCTGAGCAGCAGCTTGACTCAAAAAAGCACACCCTGAAACTCAATTCTTCAGTTTTCTTCTACCCATGGTTCCTCCACCTGTACAAACAGCCAGATCTCATCGTTTTAACCCAACGCGTATCTGCCTTTCCCAACAAGACAGGAAATCAATGTCTAAGCAGCTTCCAGTCCATCCTAAAAGCGGACCCAAATCAGAAGGAAGTCAATCTGTTCCCTACAAAGGAACGGCGTGGGGAACAAACAAACCGAACACAACACAAGCTTCTCACAACAGGAACAATGATCATTCGAATTATGGCAACAACCTAGCAGCCAGAACGGAGATTCGCGCCCTGGAAGACACAACGTGGACACGGGAAGGGCCATCACACGCGTATCTAGACGGCCAGTTCCTCCCAGGGCAGAGACCGGCAGGAAGGGCAGGAAGCCCACAGGAGACCAGGACGAAGGGTCTTGCCCGTGGGTAAGACACGCAGTCCATGGCAGAGCCAAGACGAGAACCCATGTGCTAAGTACAACCATAACCAGTTTTTCTTTCCAGACAGAGTGAAGTTACCATCTTTTACACCACCGAGCTACATTACAAACATATTTTAATGGAGGAAAAAAAAAAAAAATAATAAAGGTTATGTTTTACTGCAACAAATGGTTTAGGAACGATCTCCGACACCCCAACTCTCCCATCGCTCTGGCAGCCCAGACAAGTCCTGATACACAACACATCTCGAGAAGCGTGACCGAATGTTCTTCCATCTTCCACACGCTCCAATTTCAGCACACGTAAGTGCCAAAGGAAAGAACTCTGGGCCACGCTACAGTGCAAATGGTTCAAATAGGGAAGAAAAAAAGACCAAAAAAGACAGAAAGGCCACAGAGCCATCTCGAAGCCAATCCTAGCTGCCAGGTTTGGAGGCCAAGCGACACACAGCTCATCTCCAACACCAGAGGGACACAAATACAAGCAGCATGTGGCTGGAAGGGTAGACAGGAAAACAGAAATGCAGGCATCTTCCCCAGATAAAAGTTAAAATATACAAATTGTAGAAGTGGTTATGGAACACAGGTACCCAGCGCATCCACGGGGGGGGTTATTTCTCTATTTTAGCCCAAACCCACCCCTTGTTTCTGCAGAAGGAAGGTTACAAGCCCATTAGCACCGCACCAGAAAGCAATTTCAGGAGGGCAGAGCAAAGTTCGCGTGTTGACACTAAAGCCAAACTACCCGAAGCCACGTGTGGCCACCGCTGCTCCGATCATCGTGGGCTGTGCCCCTGCCCTCCACGCTCCACCTGCGCTGCGTGGCCGTGACTCCCCTGCTGCAGAGGAGGGTGTAACTATTCCACCGAGAGAGCAATTTCGATGTCAAGACGCCGGCAGAGGAAAGGAGACTTCCACACCACGTCAATGACTCTGGCTTTTGTTTCACTCCTCAGCCGAGATCTCCTCGGCTGCGTGGGGCTGCCCTGACTCCATCAGCGTTCGGACGTCACGATGGCAGAAGCGGGGTGACGACTGCAGGTGTTGCGCAGTGAAGACAAGACCCACGGCTTCTCCCTTGGTGTCTGGAAAACACGCAGGGCGCTCCGCTGAAGTGGTACCCAAACAGCCACACAACCTTACGGCAGAGCTGAGAAAAAGGAGGAGCTGCTGCCGTCCGTCGGGAGCCAGCCGGGGCGCCTGGCTGCGGCAGGAGACACCTCACAGCCCGCGTCCATGCCACCCACGTAGCGGGAGCGAGCCCCAGCGCCAGGCGTCCCCTGCGCTGTGACTGCCTTTCAAACACAGCGAGCTCATCACAACCAGCTTCCACTCCCCTTCCCAGCCGCCGCAGGCTCTTCTGGAGTTCAAGCGTCCTGGAGTCTGCCCTCACTATTATACACAGGCGTCTCTCTTTACTTACTAAAACCACCACGAAATACTAATGTTAATACCAAAAGCTACACCCGATAGCCTAAAATCACACTTCCAACCCAGAAACGTGACAAACGTGGCACATTCGACACCCCAGCCACTAGCACACCGCCAGCAATTAACCCCATTTTACCCGGTTAGAGACAAGACCCTGCCACAGATTGTTCATAGACAAAATACACCCGAGAAATGACCCCGTGCGTTTAGGTACCTCCCTCCAGGTATGAACGATAAGGACTATCGACAGAAGCAGTCATCTACCCTCTTAAAATACAGCAGGGGCTTATGAACCCAATTTAACCCGCAGATCGGTGGGTGAAAGGCTGGACATGAGCCGGCAACCTGCGCTCACAGCCCAGAAGCCCCCCGTGTGCAGGGCTCATCCCCAGCAGCGTGGGCAGCAGGTCAAGGGAGGGGATCCTGCCCCTCTGCCCCGCTCTAGGGAGACCCCCCTGCAGGGCTGGGTCCAGCTCAGGGCTCCTCAGCACAGCAGAGACACGGAGCTGGCACCATCCCAGGTCAGGTTGGCCCTTGGGGCTCTGAGCACCCTGCTCTGGTTGCAGATGTCCCTGCTCACTGCAGGGAGTAAGGATGGAGGAGCCTGGAAGGTCCCTTCAACCCAAACCAGTCTGAGATTCTGATTTACGTGGAAAGGAGCTGGACTGTTTTCCTACATACTAAAGATTGAAGGCTTGCTTAAAAAAAATAGCATTCTGCCCCAAATGTACGCTTTATGTGAGTAACTGTAAAACAAAAGACACCTTAAATTCCATCAGTGAACTGCAAGAAAACCGAACACGGTGCCTGCACCCACCCAGCCTCTGCAGCTCTGTCTGAAAGAGACGGTTGAATAGGCAGCGTATTGTCGAACTAGAGGAAAAACCTACCTCCTCCCGAAATTAGACGTAAACTAGACCACAAAAGCACTTGCTTTCTTACGAAAAGCAGCTTCCTCCTCAAAAACAACAACAGCAAAAAAGCCAGCCAACAAAGAAACCCCCAAAGCCACACCGAACAAGCACAAACTTGAAACACCGTTGACAGAAGCTGAAGCCCTTCACTTCCACGCTCATTGAGGCACCTCGCTCTGTAACAAAATGCTGGCTTAGGGCTAGGGCAGCCTTCCCCTTCTCCTCACAGAGAGCACTGCAACGTCACAACAGGAGCAGCACAAGGTGGGAACGGGGAACCCCTTTACCAAGCTCATCTAGTGCAGGAATTAACTAAAGAAACAAATAAAAACGTCTTTCTCCTTTAAAATCCAGAACCCCCTGCTCATGTCAGTCTTTGTTAACAACCACGTGCAACACGGGTCAGCCTGGCCATGAACAGACCTCGCTGCGGTGCAGAAGTAACTCGCGCCTGAGGCCAGCCCAGGTTTCTTCGCCTCCTTCGCTGCGGCGCATACTCGCACTTAGAGCAGCGCCGCGCGACAGGCGCCGTCGGCTTGGCGGGACTGAGCCAAAACCAACTTGTTTTACAAACAAATGCCCGAGAGGCCGGGAACTAGATGTTGTCACCATCCATCCACCACGACTTCTCCAGAGCTGCGCCACAAAGCTCCGAAGCAAGAAGATGCACTTTATTTCCTCTCTGTTATCAACATGTGAAAAACATCGACTTTCTCCTGTTTTACTTGGAGGAAGTTAGGGCATCTCAAACCTCTCAAGAATGTGCTCCACCGATTCCAGCGCTCTGCTGTTCCCTTTATAACCCCCTAGAATGCAGAGTATGTTTAGAGACACGCAAACACACGCACATACTTACATACACACTCAATAACAAGACGACATCAAATGACACCAAACATTTGTACAGGCTACTTAAGTCGACGCTTTCAAACTAAAAACTTCATCCCATGCAGGAACAGAACAGCCCAACATCAAAGGAGAAAACATCTTTCTGCTCCTGCAGAACAGTTAATCCGTACGATTAACCCTCTATCACATCATCCTGCAAACGCGAACACATGCTCCACTTGTGTGTTGCTCAGAAGATGCTCCAAGATGCTATTCTTGGCACTAATGAGGCGCAGCACAAACAAGGAGAGACTTGTGAAAATAACACATTGAGTTTAAATTTTACTTATATAAAAAAAAAGAGTGAGCACAGAGAACAAACCGTCACAGGCTGTGTAACAGCTGAACTGCAAGGAAACATGTGGCACCATCCTTCCGTCAGAGCGGAGGATGTTAGACCCGTCAAATCCTTGACCTTTCAATATCAGTTTTATTTGACTAGAGAAAAACTAGTGAAATCATATTTTAGGCTGCTTTATGATACAGGGTTTCTCCTCGCCTATGCAGGGATTTACTAATAACATGTTTGATGGCAGCGGGGGGAAGGGGGCGAGGGAAAAAAAACCCAAAATTTAAAAATTAAAAAAAAAAAAAAAAAAAAATTGATCAAGGAAAAGGTACCCCCAAAACCAAAAGATAACTAAGGAGGTTACTTTCATCCCAGTCCTCTCCTCTAGTTTACTGCCTGGCCACACATGGAAGCTGGATGCTGCTTAAGCGAAAGTCACTGGAGAAAACACTCCCTTGGAAACAGTCTCTATTTCTAATCTACACCAGGTGTTACAAACAAATCCCATTCTGTTCAGGCTTAAAGCAACACGTTAGCTACGAAAAGGGTCCCAGCAGGATCTAGAACATTTAAAATCAGTAAACTCACTGAATGGCATGACAGTGTTGCAACCTCATTTGCAGTGACCTGTGCCTAAATATTATTTAAATTGTTCAAAAAAAAAAAAAAAAAAGAAAACCACCTCACCAAAACAACCCAAATCAAAAACGACCCCCCCAAAAAAAAAAAAAGGGGAAAACAAAACCAAAACCAACTTCCTCAGGATTTAGGAATCAACAAGAGAACCACTTGTTGAGTTCAATTTAAGTATCAAATCTGCCTCTGGGGAAGAAAAAAGAAAAAATGTCAGCAGTAAGCTGCAGATAAACCAAATTCAGGGCTATCTGGGGTTCGCAGGTAAACCTGAGCGGACTATTCGAATAAAGCCTTTTTTGCCAGCGCCGACTGTAGGGCTGCACAGCGCGATGGGCTCTGAGGCTGCCAGCAGACCGGCTTCAGGAGTTCTGGCTTTTTCAGAGGAATTTACAGCTGTCAGAACTAGGCAGTTTCCTGCCGTTTCAGACACCGGGAAGAGCTCTGGGATCCCTGCTGCGTCGCCGACACGTCCCCGAAGCCAGCGCGACAGGTGAAGGGGGAAGATGTGAGCATCCGGCGGAGCCTGGCCGCACATCTGGCCCACGCTCCGCTGAACGGGGAGAACGACAGGCACAGCCTGATCTACTTCTTCACGTTTGGGGATCATCCCAGCAAAAGTGATCCTCCTAGGAATAAGCAATATTTATGACAGGACTTTGAACAAATTAACCATTCCATGTTTCAAAGTCTTTCCAAATTAGGAAAATAAAACACGCTCACTTCTGGCCACCTATATTACAGTGATCTGACTGACACCACACACATCAATAACTGCAAAAAAACCACACTGATTGTTTTTTTTCCCCAGCCATCTTATCTTCCCGACGAAGGCCAAAGTTTTGAAATCCAACTCGGAGAGCTCAGACGTTGAGCTTCCATTGAAAGGAACGTTGCCAAGCGCACTCAGCAAACACAACTTCCTCAAATCCTCACAGTCATCTGTTCGCAGCGCCCTGCTGGTGTTTAAATAGGAAAACAGCCCTGCAAAGTCCATTCCTCTCTATAAACAGCCAACATCAGTTCAGACTTTGTAACAACAAACCGGGGCTAAAGTTTCTTCTCGCAGTCGGGAGTGCGCACGCGTAACGCTTACCCATCTCCCCCGTGCCTGACTGCCCTTTTCTCGCATACAAACGCTTCGGTTTTTTTAAAAAAACCAAGTTATCAGAACTTGAGTTCCTGGAGAAAACGGGGAGGGTTTGGTAGAATTCAGTCTACCGCTTGCCTCACAACAAAGCAGTAGAGCAGTTGCCCAGGAGAAAGCACAGCATGCAGCTGGAATTCAGAGCACAGCAGCTGACGAGTCGTATTTTTATCCCCACAACCTCTCCACGTGCCTGTTGATGCTCAAGTGTCCGGACACCACGCACTGCTAGAGGGTCTCTCAACTGCCTCGAAGCTTTACGGAACCGCTGATCAGTCCCTGTCGGAGCAGTGGTTGGCACCAGCAGCGACAAGTCACACAGCAGAGAAGACAGACCCGAAGTCATCTGAGTTTCCAAATAAGACCAAGACTTTATTTATAAAAAGAAATTAAATTAAAAAAGAACTGCTGCTGCTGGAGTCTCAAGGTGAGCAAAGGAAAGAATACGCAAAGCAGCTTCCTCCCAGTTAAGGGCCAGGGAACTAAAGAGCTGCAGAATTTCGCAGTAATTAAAAGAGAACAGCAGAATTCACAATTCAAAGAACAAGTTCCTCCCCCATACTAGCACGCTGGTTTGAGTGTACCTGGCCCACAGCACGGACTCCCAAACAAATCATTACCCCTCCTGTTGTCCACTCAAACAAGTCCTCCCACCTACCTCAGCTCGACCTCAAGGACCAAAAACCGCCTGGAAGACGCTCTCGCCACACGACCAGAAAGGTTCTCCCAGGCGCTGAGAGAAGGGGTGGCTGAAGGAAGCCCTCCTCCCTCAGAAAGGAGCACTGCCGGACAAGAAGGTCCTCACAGGCTGTCACAAGCAGATGGACAGGTCTCGTGTCATCAACAACCGTGATAATGAGCCACTTTACATCAAGACGTGGCCAGCAGATGCTCCGGTTCAGTAACGCAGGGCAGTCCCTGCCGTACAAAATGAGCTCCAGGGCGAGGGCTGACGAAGGGCTATAAGAAAGTATCCCAGAGCAGATCTGGGTGGGGAAACCATTCCAAAAGACAAGCACTCTTCGGGGAGCAATTGTGGGAGGCTTGAATGCACATGCCATCTCTAACAAAGCAAGTTTGGTTACCCCACAAAAGCCTTGTAACTGAACAAGGAAGGTGATACTAGCAGGTTCCACGAACGTTCCTCAAAGACGGATGGTGCAGCACATTTCCTTCAAAATCAAAACTTTCTTCTGTGTCCCTACAACACTGACTCCACAGAATCCCAGGAACCAGAAGAGCACCAAAAAATCTCGCCAGAATCCTTACCTGCGTCTACCAAGCGCCTGGAGGGGCACAGCGGCACTTTGCACAAGCAAGAGCACCAGTGTCCAGGAGCAAGCACGGCTTGGAGGACTGAGTCAGCTGTATCGAGAACTTACAGTACTCCACATCCTCCCCCACTGCACACAGACTTCCTCAGGAAAAAAAAAAAACAAAACACAACAACCAGGCAAGAGGCCAATGCTTACAAAGATCCCATAGCCATTGCTCAGAGAAAACAAGTCACTTGCATCATTCCCCACATGCAACAAGCTTTGGGCTGGCTGAATTCTGCCTCCGAGGACCAGCACCAGATGTGCTCTATCACCAGATGCCAGGAGTTCCACACCCTGGGGATCAGCAACCAGAGTTATTTTCCATGAGCTGTAATCACTGCAGCAGGACGGAGAAGGGCTGCATGTGTCAAGGTGGTAACCCCAAGGTATATGAATCCTAGATCACTTCTGTCTTCTCCAGGTAACAGCGAAGACCTTAATTTGGACCCTGCAAGTTGAGAGATAATATGGAAGAGAGGTCACAAGCGTGAAGCGCTCCTGCTTGCTCACCTCCTCTCCGTTGCGCCCCGGGCTGAACGCCAGGCAGCAATCCTCGAACACAGGCTAAGCGGCAGCTCAGCCGCTCTTACCAGCTCTGTCATGGGCAGACAACGTCAGCAGAGCCACGTGCTGAGGGGACAGCAGGCACCAGGCACCTCTCCAAACGGCCAGAAATAGGAGGGCCGTTTGGGGTTGGATTTTGGGTCGGGTTTTTTTTTTTTTTTCCTTCCATTCAGTGATGCTGCCTCATCATCCTACTTAGAGAAGTAACCCAACAAGTTTCCATGAGCTCTCTTGACCACTGTTTTTAATTACCCACCTACAGACATTCCAGCCTTTAGCAATCGGTTCTTCGGGGGGGCAGAGCTGGGGGGTGGGAAACAAAAAAACCACCCCACAACACAGAGCAAGCAGGTAAAGGAAAAACAATACACCGGGTCCCTGCCTAGAAGCACCTTCAAGCTGAGAAGAAACACCAGCAAAACAGAAAAAGGACACAACAGGCAGAAATTGTGAAGACTGGTAAAGGCATGGGAAGTGGTCACACAAAATGAAAGATTTAGGTGCACAAAATCGACCAGGCATACAATTTTAATTAAAAAAATTCACATCGCCCTACCCTTCTCAGGGATACTTCACCTCCTTCGGTTCGCTTGCAGCGTCATTTCTGTCTAATGAAACGCCAGCCATTCAGAGAGTAACACAATGGAGCCAAACAAAGCAGCTTTGTTACCAGAAGGTTATTTAAAAAGCATATAGAACCACAGAATCTCAGCCTGGTTTGGGTCGAAGGGACCTTCCAGGCTCCTCCAGCCCAACCCCCTGCAGGGAGCAGGGACATCTGCACCCAGAGCAGGGTGCTCAGAGCCCCAAGGGCCAGCCTGACCTGGGATGGTGCCAGGGATGGGGCTTCTCCCACCTCTCGGGGCAACCTGGGCCAGGGTCTCACCACCCTCAGAGGAAACAACCTCTCCCTTCTCTCTGGTCTGAATCTCCCTCTGTCAGTGTAACCATCACCCCTCGTCCTGGCCCAACAGCCCCTGCTGAAAAGACTGACCCCATCTTTCTTATCCGCTTCCTTTAAGTACTGAAAGGCCGCAATGTGTAGGAAAAGATTACTCTGAGGTGCTTCTTGTGTAAAACACCCCAAGACGCATCCAGAGAGACCATTTCTGTGTCACTGTCACCTTTCCTCAGACGAAAGCTGGAGTTCACAGACCTAAGGGCAGTAACGACAAGAAAACCAAATCCAGCTATAACAAATCCCAGTCCCACACCTCGCAGCTGCGAAACTTTCCTCCTTAAAGCTATGTACTGAGACCTATCATCGGGAGCTCCAGTCCACATAAAAAGCAGGGGGCTGTCCAGAAACAGAAGGTTACTCTCTAACCCAACTGTTAGAACGAAAGGGAAAAAACAGAGCAGGAGAAACAGGTTAACAAAGAGTCTGAGCACAGAAGAACACACACACATCGTACGCACGCACGTACCCATGTGGAGCATCCCCCTGCCTCCAGCACCTCGCACCCTTCCCCACGGACATACCTCAGCACAAACCAGCCAGGACCTTCTGCCTCGGTCCGCACTTCTGGGAACTGCCGGCAGATCCGTCTCTGCTCCGCAGAGCAGAGTGGTCTGGTAGCACCCTTAAACTACAAGTAACCTCCAGCCACTAAGTAAAATCCAGGCGTTTTCCAGTCCTCCGGCTCACGCAAAATGGTTTCACTTTCCACAGGTGTCTTGAAGGCTCTTTAAAACACCAAAATTTGCCAACAGCGGAACGGCCTCATTATTTACAGGTATCTAACAGAGGGGTTTGGTCTCAACCGTCCAGGAGTCCTTCAAGCAGAAGGATGACCGCCCCCCAGTCCTACAAACGTGTTGTTCTCTGTTGCTTTGACAGACAAAGGGAAGTTCCAAAGCAGCCCAGGTAACTCCACGGCCAACTCTCTGCCCTTTAGATTTAAATCAAAAATCTTCATAGCGGAGCATTTCGTTTTTCAGTTGCAGTCAGATGCGACGCTAACGACGAATGGAATGACCACAGCCATGAAAATATTTCAGAGAGAAAGTTAATCACAACCTAGACCACATTTTTGGCCACAACTGGCCGTGAACACACAGCAATTCCTCTGAAAAGACTAACCATCCATAGAACTTGTTTGTCAAAGTTTATTAGGCAGATCAGATCGAGCAGCAGACCGTCCGTACACTCGTTACGTGTCCGGCACGCCAGTCGAAGCTCAAGCGGTATGGATTAGTGCAGCACGCACGCTGCAGAGCTCACTGCAGCTCCTTCCGAACGCCCGCAGGTAACGGTTTCGTCACCGCAAATAGCACCCCACGCTTGCTGAAGTTTTTGCTGGCGTGTGTGCACGTCTCCCAGCTCTACCATGAGCTGCAAAATTCACAGAAAACTCAGTTCTAAGCTCCCTGAAGAGCTGATTTACTCCGTTCAAAACAAGTCTCCAGGAACACGCCCCGGTTCCTCACGGGGAGCACGGCTCCTGGGAGCCATCGCTGCCAACTTCTGCAACTGAAGAATGCACCTTTCTAATGGCATCCGACCTTCTCCTCCTGAGCACAGGTTCCAAAGCCACGGTGGACATCGAGCGCAGTTCTGGGGCGGGCGTGGAAGAAAGATTAGTTGAGATTAAAATCCAGGTTCATGCAGGTTTGGGGGTTAGGTAAAAGGGAAAGACTCGCAAACAACTCCAGTCCAATTTACTGAGGCTTCACTGTACTTCCGCCTGCACAAGCCTCACCCTACGTAACTCTGACTACGCAGCTTGCCTGAAGAAGTCCAGATGTGTAACGCTTTCTGGGCAGACACTTTCTAGCACTTGAACACCTGCAAACTTGAGTTTCAGAGCATGGGTAAGTCACAGTCAACTTTATCCAGACAGTAAAAAACATGCTGTTAAAACCCAGACAGACAAAAACCCTCCGTAAGTACAGATTCCTTCTGCTCAGCTATTGAGGACGCAGATAAGGTACAGACTTGTTTCCAAGTCCTCCACAGCTGGGCAGACCCTCTCGGTGGAAAACGCTACTAGTCGTGTGCATTTGCATCCCCTTGGCTCCGACCCGAGAACGTGAATATTAACACAGCAGTTTAATTTGCTTTCGCATCTTTTGTGAAAGAACTCATCCAGGCAAAACACCAATATGGATTTCTGAGACTAAAACGTTTTCCTCTCAAAAAAAAAAAAAAAAAAAAAAAAAGGAAATGTTTAAACACATAATACTTCAAGCTGCCCACTCCCAAGCAGGGGAAGCAATCAGAAGACTCTGAAGAAAGATGAAAGCTGTTTATATCACATTATATGCCAAAACACAGTCCTATAGGGCAGGCAACTCTATTCTGAGCTCCTCAGTCATTCCAGAACAAGACCGTTTTCAATGCTTGAAATGAAAACAAACTGCAAGAGAGAAAATGGGAAACTTGGAGGCCACGAGTGACCTTCCTTAAATGGGAAAGCGTTTGCAAATAAGCCAGACTTTGTTTGAAATAAGCAGTTACACAAATCAAAGCCTCCAAAGCTCCCTTAGAGGACGTGCCCAGTGTAAGCAGTGACCGACATACACCTGACACTGGGTGAGGTGCGATCCAGTGGTCAAAGGAGACACCTTCCACAAAACAAAGGATTAGGGTTCGGGGTATCTTTAATTCCGCTGCTTTGAGAAGTTCCAGAAACAGCATTCTGGCTTTTGCACTAAGCTACAAGTGCTAAGGAAGCGCACTGAGGATGTTATTCAGACATCCCCCACACTTACACGCCAGAGGATACACCTCACAACCTCTCATTCCTTCTGCTTCTTGAGTTATTCACTGTCATCAGCAGAGGGTTTGTCACCCGAGAGCCAAACTTGCCTTCTCTCATCCTCCACAACGAAATGTAAAACAGATATAAATACATTTCTACTTCAGCATATATTTCCATGGCACCACCAAGACGCTGGCCTAAGTGAGTGAACTAAACACAGTTTGAAAACGGATACGCAGCAGCAGCATCTCCTGGGTTACTCCAAATGACACAGCCTTATCCTTGTCCTTTCAAAGCAATCACTCTTTGCCCAGAAAACTTGGATTTATATCTGCACAAAAACTTGTAGAAACTCTCCCCCACCAATTATTTGGAAATAATCCTTGAACAAGAATAGCAATAATAATAAAGACATAGGGCCTCTCGCATCACGCCTCAAATGCCAAGCGTGCACCACTTCCACGACGCAAGCTCGAAAAATAGCTTAGAAAACGTTCTAAAATTCCATACCCTGAGCCTTCAACCCTCAACAGCCTCTTCAGACAAAGTCTGGTCGCAGAATATGCCACAGCTTACGTGGCACCCTAGGAACGGTGGGCTGATGGAAAGGGACGTGGCAAAGGGTGCAAGAAAGAGCCAAACCTCCTGACGACGAGAGAGCGGTCTGCCAGCTACATCCCTGGCACACACCAAATAGGAAGGGGTCCTTCTGACCACCCCGTCACAGCGACTCCACTGAAAAATCATTTCACCTCTTCGAGCAGGGCCAAACCCAACCCTCACTGGAGAATGATCTAGAGCCAAGAGAACGGCCGAAGCGTGGCGTAACCCGCGCGGCCGTGGGCAGCACATCCTCCACGCTGGGGAGCCCAAAGCCATGTGAGTCTCACCAAAGCACGTCGGTTCGGTTGACCCCCAAGAGCTATCGTCACGTCGCACCCTGCGCTGCTGGCGTTGGAACTCACGCAAAGACGAGCACACCGGGCAGGCGGGGGGGGGTGTTCCTCTCAGTTCAGAAGGGTACAAAAGGCAGCAGCTCCACCTTGACAGCCACAGCCTACAGCGTGAAGTGTTGCATTTTAAAATACCGTTTCATTACGCTTCTGGTCTTCTGAATACCTTTTTTTTTTTTTTTCCTTCTTAAATCCAGCTAGGAATTCTGATTCGGAAGAACAGAAAAGCATGTGTTCGTGCAAAATTAATGAATAAAAAGTACAAGGACTGGGCAAAGCATCCACGAGTCTGGAAAACCTGAAATTGCCACAGAAGGTGTGCTGAAGTTACTAACAAGGATTTAAGTGCATTACCGTTAGGCATAATCTGTGCTTCATTAAAAACCTGGATTACATATGGCCTAAGCCAGAAGGACATGCGGTATTCCACGAAAGTTCTCAAATGACCTATCAATAACCCACGGGTCAGAGCAGCACTGCACACTTCCATCGCTTCCTCAGATCTTCCACTCCTTTTCCTTCTGATTTAGTTAAAACCAGCACTGAACAGCAGACAAGAAAAAGAACATCTACGAAATCAGGTTACAGTAATATCATTTGATTCCCGGAAGCCAAGAAATTCACTAAGTGGGTCCACTCAATCCACAGCTCGTCCTCATTCCCATGAAGAGGTTTGGAGACACGAAGCAGACGCTTGCTCAGGCTCTTTGGCTTTTTTTGACTCTTAAACGCTGCACAAAGAAGAGGTCAAGCTTCTGCCTTCACTTCCTGCCACATCCTATCCCAAATCTAATTCCTGCAGGCTGAGGATCCAGAGTCCCCCAGGGCTCATTTATCACCTTTACTATCACGTGTAACAAGCCACTTCCAAAAAATGCATTAATACATGGATCATGGATCACACTTAATGCAAAAACCTGGTGAAATTGAAGTCAATACACACTCAAGGCAGCCTAAAGAAAGGACAGCTGAGAACCTCCGGAATCACAAAACGTCGTCAAATGCTGCGCCAAAGGACGAGACGCAAGGCAACCCACTCAGTCACCCATCCCCGGCTCAGACAAGCCAACAGAGGTTCTGTAAGAAGGGCAGAACCACCAAAGCGAGAGCACTGCCCTTTCACAGGACACCAGGTGCCCTTTAACAGGAATCCATGAGAAAACAACTGAAAATCAAGCGTAACCACACCAAAGGCAGAAATGTAATTTCCATTTTTCCGCTTTCCCCGGTAAAGGGGGGAGTTACAACCTCGCGCGCCTGCAACCTCACTTCTGCAGTTGCATCGCTTTCCACCACAGCTCAGGAGCAGCGAACCCCGTCCGCCTATTGAACAATTACCTGCTTCACCTCTGCGGTCTCAACAGGAAGAGCAGAGTTCAAAACCCTGAATTCTGCTTGCCACAAAGACAGCCTTTACTACTCTCTGAAGGACGTCGACTTCAACTGGGGAAGCTCAATTTCCTTACGTACAGAAGATAAATAATAGATGCCACGTCAGCAGAATACTCAGCACTGGCCAACAGTTATACAGCCCTTCGGAAAGCCAAAGTGCCAACAACTGTGACATTAAGTACATTTAATCTGTTTTTATTATTTTTAAATACAGATGCCAACACGTGAGGTTCTGAGACCACTGACAATCACCCCAAGAACTCACTACGGCATCTGCTGTCGGTGGTGTCCGTTGCAATAGCAATAAACGTTCGTACTCTGAAACGAGGACAATTCCGTAGCCGATTCTCAGCCGAGAAATTCCTGCTCCCAGCAGACTGTCCCCATCAAGCTAATCTAACGCCACACGCTCACATAAAGTACTTTTTGGTTTAAAAGCAGTTTCAGTTGCTTTAACCCTTCTACCCCCCCGAGCAAACAACCCAATTTAAATCAAGCGCGAGGCGATTCACTGGTGTCCTTGCAGAAGCTGCCCATGGATTTCACGTCAACACGAAACGACACCTTACACCTGCCTACGCCGGCAGGCAAAGCGCGAGCCCAGCGAGAGCAACAGAGACGACAGCTCGACTAAAAACCCCGCTTACGACGCAGACCCTCAACACCCCTACCCACCCATCACCCGTTCTTCACACTCCTTGGAGCTCCTCGCTAGAATTTTGTGGCTTAACCGTTATTTTCAATCTTTAGTGAACAGAAACCAGAGAGGCGAAATGCCGGCGAGCAACCCATTCTGGTTTTTCCAAGAAAGAAGGAACCGAATGAATTGTTGGCCCACGAACTCCTAGCAAACAACCGTGCTGAACAATACTTGGTGGGACATACTTCCCGTTTTCTCTCCTCCTCTCACCACAACTGTTTCATCACCCAAAAATCTCAAGAACTGCTCCAAATATCCTTTGACTCTATCACGCGACTTTCCACGGCCTAACTTCACGGGGGTCGGACTCTCCAGAAGTGTTTTTTCCTGTTCAGAAGTCCCAGCTGGGGGCCGTCAGGAGATGGCACGTCTTTGACTTCTTCAGAAATCCCAAGCGTCCCCGTAGCACGTGGCTTTGGCCAGCCAGCGTCCCCAGCCAACACCCTCGTTATTTGCTCCCGCCCCACGGGAACTTGCAGGGTGGTTGGACACTTCCTGTTGGAAACCAATGCAGCAAAAACGGAAAATAATCCACACGCCTCAAAATCTCTGAGCAAAACGCTGACCCCGCTGTGCGCAGCAGAACGGCGTTGCTGCCGGCCTGCATCCGGAACCACGGGGATACCTATTCAGCTGCCCTTCTTCCCTCGAGGCTCACGGCGACACCGATTCGAGCTCTTCACAAAGGTCTTGAGCAGAAAATAACAACTGATTCCTTCAAGTGTTCGCAGAGCTGTGTTCTTTTCAGCCACGTCAGCTCCCACGAGAAATTCTGGACTTATAAAAACCAAACGTTTTGAATGTTTTATAGCTCTGGGGTTAAAGACAGAAGGAGAAATTAAGAGAATTTCTTCGAAGGAAGAGAAATGAAGTTACCTGCAATAGCTTCTATCTAACAAGGAATTAGAACCTAGTCACTGTTCTCGACCTCAGGACGGCAGGTTGCTTTCACACAACACAGTACGTTCACAAAAGAACCCGATCCAACATCAACCTTGTCGTTAAAGCTATTTCTGAGCATCACAAATAAAGACATTTCTGTATTTCTACTTTGACAAAAAGAGAGACAACTGCTTTTAACGCCACGTTGCTGGCTAAGTTTTCGCTAGAAGCAAAGCTTCGTTAGACACCCTGTGGGAGTCACGCGTGCCTATGCTCTAGGAGAGGTTCGGGAAGCTCTGCTTGTTGTTACGCTGCCCAACAATACCGCCCCGACAACAAAGGCCAACGAGTTCCCAGGAACAAGCTCGGCTTACTAAAAAGTTACTGAGAAACTGAGAAAACCTTCAGCTGGCACAAACCCCACCGCCTGTTCCACTAACTGCTACCTTACAAACAAGGAAAACAATTCTAAAAATACAAGGTAAAGCAGCTGAGATTAAAAAAAAAAGGTTCAGCCGTAGCAAGAGGCAGTGGCAGAATTTCCGCCGTGCTGCTGCCGTACAGTCGCGCTCTTCTGAAGTCCTGACGGTGTCTGTCGTGCCGATTTATGCATTACAGACACGGCTCCAGAACGAGTCATTTTAAAGCCACTCCGGGTGCTTTAGAATGAATTTAAGATGAAACTAATTCAATCTGAAACTGAATAGTAACAAACGAACTCCCACACCATGCCTAAAGGACAGTCAAAGCCATTATCCTTTGCCTGGAGAGGGAAGACTCGGTGCTGCGGAAGTGTCACACTCCAGAGCCAGGCTGGGGCTCGAGCCCTTCCCCGCTGTTCCCGGAGGATTTGTGACAGACCCTCACACCGTGCTAGCAGCACTCACTGGGAAAACAACGGACTGACCGAAACGGCACTAAATGCGGTTGCGGACTCGGACGTTTCCCCATCAGAGAGCCAGCCAGCGCTCCTCCCTGCTGCGTTCTGCATTGCAACACAGCGACAGGCTTCGGGACCGTTTAGGTTACCTCAGGAGACACGCCAGGAATTAAAAGCCACTTCAGTGCTGTGCTCAAGCGTATGTTTGGATTCCTCGCCGCATCCCTAGTTTCAGACGTTCGTCACCATCCTGCCACGCTCCTCTGTTCACCCGTCTTTACCTCACGAGCCTCAGTACCGGGCAAACCGTCATTCCGTGAAAGAAAGCCGAGGTACGGTCTCACCATCTGAGGAGATGTTCTAGCACACGAGCAACAGCTCACCGAGCGCCGGCGAGTTTAAGTAAAAATAACTCTTGCTTGAGGTAACTCTTAAACAAGAACTTAAACGAAAATTACCCCAACTACTTCCTGGTCTTAGGAGCCCCACATAAACCCCCCGCTGCGTGGTATGAAACATTCAGAACCCACAATATTTCCAGACAGAAACATGCCGTTGTCCCAACCACCTCGTTCCTGACTGCTCTGCACAGGCAAGAGACCGCTCCCTCCCAGGGAGCGCCAAACACCACGATCATTTTGCCGTACCTCAGTGAAAGCAGAGTCCAGCATAACCCCTACGTGAAACCGGTTTATCATTATCTCCAGGCACACAAATAAAACCACTCCCGACACCACCACAGACAGGGCGAGGACTCGGCTCCACAGCAGAATTACTTCCCAGGATCTACTGCCACACGCCAAACTTCGCCGGAGCTTTAACACCGCAGAAGCTCCAGCACACCCCCGACCTTGCAGAGATGTATTCACGTCCTTGGGACACCAGCACGTCAAAATACTTTTAAGAAGCGGAAGTCCCTTAAAGTCAGGCTTCTGCTTACAGAGCGGGGGCTCTCAGGAACGGAACTGAGCCCACGGAGAGCCTCTCGTAGCGCAGCCGTGCTCTCGTTCAAGGACAGACGAGCTGTCCTCAAAAGTCTGTCCAGATCAACCTGACAAAAGAGTCGCGTAGTTCTTGCTACGCAGGCAGAACAAAAGCAATGCCACCGAGGTTTAGAACCGAGACTCTTCAGCTGATTCCTAAAACACGGTACGTCTGTAGAAGAGTTTTCCCATGCGTGTCCGGGAAGGTGAGTATGGATGCAGAACACACGCTCCGTTAACAGAATCACTGTCTCTAAAATGAGGCGAATGAATACCAAGTTATAACTTATTTCTGAGTTTTATTGTGAACCCTTATTTTCCTGAGAGCTCCAAATGCAAAGTTATCCCTTTCTTAAAAAATATCTTTTTCTATCCAAGTCTGTTGAGTAAACATAAGGAAATGCTCAAGGAACACCATCAGCCTGTTCTCTCTTCATTTAAGACTTCTGTAAGTCGATTTTTTTTCCCCCTAAAGCTATAGAGCTTCATTCAGTCAAGTAGGAACGTGACCATCTTTACACAAACGTGAGCGTAGAGACAGGAACACGCCACACTTCAGGTTTTCTCAAACATCTTCCAAAAGACTGAGGCCACGTGTATGGAGAAGGTGCCTCCCGAGAGGCAAAGGGCATCTTCTTCCTCCCACCCCGACACGATAGCCCACGCACAACGTGCACCTACGCGGAGCTCCCGCTACAAACACAGAACCGCGCCGCCGGCAGGAAACGGTCAGCCCTTTTGCTCTGGATGACAGTTCTAGTAAGTAGCCGGTTTGAGAAGGTGGGTGGCCTGGCAAAAGGGGCCCCGAGGTGATGTCCTGACAGCCCCGGCCACGCCGCCGAGTTTCCTCGAGCGCCCTGGAAATCGCGGCAGCCAGGCTTCAGCCCGCCGACCCGCCGGGATGGGATGGGATGGGGATGGGGATGCACTCAGGCAGGCCAGAGGCAGCAGCTACAAACCGGCAGCCCCAGCTCCCCGTCTTCGGGGAGACGGGGTCGGGACCGGAGCAGCGCGCAGGGAGAACGGCCGGGGAACGGCCCCCGGCCCCCTCCCCGCGGCTGCTGGCGGCAGAGCGGAGCCTTCCGTGTACTCGTGCTTTCAAGGGACCGGCACACGCGCTGCAACACGGCGTGGCACCGGGGAAGCAGGGGGCAGGCTGCGTGCCCGGCACGGGGCGCGGGTTACCGGGGGGCCCAGCGCTCCGCCGGCTCGGGGCAGCGGGGCTCCCGCTCCGGCAGCGCCCGCGGCGCTGGCCCCGACCCGGGCGAACCCCCCGCCGCTGCCCCCAGCCGGGCCGGCCGGTTCCTCCCGCCGCAGCGCCACAACCGCCCGCCCCGCTCCCGCTGCCCGCCTACGGCCTTAAAACGGAGCCGGGGGGGGGGGGGGGGGGGGTACACTCGCCTTCCCCCCACCCCCTCCCCAGCCCTGCCAAGAGTCTGATGAGCGACACCCGACACCCGCCTGCCGAACCCCCGAGAAATCCCTGCCCGGGACGGCGGAAGGACGGGAGGGGGACGCGGGGCCGGGGCGGGGGGGGGGGGGGGGGGGGGGGGGGCGACTTTTGTCTCTCTTCTCGCAGCTGTACGCGTTTACCTGAGCCACCCCCGGCGGGGAACCGCTTCAGCGCCCCGCGGGACACGTCCCGAGGGAGGCGGCAGGAGAGGCCTCCTCTTCCTGCGCCCCCTTCTGCAGCGAGGAGCGACGAGGAGGAATAGCTGGGGGGGGGGGACACACACGACACGCACCCAGCGCCCCGTCCTCCCCCCGCCCCGTCCCGTCCCGTCCATGTGCGCGCCCTCTCCCCCCCGCCGGAGCCCGGCCCGCGCCCCCCGCCCCGCGGGGTCCCGCTCCCGGCCCGCTCCCCGCCGCCAGGGCCCCGCTGCCCGCCCGGCGGAGCGCGGCGGAAAGTTTGCCCAAGTCCGACAACAAAAGGGACAGCGGCGCTGGCCGCCCCGGGCCCGCGGCGCCCCGGCTCGCTTACCCCCGGCCGAGCCCGGCTCGCACCGCAGCACCGAGGCGGCCAGGAGCCGCAGCAGCAGCAGCAGCGGGAGCGGCGGGGCCGCCGCCTCCATGTTGTGCCGCCGCAGCAGCTGCCGGAGCCCGCGGAGCGTCTCAGGCGGGCTCCATGCTCGGGGCGCAGCGCTCGGCGAGGAGGGAGGGAGGCGGGGAAGGGGGGAGGCGCTGGAGCCGACCCTCCTCCTCCTCCTCCTCCTCCTCCTCCCGCCGGGGAGGGGGCTGGGATCCTCCGCTCGCAGCCGCGGCCCGGGGAGGAGCCGAGGCGCGGGGCGCCGCCGCCGCGCGGCCCACGCGTGGGTGCACCTGGCCGGGGAGCGGCGGGGCGGGGCGGGCGGGGGGCTCTGCTCGCTTTTGTTCTCGTCCCTCCGGGAGCAGCCGTTCCCCGAGCAGCCGGGAGGGCCGGGGCCGCTGGCGGGCTGCCCGCGGTGGATCGGGAGTTAGGCGTGGGGCCGCCCGCCCCGTGCTCGGTCTCCAGGAAGAAGGGCGGTTGTTTTCTTCCCAGACGGGAGTTCGCTCTTGCCCTCCTCCTCCTCCCACCAGCACAAACGGTGGACGGAGCCGCTCCTGTGCGGGACGTGGCCGCTGAAGGAAAGGCGCGTCCCGCGGCCCCGCCGCCCGTCCCCCGGGGTCGCTCGCTGCCGGACGCCCGGGCTCCGGGAAGGGGCCGGAACTCTGCCCGAGCGAGACACCGGCCCTTCGCCGTGCCGGGGACAGGCTGCGGGGCTGAGCGGCCCCCGGCCGCACCGAGACACCCCGCGCCCTGCGCCCACCTCCCTGGCGGGGGCGGAAAACCCAGCGCCCACCGGCACCTCCATCGCCCTGTGCCGACACCCGCGCTGCAACAGCAGGAGAAGCTGCCTTGGTGCAGAGAGGGGGGACACGAAGGGGCTGCCCGGCACCCCCTGAGCCCACCTCGGCCAGCCGCACGGCAGGAGCTGTGCACCACGAGGCCCTCCCCAATGGGCGGTGAGCCGGGCAGCATCGTTTCGTGTCAGGGGTGAGCGAGCTCCGGCTTCCCCCGTTAGCACCAAGCGTTTATCTGCCTCGCCGGAGGTGCTGCAGCAGCAGCTGAGGTTCTCGGTGCCCGGTGGATCCCGGCCCCGCTCAGATACCAGCATCCAATACTGAGGAATGGGTTTGGGTCCCGGTGGTTCCTCCACGGCAGACTTCCCCTCAAACTTCCTTGCCACAGGAGAGGAAAAGGTGGTTTATGCTGGTTTTGAAGTCAGTGGTATTCAACTGAGCTAAGAAAGCAGTTTAAAATTCCAAGGAGTCAAAAAAGGCTTGTAGTGCTGACCTTAAAGTTGACCTGCAAAGGAAAATAAAGTGTTCTTCTCTGTCTTGCTGCTGCATTAATGTACAGAGAACACGTATTTTAGAGAGGGCTCGTTTTAGGTGGCATTCCAAACCTAGAAAAATCTCAGCTTTTGTGAAGACAGGAAAAGCAGAAGTTGGTCTTTCCCGACAGAAGGTCTGCAATCATCTGGAGCCCGAATCTGGGCTGCTGTAAATCATTAATGGCAAAACGTTGTGTGAACACCATCTGAATAAGGGGTTTGTTTTGAATCTGTTCAAAAAAAAACTGCCCGCCAGCAGACAAATAACTGGAAGAAAGATTTCTTTGTTGAGGAAAATGACTGGACTTTACTTTTGATGGGTCCAACCTCCTGCACCGTGGAAATTACGCAGTAGTCCTGGCCTCACAGAGACTGGGGATAGTTAAAGTCAGAGGCAGAGAAAGGGCACGCGGCACAGTTGCACTTGCAGCAGCCAGCGGGGAAGAGCAGGGCGTGGAGAACAGTATCCCAGACCCCCATCAGCTGGGGAGAAGAGCAGCACCCACAGGCAAAACTGGTTTGTGTGCCTCCACGGAGAGCCAGGCTGTCCTGCGATGGCATCGGTGGCACCACCTGAGTCCCTCTTGCCACCAGGGCAAACAGGTTCCCTGCACTGTCCTCCCCCTTGCCCCGACAGTCCTGTTTAATATCTGCATCAATGACATGATGGGATCGAGGACACCCTCAACAGTTTGCAGATGGCACCAAGCTGAGTGGAGCGGGTGACACGCCTGAGGGACGGGATCCATCCAGAGGGACCTGGACAAGCTCAAGAAGTGGAGCCTGTGTGAACCACATGAGGTTCAAGAAGGCCAAGTGCAAGGTCCTGCCCCTGAGTCGGGGCAACCCCCAGTATCAGCACAGGCTGGGGATGAAGGGCTGGAAAGCAGCCCCGAGGAGAAGGACTTGGGGTGCTGGGGGTGAAAGGCTGGACATGAGCCAGCAACGTGTGCTCACAGCCCAGAAGCCCCCCGTGTGCTGGGCTCATCCCCAGCAGCGTGGGCAGCAGGTCGAGGGAGGGGATCCTGCCCCTCTGCTCCGCTCTGGGGAGACCCCCCTGCAGGGCTGGGGCCAGCTCTGGGCTCCTCAGCACAGCAGAGACACGGAGCTGCTGGAGCGGGGCCAGAGGAGGCCACAGGAATGACGTGAGGGTGGAACCCCTCTGCTGGGAGGAGAGGGGAGAGAGTTGGGGGTGTCCAGCCTGGAGCAGAGAAGGCTCCGGGGAGACCTTAGTGCAGCCTGTCAGTGCTGCAAGGGGGCTGTCCGAAAGCTGGGGAGGGGCTGTTCAGCAGGGGCTGTTGGGACAGGACAAGGGCTGATGGGTTCAACTGGGAGAGGGAGATTCAGACCAGAGAGAAGGGAGAGATTGTTTCCTCTGAGGGTGGTGAGACCCTGGCCCAGGTTGCCCCAAGAGGTGGGAGAAGCCCCATCCCTGGCACCATCCCAGCTCAGGCTGGCCCTTGGGGCTCTGAGCACCCTGCTCTGGTTGCAGATGTCCCTGCTCCCTGCAGGGGGTTGGGCTGGAGGAGCCTGGAAGGTCCCTTCAACCCAAACCAGCCTGAGATTCTATAGATTCTAACAGGACCAGAGACTCGTTGCTGAAGATGACCTCCCCATAGCACCAAAGCCAGCGTCAAGCCACATGGGGTGGGTGACCCTGCCCATAAGGCTGCTGGAGGGGAGCAGCAACTTTTCTTTCAGCTGGGGGCTGCTCCCAGCACTCGCTATGTTGGGGCCCAAGGTCCCATACTGGGATGTCATATGGCTGCTGCTATTCCTGCCCCATCCAAGTGCTGCACGGGCAGTTTAGGATGGGCAGCATGTGAGCAGCCTCATCAGAGAAAGTATTTTATACAAGAGGCTAAAAGAGATAAAGACAACACCGACTGGAAAAGGGATTTGGGCTGAGAGATTTCCAAAGAGAACATTTTTCCAAGGAAGGCACCCACCATAAGAAGAGAGCCTGAGACCAGGCAGATGCACTGGTGACTGACCAGAGCCGCGTGCCCACTTTGTGACCGATGGCTGTTCACGGCGTGAATGAGGAGAGGGACCAGGCCCTGGACGCAGGCAGCTAGGAACGAGAGTCTTACCAGAATGCATCTTTGGGGCGTTGACCGTAACACCTGCACTAAAGAGACAGTACTCCAGGTCTAAAGCGAAGGCAAATCTCGTGGCAGCCAGGAACACAGTACTCCTCCAGCCCGGAAGATGCCATCTGAAACTCAATATGCTATAGGGGAATTGGGAGGAAATTAAAGTGGGGCAACTCTGGCAGGGATTGTCTCCCATGTGCTGAGAAAGCTGCTTTCCAGCCCTGCGAGAATTCCTCCGGCAAAAGCAGTGGACGCAAAGCTGTGACCTTCCTGAAATGTCGGGTACATACATTTCTGCAAGAAAGTAAGAAACGGTTAAAAAAAAAAAAAAAAAGACAAAAACCCTGTCAGGAGGGTCCTGTGCTTCCTCTTGGTGGAAGGAAGAGGGATCCCATTCCGTACCGGGGTGTGCTCACAGTGCCCAGCCAGGACCGCAAAACCAGAGCCAACACCCCACTGGACTGAGGAGTTCTAGCGTAACCCTCGGCAAGGCGCAGTCCAGCCTTTCCTCGGTTTCCCCTGCAATAAGAGGAGCCGGGGGGATGATTTTCCGACCTTCCGTCCTTCCTGTGTATGGTGTGGGGGAAGGTGCAGCAAGGCTGGCCTGGCTGTAGGACGCAGGAAAGGGAGAAATCCAGCCAGGGAGCCCAGCGCGCCCCTGCCGAGCTGTGAGCAGGCCAGCCCCTCAGGTCTGCCATCGCCATCCCCGAGGCACAGGAGGAACGCCAACGCACCCAGAGATGTCCTCCGGGATAAGTGAGCCAGCACGGCACAGCAGGGACGCTCGGCTCGGCTGAAGTGCTCCAGATGTTTTCTGCACGGGTATCCTCCTGGATTTGTCCCCCCACCCCAGCCTACGGCACCCTCCTCTGCCAGCTGCCAGCGCTGCCTGAGCGCCTGTGCAGAGAACGTTCAGTGACGACCGCAGAAGCCCCTAAGGTGGATTTACTGCCTTATAAATGACACCTGGGTTTATTTGATGATCCATATTAGTACCAAGACACGCATCGGGGGCAGCACTGTTTAGTCAAGGGAAGTCACCAGGTCAGATAGGCTGAAGATGTTCTTCGCAAAGGGAAGGTAAAGTGAACAAAGACAGCGTCAAAACATTTTCCTTCTCTCCTCCTAAGGCCGTAGGACAAACTCATTTTCCTTTCCCCGTGTCTCAAATACACTTCTTCACAATTCCTCTCCCAGCTTTCAGCTAGGAAGCAGCCTCAAACGAGGTACAGGTAGGGACCCCTATTCTCCCTCGCCCTGTATCACAGGAGAAAGTGTTCACAGGTGAGAGTGAGTCAGAAACTACAGAAGAAACATCATCTGGACACAGGTTCCCGCGCCACCTCCAAAAAATAGACACACTAAGGAAAACATGTATGTACAACGGCCATGGTTCGGGTCACGCCTCCTGAGGAGAATCTGGAGCAGTCTTAGAAGGGAAGCGGTTGGTCAAGGACTCACCAGGACAGGCTTCAGAAAACCTGGGTTTAGTCTCCACACACTCTATAGGCACCGCTTGGTTTCTCCTGTAACGTCGGGTGCTCAGATGTGTCCCGCTCAGGTGGAACATCCACTCTTCCTTTATCTGCCTGCTCAGAACATCTGCCCAGCATAAACTGGCCAACAGTGGCCTCAGGCTGCGCTGGGCTTTTAGGCACTGCTTTGGAAGAGGTGGCTTCTTAAGTGCTAAATAATACGTGATGTTTAAAAGTAAATCACTGCGCTGCCGCTCATTAAGCTGCCTGAAACGGTGGGAAAGCGTTACCTAAGGTAAGACAAATATCACCTTTCTTTCTATCACGCAGTTTCCCTGGCATTGCACAAGGGCGATAGATTCTCTTCAAAGTCATTATCCCCCAGAACATCTCAGCAACCCAACTCTGTCTACGTGGCAGTTTTCTTCCTCTTCTTTCTCCCCCTTCCCCACATAAAGTCTAATGCGAACTGAAACCAGCACAAGCTGCCATGCGGACAGAAAAGCGAGCGACTTTTTAAATTTAGATTAAAATCGGTGATCTTTCAGCCTGTGGTTTGAATGAGACTTTTAAGACATTCCTAAAAGGAACAATGAAACCCAAGACAAACTTTGGTCTATCTAAATCTTCTATACAGGACTTTTAATGGTTATCGGGAAAGCTTTTCGCCTTGAAAAAGGCTGAAAGGCTCGGGGAACGGTTAAGGTTAACCGTCGGAGAAGGCTGCTCGTCCAGAGCCACGCGAAAGAGCGCAGGAGCGTTGTCGACGTCCCTGGAGAACGTTATGCACAGTGTGATACGACCTTCGATCTACCACATCTGTTACGTTACACGTGAGCTGCAGAACTTTCCTGCACAGGCAGGGCTCCAGTGCCACACCTGGAATCGCCAACCCCAGCGTTTCCAGTGTCACGACCACAGGGACGGGTTGTGGTGGTCACAAACAGGACTGAGAGCTCGCAAAAAAACCCCAGTTTTGTTATGGTTTATTATTATTATTATTATTATTATTATTTACGGTATATTTTAAGGGATGGAATTCCGCAAGTATTCTAGTTGGGTCTGCTGAAGGAAGAGGACAGAGAATGGCGATCTTCGAGCACTTGCCAGTGTTTGAGGCTCTCCACAATACCCAGGGCCCATCTGCCAAGAGCTTCTGCTCCAGCAGGGACAACGAGGACGCACGTGTCCGTAACTCAAACCCAGGGAAATCTGCAGACGCTGCGAGCCCAGCGATCGGAGTGCTGCAGGAGAGACGCTTCCTGGCAGAAGTGGGTTTAGGGAGAAGGGGCTCACACAGGTTTGCAAGAGGAAAAGTAATATTAAAAAAAAAAAGTATTAGAAGTGTCCCACTGCTGTATTTGAAACAACATGGGAGGGTTTTCTGTGTCAGGGAGACAGCAAGGGCAAAGAGCCTCTTCCCAAAGCCTCCTGCTGGCCAGCAGCCTCGGACCAGAGGGGCTGACACTGCTTGGGAAACATGTCACCATAAAAAGTTCTGAAAACATAAAAATAGTTCAGTGGGGTTTTTTTGGTGGTGACTCTTGGCCTCTGAATGCTTTTCTGGTTACAACTACACTCCCTGCTACAGCCACCAGAACAGCAGGCATCACATTTCCCTGCACGGGACGAGCAAGAGGTTCTTTTTAAAGCCTCCGTGACCGCTACCTGTGCAAAGCTGCTTGTAAAACTAATTGTTCTTGGCACTGGGGCTGCACCTTACGTCTGCTTATTAGTCACCAAAGTTCTGTATCAAAGAGAGGAAATGTTCTGAAGGGGCATGGAAATTCAGTTGTAGAGGAGGGAGATTACCTTCTCCAGTGTCTCCAAGGAGGAGTCCTCTCCTCAGAGCTCCGTTGCCCCATGCTCCTTGTGAAGGACCATCTTTTATTACAAGCAACTCCAGTATTTCCGTGGCAAGCAAAAGCAATAGCAAAAATTAAAGAAGTCACCACAGAGATAAGTACTGAAGTAACACTAAAAAAATCCCAAAGTGAGTCATCGAGACACAGACTGGTTTGGGTTGAAGGGACCTTCCAGGCTCCTCCAGCCGAACCCCCTGCAGGGAGCAGGGACATCTGCAACCAGAGCAGGGTGCTCAGAGCCCCAAGGGCCAACCTGACCTGGAATAGTTCCAGGTCCCACCTCTTCGGGCAACCTGGGCCAGGGTCTCACCACACTGTGAAAAATTTCTTGCTTATATTTAGTCTGAATCGCCTTCTTTTAGATTAACCCCATCACCCCTTGTCCTGTCCCAACAACCCCTGCTGGGAAGTCTGTCCCCATCTTTCTGACAGGGCTGTGAGCACACGTTGCCGGCTCATGTCCAGCCTTTCACCCATGGGCACCCCAAGTCCTTCTCCTCGGGGCTGCTCTCCAGCCCTTCATCCCCAGGCTGTGCTGATACCGGGGGTTGCCCCGACTCAGGGGCAGGACTTTGCACTTGGCCTTGTTGAACCTCATGAGGTTCACACAGGCTCCATTTCTTGAGCTTGTCCAGGTCCCTCTGGATGGATCCTGTCCCTCAGGCGTGTCCCCACACCACTCAGCTTGGTGTCATCTGCAAACTTGTTGAGGGTGCCCTCGATCCCATCATGTCATTGATGAAGATACTGAACAGCATTGGTCCCAGTACGGACCCCTGAGGGACACCAGTCGCCACCAGTCGCCATCTGGACATTGAACCATTGTCCACCACTCTCTGGATGAGACCATCCGGCCAATTCCTTATCCTCTGAACAGTCCTTCCATCAAATCCATACCTCTGCAATTTAGAGAGAAGAATGTTATGAAATACTTTTCTTATGGAGAAATTAAAAAGAAAAGTTGGACACAACAAGAGAATACATTCTGTCTTCTCCTCCTTCCCCCAGCCTGCGTGGTGGCTGCCCAGCCTAAGCTGCATCTGTGGAACCCACAAAGCACGCCTGTTTGCAAAGCAAGGTACTGCCCCTTCTCCATGGCTTGCAGGGACCTGAATGTCGCAGGGAAAAGGGATATAGGAGAAGCCTTCTCCAAATGCAGGATTAATCAGACGGAGCTGCCCTTGTGGTAGAGGGGATGCAAAAATAGATGGTGAACGGGTCATGGAGAAATGATGAGGTTTAGGGTGGCATCTGTACAGGTCCCTGCACAGCTCCAAGCATCTCTGCGCTGCACAGCTGCCTGGGAACTCAATAGAGCAAGAAGAGGTTCTTTTGAAGGAAGAGTAAACAGAATGTTTATTCACATAACAGCCAAGTCCTGCCTCACTTCACGCCCAGCCAAGTGCCGTTGATATGCATGTGTAAAATAAGTGACGTGTCGCAATCTGGGCGGCAGGCCGTGGGGCGTGCAGCCTCCGCAGTGCGCTCACCCCTCCAGCGAGCACTTGGGGGTACGGAAGAAACACAGCGAAAGCCCGTGGCCTGTTAGCACTGATACGTGCCTGTCGTATTCATCGATACCTTCGATGACAAAGCTCACTTCCACCATTAAAAGCATCGCCAAGTCAGGTGCCGTAGGGCTGCAGATGCAGAAGCACTATCGGAGCAGCCTGGAGGAAAGGTGCTCCCTACACTAGGTCACAGGCAGCATCACGGACTGACTGAGGTCATTTCTCTGGCGTTTTCAGCATTAAAAAAAAAAAAAAAAGTTTCTTTTACCTTTGAAAGTTGCTCAAGATAAAGGGTGTTGTAAGCAGGACTAGTTGCTGTTGTTGTAAGCTCGACTAGTTACCACCTGACTACTTTTTGTGGGTGGTTGAGATGCCAGGCAAGGCTTGCTGTGTCCCGCCACGATGGGGATCTTTCTTGCCAGGCAGGGGGAAAGGCCCCGTGACGTGGCTCGGCGCCGTGACTATTTAAACGGTGGATGTCGCAACTCATCCTGAGCGCGCTCTGCTATGAACGCTCCCTGCCACCCGCCTGCTGACAGCCCTGGGAGCGGCTCGTGCGGCGATCACACCTTGTGCGCCGGTTGGCTGCCGAAGAAGGTGGAAGGAGGTTAAGGGACGGGCTAAAACCCAAAGCGACCTGGGAGGGAAGGTGCGGACAGATGTAACCGGGGAAAAAACCCAGAGTGCCCCCGCTGAGGTTGCTGGGGGGCAGCTCAGGGGTCTGACGCTCTGTCTGTCCAGACTAAGGGTGTTCTTGTGGTGGTGCCGCAGCGTGAAGTGGGTCGGAAGGTCCGGGACGGGGAGGAAGCTCCTGCAGATGGCAGCATTGGTGAGCGGCACCGCGTAGCCCAGCCAACACCTGCGGTTTGCGGGAAGGGTTTGTAGCACAGTTCCTTGTGGAAAGCAGTTCTTTCCATCATGAATTTCACGACTTGCGCTTTTAAAATAGTTAGTCCCTGTTGGCCTGGCAGCAGCAGCTCTCTGGACAAAACGAGGACGATTTCAGCAGCTCCTGGGAACTCCGGGCAGTGATGGGGACTCTCTGCAGCGGGCACCAGCGGACTGCAGTAAGGATCGCTGCTGTTCTTTGAAGAGTCATCATTCACAGTCGGTCAGGAGTCTAGTGGAGGCAGAGCCTGAGCTCCTACTGCTCGGTCAACACTATCTAAAGAACAGAGGCAATTTTCTTTTGCAGAGTCCAAGATAAATTAGAAAATGAACAAACTTTTGGTCATACAGCACGACAAAACCTGTTCTTTAGAGTCAGCTTGCGTTTCAAACGGCCAGGTGCCAGCAGATGGCTGCTCAATTTGGGTGGCAGACTGTGCGGGGGCACTGGCCGGGGTGCGCTGGGTCCGCAGTGATGAGCAAACACAACCCTCTTTCTGTCAGCTTCTCTCCCCTCTAACCGTTAGTTCTTACAGACTGGGTTTGGGGCTGGATTTTCCGCTCACAGCATCACAGTTTGCACCTTACACATCTCTAGTGTCCAGAAGAGAAGCTGAAAGTCTCGATCAGGGCTCTCATTCTCCTGGGGACTTCAACCACACCGAAAAGTAGCACGGTGAGCTGTAGGCCATCCAGGAGACTCCGGAGTGTGTCTGGGAGAACTTCTTAAGCCAGGTAATAGACTGCTCTACCAGAGAGGTGATACTGGACCTCTTACTCACCAACACAAGTGAGCCCATTGGCGACTTCAAGGTTGGAGGCAGCCTGAGCTGCAGTGATCATGCATTGGTGGAGTTCACAGTCCCGAGGGATAGGGGTCAGGCGAAGAGCAAAGTCAAGACCCTGAATTTTAGGAAATCTCTTCAAGGAGTGAGTCAATCGGACCTTCTGGGAAACTGTCCTCAGGGACAAGGGGGCAGAACAGACCTGGCAGATCTTTAATGATGCTTCCCATAGAGCTCAAGAGCTCGATCCCGATCTGTGAGAAATCAGGCGAGGAAGGAAGGAGACTGGCACGGATAAGCTGAGACCTGCTGGTCAAACTCAAGGACAAAAAGGAACTGCACAGGCAGTGGCAGCAGGGACAGGTGTCCTGGGAAGAATAAAGGGACGTTGCTCGGTTGTGTAGGGATGGGGTCAGGAAGGCCAAGGTGCGGCTGAAGCTGAACTTGGCAAGGGATGCAAAGAATAACAAGAAGGGCTTCTACAGGTACGTCAGCCTGAAAAGGAAGGTTAAAGAAAGTGTACCCCCCTCCGATGAACACGATGGGCAAACTGGTAACAAAGGATGAGGAGAAGGATGAGGTACTCCACAACATTTTTGCCTCAGTCTTCACTGGCAACATATCTTCCCACATCTCATGAGTAGATTGACCACAAGACAGGGACTGAGGGAGCAAAGTCCTTCCCACTGTAAGAGTAGATCAGGTTCATGACCACCTGAAGAATCTGAGCACTCATAAGTTTATGGGACCTGACGAGATGTTTCCCAGAGTCCTGAGGAAATTGGCTGAGGTAGTTGACAAGCCACTCTCCTGGCAGTCAGGTGAAGTCCCTGGGGTACATGAGCCGACAAAGTGCGCTCACAGCCCAGAAGCCCCCCGTGTGCTGGGCTCATCCCCAGCAGCGTGGGCAGCAGGTCGAGGGAGGGGAACCTGCCCCTCTGCTGCGCTCTGGGGAGACCCCCCTGCAGGGCTGGGGCCAGCTCTGGGCTCCTCAGCACAGCAGAGACACGGAGCTGCTGGAGCGGGGCCAGAGGAGGCCACAGGAATGACCCGAGGGTGGAACCCCTCTGCTGGGAGGAGAGGGGAGAGAGTTGGGGGTGTCCAGCCTGGAGCAGAGAAGGCTCCGGGGAGACCTTAGTGCAGCCTGTCAGTGCTTCAAGGGGGCTGTCCGAAAGCGGGGGAGGGGCTGTTCATCAGGGGCTGCTGGGACAGGACAAGGAGTGATGGGTTCAACTGACAGAGGGAGATTCAGACCAGAGAGAAGGGAGAAATTGTTTCCTCTGAGGGTGGTGAGACCCTGGCCCAGGTTGCCCCGAGAGGTGGGAGAAGCCCCATCCCTGGCACCATCCCAGCTCAGGTTGGCCCTTGGGGCTCTGAGCACCCTGCTCTGGTTGCAGATGTCCCTGCTCCCTGCAGAGGGCTTAGACTAGATGACCTTTAAAAGTCTCTCCCAACCCAAAGCATTCTGTGATTCTGTGACTTGGCATGTTCTGGACTCGACAGTTTCCCTTCACCCATCGTTCTCTGATACTGAGCGTATGCCTCAAACATACAGCATTTGCCCAGCACAGATACATAACTGACATTAATTTTGACAGAATGACAACTCAGGCACACGTAGGCACTGGAATGTGATGCTGAAGCACCATTCAGGAGTTCAGAACTTATGCACAATAGTGAATGATACCAGCAGGGCATCAATCCGATTAAGACAGAGGAGACGCGGCGGGCTGCTTAGGAAGCAGACAGGTTAAGGTCTCCTTACTTCGTGGACAGAAGTGAGATCAGAACAGTTGTTTCAGCCATCACAGTAGAGCTCTCTGCCATAGAGAGGAGGACGTGCCTGAGTTAAGGTCTTGGTCCTCGTCACTACGGAGGAGAACGGAGCCTTTCCAAGTGACTTCTGTCAGCTCTATCTTCAGTCGAGTAACGTCACTTCAGAAACGTGACGGTCAAAGCCTGGCCATTAGCTCGGGCGTACCAATTTCCAGCACCCTCCGCCACACACACATCCAGCGTTTCTGAGGTTCCCTTGCTGCTGCCTTCCCGGAGGGATTTTGTCAAATGAGCATTTAAACTCCTCGGTGTGGCTGGTGGGTTGGAGTAAGATCTGTCTGAGAGCGCGGAGGAGGCTGGGGTAAATTCAAGCCATAAGAACAGTTCAGAAACCAAATTACAAAACTTCAGCCACACAGAAACATGACAAGGCTTACCTGTGATTGCCAGGAGAAGCCAGAGACTACAGAGACGGGAATGCCACAGAGCACGGGCTGCTCCACAGGCTGTCCAGCCCCGTGCGAGGAGAAAGGCTGCAGGTGGAGAATTCTGAGCAAGCCCAAAGGGGAGCCGAGTCCTCCCTCTTCGGTGCTGACAGCACTGAAACAGCAGGCCAGGAGAGGAAGCTGGCTGAGAAGGAGCAAACGATGACGTCTGAGAGTCTTGGGAGAGGAGAGGGTGAGAACAGCAAAATAAGCTGTTGTAAAGAACACGGAATTAAATGAAGGGAATCCAGGTCGCCTGGGAAAGAAGTCCCCGGGAGTCTGCATTCCTTACGTAAAGCATAACCAAGACACCAACTGTCCTGACGTAGAAGTGGCAGGGAGAAATAATGAGGTTCTTCAGCAACCTCCCCCACAGAGAGGGAGCCCGCAGGTTGTGGGGAGAGAGATCAAAATGACAGGCAACAAGAGTACAGATGTATAGCGATAAAACTCTGAGGGGCCGTGGCGGGAGCAAAATACAACTAGTGCAGAGAAAAAGTATTATCCAGCCCGCCCTGGTAGAGTGTTAGCAACAGGCAACCGAGCGAGGAGTGGATCTGCCGAGAGGCAGCGACAGCTCTTGTCAGGCATCACCGAGCAGGCAGTGGTTAGGGCTGTCTTTGCTTCAGCGTCTGTTAGAAAACCCCCATGGATCAGGCGGTCCGCAGAGTGTACGCCAGCGGGATCAGGGATAACCTCAGGCTAGAATTCAGAATGAACAGAACAGAGAAACTGCATTGTTTTAGCTGGAATAAACCAGCCCAGGGAAAGTGAGACCCCTCAGAGCCATCAGCTGCGGTACCTGGCAGCTCGTGCGGGACCAGCATGTCTCCAGAAGAGCTGGGAAGACAGTGTCTCTCTTTTAAAAGAGGAAAGGGAGGAGACAGAACTGTGACTTGCATCATTTAACCTCAATTCCAAGAAAAAACAACAGCAACAAACCACTTGGGAGCACCTGCTAGGTAAAGGGGAGGTAGGCAGCACCCGACCACATCTGTCCCGAGCAGGTCCAATGAAGCACGTTTACACTTCTCTTTATGACAAAGACCTCGTACAGAGACAAGGCGAGCACAAGGAACGACATACGCTGACTCTGCTGAGGGCTTTAGCACTGTTCATGTGACCTTGGCAAAAACAAAGTAGGAAAAATACGGTCAGGATGAAAATATGACATTGATGACAGGATGAAACTGCAATAGTCATCATAGCCCTGCCTCGGTAGCTGCAGTGTTCCTCAGGGCTGGCAGTCGGAAGGACGGAGGGCTCTGGGGTGGGAACAGTATGAGCTTCTGCCCTGCCTTCCACGGGCCAACAGCACCAGCACGGGGATCGACCGGCAGCGAGAGCGGGGGTCCGGGTCAGGCGGGAGGGAGAGCATCGCAGTGACGGGGATAGAGCTGGGACGGACACTGGAGGAGACTGAGGAGTCAGCCCTGCTCGAGGTTCTAGGAGGTCAGGTAGGACAAATACGTCTCCGGTCTGTCAGTTCTGTCCTGGGGCTGGGGCGCGGGGCAGCTGACCTCCTGAGGTCCCTTTTCTCCCTTGTTTACCTGAACGTTAACACTTCTCTGCAGAATAATGACACTCATCTTCTAGGAGGTCCAATAGCATAGAGAGGTAACCCAGAGCTAACGAACAGAAGCACAAATTGGCCAGCTTCTCTTTCTTGCCTGGGTTGAAAATACTCAAACATTCACCAGGAAAAAAAACGGAGCTAAAGCAAGCTGGTAAGGCCCTTGAACCGCCTGACCTTGTAACATCGGACACCACTAAAAACCCAAACATTTGTAAAGAGGGTGAGATCAACAACTGATACGATCTCTTTAAAAGTCCTGTAAGAAAAAGAGGAGATTTTGGTGATTTCAGAAACTTCTTTTAGAGGACAGTGGGTGGAGATCCATTGGAGGAAGGGGAGGGGTGAGAAAACCAAGGCTCCCCAACCTTACCTTCCCTTAATTTCTTTCCTCTGTTTCTGTGCATGATCTGGAAGTCCAACACATCTTTCTTTCTTGTGAGCATCCCAGAGTGGCCACACACAGGTACCCAGCCCATGACCAGAGAGCCTCCCTTCTCCTCTCCCAAATGACCCAGGGCTTCCCAGAAGTGACCTGGTGCTGCTTTTTCCTCCTCCAGCTCTCGAGACTCCTCTCTCCTGGTGGGTCCAAGACTCTGTGAGAGAACGACATTTGTGGTGCCTGACCTAGGATGCCTCATGCCCCACAAACCTCCCCAGAATTTCTTTCTTTTTTCTATGATGGATATTCTACTCCATGACGTTTCGTTCAACCTCTTGAACGATCCATCATGCTCCCCCATCTGATCAGTCCTCAAGCCTTCCTTGCCCTTCAAAAAGATTTCTGTTATATTACCATGTTGCCCTGATCCTGCTATCACACCAAACTTTCCCACCGATAGAAGGGCGAGGATTAGCCTTGCTTTCCTCTGGAATCCTTTCAAGTCCACCAGTGAAGTGCACTCCACGACAGCCACGCACGACACGACAGCCACACGCTGGTTTCACCAGTTCATCAGCAGGGCAGGGAAAAGCTTCCCCGCACTACAGTCACAGCCTTTCTTCACCTTCTTTTATGCGCCGAAGGACTTTCAGGTTGCACCGCCAGCTCACACCAACGGGCACAGCGGGCAGTGCTGGTCTGCTCTGTACAGCCTCTGACAGGAGAGGCTCAGGAACTACCCAAAACCGAACGGAAAATAAAGGGAAAATGCGTCAGGAATGAAGGACTCGTGGCAATCGGGCAATACCAAGCCCAAGAGCTGAGAGAAGCCCCATCCCTGGCACCATCCCAGCTCAGGCTGGCCCTTGGGGCTCTGAGCACCCTGCTCTGGTTGCAGATGTCCCTGCTCCCTGCAGGGGGTTGGACTGGGTGAGCCTGGAAGGTCCCTTCGACCCAAACCAGTCTGTGAGGTGATGATTTCTAGATTGGACCTGCAGAACTCTTGTGCACGTCCCTCACCTCCCCACCCACCTTCCACTCTGGCAGAAATCTTTGCAGGAGCTCAGCAGAGCAGCCATAAGTACTAGCACTTCTTCCACAGCCCAAGTCCAGCTGGCCTGAGAGCAGCGTTTAAAGTATAATTTAAAAAGCAAGCAACATATTCTTAAACACCGACCATAGAGCGACGAGCGCCCAGCCCCTGGCACAGCTGCCCTGTGGCTCCTGCCAGGTGAGGTCAGCAGTCTCTTCTTTCAGCGGAGATGGGGAGGAAAGATGCCGAGGGCACTCAGGTGCCTCCCGGGCTGTTGAAGCGGTGTCCTCCAGGCCCTATCCCCACTCATCCCTGCCTGCCTCCCTGCAGCTTTTGCACCAGCTCTGCCATCGTACGCAAGAGTTCCTCGTCACCAAGTGCTCCTCTTGCTCTCTTATAATGAAAACCAGCTGTGGCAGGCATGTCCCAAACAAAGCCTTACACATTCCTGGTGGAGCTGCCTCCTCACCGCCAAAACCCCCAGACTTTATATTTACTACCGAAAAGTCAAAACACAACCACTTTTCCTCCTCCAAGCTGTAATTTCCTGCCTGACAGGCCCATCAAATTTAAGATTTCACGTGCTATTCTTATCTCGGGTCCCTGCTTCCCCCCTGCCCCACCACTTAGCGAAGCTGACAGGCCTCCAGCACCATGAACACTGCTATAAGTAGTTTCTGTGGAGCAGAGCAGCACATTCCTGCTCCTCTGAAGACGACCGCAGAGCGTGGTTTGAAGTAGAGATGGGAAAATCACTGTGGCGCAGCAAGAATCCGCCCGGGCTGTCGGAGACCTTCTCCCCAGGTGGACCCCTGTTTAAGACCAGGCGGGTGGAGAACACCTCCTCCCTGCCTTGCGGCTCGCTTCGCAGCCTATCTTCTGGCAGAAACTGCTATGGCAAAATCCAGAGGGAGAGCCCGGCCTTGGGATATTTCGGGTCCAGTTCTGCAAGCTGGAGAAGCCTGGGCGATTCAGGTTAGGTTTCGGTACGAAGAGAAGCGGTAGGTGCCTGGCGAACAGAAGACCGATCTAACCCTTCGGTGCGGCTGGGAAAGGCAAGCCTTGAACCGGGCTGGTGATGGCACGAAGGCAATTGAAGTGATGGAGATTGCACTCGAAGATGCCTGGGGACAGCAGGCAGCGACCTGAACCACTCCGGGAACCCAGCGAGTTACCGTCTGTGATCTCGGCTACTCACAAGAGGAAAAAAGAGCCGTATGCAAGTCTCTGACACAGCCAAGACCTGCAGGGTGAGTTGAGGCACCAGCGGTACGTGTCAATGTGCCCTGTTGCAATGCGGCGACTTTCAGGTGCTAGAGTGATACTACCTTGAGTCCCACACAGCTCGCCGCGGCCATACCGAGGCTTCAGGTGGGTCTGAGGGTACCCGACGGGGTGCTTTGCAGCTCCTCTCTTCTCACAGCTGACAGCCGGCACCCACCGCTCCCCTGCGGTTCCTCCTCACCTCCAGCAGCAGCTCGCAGCAGCAGAGGTGCGAGGCTCTTCTCAGTCACTGCCAAGGACGAGGGAGGTTGTGGAGCTCAGCAGAAGCCTCCCAGGAGCAGGTTTCAGCTCCACCAGCCACAGCCTGCGGTCTGGAAGTGGTGAGGGGAGCACAGGGCTGTGAATTTGGCAAGATTTGGGTGGCTTTTTGCAGAGAAGGTTTCCTACGCAGGCTGTGCTCAGGCTTTTGTCTAGACCGAGCCTTGTCACATGCTCATGCAAAGCTGAGGTCTTCTCTGCCTCCTTGCTGCTCAATTCTCCTCCTACCCTGCAATCTTTGTTACAAGAACAAGGGCGACCTGAGCTACCGACAGCCTCAGTGATGGGGAGCGGGCTTGGTCACCAGCCAGGGGAAGGCAGTAGCACCATTCCTTCTTTCCTGACCGTTTTTCACCAGTTGTCCGAGCTCCAGGCCAGAAATTTAAGTCCTCAAACTTTGTTCCAATGTTATACAAACAAGCGAAGGACAGTCTGAAAGCAAAGACAAGCATGGGATGGTCGAAAAGCAGCCTCTTCTCCCACAAGACCTTTACTGAGGACACTACTTCTTGAATAGCCGGGAGGCATTAAGACTACCTCAAGGTCTGCTCTCCTGGAAGCTCTCTTCAGGCACTGGTTTCCCTAACACTGGAACTCTTGAGGCTCGGCAAGGTAAGCCTTCCGTCAGCCCGAGAGCCGAAGAACAAGCGTCCCTGCCCCTTAACCCCTACCTGGTTCTCCCTCCCAGCCCAGCAGCTTCGCTCCAGAGGCAGCACGCTAGATCACGCACCACGGAGCGATCGCTCCCCTGCCACGTACACGCTCCCTCCTCCGGACGAGCAGCAGATCACTCCGATGGCCCAGGAAGGTCGGTCTCGCCAGAGGACCTAGCGGCCATAAGCAGCCACACCAGCCTTACGTGAGTCGCCAGAGCGTGTACCTGCAGCTGCTGTTCTTAGGCAAGGCCATCCCAGCCCCGTCCACGAGCTCCCCACCGTTCACCTCCCACCGGGGCTCCTGGCCAGTCTTCTGCAGTGACCTGGGGAGTCTGTTAGCCCAAGCCCCCAGAGGGGTGGTTTGGAAAGACCTCCTCCGACCTGCCCCCCCAAGAGGTTTCCACAGACTACGGTCAAACCCTGACACTCGCACTCTGCGGCAGAAGGGGTGTATATACCGTACAGGACATTTTAGTACCCCGGCACATGGGCCGTCGTCCCTCACCTAGTATGAATCTACCGATCAGGTGGGAGCAGCCCATTCTGCGTTGGCAGATGTTCACTTGACCTCTGGCTAGAGCTGAGCTGTGGCCACAAGCCATCTGCCTACTCCTGTGCCTCCGAGCACTGGGCGAGTGGCCTTAGGGAGTGACGGAGTCAGAGGCGGTTCCTGGCCACCAGTGGCAATCGAAGCCCGTCCCAGCAGGATCTACGGCGGATGCGGTGGTCCCTCCTTGGCCTGTGACTCCCTGGGTTCAGCACAGCTGTATCACCCCGTAGCGCAGAGGCGGCACCACTGCAGGGGTTTACGTGTCCGGCACGGGTCGTCTCCAGCTCCCAGCCGAGCTCTCTGGAAGACCCCTGGTGACTTTCCTAGATCAGACACATAGAGTAAGTAGTAAGAGGAAGAGGAGCAAAACCTCTTCACGGTATTTTTAGAGACGTCTGTACGCCAATTCTTTTTCACAGAACCAGACCCAGAACATTACTGGAACAGGGACTGTAAACCGCTCCCAATAAAGGTTTAGTGCAGCAGCAAGCCTCAGGAACAGGACTGGGGGGGAGAAGCGATGATCGACGAGACCTGTGTGAGGATGACGTGAACGCACGGAGGCTACGGAGTGCAGGGGCAGCCCCACGCCCCAGCCTCCCGAGCCTCCAGCACCGGGCGTATGCACCGAGCAGGTTTCTGCTGTACGCAGAAGGGGAGGAAAAGTCCTTCCTCCAGTTATGTGCTGTCCCTTCCCACAGGCAACTACTTCAGCAGCTGAAATGCCTGCGATTACTTTGTGCAGGAAACTGCTGCATCTCACCTCCTATTTCAGCAGGAGATTTGTGGGGTCGGCAGGAGCGGCTGCTGCTCCGTTTTGGGAGGAAAGAGTGAGGGAAACTCCTCTGCAGGCAAGAAGTGTGAGGATGGGTCAGGGAACAGTCACGACCAAAAGGTAAATGACAAAGCTTTGGTGACTTCACACTGTAATCGTTGTAGGCTTCTTGATCTTTTATTACCCTCGTAAATTAACCAATGTGCAACCCCGTTCCTAAACGCTCATAAAATCCCATCAATTCTATTTCTCCTGTTCTGCCAACGCCAGCCTGTGAGGCAGCGCTTGTCCTGGCGCAGAACGCTGGCACTTCAGTCCTCCAGAGCGGTGCTAAACCTGCACGTCACTTCAGCCCAGCCACAGCCCCACAGGGCCACCCCTGCCGACATTTCTGCCACTTAAAAGCCCATATACACACGTATTAAATACATGCAAATGAGGGTGAGTGAAAAACCACACAGAAAGAACACCAAAGACCCACCATTTCCAGGGAGGGAAGGGGAAAAAGAGCCCGACACCTTCCTCCGAGTGACTGCTAAGCTGTCTCTGTTCAGCCGCAGGAACTCCCTTCTACCAAGTGCTAGAGGTGATTTGGTAACAACGCAGGCCGTTAAATCGGGTCACGTTTGGAGTCGAGGCGGGAGCTCGTGATAACCTGCGCTGGGGATCTTTTGCAGCTGTAGTAGTTTCAGGTCACCTAGTTTTATACAGGCACACACACACGCAATACCTGCAGCAGAACCTGTCCGTCCCCGGGGCAGCCCACAGGGGCAGTCCGCGGCGCACAGCAGAGCCCTGGAAAGCTCGCAGAGAAGCTGGGGAGCCCAAACCAGGTCCAGCAAGAATTCTGCCCTCCGGCTTCCCCCGGTGGCGCAGCACGGCACGGGGACACCTAGGCTGAGGTTGGTACCAGGAAACAGGTATCACCGGACGGTCCAAATGTCACAGCCAACTGCTGGAACCCAACAGCTCAGGTCTAGAGTCACTGGCTCCTGGTAGCAAGTCCTCGCAAACAAGGATTTAGATGATTTACATGCAATTTACTCAACTCAATTTTCTGCATTACCTCGTCCCTGAGCTGCCGAGAAATCATTCATTTCCATTGATTACTTTTTGTTTTAAATGGTTCTTAGGGGTCACATTTCCCAGCACATCTACTCATCCTTAAACTTTCTGGTGAAAGCTTTGAGCCTGAAGTATCTTATTTGTTTGGCTGGATAGAACCGTTGAGGTAAAATAGCAAATATGATGCAAGAATTGGCAGGCTAATTTGCCCGGGGCCCAGCATTTCGTATTTACTTTCTTTTGTGGAACCAGTAATCAAAGGGGATGAAAGAGGTTCTTGGTCTAGTCTCGCAGAGCCAATAATCCTGGATTCTCCAAGCTGGTGGCCCACGTGACAGCCAGCCCGCAGTAACCGTCCATCAGCACGCTCTTCTTCCCTGGCACAGGCAAGATGATTCTGTTTAGGTTCTTCGCGAAGACAGACTTCTCCTGTTCCGGCAAAGATGTTCGAGAAGTAGACAGCTCCAACGCGAACTGTGGGTTACAGCTGACTTGTGAGACATGGAGTTTTGGTGCTGGGGTGCAGGGCTCTGCCCTTGATGGAGACTCACAGTGCTGCTGCCAGTGGTCTCCACCTGCACGACAAACGTCCTCCTCGTGAAAAGCAAAGTTCAGGGAAGAAAAGTGTGAGGGCTCACCCTCGAGAGGGAGAGGGACAATAACAAATCAAACAAGCTATGCAGGGCGGGGGGAGTAATGACTAGGCGAGGCGCCGAAGAAAAGGGTCAGGACTTGGAGGAGAGCACAAACGGAACAAGAGCCAGGCGCGCAGACCAGTTGCCATCATTTGTCTGGAGAAGGTCAGTCTTTTTCTCGGACTTCAGCAGTGAGTGCCACTGGTTTATGCAAACCCGAATGACGTGGCGAGCACTTGCTATTTCTCCCAACGCAACAGCTAAGGGGGAGCGGGGCTGCGGGAGCGGTGGCTCAGCTGCCAGGCAAGCTGGGGGGAACGTGGGGCTGTGTGGACAGCACGGAAATTGAAGAACTCGACCTCACCAGATGCTTTGAAGGTTAACCATAAAACCTGTCTAACCTCTTTTTTCAGCCAGGTGAATGAGTCCATCGGAGCCTGTTGAACGTGATGATACAGACGGAACCTCCAGCTGAGGAAGTTTTTAAACCACCGGTTGCTGAGAGCGGAGGGTGCCTTATGGAGTCAGCACACCCCCAACTTGCTATTTCCCCTATTCACTGCTGGCCGTAGGAGACACCTGGCGATGGGCTGAACTCTTCTGGCTGAGCTGGTATTCAAGCGGTTTTCTACAATTGCAGATCTCTACCTTGGCAGAACTTTAACCTCTTCCAATTCTCTCTCACCCAAAATGCGCTCTAAAGGAAAATTGGTAGTTTAGGGATTACGATCAAGAAAAAAGTTGGAAAGAGGACACTTGTGCCACACAGGAAAAAAAAAGATGAATATATAGCAATAAATACATAAACAAATACATAAACATTTTAAACTAAAGAACCTGGTTCAGATTGTTCTCTGCCGGGACAGGAGTATAAAAGGCTAAATACACAATAGCAAGACTTCAGTTAATCATTGCAATAAAACTTCCTAATTATGGCAGCAGTTAAGCTTTATAGTAGACGACTATAGCTTGTGGGATCCTCTTCACGCAGGATCTTCGGGAACAGGAATAGGCACATCATGGTCAAGACGTCTAGGTGTGGTCTGCAGGGTGGCCCAGGCAAGCTCGATGCTCTCTCTGTCCATAGAGAGAATTGCAGGATGTTACCAGGTCTTTTCCAGCCGGCATGTCCAGGACTCCCACGGATTCAAGATGCCAAGAACAAGTTTAGCGAAGGCTGAAGAACACACAGTGCAGACCAGGCGACAGACGAGGGGAGTTGTAGGAAATGGTAAATTTGACCAAGGTGGTATTTCGAAAGCCTTGTGAGAATACTCAGAACAATTGTTACAGCCCCTTTGAGAAAGACTCGGCAGCAAGAGAAAAGGGAAGGCTGCATTTGACGATACTGAGTTGCTCTGGCAAAAGCAGAATTGGCACAACTCTCTTCCCAGCGCTGACCGTCCCGTGTTCGCTGTGAGACCTCCACAGCTAAACACCCTGCAGCTCCTCACGCTTTGCTGCTAGTCCCGAGCTGTGCGCAGGCTGACCAGCTGCCTAGCACACGTACTAGCTGGCGAGGCCACGTGGTGCTGGTTTGGCAAACCAGACACTGGGACAGCGTCACGGCTGAGTTCTGCTTCCCCAGTTGAGGCACCAGTCTGTGCTCCTCTCTTCTGCCCACCATCACTGAATGCAGAGGCACTCAACTACTGTCGTGACGGCAAGTCCTCTGCCTAATCTGTCACCCGGGGACATCATAGGCATCATCGTAGGAAATAAACGATTCAGGTAGTGACCAGTTCACCTGCCGGTTTCAGTGGGACACATCCCTCCTCTAGCCTGTTGGCTGGAAGGGTAGGGGAGGCTTTGACAAGAGTTTGGATGCACCTCCATTACCCCGACAAAGACAGAACAAGCTCAGGAGGTCACGTACTGAAATACTGACCAGCCACAGGGCACACATCTTTCACCCCGTCCCAGGACGTCTCAGGCCATTTCTCCCCTTGCTCTCACTGCAAATCACCTTCAAAGAAGAGTGCCTCGGGCTCGGCTGGGCACCCCCCTGCCCTCCAGCAGCCTCCAGGCCGCCAGCATCAGGAATGGCTCGTTTCTGGCACGGGTTTCCTCCCCGTTTTGGGAACCATGGTGCTTGTAGCTAACGATCTATTAGCTGTAATTAAACAGCAGGTGCTGCCTTGGGAATCTGCTGCTATAATATCTGTTGCAGTGAAACGGTGAAAACATCATTTCAGTCCAACGGTGCGGAGACCAAGGGTTACAGGACAGTGGATTAAATGATGGGATGATCTTCTGTAGGGGCAGTAAAGCATCTGGGCTAAGTTTCAGGGTTTGATCCAGAACGCGAAACACCGAATTAAGTCTAAATTACCTTCAGCAGCACTGGACCTGACCAGCAGCACAGCGTATGGATGCCCCCACTGCAATCAGTGTTTGGCACTGCCTGGGGCCACCCTTGGGACAGTCCCCCAAAACTGTGGGTGTGACCGGCAAAGCACAGGGGGAAAACAGAACAGCGAGCAGCGAAGAAACCCTGTCGTGTCCTCCCTCTCCACAAAGCCTGTCTGCTCCACTTGGGACTGAGCTCCACATGGGTCCCTACTCATTCAGAAAGGAAGATCTCGAGCCTCTCCGGCACGCGCCCTGGGCACCAGTGCTCTGACCTCTCACAGCAGAGCCAAACGACAGGCAGCTGCAGCCTGCAGCCGCGGCAAACACCGCCCCTCCCCACTGCTGCGCTTGCTTCAGAACTGCGTCGTCCTCCGCCTCCTCGCCAAGCACGGGAAGGATGTGGTTCACCAAGCATCATTTTCCAAATCCATCCCAATTGCTCAATTAATTATCCTTCAGCTTCAACATCAGGAACCACTTTCTACCTTCTGCAGCAGGTCTATTTTTAGTGAAGCATCAATTTTCTCCGTTGTGTTATCCCCTTCTCGCTGGTAGTCCTGCCCACACAACAAATCTGGCATTGATCGCTTGTGGTAGGCAAATATTTTTGGCTTAGGCTACGAAAGAGGCAAGAGGAAGGGCGTAGAGAAAAGGAGTCTTAGCAACCCGAAAGATCGTCTCTGTAGATCAGAATTCACATGGAGAAAGCAAACGTATTGGAAAGAAAAGAAAGGGGGGGAAAATGGATTATTAGTAGGTAGAAGCGAGGGGGTGTTTGTGAGTACGAACGTTCAGCAGCGACAAACGTCCCTCAGCTTCTGCCAGTGCAGATTCAGCTCAGCAACTTCAAATCCCCATGAAGGGAGGCTTCGGTTCAGGCTACTGCTCCTGCTGTGCCACAGAACGCCCTGCCTGCTGCCCGAGACCATCCCCTCCTACCGAACCACGGAGCCAGATCAACAGGGGAGGCGACACTGAGGGCTCATTTCACAGGGACTTTATCTCCTCATCCCAATTTCTGGCTCTGGACAGCTGTCAGACAAGGGACTGATGCTGCCTGAGGTCTCACCTCTGCGTTCGCTGCTTTCCTGCTGGCTGGAGGGGAAATAGCTCCTAGGGGTACTGGTGTGACCGGGTACAGCAGAGCCAAGAGAACGCTGCCCTGAGCGATGGTCCCGCGACCTAAATGGGAAAAGGGGAGAAGTCAAAAGGAAACACCACCCTCCTCTACGTCCGTCCCTCTTGCAACGACGCCAACACCTGAACGGGGTTGCAGCAAACAGCTTTCAGGCACGGTCCACCTCTGTGCGTCACACGCAAGCTCTGTCACCCCAAACGGGTGACGCCTGGCACCACGTGGCTCCAGCTGCAGCCAGACCCCAACAAAAGTCTTTCGGAAACTGTTAGGCATCGTCTCAGCCTCCAGCTCCCGGTCCTGTCCCTCACCCAGCTCATCCGACCAGACCTGCTGGCCTTAAAGAAGGCTTGAAGGCGAATCCAGTGCTAGACTGGATGCAAGAGAGGAAGCGGCATAAACCGCTCCTCGCCACGCTGCCTCTGCTCTATCATCAGGATTCACACCTCACCTCATAACCCAGACCTTCGCTGAGACTGCCTGAGCTGGGCGAGGGAACACCAAGCAGCAGGACCAGCCCCCTTCGACCTGCACGCTCTGCGTGGAGAAGGGCAAAAATCCCGAAGACAATAAAACCAGCTGGAAACCTGGCCTAAAGCCCTGAGTTCCTGCGCTTCAGCCTGCTTTAAGCAAGCCCGTCCTCACCACTAGCTCTCTTCTGTGAGCTGTGTTAAGAGCCCTGGAGCACCGTGAGCTTACGGGCATCCCTAACCGCAGCCGCTGAGAAGCAAGCGCCCTCTCCAAATGACACAAGCCAGAGGAAGCCTGGACCTTGCTGACAGCAGTTCGCTGGGCTCAGGACAGCAAAGAGCAGGCTGGGCTCTGGCTGACACCATCACTAACGCTACCGCTCCTGTTACAGACGGAGGAACCCGAAGCAGAATGGGAGGCAAAGGCAGAGGCACCTGGAGGGGCTGGCGGGACGGAACAGGAGCGCAAGCTGCTTGTCACCGTGCGCACACCCGCCTACCGCTTTCACTGTGCGGTCCCGGCTCTATCCGCGCTAGCCCTGGATGCGAGCTCCAGCCACGGTGTGTGCGTGAAAGGAACATAACCCTGGCTTGCTCTGGAAAGCTCATGTTCCTAACTCCAGCTGCCGCTGGGGGCTGCTGGAAGAGCTCCCCCCCGCCCGGCCAGGTGCTTGGACTGGACTGGAACCCACCGCCCTGAGCCACGGATCAGCAGTCGCTAAAGCTGGACATCAGCCAGCGCCCCAGACTATGAACCGTTCCCGTGACTCCATCAGCACTTTGGTCATCTTCTGGACAACAGGAGCTTGAACCAGGCGGATGAACCACAGGAACTCAGTGTCGGAGAGACCCATGATCAGATGCCCCATACACAAGCTGTGGGTGCGTCCACTCCTTCCGATGCAAAGGAGAGAGGGAGGATAAACCTGTGGCAAGACAACCATCTCAGCAATAGGCTCCAGAAGAGTTTTCCGGAGAGGAGCCCACACTGGGAGGCAGACCCCGCCCAGCTTCCAGGGCTGCCGTCAGGAGCTAAGTGGAGCAGGAATGGAGGGTTATGAGGCTCCACCTAGAAGCCTGCCCCAGAGCCCCAGGCCAAATGCTGCTGCCTGCCATCCACTCCCCAAGGTGTGGCCAAACCCGCCGGCAGCGCCGCACCCTCGCCAGCTCTGTGCAAGGTTCACGGGCACTGCTGGAGCCCTCTCCCAGCATCCTCCTCTCTGCATTGTCAAAAAAACCAAACCCAAGATAACACTGGCACATTTTGCTTCTGGATTCCCATGTTCCCAAGGCAGTAAATAGCAATTCAGCAGGTTTTGTTGTTGTTGTTCACTGTAAGCAGAGGAAAACTGATCCTTTGGGATGCTGCAAAGAACAGCTGAAGCTAATGGAAAGTAGGAGCACAAAACTGCTTTGAGGAGCCCAGAGCATCCCATCCAGAGGACAAGGCAGCCTTCACAGTACAGACGGAGGACATGCTGTTTAAGGGAGGTTGCTCAGAAGCCTTCCATTGAGGACGGTCTCCCTAGGACATCTTATTTACGTCATCAGCTCCTCTTACGTCCTATTTTCCCGTCTGTTAAACAGGCAGAGCAAACCCTCTCATCTCTCCCCATCCCTTTTGTCTGGCCCGATCGCGTCACCTGCAGCCCAGGTCTGGCTGTGGTCAGCTAAGACTTGAGGCCGTGGGTTCACAGCAGAGCTGAGTTTAGCCCAAGCTGCTGCAGACACCAAGGGAGGGGCACAGAGCTCCCTTCCCTTGTTCCCAGGAGCAGCCCCTGTGCAGAGCTCCTGCTGCCGTCCCATCCCCTCCCAGGAGGCGGCTGGCGTTCTGCACATGCTCTCCCTCCACCCCAGCAGGGCAGAGCCTTTAGTCTTTGCTTCCTCCACAGGCACCACACCTAAAATATAAATTATATTCCAGAAGGTGGGGGCTTTCTTGATTTTTTTTTTTCCCCTTCATTTTAACCTTTAGCTGGGGCGTGGAAAATGAGTAATCCCAGCTGAGCATTCCTTACCTAACAAACCTACAGTTGGCTGGTTAATTAGGAATTTAATAAATGTGAGTTAATTATCTCTTAACGAGATTGCTTTATTAATGCCCATGGCTATAGCCCTTCAGGGCTCTGGATCTTGCCAGATCTCAGAAGCTGGGCTGAGTCAACGCTCGAATAAGCGGCTGCCAACAAAATACCTCGTGCTGCCAGAGGTGGCATTTGAATTTTCCTGGCCGGTTCCCTTCCCGGGCTGAGCTCGGGACCTCCGCACGGTGCCGGCTACTCTTGCTCTCAGAGGTTCCTTTCCTGCGTGAGATGCAAGGCGGAGCGCCGGCCACTTCTGCCGCAGCTCACAGCAGGCAGCGGCTGGGACGTCTCCCTCACCAGGCCATCCTCAGCCGAGTAATGACAGTTCCCCTTACTTCGGTTTTCACCGGGAGCCAGTTTTCTGCACCTCTGTTGTGCAATGCTGCCATACGCTGTTACGACCTGTTGACGTGACAGACTTCTGGCATCCTCTTAGGTACCCAAAGTGCCTATAAAACGCTCCTTGGCCATCCAGCACCCTCACTACTGTTGTTATTAGAAGCGAAGCACGTACGGACAGCTTTCCAGGCGTGCTGTGGAAACAACTCTAAGCAACTTCGTTAAACTTTTTCAGGTGGCATTTTGCCCTTCTGGTTTCTGCCTAATATTTTTGGAAAGTTTGGTTCAGCTGTTTTTCAGATTTAAGGCAGTGAGCAGGCAGGAAAAAACCCAACCGTTGCCATGATTTAGAAGTTGAAATAAATACTCTGTCACCTTGTCTTGAGCAATCCTGCACTTCACCGAGAAAAGAGAACTGTTAAAGTTGGCTCAGCCCTCCATTTGTCAGTTTTCCAGTGAAAACACAGCTCAAATTAGCTGAATCACAGCGATGCCCACTGAGGTGACCTACCCGGAACCCGCCTCTTAAAATCCAGGAACAAACCCAGAGGTGAGCCTCCCAGGCAATGACCACTTGGCAGCAGCCGTGGCGACAGAGGTCATGGCCCTCAAATGCCAGGAAAGACATTTTGCAGAGCTTGTTCTTCAAGTCACAGGAAGGTGGTTTAAGGGAAAAGTTGCATCCAATAACCAAAAAGAGAAGAAGATGGTTCCAGAGAACAGCCTGTTCCTCATTTTTTTTTGATGAAAAAGGAAAAAAGCGAGCAACACCCTCCCACCCCCAACAAGTCATGTGGTAATTCAGCCCAGAGCAGAGCAGCAGAAAGAGCTGAATCAGTGCCACAGAAGATGCAGCAGGCCTGGGGACAAATGCCTGACGACGTGACACCTCCCACGGGGTCTAGAGCTGATGGAACAGCAGCACAAAGCCCCAGGTTCAGCTTGGCACTCTCACCCAGGGAGCAGGAAGGCAGATATTAGACAATGAAAAGTCCCTTTTTTTTTTTTTTGCCATGGCCACCCACATCCCAGATGAGGCTAGAAATAGATTTTTATGAAAATCTATGTATTTGTACTCAGTAGACTGTCCTGGTTTGAGTTAAACCAGAACTAATTCTTCTCAGCTCTGTCTCTGCTCCGTGACGGCACTTTCTGAAGGTCACGGCAGGTTTGTGCAGACAGTGGCTGCTCCTGGCAGTGACAGCGCCGCATGTTACAGTCCCAGCAGGACTCTGTCCGTGCTGCCTTCGGTCCCAACCCGTGCATCCCTGAATCCAGTTCTGGATCCAGCTCCTGCATCTGGTTCCCATCTGCCGCTGAGCCCAGCCGGGTCCTTCCCCAGCGCCTGCCCCCAGCACCAGCGGTGGCGGGACGTGGTGCCATCAGGGGGTTGGGTTCGGCGTTGGGTTTGTCGATATTTGTATCTATTGCGTTTTACCGTTATTGTCTCCTGAAAGCAGTTTGGTTTTCTTTCCCAATCCATCAATCTCTCTCCCTTATTCCCTTCTCTTCCCCTTTGGGTAGGGACGGGGGGTTCACAGAGAGCGTCTGCCCATCGTCTGGTGGCCGGGCCAGCCCTAGCCCGTGACACAGACCGTCTATGGTCTTTTCAAGGCATAGCGAGCGTTGGTGCATCTTGCCCTCCCGCAATTCGAAATGCCCAGTGTTTCTTACACGCAGAACAACTGCAGCCCCGTACACGTTTTCTCCTGGCCAGCCGCGAAACGCGGGTGTGTTTCCTGGCAGGTGGTTTGCAGCTCTTCCAAACCACCCCGAGTGGTCTGCTGCAGCACAGCACGCCGAGGAAATGTCCTGGAACGGGTTTATTTGGAGCCGACGTCTCTGCGGGCGAGCCGATGCCTCGTGGAAAGCTTCAAAGCAGCTCTGACGCTACCTCTAGAGCCGGACGGCTTCTGTTTCCTTCCCCCGTTACCACAGATCCTTCTGCTGTAGAAAATCAGCAGAAGCTGCACTGTCAGGGATGGGGTGGGAAGCAGTAAACTGGAAACCAGAGGCCCAGTCACTTCTCTGGACTTCACCACTCTTCTCCTCTACCTCCCTGAGTTAGTTGTCACTTCCTCCATTCATTCGCTTTTCTACTTCACGGATGTATAGTCTGGAGAGGTCACAAGCTCTTCAAGCCAGGGGCAGCATCTCAATATATGTATGCAAGGGGCTAATGACTAAAATATCTTAACTAATTAAATATCAACTAATAAAAGCCGTATTGTGTAGGAAGGGCTGGTCAGCTTCCCTTCTCTTCACGCACTTGAAGGCTGAATGCTTGGAAGCACATTCCTGTGTCAGCTATTTGGAGAGTGCAATATTAAGGAAGCATCTCTTGCTCTTCTGTCCCAAGATCTACAAGTACCTCCGGCCTTTCGGTGACAGAAGGATGGAGGACGGACCCCACCAGTAAGGTGCTCTAGAGCGCGAGCAGCAAGGCTGGCTCTTGTCACTTGGATTCACTTGCCACCCATTTGCAGGCACCGGCACTACAGGAAACCATCAGCGCCACTAAGACAACGCGTTAGAAGACTACAGAGCCTGTGTGACCCTCCGGCCCGGGCTCCAGCCTGACCAAGCCAATGGGGTCATCTCCTCTGGCTTCCCTGCTGCATTCTCCGCAGCAGCTGTATCATGACATACGGCACAGCTCACTAGTGACCATTTCAGGCACACTTGAATCGCCCAGGCTGGCAACAACGTCAAGCACATCCTGGCGAACGCGCCGTCAGGAAGCGAGGTTCACCCGTGATCACGCTGTGCTGTATCGGGGGTGAACACGGGGCAGCCGTTCTCCCCGCCGTGCCCTCACCCGTCCCACGGCCGCTGCTTTGCCAGCTGTCCAGGCTCATGCCTCCACCAGCCTTACAAGCAAGGGGAGAAGCTGGTGCTCTTCATCAGCCTGCCCCCGCAAGGACCGCTCTTCCTGAGCGGGTAGCCAACGTCCAGCAGACAGGGTGCTGGACAAGAAACTTCAAGGACCTGCCTCCTCTTCCTCCTGCTCTCTGCTCTTCCTGTAGCTTGCTGAACTCTCCCGTTTTCTGCCCCTCCCTGACTCTGGTGAGTGCGGCTGCGAGAGCCACAGAGCCAGCCTGAAAGCAAGCGGCAGCAGCCCCTCGGCTCACGTTCAGTTCTAGCGCCTTTTCTTCTGAGCCAACAGCAGAAACCCAGCTCTGACACCAGCGCTTCCTTCTGCTGCCTGGAGAGCAGCACCGAGGGCAGGCAGCAGCGACAGCCCCGCCAGCGCCAAGCCACCAGCTGACGTGCAGGGAGGAGGACGCTGTTATCAGGCCCCGGTAACACACCCCAGCTGCTGCTTGGCCAAGGCAGCCAGGGCGCACCCCTGCTCGGGGCTGAGCAGCAGCTGCGCTGAGGAAACCTTCTGCGTTAGCTTGTGGTCCAGATTCCCGGTGCATGAGGAGGCACCTCAGAGGTCCCAATGGAATCAGCACCTCAAGTCTTTGTTTGCCCAAGCTGTTTCAGCAAATCAGCCCGGAGACCTCACGAGCACGGCCCTTCTCTTAAGACACCCCCTTTTCTCTAGGTTCTGCTGGCCCAAACAGGTGATGCTGCAGCACATCCCAAACCCGCGACAACTGTAGCTAAAATGTGCTGGCCAGGCACTTTGGAAACCCTGAGGAAGGGAAAAAAGAAGGGAAAAAAGGCAGTCTCAGCCTTCCAGTGGCACCTCAGCCCCAACTCCACTTGCAGCACCGGTTGCTCCGCCTGTCCCACACCCTTGCCCAGCTCCACCAGTGAGACTCAAAGCCAGCTCTTAGAGGCAAGGGTCTTTAAGACGAGGGTCTCTTGTGAAGCCTACAAAAGAACCCAGCGAGAGCGAGCTGCACTGGAAGAAGCCTTGAGCCAGGCTGCTGTCTCTAGGGGATGCACAAAAGACAAGGTGAGGTGGTTGAAAACCCACCCTCCCTGGGGGTGCTCCTGTCTCCTACCCAGGGACTGTTTACCTGTCAGGAGCGTGAGAACCTCGCCAGCGCTCCCGCGACCTCCTCTTTCCCATGGCACGTGGGTGGCCCAAGCTAAAAGGCTGCCCAGAAAATAATTTTCCTGTTGTCAGAGGCTAAAATCGTCTGTGTAAATATTCTCGCGGTAGGTCAGCGATGCAGACTGCATCCCCACCCAGCCCACGCAGCATCGCGAGGCAGGCAGGTCAGCTCAGCCCAGGGTCCAATTAAAGAGCACGCTGCGGTTAAAGCTGCCCCTGCCTGCCTGTCTTCTGGGTGTACAGCTCCTCCACAATGCAGCTGCTTTTAGTGCAGGTTTATTATTAGTCTCATCTACACTATGACCTCCTCAACGCACTGGAATGGACCGGGGAACCCACGGAGAGAGAACAAACAGTGGGCACATGGCAGCCCTGCAAAAGGTACCTGGTCATTTGGTAAGTGGAGTTTAGTTTTAATTAGCAGTGGTAAATGGGAGGGTTGTGGCATTGTAAATCTCAGCCTAAGGATTAGCCTCCCTGTGGCACCTTGCTGGTCATTTTGGGCAGGAAATGGCAAGACATGAAGGAATATTAAACCTCATGATTCAGGGCTGGAGAAGATGATGGGGAAGAGACATCTCACGCTGCCTTTTTTTTACAGGAGAAGCCTTGCCTCTTCCTTTGAGAAGAGCAGTGACATCTGCGTGGGCAATGGGTGACGGACAAACACCTCAGGGCTGCGGTGGGACGACAGCTCCTAGACCGGCACATGCACACATGGGTGCACACGTGGGGAGGGTGCGGTGGGGTGGGAGGGAGCAGCCGCAGCGGGGATCTGCGCATCCGGCTCCGGAGACGCGGCAGCTCACCTTGCCTGAGGTGAGAGCCATCGGAAGGAGCTTTAAAGCGGAGCCGGGAAAAGGACGAGGTAACGCAACAAACCTCTGCGCGGTCCTGTGGCTCCATCGCCTGCGACATGGCTTCAGCCAGCGACTCCAGTGAGCGGGGTAACACCACCTCCCAGCACTGACACCGGGGACCTCAAAGGGTGCTTCTGCCCTGGCTGTCCATCCCCGCTGCAGACAGCTCCGTGCGGACACACGCAGCGTCCTTCTCTTTCCCCTGGCCAGCAACCACGTACACCCGGACGCACGCAGCCTGAGTCCAGGTAAGGAAGGACCGTTCCTCGTGGGAAGGCCTTTCTTTTCCCTTAGCGTGCACACAGGTCTCCCCAGCTCATCTGACTTCTTCCATCGCTCGTTACCTCTGCCCAGAAGAGTTCCCAGGTCATCCTGTTCATCCCCGGGATTGCTCCTGCGCTACGTTACCCTGCAAGGTTTTGACCTCCCGTAGTGCCGCTGATCCTCCTCTCAGGAGATCATCGCACAGCCTGACAGCGCTCACCAGCGCTCGCCGCAGTTCCCCCGCTGGCTGACGAAGCTGCCAACGTTCAAAGGGAAGGACGCTCTGCCGTGGACGCTGCCGGCGGAGCCAAGGCTCAAGCTGGAATAAAGCACGCGGGTTGTCCCAGTGCAAGTCGCGTGCAGCTGCCGCCCATGGGGAGCCCTCCAGCCCGTCCAGCCCCTGCTGCCCTTCCTGCTTTGGTTCACAGGCGGGTGGCTGTCGAGTGGTGAGAACAGCTTTTGAAAAAGCTTCACGTCTGGCTACAAACAGCCCCCGGGGCTGCGTGTGATTCAGGAGAGCACCGAGACCGTGTTAATGGGGCTCACCATTTCCTCCGCGCCGGGCCGAGCACTGCCTGTCGCTGACTGACTGCTGGGGGATGACACTGCCCTCTCCCGCAGAAGAGCCTCTCTGCTTCTCCTTGCAGGCTGAAGTAGAAAGGAATGCGCAAAACTTCCCACAGAAATGCCCAAGGCAGTTCTGGACCACAGGAACCTGCCAGCCCCTCTGTGGGATGCTGAGGACTTCAACCCCCAATGGGGACTGGGTCCTGGGGAAAGCTCCAGTGAAAACTGACTCCGCCAGCTGGTCCAGAACAGCTCATTTTTCCCAAAGATCTTTAGCCCAATACTAAACACGGTCTAAATACTGAAGACACGTAGGAATATGTAAAAATCAATAAATCAGGAAAAGAAAAAAGCCTTCAGTGCTTTGACCCAGCAAATAGGTGAACGAGGTGGAAGAGCTGGCTTTTATCCTGCCGACCAGCCAGCCTTTCTGCCTGGAGCCCCCCGACACCGGCTCGTGGCACACAGCACCGCTGCTGCTCTCTCCCTGTTGGGAACATTCACCGGGATGCAGCTCAGAGCCACCTGCCACCAGCAGCAGGTCCCCTGCTCACATGCTCCAAGTGCACGTCTCTCCCGTGCACCCTGCACCCCGAAGAGCCGCGGGAGCGCACAGCTACGCAGCAGGCGTTACCGGTTCGGAGTGCAGGGATGCCAGCTGCTCCCGGGCAGTGCTGCCCTGGGCACTGACCTCGGCGAGGGTCCCTCCTGACCCTCTTCTCTGGCACTTCACAGGCTCGTCCGCTTGCTGGCAACACCGGGGTCACCCAAGGTACCACTTTGTACCAAGGACGTCCTTGTCATTGCCTGATGCCATGAGGGCTGTAGAGGGCATCTCAGCTTCCCCGGAGCATGGGGACCTTCTGCCCCACGGCACAGCTTGGGTCAGTTCTTATTCAGCTGCCGACCTGAGCTCAGCTGCGCTGCCCAAGGATGAGCGAAGCTGCTCACAAACATGCCTACAGTGGGGGGCACTGTGAGAAATCCCAACAGAACTCGGGGTTTGCATCCCTGTTCAGATACTTTTGAAGCTGCAGTGGCTGCAATCTCACAGCCTTAGAGCGGAGTTTATGGTTCATCTCACTCTAGAATTTGCTTAAATTTTGACTTTTTTTTTTTTTTAAACTAGCCATGGATAGTCACTTCTAAATGTGAGCATTTTCAGGCTCAATAAATCCCTCCTCTTTCCTTCTCCATCCCCCAGTGTTCCCAGAGCTGTGCAGGAAGCTTTAACAGTGTTGACACGCACAAACTCAGGCTCTGCAGTTCCATCTGCACGCGGCAAAGAACAGGAGCCACTTGCATAATGCCGTGACCCTCAGACCGGTGTAATTGGTTTCACCCGTGCCGGCCTGAAGGGGTTAAAAGCTGTAGCCACTTCTCAGGAGGACAACGATGATGTTTGCTTTCTCAAACAGGTTGTGCAATCCCAGCCCAACAGCTTTAGTCTTTTTGACTGGGACCAGCAGGGCGTGGGGCGAGTTCTGCGTGTCCTTCCCCCAGCCGTCGTCACCCCGTGCCAGCACCGCCCCAGCCCAGGCGCAAGCTGGACATCCCCCAGGGCTGACCAGGAGGGCCCAGAGCAGAGCCTCCTTCTCCCCAGAGCCTCTGGGCTCTCCCTGCCAGCCAAGCTCCAGCAGCGCTGCCCCGCAGCACAACCTGCTGGCACCTCTCGGCCAAGCAGCAGCACCCAGCCAAGGGCCAAGGGCAGCAGGGAGGGCGAGTCGACCCAAGTGCTGCAGAGCAAAGACCAGCTGATGTCCAGCGACGCCAAAACCTCCAAGCGGAGCCTTAACCCTGGCCTGTGCAGCCTGCTAGCAGCCAGGATGACAGCGGCTCTGGGCCGGGCTCCGGCGCAGGCTGGTTTCTGCTGGGAAAGCACCCAGGGAAGAGCCCAAGCTTTGGGCAAGAAGTCGGCGTTTGCTTTGGAACCCACGGGCCAACGTCAGCCAAGCGCAACACGGGGAATTGAGGCTCCTGAGACGTAGGGGCCACGGCAAGGAGACAGCGGAGACGCTGCCCTACGAGCTCGCCTGTGCTGCAGACCCGGGAACCCGCCGTGGAAAAACCCCTGGAAATGCTTCCCTAGGGGAGGGCTCAGGTTTCCTTCTCTGATGCCAGAGACGAGCAGCCACTGGACAAACCCAGAGGACCCAACTCCACAGCACCTGCCTCCAGAGCTCCCTGGGTGGTTGCTGGCTCATGCATTAGCTGTTTGAAAGGTCGTGCTTAAGCATTCTGCACGTGCTCCCCGGTCCCCTGGACACCACGTAACGCACTGCAAACCCATCTGCCGGCGGAAAGTCCCTCATTCCCACGGATCCTTTAAATGTTTTAACATTCCATTATTCCTTCCTTCCCTGCTGTCTAGAACACCACGCTTCTCATACAGGCAGTTAAATAAAAGGGAGGTGGCATTCGGCGTTACTCTAAGTTTAATTCCAGGATGTTCCTCTGTTTGATGGAGAAAGCGGCCGGTTGAAACCCGGTGTGCGTCACAGCAGCGGAATGTTGGTTTTGGCAGTGCCGTGGCAGATGTCGTCTAGATAGCGAGGTAGGACCCCATCCATTGTTATACCGTGAATTCTGCAAGCAAACTTGCAAAGGTGCTGCGTTTCCTCATCTGACGCGCTCACCATTAACCACTGCAACACCACACCATGAATGCAACGGGTTTGTCACCATCTGCGGCCTCAGAAGTTGAACAAGCGCAGCCGTTCTAGCAGGCTGGCGTCAGCCCAAACAGGAACAGCGGGCTGGAGGTAGAAACCACCAAGTGCATGTTTGCTGCTGGTCACCTCCAGCAGAAAAAGAGCCGGAAGGGAAGAAATCCCAATTGCTTCAGACTTACTTATCGAGTCACCGCTACAGAAGAGCCCTTTGGAGGGCTGCACGTGCAATCCACCTTCCACGGTCCCACTGCTCTCCTTCAATGCTCACGAGTCTCTCCATGTGAAACGGAACCAGCTAACCTGCCAGATCCTTAGCACTGGGTTTCAATGTACAAGCCAGAAAACACATCCTGACCTTCAAAGGCCCGGCTCCAGCCCAGTATTTTTATTTCTAAATTTTAAAAAAAATTTTAATGACTAAACTGAGCTAGTAGGAGACAAAACCACTGGCATGAAAAGAAAAACCTCCCTGACATCTCTCCAGCTGACACTGTGCTCTGAGCACCACAGCAATGGGACAAGGGGTCACGGTTTTAAACTAAAAGAGGGAGATCCAGGCTAGAGAGAAGGAAGAAATTTTTGATGCTGGCCCAGGTTGCCCCGAGAGGTGGGAGAAGCCCCATCCCTGGCACCATCCTGGGTCAGGTTGGCCCCTGGGGCTCTGAGCACCCTGCTCTGGTTGCAGATGTCCCTGCTCCCTGCAGGGGGGTGGGCTGGGTGAGCCTGGAAGATCCGTTCCCACCCAAAGCATTCTATGATAAGCAGGAAGATCTCTACCTTGTGCAGGGAAATGCACTGAGGCAAGACTCTGGTGCTCAGCCTTACCCTAAAAAACTCAGTTTCTGCTGAGAAAGTAATTTGCAGCTCAAGTGCAGTAACTCAAAGAATAAAAGAGACAGGTTGTGCCAGTACCTGCAGAGGAGACCTGGATGTAAACGCACCAGTGCTGTGGGAACTGCAACGAGCTCCTGGTGAGTACTCACCTTCCTGTAAGAACCTGTTAAGAAGCCAAAAAGATTTTTAAGGTGGTGGTTTCTCTTAGCCATAAGAGGTAGTTGTAACATTCTCACCGTGTCCATGAGAAACTCTCTAAGACTCTTGTAAATGCAGCTGGAACCCAATTCCAACTCCTGTAATTACATCATTCCGGCTTAAATTATTCCCAAAGGGTTTTATTTGTTTTTAATAAACCAGTCTTAGAAAGTGTGTTTTAGAAAACCCTTTCGGAGTGCTGTTTAACTAATGCCCCCTTCCCCTCCTACTCCCCCCAAGGAATCAGTGCAGGGGTGTATCTCTTCAAAGTCAAGAATAAAAACCCATGCAGCTGCACAAACTCCCACTCCACGGAACCTGGTGTCCAACTGCGGGTCTCCGAAGAGGACCACGGAGACCAAAACAAGGCTGCAGCTAGTGCAACCGTCATCCAGAAGTGCCCCCATTTCCAGGGGAAGCAATTACGAGTCCGATGATCCCAGTTTGCCTTTGAGGAAACGGCTCGTGCAACGACAACAGTGACAAAATGAAAAATACTGCCGAGCGCCAGCAGAGCAGCTGCGACACTGACCCTTTCTGCAGGGAGCTGCTTCCTACAGACAGGAACCCCCTTCCACAGGCAGCGATACGTTACAAGGAGGAGCACTATTGCCTGGATTCACCCTAGCGACGTGCAGCATCTATCTGAGACGCCTAAATGAGGAGAAAAAGAAACGAGCTGAATCTGAGGGGACTCCCATCTCCTCACTGGGGAGCCAGCGGGGAGTGGAGGAGACGGCTCTTATCTCGGTGTCTGGGGCACAGCTCCAAGACCACACACTTCTGCCGGTGACTCACATGCAGCGCAGGCGAGACCTGAGATCCCTGCCTAAAGAGAAGGCCCTGGACTTGGGGGCTGCGGGGCAGCGCCCGCCATCTGCTAGCGCTGCGCTGGGAGGTGAACGGTCCCCGGCGCCTCCGCGGGGCGCCGCTCCCCAGCTACCCTGGGGCATGTGCCCAGCACCCTGTCGCAGACGCTGCACGTGGGCGGCTCCTGGAAGATGGCAGAAATCGGGGTTCAGTTCGTTTCTGCCGACGAGAAACCAATTAAAAGTAACCTCAAAATAAAATAAAACTCAGTCCCTCCAACACTTTTTTCCCCTCCAGAAGACATTACGTGAGATTTGTGGCTTATACTTCAGACCTTCCAAGGAGGGAGGCTCCCCAAACCACACTACGCTTTCACCCTGAGCGATGCTCTACCCTTCTGGCACACCGACGCGGTCCACGTGAAAGCGCTGCAAAATGCAACCCGAGCTGGCAACCAGCCGTCTCCTTCCTTTCCTCGACTTCCTGAGATTTGGTCCTCAACATTTGGATTTGGTGAGATTCAGGAAACCTCCTCCCAGCCAGTCCTCTCAGACAACCCCTTGCCTCCGCTGCTGCTTGTGCTGGCTGCAGCTCTTTTCACAGCACTTTCAAACCTGACGATGAGGTCTACAAAACAACCTCTTCCAGGGTAAAGGCTCCCTCCAGATTCTAAACAGCCAAAGAATCTGGATAAATAACCAAACCAAAACCCAACAGCTCAAGCACTGAGGTTTGCCTCTGACCAGCCTCAAGAATGCAGGTGAGCAGGATGAAAGAGCAGCCAACTAACTGGAAGTGAGAGACCAGCTATCGGTCTGAATAAAAAAATACAACGCACCTTCATCCCACATTCTGCTGTTGGTATGCACGTGTCATTCAACTAAGGTGCACCAATACTGAAGGATGCTTGCCAAAAATCCAGTGTCTTCTACCCACTCTGCCAGCCGCAGAGCTCAGGAGATCTGCGGCCGACAGTGACGCACGCATACCTCACAGATCTTAGGAGGTGAGCTGCAACTACCACCCGAGCAACGACTGCTACCCAGCCTGAGCCGGTCCTCAACGCAAAGCAAGACCCCAAGCAGAGCCTGATGCTACGCCCTGGGGACGGCAGGCAGGGATTCCTCGCCGGGGGACTGGCAGCCCCTGCTCTGACATGACAGCAGAACATCCTGGAAGAGGATCAGCACCTTCCGTGACACGGCCGTACTTCCAGGGCGGTCTTAAAAGCCCCCGTTCCTGGAATACTGAAGCAGCCCGTAAGCCCCCAAAGCGCACTCGCCTGCTTCCGCGCTGGCAGGGACACGAAGGAAAACCAAAACGCAACAAGATTCGCCCTTCCAGGGCCCCGTTTATTAAGTGAATACAAAAATAAGATCATTTAAGTGCGGAGGCACAGTAATCCGCCCCATGGTGAAGAGAGATCTGGGGTTAGCGGGAACCCGTTTACAACGCCTTGTAAACAGACCTCTGTACCAGCAAGAAGCGTCCGGAATCGTGGCACAGGCTGGGTGAGAAGTTCCCTGCTGCAGCCACGCTCCCCCGTCTCAGCGGGCCGTGCCAGGGCAGAGCACCCTCTGCTCTGCTTTCAGAGGGGCGCACGGGAGGAGGATGGACCGCGGGGAACTTGCGCTGTAAACAGCTGAGAAAGCGCCAAGCATTTCCCGAGGGTGATGGCTTACCCCCCGTTAGGGTGGTTTTGCGGTGAAAAATAATGGCCAAAGCTATTGTGTGTTACGGAAGTTTTAAAAATGTCTCCTCGTTTGGTTTTTTTTTTTTAACAGCAACTTGTTGCACAGTTGAATAAAAAATATTATTCTTTTTTCCTTAATACAGTCCATGGCATTTCTCCTCAATTGCACTAGACGTAAATTTGGAAGCACTTTCAGTTTGTGTTATAGGCGAACAGGAAAGGAAACCGAGGCAGGCAGGCTCGCAGTCTCCTTCCCATCTCTCCGCTCACCGCTTGATCCCCCCGTCACATCTCCGAGTCCACATACATTCCATTGATCAGGTAATCCACCTGCGTGTAATCCTTCTTCTTGTAGCTCTCGTAGGCCTGCATGAGGAACACAACGATCACAGCTACGAAGAAAACCGTACCTACCAAAAGCACCGCCAGAAGCGAACTCGTATCCACCAAGTACTGGGCGAGGGGCTGGGCAGCAACGAGAATATACTCGTCGCTCGTGTCCTGAGTTTCTGCAAGGCCTGAAGGCGTTGTTTGGGGTCCGTCCGCTGGAGCCGTGGCTGTTGGAACAATGAGCGATGTTGGCTTTGTCCTGCGCCCAGACGTCGTTTCTGCTGCCGAGGCAGTAGTTAAAAGCGTGGCCTCTCTTGTAGAGCCCAGAGGAGCAGCTGATTTACTCGGGGATGTTGTGGCTGTACTTACTGCTACCTCTAGGTACTGCGACGTAACGACAGATGGTGGATTCGCAGCCTGTGAACGCCCCGAGGGGGCGAGCGCTGCGGCACGAGTGGAAGCAGTGGAAGATGCTCCTGCATCCTGTGGCATGGCTGATGTTGTGCCCAGTGTCTTCAGGCCAGCTCCATCAGCGGCAGGGCTGCCAGAGCGGGGAGTGCTGGTGGCGGCGGCCGGGCTAAGCGGCTCTGCTCGAGGCATTTGAGTGCTTGCTTTAGAGGTGACAGCGAGGGGAGCAGAAGCAGACGCGGGGGACAATGCTGAGCCAAGGCTACTGTTTCCTGATTCGTCAGTGGTGGTCACAAGCTCGGTGACATGGCTGGAAGTGGAAGCAGGGACGTTCCCTGAAGTGGGAGCAGAGGCAGTGGATGGCGTGGCTTCAGCAGGGAGCTGAGAACCTCCAGAGGCGTTTGAGGCTTTGGCAGTTGTTCCAGTGAGGACCGCTGCCACGCCTGTGGTTACGGCGGTGGCGGTGCTGGCTGCGGTGGCGCTGGCGGTGCTCGCTGCGGTGGCGGTGGCGCTGCTTGCAGTTGAGTTACTTGCATTTGTTTCTAAGTGATTGTCCCCCGTCTCGAGCAAGTGCCTCAGGTGAACCTTGCGAGTCCAAGCAGTTGAAGAAAACGGGTTTTCCACGTTGAGTTGGTCAACCCGTGCACTCGCCATCCTCTCCCTTTGGCAGCCAAACAGGACCGTTTCCCTTTTCCCACTGACAATTTCTTCAAAAAGACAAAACCAATGAGTTTCAGAAGAATAAAACTCCCAAGCTCAAATCCGACCTCACACCCCCAACATGCAAACCAGCGCACGGATTCTGCGGTACACATGGTGCAACGGGAATAAATCAGTCCTGAACTCAGCAAGAACTTTAAAAGTCAGGCCCCCGCCTTTACAGCACACAATTCTTTTGGGGTGGGTGGTTTTTTTTTTTTTTTTGGTCTTTTGTTTGCTTGTTTTTTGCCACAGACCTCTGGCATTTGCCCAACCAGGGAATTAATTCCACAAATGGGGCGTAATGAAGTACAGAGCTACAACGCAGAAGCACATTATCAACAGGAGCAGCGTTACGAATGCCAGCTCTGGGAGGAAGATTCATGCTTTCGAAGTTACACAGCATCGACAAAGCCTTCGTGCTTGGATTCATAGTTTTCGCCTCTCAAAACTGAGTGGAAATTTCCACTTAGACCTTCATACTTGGGGAGAATTTCCTTCTAGTGAGCTAAATTTATAGTGACATAAATCCCATCTGCTTCTCAAAGGTCTGGTTGCTACATTGCAGAGAAACCTTTGCCAACCCAAAAGAACCATGAACAAACTTTCTTTTTTCTAAACTTGGGCACAGCAAACTCTTGAAACTTACTCTAGAAGATTGATTCCCCAATTATCAACAAGCTCCGTTATGTTCTTATGTCACTTAATTAAAATGGAAGACCCCAACATTGGAAAGTCACCATGAGCAATTGCTGCTAAGGCTGCTCTGATTATAGAAGCAGCCAGCTGCCTCTGGCACAAAATCCTGGCAGTCTCAGTAAAAACAATGCCAAGACATTTTCCTTTCTCTTAAAAATATAAATACAACTCTTATGCCTTTATTTTCCAAAGCACAGCGTGTGGAGCACAAACAGCTTGAACGAATGATGTCTTCAATGTGGAGACAAACTGCCACCGATGCGGTGCCACTGGTGAGGTCACACTTTGAATGCTGTGACCAGTTTTGGGCCCCTCACTCCCAGAAGGACATTGAGGTGCTGGAGCGTGTCCAGAGAAGGACAATGTTGCTGGGGCAGGGTCTGGAGCAGAAGTGCGCTGAGGAGCGGCTGAGGGACCTGGGGGGGGTTGAGCCTGGAGAACAGCAGGCTCAAGGGAGACCTTCTGGCTCTTGACAACTCCCTGACAGGAGGTTGGAGTGGAGTGGGGGGGGAGTCGGTCTCTTCTCCTCAGGAACACGCGACAGAATGAGAGAAAAAGGGCTCAGGTTGCACCAGGGGAGGTTGAGGTTGGATGTTAGGAACCATTTCTTTACAGAGAGGGTTGTGAAGCATTGGAACAGGCTGCCCAGGGCAGTGGTGGAGTCCCCATCCCTGGAGGGGTTTCCCAGCCGTGTGGAGGTGGTGCTGAGGGACAGGGGTCAGCGGGGACCTGGCAGTGCTGGAGGAAGGGTTGGACTCGAGGAGCTTAAAGGTCTCTCCCAACCCAAATGATTCTGTGGTACTCAGTATCAGAACTTACTCAGACACCTCATGCACATGCCAGGGGCCTTAAAGGCCAGTGAAACACTTGTTCCCGTGAAATGAGTTTACCTACAGACTCATGCATGTCACAACCCACCTCCCTCAGCTGAAAGCCAGGCGAGGTCTAAACGTAGGCATTGAAAGCAAAAGGACCAGGCTCCTGGGTTTAGCAGGAGCCTGAAGCATTGCGTTACCTCTGAGCAGATCTCTGACGTCTTGCTCTCCGGCATTCTGGCACACGCTCAGCTGGGGACACTGCAAGAGGACGCAGCGATTCTGGTGGGGCACAGACCAGTTACAGTGACAGTTACCTGAAAAGAGCAGAGAAGATGGGTCACTACACACAGAACACTGAACACGCTGCTTCGCTGCTGTAACTAAAGAACTAAAAAAACCCAAAACAAATCATAGCTGAAGGTCTGGACTTCAAGGATCCTGACTTAGTGAAAATACCCGGAAAGCCAAAGAACTCACTGCAGCGGCTGCAGCCTGCCTACCCCCGGACTTCTGCTACCAACACCTCCTAACGGCAGCAACTCAGCCAGCCAGCGCCTGGCGCTGCAGACATTCACTCGTCGTTTGATACCACGGGAGCCATCACATCGTCTTTTAGAAGACAAATCCCGACACAAGCTAAATAAACTCCTCAGAGCAGGAACTCTCTCCTGGCATCCCTTCGAGCTCACTAACTTCTTTCTGGTGTGTCGACAAACAAATAACCAAGCTTTGAGGGAAGGGTTGAACCTCCTCTGGCCAGCGCTGAGGAGGCATCTCAAACACTGCGCCCAGTTTGGGGCTCCCCAGCAGACAAGAGCAGATTGGTGCACTGGAGCAAGTCCAAGGGACACTACTAGACGTCTGAGGGGCTGAAGCAGACGATTTACAGGAAATCCCAACTGAAGGGAAAGAATCAGCTTCCACTACGAGGGCACTCAAGCACTGGGCTGGGGGCCAGGGAGGTGGTACGCTCTCCATCTGCTTTTGAACAGCCAGACCTAGGTCATGGTTGGACCAGAGACCTTCAAAAGGTCCTTTCCTGCCTAAATTATGCTATGATTTCACATCAACTCAGTCGCATGCAAGTAATTTCCTGGACGCGTGCTGTACCAGAAACGCCGCCGTGCTTAGTGTGGGCTGAAGCAGGTGTGTGAGCAACAGACCTCCTGCCGGAGGACTCACGCCAGGGAACAGCAGGAAAAATTAATACCTGTGTTTGGTCAGAAGGGTGACAAGGGGCGAAGGTCAGGCCTGAGTCGTACACATGGCTGTATCTAAAGCTCTTCTCTCCAAAGAGAGCCGCCCTCCCTGAGGAGCAGGGCTACCGGAGGCTTGAACTTTCCAGAAAAACCATTTACATTATCACAGGTATTAAAAGGGCTTGCGGAAAATTTATGAACTTGGAGAAACCCCTGTCCCCACAACTGCAGTCTGTTTTACCAGCCCTAAAGAAACTGGCAACGGAGGAATTCTACTGGTAAAATTGTTAAGAAAGTGACTGAAACTATTCAAAGCCTTTAAAAGACGGTACTTAAAAAGTGATAAAAGGAACAGCTTCAACAGTCAAACAGCGCAGGAGATACAGCAGCAGCACTTCATGAAATTAAAATCCACTCCTCAGAAATCAAAGCGAGTTTGGATGTGCCCCGATTCCCAATCCCACCTCCTGTCCCGCTCCCGAGAAGCACAAGAAACTGCCCAGCTACTAAGCCTGCTCTTACTGGAAGGGAACCGCAGTGCCCAGAGGCATGTGGAAGCCAGGTAAGCATCGTGGAAGGAGGGAGAAGGAACGTTGCACGTCTTGCAGCCATGTCGTGCTTTCCCCAGAGCGTGGAGGATAGTGCAGAAGGATGGCCAAGGGGCTCTGTCCTCAGACACCAAGGTGTTTCCCCCCAGCCCTGGACTGGGCACCACAGAAGAAACCTGGGAGAGCTCTGGATTCTGGCTGGGGCTGCACAGGGAAGAGCATGAGCTTCCCTTACCTCCCAGCAGTTTGCTGGGCTCACCAGGCACCTGGGAATCTCGACTGCACATCTTTGCAAAGATGGGCACTTCCTCTGGCACGTATCTCGCTTACCCCAGCAGCATCTGGAGGCTTGAACCCATTGCATCAGACGACATACGGAGGTTACCATTCCCCAGAGAGTTTTGCTGCTTTTACCAGCACGTAACTCAAGTGTCCACCCGTCTCCTGACACCGGTACAATGGCTTGGTGACACGTGAGTTGGCTGACTACGCATCCTGGCCTCTGTATGGACACTGGAAGGCGATGCTGGGCAAGCTGGAGCAGCAAGCATTCCCTCTTCTGCAGCACGCATCGGAGATGTGAATGTACTGGCAAAGGAGGTTCTTTTTGTGACAGTCGCACTACTTCCTCTAAGGTAGTGATGTTATGCCAGCAAGGTATCACTTACATCTCCAGAAGAGAGCCTAACCAGCTAGCAATGCTATTTTTCCCACTTCAAGCAACGTAGCTGTGATGTCTCCCCGTGCTACCTTGGCACTGCAATACCTTTAAAAGTAACAACCTCTGCTCCTTTACTGACAGTTACATAGATGTAACTGTCCTGATGTCTAAGCCCCAGGCCTCATGTTTGCAACGAAAGAAAGCACAAAAATAAACAAGCTTGGGGAACTATAAATATAAATAAATATAGTTTTGGGGAAGGTGGGAATGGAGAGCGAGAACATTAAAGCCGATCTTAAAACCTAAAGCTAATAATAAATAATAAAAAGACATTTCAGGTTCTTCTCTCCAGATAAATGTATAGCCGCGTGCAGAGAGATTATGTCAAGAATTTGTGTCTTCTCCATCTCCCTGACACCAGGTAGTGCAACAGGTTGGCCATCAAGTAACGAACAGGAATTCAATTGCTTCAGTGGGTTTAATACAGAACGTAAAAGCTGAAAAGGTTTATGCTTTGGGGTTTAGTCTTGAGTGGTCTCCTGAGGATGTGATGGGTTACCTAACTGCAGAGGCTCAACCCCCTCTGCCCAAGCACAACCGGACTTGCTCTGTACAAAACACATCAGGAGAAAACAGGGTGGATGGTATAAAAAAAGTGGCTGAAGTAATCACCAGGGTGAAGCATGTACTCAGGTCACCTCCCAGCCCCGACCGCTGATGGAATTCCTTACATCCCTCCTCTGGAAGAGGCAGCCAATAGCAGCGTTTCTACCCTTACCAAGATATGAGGAGGTTAAGATGACCTGTGCAGAGAGTTCAGAGATTCTCAGGGGCAGCAGACGCACATGCAGTGCCACCGACCCGCAGCGTCAGCACGGTCACTGTCAACGGTCATCTGTCCAGGGTTTACCACCTCAGACAGCAGAAGCGGCAGTTTTCACCGCGGCGGTGCCTGGCGGACAAACCCACTCACGTTTCACCTCCTCCGTCAAACGCTCAGTTTATCCAAGCGCTTTCCTCCCACGGTGGAGGGGTGTCTCAGGTTTGAAATAAAGGTCTGAAACCACCGGGCATTTCACAGCGCATCTCTGCGACGTCCCTCTGCCCCGGCTGTGAGACACTCCTCCCCCGGCGCCGAGGTCTCGCCTCCACCGCAGCATCACCAGCGGCTGGAGGTGCTACGAGCTCTCACAAGGACCAACCGCAAAGACTCGTTCAGCAGTTGAATGCTCTTTGAAGCCACCTCCGAGGCAGACGGCAGAAGGCTCTCAGCGCCCCAGACTCGTTGAACCCTGTGCTCGGTGGCAGGATACAACCGGTTCCTTCTGAGGCAGAAAACGCGCAAATACCAGTGAGCAACGACTACTGGTTCCAGTGCAGCTGTCGACAACGGCGCTGCTCACTTGCCGAGATCTGGCAGCATGGAATAATCACTCCTCCGGTCCAGCGACCTGACGCCATTTGCGCGCTACCAGTGCACACACGCTGGTCCTAACGGCAGCTGGAAGGGCCCTGGGAAAGGGTTGCTGTGGATTCAGCTGAACCAAAGCTGTCAGAAGTTACTCAGCAGCACAGCACTGCTCAGAGAAGCCAGAGCCGTGAATGCCTGTAACCAACGGGAATTGCGGCAGACGGCTGTCAGGGGGGCAGAGCAGGCCTCCCAGGAAGGGAGAACCCAGCGGGAATGCCAGCCGAGGGCCACGAACCTCACCTGGAGCAGCCGGGCTGTGACAGGCCTGCCTGCACCGCTCCTCGGAGGTGAGCCTGCTTATCCTCACGACACGGACTCCTCTCCCGTTCAGGACGGAAAGCCTGCGATCACAGACGCAGGAGGAGATCAGCGGGAGCAATATGATGGCAGTCCACATCTTCAGGGCTGGCCTTGCAGGGAGGCTTCTCTTCCCAAGAGCAATTCTTTCCGACACCACTTTCAGATCCACCGCAATATCCCTATTGATAAAAAAAAAAGAAGAAGAAAAAGAAAGAGATGAATTCGTATCAAGAGAGCGTTCCACTAAGCACACACCTATCAGCAGGAACGGAAGAAAATGAACGAATGGCAGGCGAGTATCATCGCACACAAGATGCGGGTGACGGCGCAGAGGCAGGAGGAGAAAAGATCATTCCCAAACTCACGGAGCGGCTCTTTCTTTGGAAAGGGGACTTTGTTCTTCTGGCCTCAGGCCCCAGCGGAGAAGAGCTCAAGTCGAACGCCCTGTGTCCGAACCCACCCCCAAATCCCGCCGGCGTACGGCGGCACAGACAGGATGCCGGTTGACTCCCTCTGGGACCCTTCACGTTGTTCCCAGGCTCAGCAGAAGGGTTTGCACCAGCTTAAGCGCACTGGTCCTAGGGGGAGCTACAGTCCTGGCCCTGCCTTTACGCCCGGCCAGTCAAAACCAAGCACCAGCCTCAGCTAGGTCCTGCTTTGATTTTCCTGCTCACTGCAACAAGCTAAAAGAAACGGATTGAGAAGCAGCACAAGGCAATATTTTGGGTCTTCCACGACATTCCGCAGACACACCAGCTCTGCCTGAAGCAGATTCACACCCCGGTAAGCCTTCGCTTCCCCACGCACAACCACCCCAGGCAATGTCTTGTCTTCACCAGTGCACACACGAGACTCTGTCCCGAGGAATGGGCTCTCACACCTGAAGTTGCTGGAGCAGCTCCCGTTGACTCCAGAGCAGATCGTCACCTTCTACCTGGACTTAGCCATTTGTTTCCAAGACTTCTGAAAGCTTTAGGTGAGCTTCCGCACCGTTCAGCCTGAACCAGGCCAACGGTAAGTCTCTTCCCTGAGTAGTTTTTCAGGGCAGCCCTCTTCCTCATCGCCGAGGCAAGCTTTAGTCCTCATCGTGCAGTGACGAAGAGAAATGTCGCGCCCTCCAAAGAGCGTTGAGATTCAACGTTGTGTGACATCTCAGGGGCGTACGTGACGACGGCAGTTGAAGATGCGGAGGCAGTTCACCGCTCACAATGAGCAGCACAGGGGAAGGGTATAAAGAGCACAGCCACGATCATCCCACAGTCACCAGCAACACCCGTAAGACCCGGATTTAGCCATCCCTGCAAGAAGCTTCACCCTGAGCTCTCAACTCCAGCCCAACCACGCTGGTGAATTTAACTAAGAGCCTTTTTTCCCTCCAAGAAAGCCCAAGATAGCATTTACTAGCTGTGATTCCCAGAGGGCAACATTCGCCTAGGGAGCTCCAAGCCTCCTTCCTGCCCTTTATTTATTCCAGTAAAAAGATCTATTTTGCCTGCTGAAAACAAATGGAGCGTGGCTACGTCTTCTGCTCTCCCAGAGAGCAGGGGACCCGGCAGCACCAGGCCGCAGGGTCCCCGCACCGCTGAGCTGAGCTCGTGCGGCGCGCTGCGGCTGCCACCCTGCAGGACGTGCGCGCGGCATCACGCTCGGGCTGTGCCAGCAGGTCGCTCGCTGCAGCCAAAAGCTGGCGCCTGGCTCGTCCCACCCAGCAGCTGGCAATATTTCCACGGCCGCCCAGACCACAGCAGTCTTGGCAGGGAAAGGCAGCTCTCCAGCCCCATCTAGTCCCGCGTACCAGCGGCTGCGCCTGGTGCCCAGCGCCAGCTGGGCCAGGGCCCCTCTCCCATCTCAGACCGAGCTGGCTCAGCCCTGCTCCTCGCTCGCTCTTGCCGGTGCACCTGAGCAGCAGCTGAAAGAATCAGCGCAGGAGAGGAGACGACCCATGCGACACGCAGGCGCAGCCCCGCAGCACGGTGCGCAGGCAGGGGGTGCTCAGGAGAGCGGCCCCGTCTTTTCGGCACGGAATTGGCAAGAAGAACCTGTGCTTCTCAGCCTAGGTGACTTCAGGACTTGTCCCGCTGCTCTGGATCACACGTTCGCCTCAGCCTTTAGCCCGCTCTTGCTGTCCCTCTCAGCGTACGCGGTGGTTTCATCATCGACAGCTCCAGTTGACCAGACTGGGAGCAAGGAGGGAAGCCAGGGAAGAGGTGCAGTCTCTGCCCACGAGGGATGTCCCCGGAGCGGGCAGATCCTTACTGCTGACAGGCAGCAGGAGTTTGCTCTCAACTCTCAATCCCTCCACTTAAAGCAAATGAGTTGGGTCCCTCACGGACGCTACAGGTACCTCACGGAGACCCTCAGAGCACCACTGGTCAGCCTGCCGCTCTCCCACCACGTCGTGCGGAAACAAGGGCACTTTTTGTGAAGTTCACAGGGCACAGGCAGAGATTCAGCAAGTAACCTGGCGAAATCCGGGCAAAATCCACTCGTTGAGCGCTGCCTTCTCCACCCAGAGAGCACCCCCAAGGAAATCAGAAGCCAAACCAAACCACAAAAGACAGCAACAAATAAAATCTGGGCAAGAACTGCGCTGTGACAAGTGCAAGCTTTGCTTTCACCATCTGTGGCTTTAAGGCAGCAGGGAAGGAGCACGCTGGAGCAGCAGAATAACTGAGTCAACGACTGAATGAGCGATGCCTCGGCCACATGCACACACATCCAGAGGGCATTGCCTGCTGGGCTGCAGGAGCGTTGCTCCCTTCCTGCTGATCTCCCTGCGCTGGAGCCAAGGAACTTGTGCATGAAAAAACCACCAAAGTGTCATTGCAATCAACACCGACTGGGGTGAGGTGGCAAGAGCAGAGCGAAGCCCTTGGAATCCAAACCCTTTGCCTCCAGGCTCTCCCAGTCAGCCTCGGTGGCTCCTGCAAGAGCTGCAAGGTGCATCTCAGTGAGAGGAGAGACACGGAACCAGGCAAAAAACCAGGGCGAGGGAGCGCGGCCGGGAGAGATCCCAGTGCAGAGCGAGCCAATCGAGTCCTTTAGGGCGACACAGGCTCCTGGGGGCTGCCCGGGAAGAGCCAGCAGACACCAGCCCCAACACTCACACTGGCGAGCGTGCGTGGACCCGGCATGAAATAAGGCCAAAGAGCTGCAGAGAAATGGTCTGTCCTCAGTAGAACCACCAAGCGGGGACAAGGAGGGTGCAGCACCTTCTGCAGACAACGAGGCTGCTCTGCCAGCAACCCGTGGAGACGTACGGCTGGGCTCACCACCCAGCTGCTGCTCAACCCTTGCCGTGTTGTCAGCGCTCAAAACAAGTGCTCGACTCCGCTCTTCAGAGAAGCGGAACGGAACCAGATGTGGCCGAAGGAAGACAAGCCCATCTCATCTCCTGAGTCGAGGCTGGAACGCAGGAAGCAGGGACACTGTGCTGCAGCATGGAGGAACAATTGGCTTCCCGAGCCGGTCTCCAAGGCTGCAGGAGCACGCATGGACGGGGCTGCAGATGCAAGGGGCAGACCAAGGCACAGGAGCTGGAGCCACTGTCACGGGACATGACTGGGGCAAGGTGGATCGGGCTCTGAAGAGCAGCTTTAGGGCCACCAAGTTCCTTTGGCTCCCAAAGACAGTTCATGACAAGTTACAAAGCTGCTTCTACAAAATGTCACATGCTGTCACCAATGCTGGACGAACTGAACCGAGATGGAGAAGCAAAGAAGCCCTAGAGATGAGAGGGGAGGAAATGCATCACTAGGTCCCTGGTCTCTTCCCCCAGCCCGGAGTGTTGCAGGGGGTTGGTGTGGCCCGAGTGCAGGACCCGGCACTTGGCCTTGTTGAAACACAGACAATTGGTCTCGGCCAGTCGTCTCCCAGAAAAACCGTCTCCGGGACGGGAAACCCTGGTGGGGATGGGAAACCAGCCCTGAGGAGAGGAAAGTCATCAGCAGGGTGGGAAACCATTGACATGGGACGTGTTTGTGGTATGACAGACCAAACCGTCACAAGGCTGGCTGCAGCAGGTGATCACATAACGGTCGCCATGGGGACGGAACCCACAGAAGGCTCGTTGCCCCCAACAATCCCCACAGTGACCAGCCACCATGGCAGGTACAGCAGCAGGCTCCCCCCTCTCCTGGAGCTCCTGCCCTCCAGGTAACCCCCCAGCCGGCTCTGCCCCACTATATCTCACCCCATCACCCCTCCTTGCGTCCCCCAACAGAGAGGTTCCCTCTCCGGCTGCCGATGGCATGTGAGGTACCTGGTGTGAGCTTTACCAGGCCTGGCCATGCCATCACCGGTCACTGCTGGCGTGATGCCCTCGGTGCCGGGGCTGCCAGCGTCCATCGTCACCTACCAGCCAGCCCAGGCCACCCTCTGGCACGGGCTGCCAGGGCCCCTGGGGCACTCAGGGCAGGTGGTGCAGCTCCCCCAAGGGGTGCAGCTCCCCGCCGTGCCTGCACCCTGTCCCCCTGCCTATGGCTGGGGACGGCAGGTGCTGTTGGGGACATTGGTGCCCCACCAGCTGATGGGGCTGTGGCCATGCTCCGGGGGAAGCCCCTGTTCCCCACGGGCTCCTGCCTGCCCTGGCCCCTCACCACCCCGTGGCTCAGCATTGGGTGCAGGGCACCGCTGGGCTCCACAGCCTGCCTGGCAGCGCCCAGAAGCCCTGGGAGGGCTCTGACAATGACGAGTTGGTCAGTGAGGACAGCATCCCCAAAGCCAGCCCCCACTGGCCTGCTCCACCTTCTTCACACAGCAGAACAATGTCAAAGCCCATAGGTGGCTTTGGGGAGGGTGGCAGAGCCCACGGGCAGGTGTCCCATGGCAAGGAAAGCTGGCATCACCCTGGGCTTGGGTTGCCTTTGGTTGCTTTTTCAGCAGCGCTGACAATGCCGGCAGCCCTGGAGAATCCTGCTGACCTGCCTGAGCTGGGGCCACACTCCTTTGCTGAGGCCTTTCCTGAGCTGGCTGGGGACACGCTGCACTTCTACGACAAGCAGTCATTCTCCATGGACATCACCAACGTGCTCGCCTGGCTTGATGCCACAGACGGCAACGACACCGTCCCCAACATCCCTGACGATCTCAGCAGACACAGCTGCATCGCCCTCCTCAATAAGCTTCCGGACCTCTCCGGGTATGTGGTGGAGGGCAGCCGCCCCAAGGAGCAAGTGGCGCTGGCAGGGCTGGGGGACAGCGAGGACACAGGTCCCCTCCTTGACCACCCGCCTCAACAAGCTCCCGACCTCTTGAACCACAGGGCAGAGGATGGCTGCCCCGAGGAGGAAGCGGAGGAGATGGTGCTGATGCCGGGGGACACCAACACCTTCTGGGGAGCGGCAACGCCCCCCTTGCTGGACCTCAAGGGAAAGCAGGGTGAGGTGGCAGCGGTCCTCCCCACCGGCATGACGGTGAGTCCTGTGGACACTTCTCCGGAGAGTCCTTTGGCAAGAGCCTGGAAGGGTTGCCCAGAGGGTTCTCTGGAGAGTCCTCTGCTCTGCCCCTCAGCTGGCCTCCAGCAACATCCAGTCCGCATGGCGCAACCGGTGGAGGAGGCGCTGCGGAGGCAGCCCCGGGTGGTTCTGACCCGCCTGGCGCTGCCGCCGGGCGTCGTCTCCTGCCAGATGGCCCTCCGACTGGGCAAGGCGGGCAGCAAGCAGAACAAGGGCTGTACGCTGGCCAGCACCCCCAGGATGCAAGAGAAGAAGAGGAAGACCGTGGCGGCGTGCTGTGTGGTAGACCCCCCACAAACCCCGCGGGAGGGGAAGCCGCATGGAGACGGTGCGGCGGTTGCCAGCAGCAGCCAGCGAGTGGCCAGCAGCAAGCGGAGGGCTGACAACAGCAACAACAGGCCCACCAAGAGAGCCAGAACTCTGAGGGGTGCTGGGGAGCAAAGTGCCCCACGCCCCCCTGTCCATTTTTGATCAGTTCGTAGAGAAGGTGTGGAGCACGGACCCCTGCGACATGAGACCTGCACCCACCCGTTCCCGCCCCAGCCCTCTCCCCAGCCCTCTCCCCCGTCTCTATTTCTTAGTCTGGTCATTAAAGGTTTGATGTTTGGTTCACAGCGTCTCTGCCTGTGGTCATTTGGGCAGCGGGAGGAGGGAGGCATTGGGTGCAGGGCACCCCTGGGCTCCACAGCCTGCCTGGCAGTGCCCAGAACCCAGCAGAGGCCTCAAACAAGAAGGGGGCGTCCATCCAGGACAGCAACACTGCTGCCAGCTCCCACCAACCCACCCTGGCTCCGCCAACTGCTGCGACCAGGGAGAGAACCCAGAGGGAAGGAGGTCTCAGTGGTGAGAGCCCACATCTGACAGCGACCAACCAAGCTCAGGCTCCTTCCCCCCTGCCAGCTTCCCATGGACACGGCGCAGGGCTGGGGGCTCCCAGTCTTTGGCACATTGCGGGGTTTGGTGGTGGGTCGGTCTGGTAAGAGCTGGTTTGAGGATTACCAGCTTTACCCATCTCCAGCGCTCTGTGCCTCGGTTCCCCACCCAGATTCCTCTCTCAGCGCACAAGGCAGGCAGCTTATGCACTTGGTACCCCACTGATGAGGACAGCCCATGCTGGCACCATTGAGCCTTCACAGCCATCACACTTCGCCTCGGAGAAAACAAGTGTTAAAGCCTAAAACCCCAGAACCACCCGCAGCCACCCATCATCCTTCCTCACCCATAGCAGTGCCACCTCCTGCAGTGCAGCTGGGGAGGAGTCCTGCTCAGCTGGAGCCTGGTCCTGTGGAGAAGGACCGGGCAGCTATTCCACTGATGAACTGGGGCTTGTTTTGGAACATCTGAACCCATCCAGGTCTAACAGAAAGAACAAGGAACTGCCAAAGGCAAACGGCATAAAGCTGTGACTGGACAAGAGATCTGTCCACAAAAATACCTCGAAGCAATAAAAATGTGCACTCGGGCTCCCCTGCAGCTGTCCCTGCTCTGATCCCCACCCGAAGCAGCGAGCAAATTCTCGGGCACGCTCCTGCCTCACGGGCACAGGAGATCCTGTGCAGGGCGTTTCACACCACGGGTTTCAAATCAAACAGCTTTCAACAAGACCCTCGGGAGGACCATCCCAGTGCGCTCCCACACGAGCTCTGCAGCCGTCGAGCTCATACCAAGCACAGGCGATCACGAAGGGCGCGCGGCAAGCTCAGGGCTCTGGTTTCCCTGCGCGCCTGCAGGAGCAGCTGCTCTGCAGCACGGGGGCTTCCTGCTTGCTGAGAGACGGCCCTCGGAGCGAGCACCAGCACAGGCTACAGGCACAGGAACAAATTGTGACTGGGGTTCCCTTTACTCTGCAAGAGGGATTGCACCGCCAGTAGCAGGTTCTTCCGAACCTGCCTGAGCTCGATACAGAAGGTCTGTCTAGCTGTCTGCTGCTGACGCTGCTCATGAGGACTCCAAAACTCTTCCATAGGGATACCTGCATACCACGGACATCTACAGACGGTCAGTGGAGCAGCTCACTGAGAGATGACAACTGCCACCACCATCAGTCTCACTTACACCAAAGACGTGTGAGTGGGAAGCCGCATGTTTTCCCAGGATCTCCCTCCTATTCTGTATTTTACCGGAGAGAAGGGGTACGAACCCAGGTATTTTCTGAAGGGTACTGGATGCCTCCGTGCTTGTCCCACTCTTCCAGTTTGCTCAGCAGTACAGCCACAGAACATGGGAAAAACAAAGCTGGAACCCCCCTCTCAACTTGGGACACCTGAACTCAAACCAAAAGCAAGAGGTTCTTCTTACTCCTCCGGAAGCTGTGCCCTAAAAGCAGCAGCGCAGACTGAACCCATTAGAAATGTCTGGCTACTGATTTGATGCCAAAGATGCTCTGACCCTGTAACGAGGGGAACGGCGAACAGGAAAAGCCAAAGTACCACAAGAGCAGCCTACCCTGGTCCAGAGGCGAGCTCAGCACACGCTAGTTATCCAGGCCAAGAGGCTGCCTGGGGGAGGCTGTACAAGCACGGACAACAGAAGACAAGGATAGGGACAAACATGTGAGAGCCACACCACAAGGAGGAACTCTTACCGCTTGCTTCGATGGGCTGAACGGTGTTCTGAAGACTTCAGCTCCCACGTAACCCAATAGAAACTTGTCCGGTATCATCGGATCACGGCAGAACACCATTACAGGAACGAGCAGGTGGCACAGGCTGGCACTGGATGAGATCAGATACGAAACAAAAGATATGCCCAGTATTCAAGAATGCACACTTGAGTTAACATGCTCGACCTGCCCACCAAACCCCACCTGCCGCTCCAACGCCGGTTCGCTGCGAGACCCTCTGCAAGCCTGGAACGAGAAAAGGCTACGAATGCAGAAGAGCGAGGACCCAGGTGGCCAGCACCGAGGTACAAGTCTTCTTCAGCCTCATCCTTTCAAGCAAGCTGAGGAGCCTCAGAACTAGACATCAGACAAGTCCAACGTGCAGGCTGGAGAGGCCCATCGGCTGCTTGTAGGGGCCTCCCACCCACAAACCCACCCCCACCCTCTCAGCCGCTCTTGCTGCGCTTAGAGACCGTTCAGCTACTCCCAGAGCGGCCGTGAATCCCACCAGGGACAGCCAGGGACACAACGTGAACTGGCACCAGCTCTGCTTGCCTTGAAAGCTGCCATTTGTAGTAAACCAAGAACTGCCCCAAAAGCAGCGGCGTTACCCCTACAGAAGGGGAGGAACCTCAGGGTGACACAACGCGCGCCCTGGCATGGTAACTGTCCGCTACGAGGAAGAGTCTTTGCTTCTTAAAATCATCCAGAAACCTGGAAGTTTCCAGCGGAGATCAGAGACAACTCCAGAGCTATCGGTAAGGGACTGCACGGGTGAGAGGACCAGCAGTCTCCTCTTCAGGTGCCCTCTCTCTTCTGGGTCAGTTTAGTGGATAACCAGCAGCTTCTCAGGACCTGAGGGAGCAGGGACTCTGTGGAAGGCTGTGGCCAGCTCAGTAAGAAGCTGCAGGAGCAACTTCCCGAGTTGTTGCTGGTAAATCTAATGCCAAAAATTAAATTCAAAAATTAAAGAGGCGCATAAAGTTGGTTTCCCCAGCCTTAACGCGCGGTTGGGCACGAGGTGCCCTGCCAAGGCAGTATGAAGGAAGAATCCAACTGCTGCCACGTTTTCACCTTCTTCATTAACAACTGGTGGCATCAGGCTTCGGCAGGATGAAGCCACCAACTTTCAACATCAACAACCAAGAAAAAGGAAGAACATTTCCCCTGCATGTTCAGCAACAAGCCCCAGCTCTTCCAGCTCTCCTCTGTCATTCCAAAGTTCTAGCAAGGGTTAACTCTTACCAAACCTGTCACAGGACTAGAAAAAGGTGCTTTTGCTTTGAATGGAGAAAAGACCTGGCACGTTCCACTCTATGGAGCAATCAGCTCCAAGCGGGACACTGTGGCAGGACCTCTTGGAGAGCAGAAGCTGCGACCAAGGTGCGCGTCTTGTCATCTAGCAGGGTGAGCCTGCCCCTAAAGCCAGCAAGAAGCTTCAGCTATCAGCAACAAAACGTTTGCACAACCTGCTCCTGGCCACAGAACATTGGTGTATTTAGCAAAAACACGAGATAACCTGCAAACGCAGCTCTAAGCCCCTTGACCGTACCAGACACCTTTTCGTGGGCAGGAGGTACATCGAGTATCAGCCTCACGGCCATAACCGTGAGGTCTTCAGAAGGCAGCGTGCAGATCGCATTCAGGGGAACCACCACGGAGAAGAAGTGTGCTCCACCAGAAGCGGCTCTGCTCCAGGTCCAGGGTCCCAGATGACAGCGGTGACAGCAGACACATGGGCAGCACGAGCTTCCACAGGGCAAGGAGACACCATCTCCTCTCCCAGCCACATCTTAAACAAGGCCAGCACCCGCAGGAGGCTTTAACAGAGCTGTTGGAACAGCTCCCGTGTTGACCTCCCTGGTTTTCCTGAGAGCCCGGCTGTAACCGGACCGGCACCTACCCTTAGCATTCAGAGGGATGGACTTTCACCAGTTTCCTTTCCAAGTGCGGAGAAGTTACAGGCTTCCTCTGCCCTCGAAAGCAGCGCTTCTGCCTCCACCAGCTTCCCAAGAGATGCAGCTGCTCTTTCCACACTCAGCTTCTTGGGCGCCTGAGCTGCTTCACAGCGGCCACTTTTCCCTTCAACTGCCCGAAACCCTCCCATGAGGTCAACCTGCCCCGGCAGGTAACGGAGCAGGAGCAGTGCCCCGCAGTGAGGAACAGACGGTCCCAGCGGGGGGGGGGGGTGATGGGCGTCGGGTTTGGGTTTTATGACAGCCATCTCAAGAGGAATCACACATCAAATCTTGCGTCGCAAATCCTCCAGCACCGACAGGCCAAGACAGACAACTCTCTCTTCCCACACACCAACGGCTGTAACACCAGGCAAGCTCCGGCCACGTGAAGCGCACGCCCACCACTCCAGGCCTGGCTTTGCGAAGGTGCTACATGTTTCCTTCTCTCCAGCACAGAAGTCTCTCTCCAGGACGCGTACCTGCCTCAGGCAGCAATTCTTCACGCACACAAAGCACAGGCTGAGCTTTAGACGCGAGGGGAGGTCTAGCAGAACGAGTGGGACCTGGGACCCGCCTAAAATTAAGTCACGCGGCCACCGGCAGGCTCACGCCCTCGCGTTCCCCTGCTGCCTTCGCTGCCCGAAGGCCGCCCGCTGGAGCCAGCTCTAACCCTGACGTCGTCAGCGAGGCATTTCAGCCACCTCCGAGACGGTGACTGCAGCCAGAGCACCTGGATCCTGCCCTAACGACCGGGCAAATTCGAGGCCACCCCTCGAAAAACACCGTCACCGATGAAGATGCAGTTGGTCTTGGTGTCGGTATATGAACACTTGCTTCACGACCGCAGCAGGAGCCTACTCGGCTCTCGTTCCTATCCACGATCTGTCCGGTTAATCATTATGCACGGATTTGTGTAAAGGTCTGTGGCGAGGAACCATTTCAAAGTTCTCTCGCAAACTAAGATCCCGTTGCCTACAAAGGACGGCTTTGGCACGGGCTGATAACTGATCAGAGCAGGAAACAAAGAGCAGGCAGAAGCCGTAGGTTGCCACCAGGACAAGTGGCCACCAGTGAAGTTCCAGAGATCCGGGGCCTCTGCTATTCAACACACACAAAAGATTCGAAGAGAAAGGGAACCGTGGGAGGACAGCGCCTTTTACCTGAACTGCCAGCGGGTCTCAGGATATCAAGAGTCGGGGGATGACGCCTCAGTCCATCGCTACCGGTCACCGCTGAAGACAATACTGCACAGAGAGACCTCTGCTGCTGCCTCATGCAGACAGTCTCGCGCACTCGAGGTCACTAACACGGCGCAACAAGCTGACGGATGAACAAGTCCGACAGCTCTTAGTGACCAAAGGTCCACTGCGCCTGTTTTCACAAAGGCCCAGAAGCAGCGGTGAGGACGTACGGTTCAGACGACAAGGGCCAGGAGCTCTCCGAGAGACAGGGGAGCTTACACATCACGCAAACCAAGTTTAGTTTGCAGCAGGTTGCTTGGCCAGGGGTTTAGCCTCCAGACAGAGGTTAAAGAAGCTCTCTGCATCATTTTCACAGAAACACAGAATGGTTGAGGCTGGAAGGGACCTCTGGAAGTCACCTGGTCCAATGCCCCTGCTCAAGCAAGGCCACCGATGGCCAGTTGCCCAGGAGCACGTCCAGTGGAAACAGTCTCTGGAAATCCAGCTTAGAGCACGAGCTACACGACAGGCGACTTTCCTATGACAGCACGGGTTTTGTGCGAGAGTCATTAAGAGCATCTCAGGAACGTCCAGGAATACCTGCGGTGGGGTTTGTCTTTCTCAAGAAGAGGGGGAAGAGGAGCGTTCCTGTAACATAAATGACAGGCAAATCAAACCCAATCAATAGGAGGATGCAGGGGATGACCTACACCGAGAGACGACCAAGTGAAGAGGTAGCACAAACGCAGGAGGCAGCCTCCCCTCCAGCTCCAGGCTTGCTGACCTGAAATGGATCCCCAATATTTCCTTTCAACCCGTTTGCATTCACAACACTTCCACCTTTACTCCCTGTTCTTCAATTCATTCCTGGTTCACGGGATGACGGAGGAATTTTGCCCTCCCCCATCCACCATGCTCAGTTCTTGCTGACTTCTACAAAGTTCCCCTCTACGGGGGAACTCGTTTCACCAGGGAGTTGCTTCACAGCAGCTTCAAATCTCTCCAGAGGGGGTAAAAGAAAAAAAAGAAAAAAGTTAATTCTGAGAGTAGAAACTTACCGGGCAAACACTTGTAACTGTTTTCTTGCTGTCACGAGTTACTGCGCCCAGAGGGGAAGCACCAGCCAGTAAAAGTCTGGATACAGCAGGACTGCAGCTGAAAGCACAGGAGAAGAGGGTGTAAGTGACTGTGTGCAACCAGAGAGCCGCTGCTCTGAGACCGTCAAAGCATCTTCATCAAGAGACGGACGAGTGGAAAGGTTTACCCTGCCTCTTAATCCACAGGAGCCAAAGAAAGAAAGAGAGAGGAGACGACTCGGCAAAAGAACACCTCCGTCCCATCAAAACTCACGGGGTTTCAGCCCGGCTCCACGCACAGCTTGTGCTGGCAGTTTAACTTCAGTGGGTTTAAACCCAGATTGAGTTAAAGTGCTGCCAAGTCTCCCCAAGCCAAACCAAGATAAAAATCCAACACAGACGCGCACAATCCAACGCACATTTCATCAAACCACTTTTTTCTCACCCCCCGCTCCCCCTTTTATTTTTTCTTTAACAAACCAATCTAAGGCCAGTGCACCTTCCCTGTCCCCGGAGCGTGCTCAAGGCTTTGGCTGGACTGTTGCATAAGCAGTGTCCCAGGGCTGGCACGAGTCGGCCAATCCCAACCCCACCTGGACAGGCAGAGGCCAGCGGGTCATCGCGCACACGGGGGACCAGGAAATAAAGAAAATGGCCCGTGTACCCAGCCGCCCTCCCCTTCCCGCTCGGTGGGCGTTCGGAGGAACGGCGGTAGCTGTGCGGCTGTGGACACTCACAGCCACGTCTGCAGAGCGCAGCTGGGTTGTGCTTTAGGGGACACAGCTCAGCGGGGAGTCCCCAAGCCAAGGTGACAGGAGCCGTGGCCACGTACAGGGATAGTCCGGACACGCCACCCCAAGCCGTACCCACGGTGCAGACCCAGCGTCCTGCTCGAGTGGAGGACCCGGCCGGTCCCTCAAGCGGCGGCAGGATGTACAGTTGGGCTGTGGGTCCTGCCACGCGCGCTGGGGGATGGTCCCGCTGGCTGCAAACACAGACGTACCCGTAGCCCTGGCTCCCTGCCCTCCGTCCCCTTCTTCACACCCCACTGTCCCACAGGAAAAAACAAGCAAGCACCCAACGTGCTTTCCAAAGGGCTGACGAGCTGTCGTGTGAGCCGGGAGCAAAGGACAGGACGGACCATCCAGGCTCACGCAGTCATTTCTGAGGTCTCACGTTCTGCAGCCCGCGCCTGAAGACGCCCTCCCACCACGGCGACACCGGCCTCGGGGACCGTGTTTCAGAGCCGTCCTGTCCCGCAACGCTGCCCAGCACCAACTCGGTGTCCCTCCCACCCCTCAGCACTGGAAGTCAAGACCTGATCGCCGAGGCCAGGTCCACAATGGCAAGAAAAACAAGGCCAGCAAAGGCAGCAGAAGGCTGCCAGGAGCTTTGGCACCTACGCTGATGGACATCCGAACCTGCCCAGAGGAAACCTCCTTTCAGTGATAACCACGACGAGAGCGCCGCAGAGCCGCCAGCTAAACGCGGGGTTTCCACGCACGCACCTAAAGGACCAAAGCAAGGAGGAAGCCAGAGAGCACAACAGCGAGCGCTCCAGTGCTGCTCTACACACCCACGAGCCCAGGGCGGGGGTTCCACGGAGCATCAAACCCCACTTCTGCAGGTCTTGCCACTCGCTTTTGTGGCATAAGTCGTTCGCAGGAGCGTGCGGTAATGTCCGTGCAGACAGTCCTTCCCCAAGGGGGTCCCCAGACCACACCGGCGACACGTCGTCCTTTCCGGGATGGCTTGCCGTACCACTGGCACCCTGGGCGCCTTCCCTGCACGGAGACCTCCCCGAAGGGCCGGCAGGTAAAAGCTGGCGGAGCTGCAAACACCATTCCCAAAGGGCACAGCCCGCTCCTGCCTGCGCTGACCTTCAGCCTCGCTGCCGGCCCTGCGGCACCAGCAGCATCCTCACCCCTCGGCTGCCAACGCACGAGCCCCGCTGACTCCTCCACAACTTCAGTCCAAGGGAGCAGAACCGGCCGGAGGAGGTGAAGCGCTTGCTGCCATCCCGAGACTTCGCGGCTTCCCCGTCAACCCCGTCCACAGCCCGCTGGGACCCTTCCCAGGCGCAGGGCAGTCCCCCTGCCAGCGTGGGGTACGCCAAAGGGTTCAAGCAGACAGGCTGGAAGCTGGGAAGGGGAGCAGCCCCGCTGAGCGCCAGCGCCCAGCGCCCTGAGCAGCTCCGCGGGCCCTGGGGATCCTGCCCCGCCAGTCCCTGCAAGGGCGGCAGGGGAAGAGGCTCGGAGGCCGTCGGGCCCGGCTGCCGCGGCAGCACAAGCCGCGGAGCTCCAGCCGGCGGGGCGGGAGGCGCGTCTCCTCCGCCGCGCGGCGGAACCCGGTACCGGCTCCGGGGTGAGCGCCCGCAGCGCGGGCAGGTTCCTCCCGCGGGCCGGGAGCAGAGCGCGGGAGCACGGCCAGGCCTGGCGGGGGCTCGGGCAGCTGCGGGACACCGGGGCACCGCGCCGGGCAGCAGCCCCGGACAGGGCTCGTCTCTGCCAACCCCAGGAGACAAAGCTCGGGAGGCGGCAGCGGGGAGGCGTGCGGGGTTCTCCGAGCCCCCCCAGAACCAGAGCCGCGGCCACGGGAAAGCCCACGGGACGCTGCACCGGAGAGGCGGCTCAGAGCCCAGCGGGCACCGTCCGGGCCGCTGGCCGGGCTCCAGCGGACACCGCGCTGGCGCTGCCCGGGGGACAGGCGGCCCCGCGGGAAAGCCCCACCTCCGGGACGGCGAGATGGGAAGATGCCGGTGCGGTACCGCTCGAAGCGGATCCCACCGGCGAAGGGAACCTCCGCTGCACACACCCGACAGCGGCACCGAGACTCGGCGGGCTCTGCCGTGAGCCGCGGCGGTGGCCGCCCGCGGACCCCGCGGCTCTCAGGCGGGCCGCAGGGCCGGAGAACCGTCCGCTCCGGGCGGGGAGCGACTTGCTGAGTCAACCGGCCCTTCTCCCCGCGGCGGAGCCGCGTTTCCTCTGCTCCCCCCCGCCCCGAGAACGAGCCCGCTGCCAGCACCCGCACACGGCACCGCCGGCGAGCGAGGGGGCAGCGCGGAGCCGCCGCTTCCACGGGGGCTCCCGGGCGGCTCCAACTCCCCGACAACTTGATCCCAACTTCGCGCGTAAATCTATTATCAGGAAGCGGCACCTGACGGGAACGGCCGCCGAGCCGCTGCTCCCGCTCGCCCAGGCCGCGGCCACCCGCTCCCGTCCCGCCCGCGCTCCGCAGCGGTTCAGCCGACACCGGTTCCGCGGCACGGCCCCCCCCCGCCCCGGAGAGCCCCGGCACGAGTCCGCTCCCCGGGCCCAGGACGAGCCCCGCCCCGCCGCCCGCACTCACTCACTCGCTCGCTCGCTCGCTCGCTCACGACGTGGCGGAGCCGGCAGCGGGCCGGGCCGAGGGCAGCTGGGCGGAAGCGGCGCTGGGGCCGGCGGAGGCGGCCGCACGCCCGGCGCTGGCGCGGCCCCGCGGCGAGCCGCCACATGCCACGGCCTCCACCCGCCTCGGACACGCCCCCACACCTCTCATAGGCCCGCGCCGCTGCCGACCCGCCCCTCTTCGCCCCGGAAACACCGCCCCGCCCGGGGCGGGGCGCGGCGGCTGCCCGCGGAAGTGACGTCTGTAAGGGCGCGGGGCTTGGCCTGGGGCGTTGGAACCTGCCTCTGCGCAGCAGATGCTGGGCCGGGCCGGGCCGCTGGCCACGCCTGGCGGGAGGGCGAGCTCGGCACCGGCCGTCGCCGCGGTTGCGGCCCGCCCTAGCCCCGCCCCGCCCTGCCCCGCCCGCGGTGCGGTGCGGTGTTTCCGTTCTCGGAGGGTCCCTACCACGAGCTCCAGCCCCCACCATCCGCACGCTGCGGCCCGGCGGCGGGAGCGGCTTCGGGCCAAGCTCGGGGTCATCCCGACGCGTTTTGCTCGCGTCTTCTGCAAGCGAGCGTCAGGATTCCCTGCGCGGGGCAGAGGAGCGGTGGCTGCCTCGGCTGGGTCCGGACTGTCATCGCAGTCGAGGAGGAAAATCAGAAAAATGTGCAGGCCAACAGCTTCTGCTACCCCGGGCTGTGGAAAACACCCCAGGATTAAATAAAATGCTATTAAATACTCAAAGAGCAGAAGGCGGCTCCTTGTGGGTTGTTTTGCTAGTTTTAGTGCTGCTGCCGATGCCAAAAGTTTGCACCCCCGCAGCACCCGTGGCTGCCTGGGGCAGACCCCAGCAGCAGTGGAGCTTTGGAGCTCGTGTGTACCAGATCCCGGACATGTCGGTGCAGACACAGATAATCTGTTGCCTGAGCCACGTTCTGAACCGTGGAGCCGGCTCCGTGAGCGGGCAGAAGGTGCAGGACTGGCTTGAAGCCGTGGGTACCCATTTCAGCACGAGCGCACTCTTCCCTGGGTCCAGCTCCTGGGGGTTATTTCCAGATCGCCCAAAGAGTGGCCAGAACGAGGAGCAGAGCAGGGCGTTGTGCTCACCCAGGCATAGCCCATGGCCTGAGGCTCTTGACGCAGCGGCTGGGGCGTTGGACAGGAGACGAGGGAGCCCTCCTGACCTCAAATCGTGTTGGGTGAGGAGGAGCTGGTGCCCTGCTCCATCAGTCCATCAGAAGTTCGCGAAATGCAGGGCTGGCCAGCGCCCCACCTCATGGCACCGCTCCTGTAGGACGCCGACATCTGCTGAAATATCCCCGCCCTTCCTTCCCCGAGGAGGAGGCAGAGAAGGAAGCTGCAGGGCCAGAGGATGAGAGGAGGCAGCTGAAGCGGGGAGCAGGACTGTCTGCTGCGGAGCAGAGGATCTGGCAGGACCAAGCACAACGATGGAGGAAACAATGTGAAGCCGTTGAGCGAAGCAGGAGGACACACAGCCCTTAGGGCTGGGGGAGCGGGGAACGAGCACGTTTCTGGGAAAAAGAGTCTCAGGAGAACAAAAATGCATGGGGAGAATCTCAGACGTGAAAAGGGAAAACAGGCACCGAAACAAAGCTGTGCCCATGTGAGAAACGAGCAAAACCTCGCGAAAGAGGCTCAGGTCAGACCCCACAACGAAGCACTTAATTTTATTACGTTCTTGCAAGACCGGGTGTCTAACTAGCAGGCACATCTGATTAGAGAAATACACGAAGTTTTATACCCTATTCCTGGCCGCAAGATCCCTTCCTTGTTTCCCCATTGGCTGGGTACTCCAAAGTTTACAGACTAACCCGACATGATAACTTCTACATGTTACGGTACATATAAGTTCATACGTCGCATGTCTCATTATCGCAGGATTACGCCTCCCCTGGGAGGAGAAGTTACTATTCAGTACCCTATTAAGCAAGCGCAGTACTGCTTCAAAAGACCCCATCCATCCCGAACAACCCTAGCTGACAGATTGAAGGTTTTATAATCTCCTGTCTAGCACTTCCCTCCTTTAATTGCTCTCTGGTTTCTTTCTTGTCCTGCCAGACAACCTCCCGCTTACCTTATCAGGTTCTTATCATGCAAGGACAACATTCTGTGTCTCACACCCAGGCAAACAAAGAGAGGGGGATGTCGTGGCTGTGCCCCCAGGCATGTCCTGGGAGGACCCTCGAGGACGAGGTTCTGGAGTGCTCGGAGATCTCTGCGGCTTCCCTCGCCTCGTCTGAGAAGCCGGGGGTGCTGAGACGTGCTCGCAACAGCAGGTTTTCCTGGAATGTGGACGAGGGTGAAGCCACAGGCCAGCTTTCGGTTGGTCTGTGTTTATTCCATCTTGCCCGGAGAGCGGAGATTACGGGATGTAGTGAAGTGCTGTCAAAGGGGATTGGGCAGGAGATGCGGGAAGGGGGATTTGAGGATGTTGCTTTACACAGAAGTGGCTCCAGTAGCGCCAAGCTCCGTCCCAGCCGTTAACCCCTGCAGGAACCTTTCACTGCCTGAGCTGGAGACCACGGGCAGGTCTGCGGTCAGCAGATCACGCACTGCTGGGTGAAGGACAGATGATGCCTGGGATTAGGAATATTTGCTCTTCTGGACTATTCAAATAAACAATGCAAAGAGTAGTCACACCCCTCCTGTTAGGTCAAAGAAAAGGTGACCTACACCCCTTAAAACACGAGGAAGGTTGAACCTCCCTGCCCTTGTAATGGCCCTTTTCGCCCAGTGCCAGGAGAGGTGCCAGCTGCCCGGGAGAGCTGTCCCCAGCAGCACCGTCCCTCCAGCTCTGCCTGTGGCAGGTACAAGCTCCCCTAACAGCGCTGGCACTCGGTGTGGGCTGGACTCACCGCTGCTGTAACTCGGTCTGACTAAGGACCGATTTAGCCTGCTCTCATCTCGTTCCGTAACCATCGTTTCACAGAGGACTCGCCTCTGCCAACGCTCAGGCTGCGACGGGGGAACAGTCTGGACAGAACTGTTGACAATATGTTTGTGCAGCAATAAACACCATTGAACACGGTCTGTAAATATTGACACCGGGGGGAAGAGCTTTGCTCTTTGTGCAGTTCGCATGCTGGCATCTGCCAGGCTGAACAAATTGCTAAAGAAAATCACGTTGGGACAAAAATGGTCCATGCTGATTCTTTGGAGCTATTTTACTCCAGACGATGGTGCGATAAGGAAATAGATTCCTTGGGAATTACAGTCTCTCTGAACTGTCAGTGCCAGAATAGGCACTGTCGCTCTGCGGGAGCAGGAGGGCGGGTTTTCCTGGCGAGGAACCCCGGGCCAACACAAGGGACATTTTCCTTGGGGAGGGACCGTCCTTCTCCAGCAGGACCAGGACCTGCAGCCAGCTGTACGACGGACTGTTCTGAAGGGATTTGGCTACGGTTCCTTCCTTGTCTTTCCCAGCCAAATCCACCAAATCAGGAGTCTGGTGAGCTGTTGTAATTTGGGCTCTTTTCGGAGCATTCTGGTTTCCTCAGTCAAGAGACCGCGTGAGAATCTTCATTGTAATTTTTAAATGGCCTCGGCGCATGTGAGGAAACGTCAGGAAATGTGAAACAAGTGCCCTGGAAGTGGCGATGTGCATAAGCACACCTCAGTTTCAGTGAGCTGAACTCCTGGTATTAGAGCGCAGGGCTTCCCATCCGCTGACAGGAGTCACTTAAAAGTCAAATTTCATAATTAGGATTCCAAACACTCTTTATAAACTTATTTTAAAGCCAAGATTCTTGTGTAAGATCACGACTGTAGCAGTGTGCACCAAATTAAAGAGCTAGTCATGGGCACAGGCCCCAAATCGGCTGCATTTTGAATTATTGTAAAGAATTAAAGACATGCAAACAGCTAGAAGTTCCTTTCTCCGTGCATCCGCAGGACATGACAGCCACGGATACAGCATTCCTCAGGACCCATCCGGATGCTCCGGTTCTGCGCAGACTCCTCCAGTTGTCCCACCGGCATTATGGCCCCGCACCTTCACCATGAAAAGTGGCTCTGGTGCTCTGCCAGGAATCCTGCCTCTCCGCAGCAGCACGGGAGGTGTTCCGAGCAGCGCATTACCCGACAGATCTTGTCCCTGACATCACGGCACCTCCTGTACTTCCCAGTCTTTCTCCTTACTGGTCAGCACTGCCTCCTGGTGCAGCTTCTTGCTGGGCGCATCGTCCCTGATGGAGTGGAAGAGAAAGTCCAGGCTGAGCGCGGGGGAAACCGGGAACCAAAGAGAGGCACAGCCTGTGCCAGGGGGTGCCAGCAAACTGCTAACACTGCCTTGGGCCGGGGCTCAGCAGGGAGCAGCTCCTGAGCAGCTTCTAACACAGGCCCACCATGTCACCCTGCTACCATGGTGCACCCTGGAAAACCTCCTGGCCGAGTAGAAGTGGAGCTCTTCCCTGGCACATGTGGTGAGGACTGGGGGGGGGCTGTGGGACCTCACCTCTGGGCTGCAGCTGGCAGCTACCCCCCACTTACACAGCCTGGCGCACGCTCCAGTGGGCAATGGTGCCCTCACAGACCGTAAAAACATATATACCGTGTAAAATCAGAACTGGAGCTCACGGTATGAATCCATTCCGAGTCCCAAGGGGCCAAATTCAAGCTTCTTGGCCATTCTCGCGTTTGGATTTCTCATGATGCAGCGACCCCAGCATCACCACGAAGGGGGAGCACACGGCGTTCTCCACTCCTGGTTGGTAACGTTCTTGCCGGACAGAGGCAGGCCATGTCTGAGGGGTACTGTACACACAACAAGAGCTGGCCCTCGCTCCTGAAGCGCCATCCTGAAGAGAGCAGACAGGTTTTGTCCTCACTAATGGGGTGGAGAAGGGACATGTTTCCAGCCCGTTAACGGATGGATTTTTCCTAAGGGGAAGTGGAACATGATTTGACTGCTCAGGTCAACCTGCCTTGTCCACAGGAAGGTTTAAGCACGCCTCTCCTTCTGGCGGAGGTGTGGCCAGACAGGGAAGCAGAGGGCTTGGGAGAGAGATCAGAAGTGCCATGCCAACAGCTCCTGTTGCCCTGGCTCCTGCCCTGCTGTGCTTGGCTCCTCCGTAAGGAGCTCCGACTCACGCCGGGATGCTCTGCACTGGCTGCTCCCCCTGCGGAAGGACAGGCAAGCGGATGCAAACGATGAGTTTGGGAACGACAGTCAATCCCCTCAGAAAGTCAAGCTGGAAAAGCGACATAAGCAAGAACCCAGCCAGTGGCGCTGCTGAGTGGGGCGGCAGAGAACGGGGAACCGCCATGCAGGAAAGAGAAAAAAGTCATGAGAGCAGTCACCAGATCCCACCTCTGCCTAGCGCTCTGCCGGGAGGATTTTTAACCTGAGGGATTAAGAGTGCTTAGAATTAATAACCTGGAACTGGAGCCTGTATCCTTTGTGCTGAGAGCAGGGTTTGTCCTGCTCAAAGAGATCGGCCGCCATCAGGGGTCAAGCTCAAACGCTGCTCTCCCCGTCGAACCGGCAGCAGACTCTGCACCACGCCTGGCTTTGAGTGCAGCGTAAGCAAGTCAAACACAGGGAGATCTTCCTGCTTCAGTCCTCCTCCTCCTCCTCCTCCCTCCCTCCTCCCACCACACACCAGGACCTTGCTCCCATGCCAGGAACACCTGCGGGTGACGTGCGGCTGAGGCCGGAGCTGACTGAAGGTGCTGCAGACGTTGCTGTTCTGCTCTCTCCGGCCCCTGTGCGCAAGCGGTGGGTTTGCCAGTGAAATTTGCTTTGCTTTCTGCCTACTCGCTGCCTTCACGGCGGCATCCATCGAACCATCAGCCTTCTGGCCTTGGCCAGGCACGGGGGGAGGAGGCTGTAGCGACTTGCAGCACCCAGAGAAAGCAGCTGGTGCCGGCAGTGCCTGGCCGTGTTCTGCCAGCCTGTGCGGCAGGACCCCGCTCTGCCCACCACCTTTCGCTCCAGGGTTTACAGCTCCGACACGGAGCTGTGAGGGGAGCAGAAACCTGCACAAATGGACTCTGCGGGGAGCAGACGTGGGGCTGGTTTGTGGCGCTACAAAAACAAAAGGTAGTTATTTCTAAATAAAGCTTTTTGACTGGATTCAACACTGCCCCGTGTAGAAAGAGGCTCTGTGCGGTGAACAAGCCATCGCAGTCTGTACTGGAGGGGGTTGTTTTTAGAAAGAAGAATCAACCCAAACAAGTGTCCCAGCAGTGTAAACAGTGGGAGCACTGATGGGAGACCAGGGGAGCTGCTCGAGTGAGGCACCACGTGCACCAACACTCGCACCTTTTCAAACAGGGGGCCCTGCAGTGTCCCCAGAAGCTGGAGGACAGCAGAGCTTGGTGCTTCTCCTCACAGCAGGTACAGCCAGGGCAAGAGTGGGCAGTGTACCAGGAACACGCTCTCTGGTGCTTGGTTTCCTAAATACCGATCTGGTTAACACTCACTGAGCTGATTACTGGTTTTTCCCCTCCCATGATGGTGGCAGAGCCCACCCAAGGGATTCACAGTCTTCCCTGGGGCTGGCAGGGAAAGGGGCAGCAGGAGGCAGCAGTTATGAGGGGACACTCAGGGCCATAGGAGAGTTTCCTCTCCAGCCTGCCTAGGACACTGGGGGGATCCCAGCCCCCAGCCAGGAAACCCAGGACTGCCAAAAGCCTCAAAGAAGGAGTGGGGTGGAGGAAGGGGGTTGCCTGAACACCAGTGGGGAGCTGGCCTGGCTAGACAGGGAGGGGCGTGCACACATCCAGGGGTGGCTTAGGGACCGACCCCCCTTTCCAGAGCCTGCAAGGAAGCAGAGAAGGGTTAAAGCTTCCTCTCCTCCCTTCTTTTTCTGCTTGATTACCCTACTGCCACGCTGTCAGCCAAAATGAATGTCTGATATAAGCTCACCCTCACGCCACTTTGGCGACAGAGCTGAAGTCACCCTGTAAAGCCCCAAGACTAGCACTCAGCCAGGTCCCTTAAGGCTTTCATTGACCTTCTCTTCTGGACATGACCCCATCCCAGAAGCACAGCAACCACGTTCCACTCATGCACGCGCCACCCTGCACTCCACAAGCACGCTCAGCAGCTGGCTGAGGAACACTGGTCATCACATGTGCCCGGCTGCCAGGCAGTGATGCTGCAGTGCTCCATGTGCTCAAGGCTGGGGCTGAGCCTCCCAAAGATGGGCACACAGGGACAGGGACACGCACAAAGGCGGGAAGGAGTGCACCAGGTGCAGGTAGAAATGAGGAGCCCGGTGGGTGTGGAGGGACTCCACTGCCTCCCTTCCGCTGCACCAGGTCTCCTGCACATCTCGGCAAAGCAGCTGCTCACAACCAGGAGGCTGTCCAAGGGGCCGCGTGCGGGAGCGTGCTGGCAGTGGAGTGGGGCTCATTGCCCCACAGGCTGCTGCACATTTCTGAGGCAGGCTGGGATGTTTTGTACCGGTCCTGCCCAGGTTCTGTAACGTGGTTGCAAAGTGATCTGAGTTTCATACCGCAACCTGGGCTGTTGCGAGGCTCCCCAGCCTGCTGGTGTCATGGCAAATGGACCTTCTTTGGCATCTATCCCCCCCAAGGACCACTTCACACAAACAGTGCAGAACAGTCTGTCACCAGCTGCTGGTTGTATCCATTACCTTCCCTTCAGCTCTGCTCCTTCTGCCCCTTTGCTCCATGGTGATGCCTTCAGAACGAGCAGAGAGCTTTTCAATGGACTTCAAAGTGCCCTTCCAAGTACTTGATCTTACAGCTGCACTACGATCTCTGATCATAGCAGTGTCTCTTCACCTCTTTCAGACTGGCAGAAGGTGTGCGCTGCCTCCAGCCTTACAACCAGGTCATTTATCTCTGAAACCTCGTGATAATCCCTTTACACGTTGGCTGTTTAGAGGTGGCACCCAGCTGCTCAAACCTGAAAAGACATTACTCCTCTCTTACCCTGTGACCACCCACCTGGACAGTGGCAGGAAAAATACAAGTGTCTCCAAAAATACATCCCTGTCCCTAAATAACCAGTGGACAAATACTTGCAATCTTTGGCTCCACGCGCCGTATTTCCATTCAGATGGCAGAGTGGAGGTGGACGCGGCAGCACTGCCTGACACAGCAGCAAACTACAAGTATGCAAACATCCGTATTAATCGGGCAAAATTTGCCCTTTAAATGCAGCCGAGATTCTGCTTTCTAAATGGTTCTAAACTGTATGTCCGTGTCCTGGAAAACACCACTGCAGACACCTTCATGCCAGCAGAGCTCACCACCCGTCAGCGTCCCCATTCAGGGCTTCAGAGGATCGCCTTCAAAGCAGAAACCGAGCACGCTCATCGTAAGACTAGCTCTCCAGACACTTCACTAGTTTTGTTGCCCTTCTCTGGACACGCTTCAGCCCCTCAATGTCCTTCTGGAAGTGAAGAGCCCAAAACTGGACACAGGACTCAAGGTGTGGCCTCACCAGTGCCCAGTACAGGGGGACAATCCCTGCCCTGCTCCTGCTGGCCACACTAGTGCTGATACAAGCCAGGATGCCGTTGGCCTTCTTGGCCACCCGGGCACCCTGCTGGCTCATGTTCAGCCACTGGTGACCAACATCCCCAGGGCCTTTTCCCCAGGAAGTTTCCAGCTGCTCTTCCCCCAGCCCGGAGCGTTGCAGGGGGTTGGTGTGGCCCGAGTGCAGGACCCGGCACTTGGCCTTGTTGAAACGCAGACAATTGGTCTCGGCCAGTCGTCTCCCAGAAAAACCGTCTCCGGGACGGGAAACCCTGGTGGGGATGGGAAACCAGCCCTGAGGAGAGGAAAGTCATCAGCAGGGTGGGAAACCATTGACATGGGACGTGTTTGTGGTATGACAGACCAAACCGTCACAAGGCTGGCTGCAGCAGGTGATCACATAACGGTCGCCATGGGGACGGAACCCACAGAAGGCTCGTTGCCCCCAACAATCCCCACAGTGACCAGCCACCATGGCAGGTACAGCAGCAGGCTCCCCCCTCTCCTGGAGCTCCTGCCCTCCAGGTAACCCCCCAGCCAGCTCTGCCCCACTATATCTCACCCCATCACCCCTCCTTGCGTCCCCCAACAGAGAGGTTCCCTCTCCGGCTGCCAATGGCATGTGAGGTACCTGGTGTGAGCGTTACCAGGCCTGGCCATGCCATCACCGGTCACTGCTGGCGTGATGCCCTCGGTGCCGGAGCTGCCAGCGTCCACCGTCACCTACCAGCCAGCCCAGGCCACCCTCTGGCACGGGCTGCCAGGGCCCCTGGGGCACTCAGGGCAGGTGGTGCAGCTCCCCCAAGGGGTGCAGCTCCCCGCTGTGCCTGCACCCTGTCCCCCTGCCTATGGCTGGGGACGGCAGGTGCTGTTGGGGACATTGGTGCCCCACCAGCCGATGGGGCTGTGGCCGTGCTCCAGGGGAAGCCCCTGTTCCCCACGGGCTCCTGCCTGCCCTGGCCCCTCACCACCCCGTGGCTCAGCATTGGGTGCAGGGCACCCCTGGGCTCCACAGCCTGCCTGGCAGCGCCCAGAAGCCCTGGGAGGGCTCTGACAATGACGAGTTGGTCAGTGAGGACAGCATCCCCAAAGCCAGCCCCCACTGGCCTGCTCCACCTTCTTCACACAGCAGAACAATGTCAAAGCCCATAGGTGGCTTTGGGGAGGGTGGCAGAGCCCACGGGCAGGTGTCCCATGGCAAGGAAAGCTGGCATCACCCTGGGCTTGGGTTGCCTTTGGTTGCTTTTTCAGCAGCGCTGACAATGCCGGCAGCCCTGGAGAATCCTGCTGACCTGCCTGAGCTGGGGCCACACTCCTTTGCTGAGGCCTTTCCTGAGCTGGCTGGGGACACGCTGCACTTCTACGACAAGCAGTCATTCTCCGTGGACATCACCAACATGCTCGCCTGGCTTGATGCCACAGACGGCAACGACACCGTCCCCAACATCCCTGACGATCTCAGCAGACACAGCTGCATCGCCCTCCTCAATAAGCTTCCGGACCTCTCCGGGTATGTGGTGGAGGGCAGCCGCCCCAAGGAGCAAGTGGCGCTGGCAGGGCTGGGGGACAGCGAGGACACAGGCCCCAGTGTCCCCTCCTTGACCACCTGCCTCAACAAGCTCCCGACCTCTTGAACCACAGGGCAGAGGATGGCTGCCCCGAGGAGGAAGCGGAGGAGATGGTGCTGATGCCGGGGGACACCAACACCTTCTGGGGAGCGGCAACGCCCCCCTTGCTGGACCTCAAGGGAAAGCAGGGTGAGGTGGCAGCGGTCCTCCCCACCGGCATGACGGTGAGTCCTGTGGACACTTCTCCGGAGAGTCCTTTGGCAAGAGCCTGGAAGGGTTGCCCAGAGGGTTCTCTGGAGAGTCCTCTGCTCTGCCCCTCAGCTGGCCTCCAGCAACATCCAGTCCGCATGGCGCAACCGGTGGAGGAGGCGCTGCGGAGGCAGCCCCGGGTGGTTCTGACCCGCTTGGCGCTGCCGCCGGGCGTCGTCTCCTGCCAGATGGCCCTCCGACTGGGCAAGGCGGGCAGCAAGCAGAACAAGGGCTGTACGCTGGCCAGCACCCCCAGGATGCAAGAGAAGAAGAGGAAGACCGTGGCGGCGTGCTGTGTGGTAGACCCCTCACAAACCCCGCGGGAGGGGAAGCCGCATGGAGACGGTGCGGCGGTTGCCAGCAGCAGCCAGCGAGTGGCCAGCAGCAAGCGGAGGGCTGACAACAGCAACAACAGGCCCACCAAGAGAGCCAGAACTCTGAGGGGTGCTGGGGAGCAAAGTGCCCCACGCCCCCTGTCCATTTTTGATCAGTTCGTAGAGAAGGTGTGGAGCACGGACCCCTGCGACATGAGACCTGCACCCACCCGTTCCCGCCCCAGCCCTCTCCCCAGCCCTCTCCCCCGTCTCTATTTCTTAGTCTGGTCATTAAAGGTTTGATGTTTGGTTCACAGCGTCTCTGCCTGTGGTCATTTGGGCAGCGGGAGGAGGGAGGCATTGGGTGCAGGGCACCCCTGGGCTCCACAGCCTGCCTGGCAGTGCCCAGAACCCAGCAGAGGCCTCAAACAAGAAGGGGGCGTCCATCCAGGACAGCAACACTGCTGCCAGCTCCCACCAACCCACCCTGGCTCCGCCAACTGGTGCGACCAGGGAGAGAACCCAGAGGGAAGGAGGTCTCAGTGGTGAGAGCCCACATCTGACAGCGACCAACCAAGCTCAGGCTCCTTCCCCCCTGCCAGCTTCCCATGGACACGGCGCAGGGCTGGGGGCTCCCAGTCTTTGGCACATTGCGGGGTTTGGTGGTGGGTCGGTCTGGTAAGAGCTGGTTTGAGGATTACCAGCTTTACCCATCTCCAGCGCTCTGTGCCTCGGTTCCCCACCCAGATTCCTCTCTCAGCGCACAAGGCAGACAGCTTATGCACTTGGTACCCCACTGATGAGGACAGCCCATGCTGGCACCATTGAGCCTTCACGGCCATCACACTTCGCCTCGGAGAAAACAAGTGTTAAAGCCTAAAACCCCAGAACCACCCGCAGCCACCCATCATCCTTCCTCACCCATAGCAGTGCCACCTCCTGCAGTGCAGCTGGGGAGGAGTCCTGCTCAGCTGGAGCCTGGTCCTGTGGAGAAGGACCGGGCAGCTATTCCACTGATGAACTGGGGCTTGTTTTGGAACATCTGAACCCATCCAGGTCTAACAGAAAGAACAAGGAACTGCCAAAGGCAAACGGCATAAAGCTGTGACTGGACAAGAGATCTGTCCACAAAAACACCTCGAAGCAATAAAAATGTGCACTCGGGCTCCCCTGCAGCTGTCCCTGCTCTGATCCCCACCCGAAGCAGCGAGCAAATTCTCGGGCACGCTCCTGCCTCACGGGCACAGGAGATCCTGTGCAGGGCGTTTCACACCACGGGTTTCAAATCAAACAGCTTTCAACAAGACCCTCGGGAGGACCATCCCAGTGCGCTCCCACACGAGCTCTGCAGCCATCGAGCTCATACCAAGCACAGGCGATCACGAAGGGCGCGCGGCAAGCTCAGGGCTCTGGTTTCCCTGCGCGCCTGCAGGAGCAGCTGCTCTGCAGCACGGGGGCTTCCTGCTTGCTGAGAGACGGCCCTCGGAGCGAGCACCAGCACAGGCTACAGGCACAGGAACAAATTGTGACTGGGTTCCCTTTACTCTGCAAGAGGGATTGCACCGCCAGTAGCAGGTTCTTCCGAACCTGCCTGAGCTCGATACAGAAGGTCTGTCTAGCTGTCTGCTGCTGACGCTGCTCATGAGGACTCCAAAACTCTTCCATAGGGATACCTGCATACCACGGACATCTACAGACGGTCAGTGGAGCAGCTCACTGAGAGATTACAACTGCCACCACCATCAGTCTCACTTACACCAAAGACGTGTGAGTGGGAAGCCGCATGTTTTCCCAGGATCTCCCTCCTATTCTGTATTTTACCGGAGAGAAGGGGTACGAACCCAGGTATTTTCTGAAGGGTACTGGATGCCTCCGTGCTTGTCCCACTCTTCCAGTTTTGCTCAGCAGTACAGCCACAGAACATGGGAAAAACAAAGCTGGAACCCCCCTCTCAACTTGGGACACCTGAACTCAAACCAAAAGCAAGAGGTTCTTCTTACTCCTCCGGAAGCTGTGCCCTAAAAGCAGCAGCGCAGACTGAACCCATTAGAAATGTCTGGCTACTGATTTGATGCCAAAGATGCTCTGACCCTGTAACGAGGGGAACGGCGAACAGGAAAAGCCAAAGTACCACAAGAGCAGCCTACCCTGGTCCAGAGGCGAGCTCAGCACACGCTAGTTATCCAGGCCAAGAGGCTGCCTGGGGGAGGCTGTACAAGCACGGACAACAGAAGACAAGGATAGGGACAAACATGTGAGAGCCACACCACAAGGAGGAACTCTTACCGCTTGCTTCGATGGGCTGAACGGTGTTCTGAAGACTTCAGCTCCCACGTAACCCAATAGAAACTTGTCCGGTATCATCGGATCACGGCAGAACACCATTACAGGAACGAGCAGGTGGCACAGGCTGGCACTGGATGAGATCAGATACGAAACAAAAGATATGCCCAGTATTCAAGAATGCACACTTGAGTTAACGTGCTCGACCTGCCCACCAAACCCCACCTGCCGCTCCAACGCCGGTTCGCTGCGAGACCCTCTGCAGCAAGCCTGGAACGAGAAAAGGCTACGAATGCAGAAGAGCGAGGACCCAGGTGGCCAGCACCGAGGTACAAGTCTTCTTCAGCCTCATCCTTTCAAGCAAGCTGAGGAGCCTCAGAACTAGACATCAGACAAGTCCAACGTGCAGGCTGGAGAGGCCCATCGGCTGCTTGTAGGGGCCTCCCACCCACAAACCCACCCCCACCCTCTCAGCCGCTCTTGCTGCGCTTAGAGACCGTTCAGCTACTCCCAGAGCGGCCGTGAATCCCACCAGGGACTGCCAGGGACACAACGTGAACTGGCACCAGCTCTGCTTGCCTTGAAAGCTGCCATTTGTAGTAAACCAAGAACTGCCCCAAAAGCAGCGGCGTTACCCCTACAGAAGGGGAGGAACCTCAGGGTGACACAACGCGCGCCCTGGCATGGTAACTGTCAGCTACGAGGAAGAGTCTTTGCTTCTTAAAATCATCCAGAAACCTGGAAGTTTCCAGCGGAGATCAGAGACAACTCCAGAGCTATCGGTAAAGGACTGCACGGGTGAGAGGACCAGCAGTCTCCTCTTCAGGTGCCCTCTCTCTTCTGGGTCAGTTTAGTGGATAACCAGCAGCTTCTCAGGACCTGAGGGAGCAGGGACTCTGTGGAAGGCTGTGGCCAGCTCAGTAAGAAGCTGCAGGAGCAACTTCCCGAGTTGTTGCTGGTAAATCTAATGCCAAAAATTAAATTCAAAAATTAAAGAGGCGCATAAAGTTGGTTTCCCCAGCCTTAACGCGCGGTTGGGCACGAGGTGCCCTGCCAAGGCAGTATGAAGGAAGAATCCAACTGCTGCCACGTTTTCACCTTCTTCATTAACAACTGGTGGCATCAGGCTTCGGCAGGATGAAGCCACCAACTTTCAACATCAACAACCAAGAAAAAGGAAGAACATTTCCCCTGCATGTTCAGCAACAAGCCCCAGCTCTTCCAGCTCTCCTCTGTCATTCCAAAGTTCTAGCAAGGGTTAACTCTTACCAAACCTGTCACAGGACTAGAAAAAGGTGCTTTTGCTTGGAATGGAGAAAAGACCTGGCACGTTCCACTCTATGGAACAATCAGCTCCAAGCGGGACACTGTGGCAGGACCTCTTGGAGAGCAGAAGCTGCGACCGAGGAGCACGTCTTGTCATCTAGCAGGGTGAGCCTGCCCCTAAAGCCAGCAAGAAGCTTCAGCTATCAGCAACAAAACGTTTGCACAACCTGCTCCTGGCCACAGAACATTGGTGTATTTAGCAAAAACACGAGATAACCTGCAAACGCAGCTCTAAGCCCCTTGACCGTACCAGACACCTTTTCGTGGGCAGGAGGTACATCGAGTATCAGCCTCACGGCCATAACCGTGAGGTCTTCAGAAGGCAGCGTGCAGATCGCATTCAGGGGAACCACCACGGAGAAGAAGTGTGCTCCACCAGAAGCGGCTCTGCTCCAGGTCCAGGGTCCCAGATGACAGCGGTGACGGCAGACACATGGGCAGCACGAGCTTCCACAGGGCAAGGAGACACCATCTCCTCTCCCAGCCACATCTTAAACAAGGCCAGCACCCGCAGGAGGCTTTAACAGAGCTGTTGGAACAGCTCCCGTGTTGACCTCCCTGGTTTTCCTGAGAGCCCGGCTGTAACCGGACCGGCACCTACCCTTAGCATTCAGAGGGATGGACTTTCACCAGTTTCCTTTCCAAGTGCGGAGAAGTTACAGGCTTCCTCTGGCCTCGAAAGCAGCGCTTCTGCCTCCACCAGCTTCCCAAGAGATGCAGCTGCTCTTTCCACACTCAGCTTCTTGGGCGCCTCAGCTGCTTCACAGCGGCCACTTTTCCCTTCAACTGCCCGAAACCCTCCCATGAGGTCAACCTGCCCCGGCAGGTAACGGAGCAGGAGCAGTGCCCCGCAGTGAGGAACAGACGGTCCCAGCGGGGGGGGGGGTGATGGGGGTCGGGTTTGGGTTTTATGACAGCCATCTCAAGAGGAATCACACATCAAATCTTGCGTCGCAAATCCTCCAGCACCGACAGGCCAAGACAGACAACTCTCTCTTCCCACACACCAACGGCTGTAACACCAGGCAAGCTCCGGCCACGTGAAGCGCACGCCCACCACTCCAGGCCTGGCTTTGCGAAGGTGCTACACGTTTCCTTCTCTTCTCTCCAGCACAGAAGTCTCTCTCCAGGACGCGTACCTGCCTCAGGCAGCAATTCTTCACGCACACAAAGCACAGGCTGAGCTTTAGACGCGAGGGGAGGTCTAGCAGAACGAGTGGGACCTGGGACCCGCCTAAAATTAAGTCACGCGGCCACCGGCAGGCTCACGCCCTCGCGTTCCCCTGCTGCCTTCGCTGCCCGAAGGCCGCCCGCTGGAGCCAGCTCTAACCCTGACGTCGTCAGCGAGGCATTTCAGCCACCTCCGAGACGGTGACTGCAGCCAGAGCACCTGGATCCTGCCCTAACGACCGGGCAAATTCGAGGCCACCCCTCGAAAAACACCGTCACCGATGAAGATGCAGTTGGTCTTGGTGTCGGTATATGAACACTTGCTTCACGACCGCAGCAGGAGCCTACTCGGCTCTCGTTCCTATCCACGATCTGTCCGGTTAATCATTATGCACGGATTTGTGTAAAGGTCTGTGGCGAGGAACCATTTCAAAGTTCTCTCGCAAACTAAGATCCCGTTGCCTACAAAGGACGGCTTTGGCACGGGCTGATAACTGATCAGAGCAGGAAACAAAGAGCAGGCAGAAGCCGTAGGTTGCCACCAGGACAAGTGGCCACCAGTGAAGTTCCAGAGATCCGGGGCCTCTGCTATTCAACACACACAAAAGATTCGAAGAGAAAGGGAACCGTGGGAGGACAGCGCCTTTTACCTGAACTGCCAGCGGGTCTCAGGATATCAAGAGTCGGGGGATGACGCCTCAGTCCATCGCTACCGGTCACCGCTGAAGACAATACTGCACAGAGAGACCTCTGCTGCTGCCTCATGCAGACAGTCTCGCGCACTCGAGGTCACTAACACGGCGCAACAAGCTGACGGAATGAACAAGTCCGACAGCTCTTAGTGACCAAAGGTCCACTGCGCCTGTTTTCACAAAGGCCCAGAAGCAGCGGTGAGGACGTACGGTTCAGACGACAAGGGCCAGGAGCTCTCCGAGAGACAGGGGAGCTTACACATCACGCAAACCAAGTTTAGTTTGCAGCAGGTTGCTTGGCCAGAGGTTTAGCCTCCAGACAGAGGTTAAAGAAGCTCTCTGCATCATTTTCACAGAAACACAGAATGGTTGAGGCTGGAAGGGACCTCTGGAGGTCACCTGGTCCAATGCCCCTGCTCAAGCAAGGCCACCGATGGCCAGTTGCCCAGGAGCACGTCCAGTGGAAACAGTCTCTGGAAATCCAGCTTAGAGCACGAGCTACACGACAGGCGACTTTCCTATGACAGCACGGGTTTTGTGCGAGAGTCATTAAAAGCATCTCAGGAACGTCCAGGAATACCTGCCGTGGGGTTTGTCTTTCTCAAGAAGAGGGGGAAGAGGAGCGTTCCTGTAACATAAATGACAGGCAAATCAAACCCAATCAATAGGAGGATGCAGGGGATGACCTACACCGAGAGACGACCAAGTGAAGAGGTAGCACAAACGCAGGAGGCAGCCTCCCCTCCAGCTCCAGGCTTGCTGACCTGAAATGGATCCCCAATATTTCCTTTCAACCCGTTTGCATTCACAACACTTCCACCTTTACTCCCTGTTCTTCAATTCATTCCTGGTTCACGGGATGACGGAGGAATTTTGCCCTCCCCCATCCACCATGCTCAGTTCTTGCTGACTTCTACAAAGTTCCCCTCTACGGGGGAACTCGTTTCACCAGGGAGTTGCTTCACAGCAGCTTCAAATCTCTCCAGAGGGGGTAAAAGAAAAAAAAGAAAAAAGTTAATTCTGAGAGTAGAAACTTACCGGGCAAACACTTGTAACTGTTTTCTTGCTGTCACGAGTTACTGCGCCCAGAGGGGAAGCACCAGCCAGTAAAAGTCTGGATACAGCAGGACTGCAGCTGAAAGCACAGGAGAAGAGGGTGTAAGTGACTGTGTGCAACCAGAGAGCCGCTGCTCTGAGACCGTCAAAGCATCTTCATCAAGAGACGGACGAGTGGAAAGGTTTACCCTGCCTCTTAATCCACAGGAGCCAAAGAAAGAAAGAGAGAGGAGACGACTCGGCAAAAGAACACCTCCGTCCCATCAAAACTCACGGGGTTTCAGCCCGGCTCCACGCACAGCTTGTGCTGGCAGTTTAACTTCAGTGGGTTTAAACCCAGATTGAGTTAAAGTGCTGCCAAGTCTCCCCAAGCCAAACCAAGATAAAAATCCAACACAGACGCGCACAATCCAACGCACATTTCATCAAACCACTTTTTTTCTCACCCCCCGCTCCCCCTTTTATTTTTTCTTTAACAAAACCAATCTAAGGCCAGTGCACCTTCCCTGTCCCCGGAGCGTGCTCAAGGCTTTGGCTGGACTGTTGCATAAGCAGTGTCCCAGGGCTGGCACGAGTCGGCCAATCCCAACCCCACCTGGACAGGCAGAGGCCAGCGGGTCATCGCGCACACGGGGGACCAGGAAATAAAGAAAATGGCCCGTGTACCCAGCCGCCCTCCCCTTCCCGCTCGGTGGGCGTTCGGAGGAACGGCGGTAGCTGTGCGGCTGTGGACACTCACAGCCACGTCTGCAGAGCGCAGCTGGGTTGTGCTTTAGGGGACACAGCTCAGCGGGGAGTCCCCAAGCCAAGGTGACAGGAGCCGTGGCCACGTACAGGGATAGTCCGGACACGCCACCCCAAGCCGTACCCACGGTGCAGACCCAGCGTCCTGCTCGAGTGGAGGACCCGGCCGGTCCCTCAAGCGGCGGCAGGATGTACAGTTGGGCTGTGGGTCCTGCCACGCACGCTGGGGGATGGTCCCGCTGGCTGCAAACACAGACGTCCCCGTAGCCCTGGCTCCCTGCCCTCCGTCCCCTTCTTCACACCCCACTGTCCCACAGGAAAAAACAAGCAAGCACCCAACGTGCTTTCCAAAGGGCTGACGAGCTGTCGTGTGAGCCGGGAGCAAAGGACAGGACGGACCATCCAGGCTCACGCAGTCATTTCTGAGGTCTCACGTTCTGCAGCCCGCGCCTGAAGACGCCCTCCCACCACGGCGACACCGGCCTCGGGGACCGTGTTTCAGAGCCGTCCTGTCCCGCAACGCTGCCCAGCACCAACTCGGTGTCCCTCCCACCCCTCAGCACTGGAAGTCAAGACCTGATCGCCGAGGCCAGGTCCACAATGGCAAGAAAAACAAGGCCAGCAAAGGCAGCAGAAGGCTGCCAGGAGCTTTGGCACCTACGCTGATGGACATCCGAACCTGCCCAGAGGAAACCTCCTTTCAGTGATAACCACGACGAGAGCGCCGCAGAGCCGCCAGCTAAACGCGGGGTTTCCACGCACGCACCTAAAGGACCAAAGCAAGGAGGAAGCCAGAGAGCACAACAGCGAGCACTCCAGTGCTGCTCTACACACCCACGAGCCCAGGGCGGGGGTTCCACGGAGCATCAAACCCCACTTCTGCAGGTCTTGCCACTCGCTTTTGTGGCATAAGTCGTTCGCAGGAGCGTGCGGTAATGTCCGTGCAGACAGTCCTTCCCCAAGGGGGTCCCCAGACCACACCGGAGACACGTCGTCCTTTCCGGGATGGCTTGCCGTACCACTGGCACCCTGGGCGCCTTCCCTGCACGGAGACCTCCCCGAAGGGCCGGCAGGTAAAAGCTGGCGGAGCTGCAAACACCATTCCCAAAGGGCACAGCCCGCTCCTGCCTGCGCTGACCTTCAGCCTCGCTGCCGGCCCTGCGGCACCAGCAGCATCCTCACCCCTCGGCTGCCAACGCACGAGCCCCGCTGACTCCTCCACAACTTCAGTCCAAGGGAGCAGAACCGGCCGGAGGAGGTGAAGCGCTTGCTGCCATCCCGAGACTTCGCGGCTTCCCCGTCAACCCCGTCCACAGCCCGCTGGGACCCTTCCCAGGCGCAGGGCAGTCCCCCTGCCAGCGTGGGGTACGCCAAAGGGTTCAAGCAGACAGGCTGGAAGCTGGGAAGGGGAGCAGCCCCGCTGAGCGCCAGCGCCCAGCGCCCTGAGCAGCTCCGCGGGCCCTGGGGATCCTGCCCCGCCAGTCCCTGCAAGGGCGGCAGGGGAAGAGGCTCGGAGGCCGTCGGGCCCGGCTGCCGCGGCAGCACAAGCCGCGGAGCTCCAGCCGGCGGGGCGGGAGGCGCGTCTCCTCCGCCGCGCGGCGGAACCCGGTACCGGCTCCGGGGTGAGCGCCCGCAGCGCGGGCAGGTTCCTCCCGCGGGCCGGGAGCAGAGCGCGGGAGCACGGCCAGGCCTGGCGGGGGCTCGGGCAGCTGCGGGACACCGGGGCACCGCGCCGGGCAGCAGCCCCGGACAGGGCTCGTCTCTGCCAACCCCAGGAGACAAAGCTCGGGAGGCGGCAGCGGGGAGGCGTGCGGGGTTCTCCGAGCCCCCCCAGAACCAGAGCCGCGGCCACGGGAAAGCCCACGGGACGCTGCACCGGAGAGGCGGCTCAGAGCCCAGCGGGCACCGTCCGGGCCGCTGGCCGGGCTCCAGCGGACACCGCGCTGGCGCTGCCCGGGGGACAGGCGGCCCCGCGGGAAAGCCCCACCTCCGGGACGGCGAGATGGGAAGATGCCGGTGCGGTACCGCTCGAAGCGGATCCCACCGGCGAAGGGAACCTCCGCTGCACACACCCGACAGCGGCACCGAGACTCGGCGGGCTCTGCCGTGAGCCGCGGCGGTGGCCGCCCGCGGACCCCGCGGCTCTCAGGCGGGCCGCAGGGCCGGAGAACCGTCCGCTCCGGGCGGGGAGCGACTTGCTGAGTCAACCGGCCCTTCTCCCCGCGGCGGAGCCGCGTTTCCTCTGCTCCCCCCCGCCCCGAGAACGAGCCCGCTGCCAGCACCCGCACACGGCACCGCCGGCGAGCGAGGGGGCAGCGCGGAGCCGCCGCTTCCACGGGGGCTCCCGGGCGGCTGCAACTCCCCGACAACTTGATCCCAACTTCGCGCGTAAATCTATTATCAGGAAGCGGCACCTGACGGGAGCGGCCGCCGAGCCGCTGCTCCCGCTCGCCCAGGCCGCGGCCACCCGCTCCCGTCCCGCCCGCGCTCCGCAGCGGTTCAGCCGACACCGGTTCCGCGGCACGGCCCCCCCCCGCCCCGGAGAGCCCCGGCACGAGTCCGCTCCCCGGGCCCAGGACGAGCCCCGCCCCGCCGCCCGCACTCACTCGCTCGCTCGCTCGCTCACGACGTGGCGGAGCCGGCAGCGGGCCGGGCCGAGGGCAGCTGGGCGGAAGCGGCGCTGGGGCCGGCGGAGGCGGCCGCACGCCCGGCGCTGGCGCGGCCCCGCGGCGAGCCGCCACATGCCACGGCCTCCACCCGCCTCGGACACGCCCCCACGCCTCTCATAGGCCCGCGCCGCTGCCGACCCGCCCCTCTTCGCCCCGGAAACACCGCCCCGCCCGGGGCGGGGCGCGGCGGCTGCCCGCGGAAGTGACGTCTGTAAGGGCGCGGGGCTTGGCCTGGGGCGTTGGAACCTGCCTCTGCGCAGCAGATGCTGGGCCGGGCCGGGCCGGGCCGGGCCGCTGGCCACGCCTGGCGGGAGGGCGAGCTCGGCACCGGCCGTCGCCGCGGTTGCGGCCCGCCCTAGCCCCGCCCCGCCCTGCCCCGCCCGCGGTGCGGTGCGGTGTTTCCGTTCTCGGAGGGTCCCTACCACGAGCTCCAGCCCCCACCATCCGCACGCTGCGGCCCGGCGGCGGGAGCGGCTTCGGGCCAAGCTCGGGGTCATCCCGACGCGTTTTGCTCGCGTCTTCTGCAAGCGAGCGTCAGGATTCCCTGCGCGGGGCAGAGGAGCGGTGGCTGCCTCGGCTGGGTCCGGACTGTCATCGCAGTCGAGGAGGAAAATCAGAAAAATGTGCAGGCCAACAGCTTCTGCTACCCCGGGCTGTGGAAAACACCCCAGGATTAAATAAAACGCTATTAAAGAGCAGAAGGCGGCTCCTTGTGGGTTGTTTTGCTAGTTTTAGTGCTGCTGCCGATGCCAAAAGTTTGCACCCCCGCAGCACCCGTGGCTGCCTGGGGCAGACCCCAGCAGCAGTGGAGCTTTGGAGCTCGTGTGTACCAGATCCCGGACATGTCGGTGCAGACACAGATAATCTGTTGCCTGAGCCACGTTCTGAACCGTGGAGCCGGCTCCGTGAGCGGGCAGAAGGTGCAGGACTGGCTTGAAGCCGTGGGTACCCATTTCAGCACGAGCGCGCTCTTCCCTGGGTCCAGCTCCTGGGGGTTATTTCCAGATCGCCCAAAGAGTGGCCAGAACGAGGAGCAGAGCAGGGCGTTGTGCTCACCCAGGCATAGCCCGTGGCCTGAGGCTCTTGACGCAGCGGCTGGGGCGTTGGACAGGAGACGAGGGAGCCCTCCTGACCTCAAATCGTGTTGGGTGAGGAGGAGCTGGTGCCCTGCTCCATCAGTCCATCAGAAGTTCACGAAATGCAGGGCTGGCCAGCGCCCCACCTCATGGCACCGCTCCTGTAGGACGCCGACATCTGCTGAAATATCCCCGCCCTTCCTTCCCCGAGGAGGAGGCAGAGAAGGAAGCTGCAGGGCCAGAGGATGAGAGGAGACAGCTGAAGCGGGGAGCAGGACTGTCTGCTGCGGAGCAGAGGATCTGGCAGGACCAAGCACAACGATGGAGGAAACAATGTGAAGCCGTTGAGCGAAGCAGGAGGACACACAGCCCTTAGGGCTGGGGGAGCGGGGAACGAGCACATTTCTGGGAAAAAGAGTCTCAGGAGAACAAAAATGCATGCGGAGAATCTCAGACGTGAAAAGGGAAAACAGGCACCGAAACAAAGCTGTGCCCATGTGAGAAACGAGCAAAACCTCGCCAAAGAGGCTCAGGTCAGACCCCACAACGAAGCACTTAATTTTATTACGTTCTTGCAAGACCGGGTGTCTAACTAGCAGGCACATCTGATTAGAGAAATACACGAAGTTTTATACCCTATTCCCGGCCGCAAGATCCCTTCCTTGTTTCCCCATTGGCTGGGTACTCCAAAGTTTACAGACTAACCCGACATGATAACTTCTACATGTTACGGTACATATAAGTTCATACGTCGCATGTCTCATTATCGCAAGATTATGCCTCCCCTGGGAGGAGAAGTTAATATTCAGTACCCTATTAAGCAAGCGCAGTACTGCTTCAAAAGACCCCATCCATCCCGGACAACCCTAGCTGACAGATTGAAGGTTTTATAATCTCCTGTCTAGCACTTCCCTCCTTTAATTGCTCTCTGGTTTCTTTCTTGTCCTGCCAGACAACCTCCCGCTTACCTTATCAGGTTCTTATCATGCAAGGACAACATTCTGTGTCTCACACCCAGGCAAACAAAGAGAGGGGGATGTCGTGGCTGTGCCCCCAGGCATGTCCTGGGAGGACCCTCGAGGACGAGGTTCCGGAGTGCTCGGAGATCTCTGCGGCTTCCCTCGCCTGGTCTGAGAAGCCGGGGGTGCTGAGACGTGCTCGCAACAGCAGGTTTTCCTGGAACGTGGACGAGGGTGAAGCCACAGGCCAGCTTTCGGTTGGTCTGTGTTTATTCCATCTTGCCCGGAGAGCGGAGATTATGGGATGTAGTGAAGTGCTGTCAAAGGGGATTGGGCAGGAGATGCGGGAAGGGGGATTTGAGGATGTTGCTTTACACAGAAGTGGCTCCAGTAGTGCCAAACTCCGTCCCAGCCGTTAACCCCTGCAGGAACCTTTCACTGCCTGAGCTGGAGACCACGGGCAGGTCTGCGGTCAGCAGATCACGCACTGCTGGGTGAAGGACAGATGATGCCTGGGATTAGGAATATTTGCTCTTCTGGACTATTCAAATAAATAATGCAAAGAGTAGTCACACCCCTCCTGTTAGGTCAAAGAAAAGGTGACCTACACCCCTTAAAACACGAGGAAGGTTGAACCTCCCTGCCCTTGTAATGGCCCTTTTCGCCCAGTGCCAGGAGAGGTGCCAGCTGCCCGGGAGAGCTGTCCCCAGCAGCACCGTCCCTCCAGCTCTGCCTGTGGCAGGTACAAGCTCCCGTAACAGCGCTGGCACTCGGTGTGGGCTGGACTCACCGCTGCTGTAACTCGGTCTGACTAAGGACCGATTTAGCCTGCTCTCATCTCGTTCCGTAACCATCTTTTCACAGAGGACTCGCCTCTGCCAACGCTCAGGCTGCGACGGGGGAACAGTCTGGACAGAACTGTTGACAATATGTTTGTGCAGCAATAAACACCATTGAACACGGTCTGTAAATATTGACACCGGGGGGAAGAGCTTTGCTCTTTGTGCAGTTCGCATGCTGGCATCTGCCAGGCTGAGTAAATTGCTAAAGAAAATCCCGTTGGGACAAAAAATGGTCCATGCTGATTCTTTGGAGCTATTTTACTCCAGACGATGGTGCGATAAGGAAATAGATTCCTTGGGAATTACAGTCTCTCTGAACTGTCAGTGCCAGAATAGGCACTGTCGCTCTGCGGGAGCAGGAGGGCGGGTTTTCCTGGCGAGGAACCCCGGGCCAACACAAGGGACATTTTCCTTGGGGAGGGACCGTCCTTCTCCAGCAGGACCAGGACCTGCAGCCAGCTGTACGACGGACTGTTCTGAAGGGATTTGGCTACGGTTCCTTCCTTGTCTTTCCCAGCCAAATCCACCAAATCAGGAGTCTGGTGAGCTGTTGTAATTTGGGCTCTTTTCGGAGCATTCTGGTTTCCTCAGTCAAGAGACCGCGTGAGAATCTTCATTGTAATTTTTAAATGGCCTCGGCGCATGTGAGGAAACGTCAGGAAATGTGAAACAAGTGCCCTGGAAGTGGCGATGTGCATAAGCACACCTCAGTTTCAGTGAGCTGAACTCCTGGTATTAGAGTGCAGGGCTTCCCATCCGCTGACAGGAGTCACTTAAAAGTCAAATTTCATAATTAGGATTCCAAACACTCTTTATAAACTTATTTTAAAGCCAAGATTCTTGTGTAAGATCACGACTGTAGCAGTGTGCACCAAATTAAAGAGCTAGTCATGGGCACAGGCCCCAAATCGGCTGCATTTTGAATTATTGTAAAGAATTAAAGACATGCAAACAGCTAGAAGTTCCTTTCTCCGTGCATCCGCAGGACATGACAGCCACGGATACAGCATTCCTCAGGACCCATCCGGATGCTCCGGTTCTGCGCAGACTCCTCCAGTTGTCCCACCGGCATTATGGCCCCGCACCTTCACCATGAAAAGTGGCTCTGGTGCTCTGCCAGGAATCCTGCCTCTCCACAGCAGCACGGGAGGTGTTCCAAGCAGTGCATTACCCGACAGATCTTGTCCCTGACATCACGGCACCTCCTGTACTTCCCAGTCTTTCTCCTTACTGGTCAGCACTGCCTCCTGGTGCAGCTTCTTGCTGGGCGCGTCGTCCCTGATGGAGTGGAAGAGAAAGTCCAGGCTGAGCGCGGGGGAAACCAGGAACCAAAGAGAGGCACAGCCTGTGCCAGGGGGTGCCAGCAAACTGCTAACACTGCCTTGGGCCAGGGCTCAGCAGGGAGCAGCTCCTGAGCAGCTTCTAACACAGGCCCACCATGTCACCCTGCTACCATGGTGCACCCTGGAAAACCTCCTGGCCGAGTAGAAGTGGAGCTCTTCCCTGGCACATGTGGTGAGGACTGGGGGGGGGGCTGTGGGACCTCACCTCTGGGCTGCAGCTGGCAGCTACCCCCCACTTACACAGCCTGGCGCACGCTCCAGTGGGCAATGGTACCCTCACAGACCGTAAAAACATATATACCGTGTAAAATCAGAACTGGAGCTCACAGTATGAATCCATTCCGAGTCCCAAGGGGCCAAATTCAAGCTTCTTGGCCATTCTCGCGTTTGGATTTCTCATGATGCAGCGACCCCAGCATCACCACGAAGGGGGAGCACACGGCGTTCTCCACTCCTGGTTGGTAACGTTCTTGCCGGACAGAGGCAGGCCATGTCTGAGGGGTACTGTACACACAACAAGAGCTGGCCCTCGCTCCTGAAGCGCCATCCTGAAGAGAGCAGACAGGTTTTGTCCTCACTAATGGGGTGGAGAAGGGACATGTTTCCAGCCCGTTAACGGATGGATTTTTCCTAAGGGGAAGTGGAACATGATTTGACTGCTCAGGTCAACCTGCCTTGTCCACAGGAAGGTTTAAGCACGCCTCTCCTTCTGGCGGAGGTGTGGCCAGACAGGGAAGCAGAGGGCTTGGGAGAGAGATCAGAAGTGCCATGCCAACAGCTCCTGTTGCCCTGGCTCCTGCCCTGCTGTGCTTGGCTCCTCCGTAAGGAGCTCCGACTCACGCCGGGATGCTCTGCACTGGCTGCTCCCCCTGCGGAAGGACAGGCAAGCGGATGCAAACGATGAGTTTGGGAACGACAGTCAATCCCCTCAGAAAGTCAAGCTGGAAAAGCGACATAAGCAAGAACCCAGCCAGTGGCGCTGCTGAGTGGGGCGGCAGAGAACGGGGAACCGCCATGCAGGAAAGAGAAAAAAGTCATGAGAGCAGTCACCAGATCCCACCTCTGCCTAGCGCTCTGCCGGGAGGATTTTTAACCTGAGGGATTAAGAGTGCTTAGAATTAATAACCTGGAACTGGAGCCTGTATCCTTTGTGCTGAGAGCAGGGTTTGTCCTGCTCAAAGAGATCGGCCGCCATCAGGGGTCAAGCTCAAACGCTGCTCTCCCCGTCGAACCGGCAGCAGACTCTGCACCACGCCTGGCTTTGAGTGCAGCGTAAGCAAGTCAAACACAGGGAGATCTTCCTGCTTCAGTCCTCCTCCTCCTCCTCCTCCCTCCCTCCTCCCACCACACACCAGGACCTTGCTCCCATGCCAGGAACACCTGCGGGTGACGTGCGGCTGAGGCCGGAGCTGACTGAAGGTGCTGCAGACGTTGCTGTTCTGCTCTCTCCGGCCCCTGTGCGCGAGCGGTGGGTTTGCCAGTGAAATTTGCTTTGCTTTCTGCCTACTCGCTGCCTTCACGGCGGCATCCATCGAACCATCAGCCTTCTGGCCTTGGCCAGGCACGGGGGGAGGAGGCTGTAGCGACTTGCAGCACCCAGAGAAAGCAGCTGGTGCCGGCAGTGCCTGGCCGTGTTCTGCCAGCCTGTGCGGCAGGACCCCGCTCTGCCCACCACCTTTCGCTCCAGGGTTTACAGCTCCGACACGGAGCTGTGAGGGGGGCAGAAACCTGCACAAATGGACTCTGCGGGGAGCAGACGTGGGGCTGGTTTGTGGCGTTACAAAAATAAAAGGTAGTTATTTCTAAATAAAGCTTTTTGACTGGATTCAACACTGCCCCGTGTAGAAAGAGGCTCTGTGCGGTGAACAAGCCATCGCAGTCTGTACTGGAGGGGGTTGTTTTTAGAAAGAAGAATCAACCCAAACAAGTGTCCCAGCAGTGTAAACAGTGGGAGCACTGATGGGAGACCAGGGGAGCTGCTCGAGTGAGGCACCACGTGCACCAACACTCGCACCTTTTCAAACAGGGGGCCCTGCAGTGTCCCCAGAAGCTGGAGGACAGCAGAGCTTGGTGCTTCTCCTCACAGCAGGTACAGCCAGGGCAAGAGTGGGCAGTGTACCAGGAACACGCTCTCTGGTGCTTGGTTTCCTAAATACCGATCTGGTTAACACTCACTGAGCTGATTACTGGTTTTTCCCCTCCCATGATGGTGGCAGAGCCCACCCAAGGGATTCACAGTCTTCCCTGGGGCTGGCAGGGAAAGGGGCAGCAGGAGGCAGCAGTTATGAGGGGACACTCAGGGCCATAGGAGAGTTTCCTCTCCAGCCTGCCTAGGACACTGGGGGGATCCCAGCCCCCAGCCAGGAAACCCAGGACTGCCAAAAGCCTCAAAGAAGGAGTGGGGTGGAGGAAGGGGGTTGCCTGAACACCAGTGGGGAGCTGGCCTGGCTAGACAGGGAGGGGCGTGCACACATCCAGGGGTGGCTTAGGGACCGACCCCCCTTTCCAGAGCCTGCAAGGAAGCAGAGAAGGGTTAAAGCTTCCTCTCCTCCCTTCTTTTTCTGCTTGATTACCCTACTGCCACGCTGTCAGCCAAAATGAATGTCTGATATAAGCTCACCCTCACGCCACTTTGGCGACAGAGCTGAAGTCACCCTGTAAAGCCCCAAGACTAGCACTCAGCCAGGTCCCTTAAGGCTTTCATTGACCTTCTCTTCTGGACATGACCCCATCCCAGAAGCACAGCAACCACGTTCCACTCATGCACGCGCCACCCTGCACTCCACAAGCACGCTCAGCAGCTGGCTGAGGAACACTGGTCATCACATGTGCCCGGCTGCCAGGCAGTGATGCTGCAGTGCTCCATGTGCTCAAGGCTGGGGCTGAGCCTCCCAAAGATGGGCACACAGGGACAGGGACACGCACAAAGGCGGGAAGGAGTGCACCAGGTGCAGGCAGAAATGAGGAGCCCGGTGGGTGTGGAGGGACTCCACTGCCTCCCTTCCGCTGCACCAGGTCTCCTGCACATCTCGGCAAAGCAGCTGCTCACAACCAGGAGGCTGTCCAAGGGGCCGCGTGCGGGGAGCGTGCTGGCAGTGGAGTGGGGCTCATTGCCCCACAGGCTGCTGCACATTTCTGAGGCAGGCTGGGATGTTTTGTACCGGTCCTGCCCAGGTTCTGTAACGTGGTTGCAAAGTGATCTGAGTTTCATACCGCAACCTGGGCTGTTGCGAGGCTCCCCAGCCTGCTGGTGTCATGGCAAATGGACCTTCTTTGGCATCTATCCCCCCCAAGGACCACTTCACACAAACAGTGCAGAACAGTCTGTCACCAGCTGCTGGTTGTATCCATTACCTTCCCTTCAGCTCTGCTCCTTCTGCCCCTTTGCTCCATGGTGATGCCTTCAGAACGAGCAGAGAGCTTTTCAATGGACTTCAAAGTGCCCTTCAAAGTACTTGATCTTACAGCTGCACTACGATCTCTGATCATAGCAGTGTCTCTTCACCTCTTTCAGACTGGCAGAAGGTGTGCGCTGCCTCCAGCCTTACAACCAGGTCATTTATCTCTGAAACCTCGTGATAATCCCTTTACACGTTGGCTGTTTAGAGGTGGCACCCAGCTGCTCAAACCTGAAAAGACATTACTCCTCTCTTACCCTGTGACCACCCACCTGGACAGTGGCAGGAAAAATACAAGTGTCTCCAAAAATACATCCCTGTCCCTAAATAACCAGTGGACAAATACTTGCAATCTTTGGCTCCACGCGCCGTATTTCCATTCAGATGGCAGAGTGGAGGTGGACGCGGCAGCACTGCCTGACACAGCAGCAAACTACAAGTATGCAAACATCCGTATTAATCGGGCAAAATTTGCCCTTTAAATGCAGCCGAGATTCTGCTTTCTAAATGGTTCTAAACTGTATGTCCATGTCCTGGAAAACACCACTGCAGACACCTTCATGCCAGCAGAGCTCACCACCCGTCAGCGTCCCCATTCAGGGCTTCAGAGGATCGCCTTCAAAGCAGAAACCGAGCACGCTCATCGTAAGACTAGCTCTCCAGACACTTCACTAGTTTTGTTGCCCTTCTCTGGACACGCTTCAGCCCCTCAATGTCCTTCTGGAAGTGAAGAGCCCAAAACTGGACAGAGGACTCAAGGTGTGGCCTCACCAGTGCCCAGTACAGGGGGACAATCCCTGCCCTGCTCCTGCTGGCCACACTAGTGCTGATACAAGCCAGGATGCCGTTGGCCTTCTTGGCCACCCGGGCACCCTGCTGGCTCATGTTCAGCCACTGGTGACCAACATCCCCAGGGCCTTTTCCCCAGGAAGTTTCAAGCTGCTCTTCCCCCAGCCCGGAGCGTTGCAGGGGGTTGGTGTGGCCCGAGTGCAGGACCCGGCACTTGGCCTTGTTGAAACGCAGACAATTGGTCTCGGCCAGTCGTCTCCCAGAAAAACCGTCTCCGGGACGGGAAACCCTGGTGGGGATGGGAAACCAGCCCTGAGGAGAGGAAAGTCATCAGCAGGGTGGGAAACCATTGACATGGGACGTGTTTGTGGTATGACAGACCAAACCGTCACAAGGCTGGCTGCAGCAGGTGATCACATAACGGTCGCCATGGGGACGGAACCCACAGAAGGCTCGTTGCCCCCAACAATCCCCACAGTGACCAGCCACCATGGCAGGTACAGCAGCAGGCTCCCCCCTCTCCTGGAGCTCCTGCCCTCCAGGTAACCCCCCAGCCGGCTCTGCCCCACTATATCTCACCCCATCACCCCTCCTTGCGTCCCCCAACAGAGAGGTTCCCTCTCCGGCTGCCAATGGCATGTGAGGTACCTGGTGTGAGCGTTACCAGGCCTGGCCATGCCATCACCGGTCACTGCTGGCGTGATGCCCTCGGTGCCGGGGCTGCCAGCGTCCACCGTCACCTACCAGCCAGCCCAGGCCACCCTCTGGCACGGGCTGCCAGGGCCCCTGGGGCACTCAGGGCAGGTGGTGCAGCTCCCCCAAGGGGTGCAGCTCCCCGCCGTGCCTGCACCCTGTCCCCCTGCCTATGGCTGGGGACGGCAGGTGCTGTTGGGGACATTGGTGCCCCACCAGCCGATGGGGCTGTGGCCGTGCTCCAGGGGAAGCCCCTGTTCCCCACGGGCTCCTGCCTGCCCTGGCCCCTCACCACCCCGTGGCTCAGCATTGGGTGCAGGGCACCCCTGGGCTCCACAGCCTGCCTGGCAGCGCCCAGAAGCCCTGGGAGGGCTCTGACAATGACGAGTTGGTCAGTGAGGACAGCATCCCCAAAGCCAGCCCCCACTGGCCTGCTCCACCTTCTTCACACAGCAGAACAATGTCAAAGCCCATAGGTGGCTTTGGGGAGGGTGGCAGAGCCCATGGGCAGGTGTCCCATGGCAAGGAAAGCTGGCATCACCCTGGGCTTGGGTTGCCTTTGGTTGCTTTTTCAGCAGCGCTGACAATGCTGGCAGCCCTGGAGAATCCTGCTGACCTGCCTGAGCTGGGGCCACACTCCTTTGCTGAGGCCTTTCCTGAGCTGGCTGGGGACACGCTGCACTTCTACGACAAGCAGTCATTCTCCGTGGACATCACCAACATGCTCGCCTGGCTTGATGCCACAGACGGCAACGACACCGTCCCCAACATCCCTGACGATCTCAGCAGACACAGCTGCATCGCCCTCCTCAATAAGCTTCCGGACCTCTCCGGGTATGTGGTGGAGGGCAGCCGCCCCAAGGAGCAAGTGGCGCTGGCAGGGCTGGGGGACAGCGAGGACACAGGCCCCAGTGTCCCCTCCTTGACCACCCGCCTCAACAAGCTCCCGACCTCTTGAACCACAGGGCAGAGGATGGCTGCCCCGAGGAGGAAGCGGAGGAGATGGTGCTGATGCCGGGGGACACCAACACCTTCTGGGGAGCGGCAACGCCCCCCTTGCTGGACCTCAAGGGAAAGCAGGGTGAGGTGGCAGCGGTCCTCCCCACCGGCATGACGGTGAGTCCTGTGGACACTTCTCCGGAGAGTCCTTTGGCAAGAGCCTGGAAGGGTTGCCCAGAGGGTTCTCTGGAGAGTCCTCTGCTCTGCCCCTCAGCTGGCCTCCAGCAACATCCAGTCCGCATGGCGCAACCGGTGGAGGAGGCGCTGCGGAGGCAGCCCCGGGTGGTTCTGACCCGCTTGGCGCTGCCGCCGGGCGTCGTCTCCTGCCAGATGGCCCTCCGACTGGGCAAGGCGGGCAGCAAGCAGAACAAGGGCTGTACGCTGGCCAGCACCCCCAGGATGCAAGAGAAGAAGAGGAAGACCGTGGCGGCGTGCTGTGTGGTAGACCCCTCACAAACCCCGCGGGAGGGGAAGCCGCATGGAGATGGTGCGGCGGTTGCCAGCAGCAGCCAGCGAGTGGCCAGCAGCAAGCGGAGGGCTGACAACAGCAACAACAGGCCCACCAAGAGAGCCAGAACTCTGAGGGGTGCTGGGGAGCAAAGTGCCCCACGCCCCCCTGTCCATTTTTGATCAGTTCGTAGAGAAGGTGTGGAGCACGGACCCCTGCGACATGAGACCTGCACCCACCCGTTCCCGCCCCAGCCCTCTCCCCAGCCCTCTCCCCCGTCTCTATTTCTTAGTCTGGTCATTAAAGGTTTGATGTTTGGTTCACAGCGTCTCTGCCTGTGGTCATTTGGGCAGCGGGAGGAGGGAGGCATTGGGTGCAGGGCACCCCTGGGCTCCACAGCCTGCCTGGCAGTGCCCAGAACCCAGCAGAGGCCTCAAACAAGAAGGGGGCGTCCATCCAGGACAGCAACACTGCTGCCAGCTCCCACCAACCCACCCTGGCTCCGCCAACCAGCAGAAGTACGGCGAAGCCCAACGTGAGCTTTAAGCAATGACAGAGCCCGTGGGCCGGTGGCCCTTGCCGAGGAAAGCTTGCATCATCCTGGGGCCAGGTTGGCTTTCTTTGCTTTTTCAGCAGCGGTGACAACCCCAGCAGCCTCACAGAAGCCCGCGGACCTGCCTGGGCAGGGGCCCGCTGCCTTGGCCAGAGCCTTTCCCCGCCACGCAGTTGACACCAACAAGCGTCCTGCACCAGCCGGCACCCCCAGGATTAAAGAGACCTCCCTGGAGGACCAGGTGCCACCCAAGAAGAAGGCACGAAGCGCGAGGCCACACAAGATGCCACCCCAGGACAGGCTGCTGGGTGCGGAAGGCCAGGCCAAAGCACTGCAGGGGCGGAGGCCGCCCCGCACCGACCTGGCGCTACACTTGTGGAGCTCTACCCAGAGCCTCCACCCGCTGGGGCAGAGAGTGAAGCTGGTGGGGCTGGTGCGACAACCGCCTGACCCAGAGCCCCAGGCCGTCCCCCGCGTGCCCCCCAGGGTCCCCAAGCCACTGCCAGCAGCCACAAGGCCCAGCGTGGGGTGGGCTGCTGCCAAGCTCCCACCTGATGGTCGATCTGCAGCGCTGTCACCTCTGGCTGTTCCGCAGCCACGCGATGGCACTTCAGGGCTGTGGGCTTCCAGCTTCTTAACAGGGATTTAGAGCTGAGCGCTCGCCCACCAGCAGTAACACAGATTTACAATCCTTAGCATCAGAGGAAAAAGGTCTAAGAACAAGAGCACCCTGTAGCCGACAGTAACCAGCAGAGAGCTCTGGTTTTAGGGGAAAAAAACCACCTTAATATTTCAGGCTGCTTAAGGCTGAACTAGCACACATGATGCTTATGATCCCTCTCTCCAGCCCCCGCTTCACCCACCCTGAGGCATCCAGAGCTTGAAGTCACTCTTGAATCTCCAGCCAGATGCTCACCAGGCTAGTAGAGCACCTCCTTCCATCCTAGTTGTCCCACCACCGCTGCCTAAGGGCCCCAGTCCTTTACCCTCAAGTGACTACTGAGCTAAGCCTTTTATTGCTCTCTCTGCATCCAGAAACTTCTGCAGCTGGAGCAGCACAGAGTGAATCGATCTGTAATTAACCCCCTGCTGGTCATCCAAGACCTGTATCAGAAAAAAGTTGGTAGCCACCCCACTCCTCGGTGATTCCTGGGCTCACAGCGTCACAGCAGGGCTAAAAGCTCCACATCCAGCACTGATACACAAATTTTGTTCTGCTCTCGGAAAGAATTATTGTGACCCTGCAGCTTGTGTCCTGATGCTTCTGGCGGTCCCTGGGACTGCCTCACCCTACGGGCACCCCCGGTGAGGCCTCGCTTTGCTGAGGGGAGCTAAACCCTTGCTGAAAGCTGGCAGGAGAAATGACCTTTTTAGAAGCAGAAGCTTGGTCACCTGAGAAGACAGCCCTCCCTCCTCGCCATGGGCTTTGTTTCTGATCCAACGCAAGTCAGGACACATTTTGTCACAACATGGTGCTTCTTTCTGCAGCTGTTTCTCCTGGCTGTGGCAATCTTCATGCATGGCCATGCATTTCAGCTGTGTAACGCGGCATGGCTCTGTGCCCCAGAGGTGGCTGGTTCCTGCCAATGCCAATCCATATGGGGTTATTCAAGTGTAAGAGAGTCAAGATTTGACCCCTGGCCTATGAACATCTCTGTTTCCCAGTGAACTTTTCAAGTATTTCTTCTGATGTGGGCGTGACAGATGGTCTGCCCCTGTGCTGACTCCCCAGACGTCTAAGGAAACATTAGCGGGTAGATGAGGTTCAGAATTCACCCCTGTAAACCAGCTGAGTCAGCAGCAATGCAACAAAACCACGTTCCAGCTCAGCTGTGAGGGTCTCTCCCTCAGGGCTGGACCACAGTGGCTGCTGAAGGCAAACAGAAAGGCTTGAAGGGCTCCAACCCCACTCAAACTTTAGAGCCCAGGCAGATCAGTGGGCATCCTGACTGCACCCCTTGCCAGCCAACCTCCTCCCTCTCTGCCGTTCACGAAGGCAGGTTTAGCGCCAGCTGGCAGGAACATGCGCAGACTATACGTGGTCAGGGATTCCCGTACTGCCCATGATCTCACGCCTGCCGAGTTTTCTCAGGCTTCCTCATTCGCTGCTGGAAGCATTGCCCTTTGTTACAGCCAAGGACACTCCCTCTTACGCTGGAAGTTTTCACTAATGGCAATAGCCACAATCGTGGACAACTTTCCAGACAGCTCGGGCTGCAGCGTTAGCTGCCGGGGCTGGAAAGGACGACTGGCTGCTGGAAATCCCTGCCGGAACAGAGAGGTACCTGCCGGGGGAGCACAGGCAGAGCAACGCGCGGGTTCTTTTCACTGCAGACTGCTCCGTAGTCACACGTGAGATCTCGGTGGAGGGTCGGATCCCCACCCCCTAGAAAACAACTTGGACCCCCAAACCTACACCATACCCTTGTTTTATAACCGCTACAGCCAAGGGCAAAATGTCTTCTCTCGCCTTTAAGTGCAATCACTTGCTGGGAAATCATAAATAAAACCTTGTCTGTGATTACCTATCAGATTTGCTTCCTGCACTCAGCTGGGCAGGCCAGGTGTCCCCCTGGGTCACCCTGAGCCTGATTCGTGGCCGCAGGACCCCACGGGTGGAATTAAAGTCCTGTAGCTGAATGAACCAGACCTCCCCTGTGGCACACCAGTGTGGGTCTGTACAGCCCCGCAGACCAGGCAGCTGCGTAAAGCCCAGGGCATGCTGTGGATAGACCGAGTCACGGAGTCACAGAATCGTTTGGTTGGAAAAGACCTTTCAGCTCCTTGAGTCCAATCAGCACTACCAGGTCCCCACTAACCCCTGTGCCTCAGCACCACCTCCACACGGCTGGGAAACCCCTCCAGGGATGGGGACTCCACCACTGCCCTGGGCAGCCTGTTCCAAAGCCTGACAACCCTCTCTGTAAAGAATTTTTTCCTAATATCCAGCCTAAACCTCCCCTGGAACAACTTGAGGCCATTTCCTCTCATCCTGTCGCTTGTTTCTTGGGAGAAGAGACCGACCACCCTCCTCACTCCAACCTCCCATCAGGGAGTTGTTGAGAGCCAGAAGGTCTCCCAGAGCCTCCTTTTCTCCAGGCTCAACACCCCCCCCCAGGTCCCTCAGCCCAGCTGCCACCCTCAGGAATGCTGGGGCAGGATGGGTGAGCACAGGGTCCTCCCACACCTCAGCCAAACTTGGAGCAGGGACATCTCTGCCAGGGGCAAACGACGGAGGAAATAAACAGGCCTGTGAGATTTTAGAGACTCTTAAATGGAAATGAGAGGCAGAAGGGGGAAAACGCCAAGCCTTATGTAAGAGTGGAGGCTTGCAAACTACTGTGGGAGAAGAAGTCTCCAGGAGGTCGCACTAATTTTTGCTTTTCTGGGGTGGGGGAGAGACAGAGGGTGTTTCTGTCCAACAAACCCTTGTAACGGCAGCGGTGACTTGGCTGCAGACCGAGAGGCAGGATAAGGCAGGAGAGGGCGCCACTGGTCTGCTGGCATCTCCCACTTCAGCTGGCAGGCTTTGCTGAGCCCTGCAGACCTAGGTCAATCCAAAGCTGATCGAACTGTTGCCACCAAAAGCAGCGGGCTCTGGATAAAGTGGACAGCAGAGAGGGCTGAGCAAGACATGCTGAAACTTCCCTTCAAGGAGGGGCAGGCAGGGTGGTGTCACCCCTTGTGGGGTGTGTTACTCCAAGGATGCATTTCTCCTGGTGCACAGCCTGATACCAGACTGGCTTCACTCCAGAGCCATCACAGAAAACATGCTTGTGGCCCACGCAGCTTGGAGCAGCTCTGGTTCCATGACGCTCCTGGGCTGTTGGGTCCCTACCTGCTTGCTGCCAGGTCACATGCTGCAGGGCTATATGGTCCCTCTGCATCCCGCTCTCCCCACCTTGCTCCTGCCACTGACGGTAGAGGAATCGCTGCAGGAAACAAGCCACGGCCCGGGTGTGAAGGCAGCGAGGAGCAGGATGGTGGGCAGACACATACAGGCTGCCAGTCCCTTCGTGCTGCCACTTCCCGCTCACAAAGCTCCATCATGCTGATGCAGCTCCCCAGCGATACAGGCACGGAAGGAGGAGGAGGCCACGCTGGTGAGGTGTCTGCAGTGCGTCCTCTCCTGTCCTGCAGGACCGTGGCTGTGGCCAGCAGAGCAGCCTTCGCTCTATGCATGGATGAGCTGTGGATGCTTTTCCTTGCTTGGGGTACACTGAAGAGCTGCCGGCCTCACAACACACTGGCTCCACCCACGTGGTGGTAAACCGAAACAAACGGGAGTGTTTGGGAGCAAGAACTAGAGCGAGCTGGAAGAGGAGGGCACTGCAAGTGAGCCCTGAGCCTCCTCACGAAGCATCACAGGCTGGTTTTGGTCTCTTGCAAAGGCACAGCTGGAGGGGCAGGGTGTGGGGACGGGGTCCAACAGGGAGCTACATACACTGGCAGCTGGGGCTGAGGGTAGCACAAAGGCCATCAGCCAGCCAAGTCTGAGGTGTAAAATAGGAGAAGGTCTGCAATGGCACAAGAGCAAGTTCTCCTGAGTCCTCAGGGATTTTCCTGCTCCCTGAGGCAAGGCAGAGGCAGAGGCTTTGGGATCAGATGGAGCTCTGGAGAGGGCTGAGGGTTCCAGCTACTGGAGGGGGCTTTAGGGGAGTGAACAGAGAGGCTCTCTGCTAAGGAGCCGTGCCCCCAGGGGCTCACTTCTCCTTGCCCACTGCAGGCTGCTGGTGGTCCTCACCATCCGCAGGGCACCCAGAGGCCATCCTCAAAGGATGGCTTCTTCAGCTTGAGCTCAGTACCAGCCTGACCCTCTAGCAACGATGCTGCTGCTGCCTCTGAGAGTAGAGGATGGCCCCAGGTGAGAAAAAACCACTGTGACTACAAGAGGGCTGTTTCCGAAAGGAGACCCAGCCCTGGTGCTGCCTCCCCTCAGCAGAACTGCACCAGCATCTCCCAGCTCCTCTCTGCTGTGTTTCCTCAATGCTTGCAGATGCTGCATCCTTCTGATGCTGCATGGTTTTCTTTGCTGCTTGGTACCACCTTCACCTCTTCTCCTCCAACCAATCATTATTCCAAGAGCAAGGGCATCCAGGCGGCACCTGGCTGCTGCGTCCCAGCCGACACCCGCTCTGCCATCTCCAGCATAACGGTGGGGTAGGGGGTCCAGCGGTGCAGGGGTTAAGCTCTTCTGCTCTGGCTGGCTCTCTCCCCTTCCATCTTCTCCAGTGACATAATCAGCAGGTTTGAGCCTGGCAGGCACACAGAGGGGGTCCAGCTGCTCTTGTGCAGGCAGTGGTATCCTCGAAGCTGCTGGGGAGTAGCTGTCTGAAGGAATCATTTCCAGGGACACGTTCAGAGTTGAAGGGTAAAATTGAAAGGAAAACCAAGCAGAAAGAAAGCAGAGAGGTGCAGCTTCTTCCAGTGACATTTAACACAGAAGCCAAGTTCTCAGCATCTGTATCTCCCAGTATTTTAGGGAGAGGAGGGGTAGTTTTCCAGAGGTCCTGACTTAAAAAAAAACCCTGCAAACATACAAAGAAATACTCATATTTGTGGAGAAGAGCAGAGCTGAACGTAACGCCCTGTCTCAACTGTATTTCCACTGGCTGGCCCAGGAGGTGGGTGGCAGGTACAAACCCGGACAGAAAAAGCGCATCTCAGCATCGGGTCACAGCAAGCAATGAGGTGCAAAGGGGTTTGATCTGCCTGGCTGGTCTGGCAACCAGCCAGCCCGAGACAGGGCAAGCGAGGCCATTTCACAGCGCTGGTACCTTCCTTTGGTCTGAAAGAGTCCAGCGGTCATGAGACTGGAGAGAAGCATCGGCCTGGGACCCTCCACCTCTCTCCCTCTATGCCATCGTGTTACCAAACTCACAGGAAAGGCAGCAAGGGCACTTGGAGGCTCTCACTGTACCCAAGAGTCGTTCACAACTTCTACAAGTGCTCATGTGCAGCTCTGTGTCAGGGCCCTGAGGGCATCCACAGGCCTTAACTAACTCAGCCAACCTCACCCGGGACCCTCCACCCACAACCTCTGCCCGTGGGCCCAGGAGCCCTGTTTATGTTCATCCCTTCCGTCCTGGCCCGATGTGCGTTGCAGGCGTACCTGCTGCCACTTCTCCTCCTGGGGAGTTTGGAATTCCTGGCTGGACGGCAGATGTGACTAGCATCCTTACTTCCACTTGACTGTCACGAGATGGTTGAGGGGAGCCATTGCTGTTACCGCCACCCTCGGATGCTGCGGGACTGTGCATTGTCAGGGGGGTGACCTGTGTACACTGGGGACTTAAAGCCAGCTGTGACTGGGTGCTTATAAGCTGGCGCCAGAGGAATAGTGTCTGGGTCCCCTCTTATCTGGAGGAGGGTGTAAAGCAACCAGTGAGTGTCAGACGCTCACCGTACAGCACAGGACGCAGGAGCAAAGCCAGGATGGTTCATGGAGCCCACAGGCCTCTGAGGAGGAGGAGAGCCCCAAAGCTGAATCTACAGCAAGCCTTGGTCCATCGGTCAGCAATGAGATAGTCAGCAGGAGAAGACTGGGTGCTGGGGCCCGCACTAGGTCTGCGCTGGTTAGGGACACTTCACGAAAGCTGGATGGGTTTAGTTAGGTCACTCAGACAGGCAGGAGGATGAAACTGCATCTCTCTGACAGGGATGGCGTTGACCAGCAGCAGCAAACCACTTTTTGTTTTGAGGTCAGGTGTCAGCTGCACCCACAGATGCTGTTCTACCATCAGAAGGTCTCTACATGTTTTAGAGCGGCCTCATCTTGCTGGAGGTCTCTGCTGTACGCAATGGGCTGCTGGAACTGCCCAGCTTGGGGGTGTTTCAGCTGACTCCTTCAGCTTCTCCAAGGCCTCGCTGAGACTGGCAGCCTCAGACCTCTCACAACAACTCCTCGGTTTAACCGTCTCCTCCAAGGAGAGCTGGCAGGCCATAAGGGAGGCCAGCTGGTGATGGCCTCGGGCTCCTCCTTTCCCACCTGCAGCGTTGCTGCATTCACTTCTCTCCTCGCTGCGTTATTTCAGTTACAAGTAATTTCTGTTTTTGATAAGCTTTCGATGAGCTGCTGTGACTCTTCTCCAGTCTGACCTAGGGCCTCTGCTCATGCTCTGCCAGTGCTTTCCTGGGAGTGGTGGTCAGCTGCGTGGACAGCCTCACCCTCAGGTGGAGCTCGGCTGTGTTTTGATGCTGCGCCAGCACCGACTGTGGTGTAGCGCAGACCTGAGCCTGCCTTTTCTGCCTGAGCTACACAAAGTGCTCGGGTCACTGAACGGCTCAGACCTTCTTCTCAGGGATGAAGTCTCTCCCTTGGTCCTGTCTCCTGTTGCTTGCAGGTACCCAGGGAACCAGTGGAGGAATTTCCTTCAGGTCTCTTCTGCTTTTTGGGGGGAGTTTCAGACTTGCTGGAGCTTTTTGTCATTTGTCTGTTAGGGTTTCTCCTCAGTTTCTTTATATTCCCTCTGTGAACTATAGGAACACTTCAGTGTTTCAGGACCCTGCAAGGACTCTGCTTTCCCATGTCCCATGTTCCTGGGTAGCAGAAAAGCACTGCTCCATGCCCAGCTGCAGCACCCAAACGAAAGGACACAGGAACTCAGGCACACGGAGCTGCAGGTGCACTGAGTGGTAGGAGAGGCTCCGTGGTCCTGGAGGGCTTGTCAACTCTTTTGAGGGTTTTTTCTCCCAGCTCTTTGTTGAAAATCTGAATTGATTAAGTGTTGACAAAAGCAAACATGGTTTTAAGTGGGTCTCTTTTCTTCGTTGGTCCCCTTCAAATGAATTCTTTTGGCATCTGTGATGTTACAATGGTATTGGCTCTCCCATTTCTGTACCACTTCAGTGGAAAAGCCAGGTGGTGCTTGGCTTTATCTGCAATGAAAAAAACAAGCTGAAGAAAAATCACTTCATTTCTCTTTTCAAAAAAAGAGGAGATTGCAGGCCTCCCTTTATCAATCCATTAAAGCCTCCTCCATCACCCAAAGGAGCACTTCCCTGTTGTTAAAGGGCAAGAGCAAAGGATCTGCAGAAGGCTCTGGAAATGTACCACCAGCTTTGGCTTTGGTGGTGGTGGTGGCGGGGAGCTGACCTCTCAGGAGGGGGAGAGTCCTCTGAGGATGATGCACTGAATGGCAGCTTCAGTCGCCACCGCTCGTCGTGCTCCAGCACAGTCCAAACCCACGGCCCAGGCGACGCTGTGCGCTGTGCAGGCCACCTGCTCGGGGGAGGGAACGGGGGATGCACAAAGTTTTGCTCAGTTACTCAACTTCAGCCCTGAGATGGGAAAAATTCTCACACGCTGTTGCCTTTTGTTATGAGCCTCGAGAGGCTGAAATGCAGCTGTTCTATTAGCATTTGCCCCAGAATTTGGGGCTACCAGTTCCCCAGAGGCTAAAAGTTTTATTAGCTAAGGCAGGAGAAGAACTGAGGCTTGTGGGGGTTTACTGGGGAATGGGGAAATTGGCTGCATGTGGAAAGGAATCATACCAGCATGACACACTAAAATCTGGAAAAATCGTGGGCAGCAGGACCAATCTGAACACTGTCCTCCCTGGAGGCTGCTGGCTGAGCTGGGGAAGAATCAAGAACGTCAAGAGTCCATTGACTGACATCACCATTAGTTCAGTGACTGTCTGAGGTGAGCAAAGGGTATTGTCTTGGCCTTAGCCAGGAGTGAGTGATGTGTGTCTGCAGACGCAACCCTCCATGGGTGTCACCACTTCTCAGCAAAAATAATAGCAGAAACAGAAAATACCCTTAAAACAACAGAAGTGAAGTAATTAAAGAAAAATCTTAACCAATGTGAAAGTGGTGTCCTGGCAGCATCCCTTTGGAGTTTGTTTAGTACAGGCCTTCCAAAGGCTGGGCTGGACGCACAGCTCTGCGCAGAGAGACGGACCCACCCAGGGATGAAGGCTGCTGGCTGCAAGATGCCTTTTACTGCAAATCTTCCAGAGACCCTACCAAGAGCGCCAGAGTCCCAGGTCCTGTGGAACCCTGGGTCATGGCGAAGACCTTTGGTTTGTTCTGGTTGTTAAAGGAAAAAGAAGTCCCTGCACAGTGGGCTGAGTTAAAGGCTCGAGCATGTGAGGGGAGGTGATGGGTGATCTGCGCCATTCTGCCTAGGGTGGTAACTTCCCAGCCCCTGGATGGTTTCAGATTTGCTGACATTAACTGTTGTTAGTTTATTGGTAATCTGAGGGGCGGGAAGAGGTAGTTTATTATGCCCTGTAAAACCGCTGAAACCTCTAATCGTCATTGTAATACAAGGGAATATTAGTAATAAAAGGGAATATTAGTAATAAAAGGGAATATTAGTAATAAAACTAATCGTTCACTCAGGACTTCAGCACCACAGCAGGGGGGATTTGCATGAAGTTCCTTTCAAAAACTGGACCTCTCATTCTCTCCTTTCCCCTTCTATCACTGCTTCAGCAAAACAAAAACCTCCCCAAGCAGTTTGCAGCGTGGAACATGTGACAGAGATGAGCAGTGTGACCTCTCTGAGAAGCAATGACACAACACCACGCACACAGTTGCAGGAGATTTCTGCGAGCAGTTTATCATTAAGCTATGAGGAGCATCTCCCATGTCAGCTTGTCAGAGGTCCCTTCAAAAGCTAAATGGTGCCCCCTTTATTTGTAATTGGATGCAAATTAAAATATCACTCATGAGAGGGCTGAAATCCTGCCAGGGCAGATTGCGCACGTTAAGCCTCGGGATTTGAATTATGTCAGAGGAGATGCTGTTCGCCTCCACAGTTTGTTTCTGTCCTCTGCCCACCCCAGAAAAGTGAATACATCAGTCTGTTCCCCCGTCCTGGAAAGTGAAAGAGGAAGATTCCACATGTGCTGATGAAGAGTTAAAATGCATTCATTCGGTTTGAAATGATAACTGAATACCTGCTGGGTTTGTGGCCGTCGTTAGGTTTCAGGATTAATGGCTGCACCCAGGTGAAGGGAGGCTGAGGGCGGTTGCTGGACTGTGCAGGATCCGGGGCTGTGCTCAGCAGACCTCCTGCACGTGGCTGGAGCCAGCAGCCGGCTCGGTGCAACCCAGCAGACAGCTCGGCTGCACATCAGGCAGGGGTGAGGTGGGAGCGGCAGGGATTCTCGTCCCCCTGTGATGGGTACAGAGGGTGGGAGACACTCCTGTCCTTGGGACGCGGAGCGCCTGACATGGCCCCTTCACTGCGCAGGGCTGCAACCTGCCGCATCGGGGCAGGGAAGCCCCATGCCCAGCACTGCCATGGTCACGACGTGACACCGGAGGATGCAGGGCAGCAGCCAGGGCCCACGAGGTGGGGGGAGCCCTTTTATAGATGAGTGGCAGTCCTGCCTGTGTCCTCCTGCGGAGTAAATGCAGATAGAGGGTTTGCGTTAACTTCTTTTCTTGTTTTCTGCAGGGCCATGAGGGGTGTAAGTAGCTCGTTTCCCCCCTCAGCTCTCTTTTACATGTACGTACTTATGTTACAGCGTCAGAATTAACAGCAGGAGAAACCACAGAGCATTTTCTGCTGCCAGTGAGCCAGTGACTTACCCGTAATTAAAGAGGAGGTAAACTCATTTATTTGTTGATCCAGGCTGGGCAGGGAGGAGTACATTGACCCTTTATTGCCCACGTTAGAAGTGGGTAAACCCCATTCACATTGTGGATGGAGAAGTCACCCTTCATGGAAGGTGGAAAACCACCACCAGCCCAACAACACGGCTGCCATGTGGGAGAGCTCTGAGCAGATGAATTCTACTCTTCGCAGCATTAAGTTACAATATGTTGTTTCTCCCACCATCGGTAGAGGGGGAAGTCCGTCCTACAAATTAAAATTGGTACAAATCACAGGCTTAATCTGTAACACCAGGAGACAGGGAGTGGTTTGGTCCCAGGAATACGCAGAGTTCTGCAGATCAAGACGGACAGATCCCATTACAGGTGAAATCGCCCACTGCTCACTGCTTTGAGGTTAGAGGACATGTGTGGTGGCAGCCCTGCAGGGGGACAAGGCTAAGGCGGAGTCTGTGGTCTCGAGGGTTTAGTTAAGATGTGGTTAGGACACAGCCTTTGTGGCTTAAAAGCTCATTTGTTGGCTTTGTCCCTCGTGAGCTATCAGTGTAATATATGAACCCACGATTCTTCCCCTATGTGATGCAGATCCCTGGAGATCCTGCTTGTAGGAGGTCCTGGAAAGTATTGTCAGGAGGCTCAGTTCCCATCATGACCTACCCATCCATGGAAAAACTATCCACCACTGGACAAGGTTGGAGATGGCTGATGTTGACCAATTACACTAGTGCTGGTGTAGAAAAGAAATGATGTTTGTATTTAACGGCTGCTGCTGCATCTCTTCAGTTCTCGTTACTGCTCCCCTGTGCTTTGGAGGGAGTGAGCGCACCTTCCTCACCAGCACACCCGTATCTCTGCGAGGAAGCGCACGCTGTGCTACCAACCTCAAGATCCTGCAAGAGGTGAGTATGACAGATGGGGGCCAGCAAGGTAACGGTGAGATAATTGGGATGCGCTGCATGAGCAGTGGTGGTGGCAGACATTAGGAGAGATGTTTGCATGAAAATTGGATCTTTGCTTATGAAGAGTTCATTGCTTCCTGCTGTTCCCACCAAAAAACCATGTTGCTTTGACATCACAGTTGGTTGCTATGGAAATGCTGATGCTACCAAGGATAGGACGGAGCTGGAGGGCTATAAAAAGTCCTGGAGACCCAGCTGAGACCATACGCATTTGGGAAAGGCCAGCACAGCGTTTATTTCTGGCAGTGGCACAGCAGCCCATTTGTGTGACAGAACATGACACCAAAAGTGGGGACATCACAACATAACAGAGCGCCATGATGCTGGGGCGGGGGCCATGTGGCATAGTTAGGACTAGGGGGAGAATGAGCTACTTGAACCACTACCATCCTGGCGATAAAGAATAAAGGTCCCAAAAAAAGAAGTAAGTTTTAGAAAGAGGAAATGCTAGAAATGGAACTTTTCTGTTCTTTGAAAGAAGTCCTAGGCCTTAACAACCTTGTGAGATAGGTCTGCTAGATCAGTTTAAATTTCAGTAAACACAGAATCACAGAATCATTTGGGTTGGAAGAGACCTTTAAGCTCCTCGAGTCCCCCCAGTTCCATCGGCACTGCCAGGTCTCCACTAACCCCTGTCCCTCAGCACCACATCGACACGTCTGTTAAACCCCTCCAGGGATGGGGACTCCACCACTGCCCTGGGCAGCCTGGGACACGCCTGGACAACCCCAACGGGGAAGAAGTTGTTCCTCAGGGCCAACCTTAACCTCCCCTGGTGCAACTTGAGGCCATTTCCTCTCATCCTGTCACTTGTTCCTGGGGAGAAGAGACCGACCCCCGCCTCGCTCCAACCTCCTGTCAGGGAGTTGTCGAGTGCCAGAAGGTCTCCCCGGAGCCTCCTTTTCTCCAGGCTCAACCCCCCCAGGTCCCTCAGCTGCTCCTCATAGGACTTGACCTTGCTAACAAACACTACAGCTGTTATTTACAGCTGAGCTGTCAGCAGGTCATCATCATCATGAATACTTTTAGACCTGGTTAAAAAAAATTAATTTCCTTTTTCAACCTATCTTTTTCTAACCAAAAGCATTTTAAAAAACAACAGCCAGAGTTTTGCGATATGAGATGTGATATGAGATGCAATAGCCTGAGCAAAGTTTGTCAGCCATCATTGTCAGGTCTTTGAAGGAGATAGGTACAAAAGTGTTGCCACTATCAGAGAAGAACTTCACAAACCAGCCGCTCACCACATATTTCTGGACACTGTCATGGACTTGGGCAGACTGGAGACAATTCTGTGCCCAGGAGTCTTGCCCCTGTCTGCCCCACTGCTGACATCCGCCCATGGAGAGCAGCACTGGCCGCACTCAGGAGGGCTCTGGTGGGCACTGCTCTGGCAGGGCGGCTGGGCTGCTCACCGGGTTGGCTGGGGCTTCACAGATGATAAAATAATTCTTGATGCTTTTGAAATCGCTATGAGATGATCATGGTTTTCAGAGTAAAAAAAAATTCAGAGGAGCTTCTCCTCCTTGGCAAATATGCCTTTACCTGCGTGTGGCTCCATTTTGGCTGCTCGATTTTGCCCTATTCCAGGAGCTGAACAGAAGATTTGCCTCCACAAAGCCTAATGCCAGAACTAGCTTCACTTGCCATTAAAATAACCCCCAAGCTACTGATCCCTGCCAGCGTCAATGGGTGCCAGTTCCCCTCCCAGTACAGCTGTAATGCTTCAGCAACCACAAAGAACCTTCACTGACGTTCTACGTCCCATCCACAGAGCAGGACAGCACGTTCTTCAGCTATTGGGTGGTTCAGCACGGAACGAAAAGGGATATAAGAGCAGAAGTCGCTGCTTGGGCTTGCGAGCACCATCCCCGGTTTTCACAGCAAACCCATCGCACCCGTCTGAATGATTGTTCGGTTCCATTTGGACTAGGCCAAAGCAAGGAGAGATGCTGTGGCCACAGGGGATGTTTCTGTCGTTCATGAACCTGCGTCGCCTGTGACACGACTGGGCAGATACAATGGGGATGCTGCATGAAGGTTCACCCTGTCTCCTCCACTCCCCTTTGCTTGATGCCACAGCAGTTTAGTCAGGGCAGAAATGGCTCTGCACCCCTGCAAGTTCGAGAGAGACCTGCAGCACGAGTATCGATGGAGAGACTGGGACCGAACAAGAAGGAAAGAAACTAGATTAAAAACCAGTCTCTTCATTTAAGAAATTGTAGCAAGTGTCAGCCTGGGATGAAATCTAGAAACACCAGCAAGGGAACACAAACTGCTCCAGTGCACGTGTTTGCTGGAAATGTCTGGGACGTGCTCTCCCTCCTCAGGGAAGGACAAATAATGCCTTTGTTGTAGACTTTGGAAAGAAATAGCAAGGGCTTCTATTCTAAAAGCCACTGGCCAGCGGCTGGAGCATCCCTGGAACAGCTAAAAGCCTTCGCACCTCTTGCTGCAGATGACACATTCCCCTGAATATCCCAAGGAAACCTGTTAGGTTTTGTGCCCACATCAGCCCTTACCTGAACTCGCTCTCCTCTCTGCCGCATTCTCAGAGGTGTGGGTTTACAGACAGGCATTGTCGCTCCTCGTCTGTTCCAGATCACCTGGCTGAACAGCCACAGCCTGCCTGGTTTCTTCACTCAAGACAGGATCTTCATTCCTCAATCATCTTAGTAACCTTTTCTTGTGCATACTCATTCCAGCCAGAATTCATCCTTCCTGGTGGGGGGTGGGGCACAGGAGGCACCTCAGACAGTGTCACAGTCTCACTGGTGCAAGTTCATCAGTGTCCATATAGCGGCATGAATTCTGCCTTTACCTGTATCCACAATGGATTCTCATCCTGTCGCTTGTTCCTGGGGAGAAGAGACCGACCCCCCACCTCGTTCCAAGCTCCTGTCAGGGAGTTGTCGAGAGCCAGAAGGTCTCCCCTGAGCCTCCTTTTCTCCAGGCTCAACTCCTCCAGGTCCCTCAGACACTCCTCAGCGCTCCAGACCCTGCACCAGCTTCATTGCCCTTCTCTGGACACGCTCCAGCACCTCAATGTCCTTCCTGGATTGAGGGGCCCGAACTGGACCCAGGATTTGAGTATTCACATCCCATAATCAATCACACATGCTCATTGTGCCCATTTGCTGTGGCTTCTGAGCGCAGTCACCCCTTTGCAGACAGAAATGGATGTCCCTGCAGTCTTGCAAGAGAAGCTGAGAATGATTATTGACTATTTAATACCTGTGTCCTCTACCTCCCTCCTCCGGAAGCTTTGGGAGAGCAGCGTGGGGGGCAGCTGTCTGCCACAGGTTTGGTAAACGCAGAGCTATGTGCAGTGCTTTGCTTCCTGCACACTTAGAAATAGCTGCCCAGGGATCATGAATTCCTCTCCTCACCTTACGCTCGGACTGGCGTGTTCCCATCTGAGAAGAAAACAAGTCACACCGCTTCCTACAGCGGAGGTCTCTTTATCCCTAGTCCTGCAAAAGGCAAATGCCACCAGCAGTTGTTAGCCACAGACGCCCTGTCACACTGCTTGAGGGGCACAGGCAGACCCACAGTTCATTATTTCTGACCTAGGATTGCAGTGGTTTATTCAGCACGAAAACCGGAGTTGCCTGATCTAAGCAGGAACCTGTCTGACTGCAGCAGAGAGAGAGAAGTGGGTCTGACGTGAAGCTGTATGTTGCTGTGTTTGCTTTCTCCTCCCCCGTCCCTCCTCACCCTGTCCTGTTGAAGTCACACTCTGCAAGTTCATTTATTGCTTCACCCGATTTGCTGTCTGCTTGCCTTTTAGATGATGCATGAGATAGACAATGGCACAGCCATTTCTGGAGCATGCCTGCTTGAGGAGGAGCAGAAGGATGGCCTCGGTCCCTTTGCCACCAAGGCCTGGCCCAGCTGCTCCAGCAAAAGGCGCATCATTAGCAGGCAACTCAGCTTCCTGACACGGTACCGAGCAACTCCGCCTGTCCTGGCAGAGGCAAACTGCACACTCAGGTTTGCTAAGTCCACACAATGAAGTCCCTAAGCACCCACCAAAGCCAAGCACAGGGTCCTCTTTTGGGGAAGGTCCCTGGAGGAGCACCCTCCAAAGGATGGCTCTCCTCCAGGGGCAGCCCCTTCACGTCCCCTGGCACCGTGGGAAGGAGGAAGGGTGTGTTGGAAGTGTAACCGGACGCTGTTTCCAGCCAAGGAAGGGCCTGCAGCTCCACCCATGCATGTTTTATTCTGCAACAAAGTACTAAACAAGATGTTCCTTGTGTCCATTGTGGATTCCTGCTCCCCAAATTTTTCTCAGCTACTTCTCGTAGCGTCTCCCGTCCTTAGACTGATCAGTGATCTGCCTCTGGAGCTGCTAATTGAACAGAGCTCCAGTCTTTGGCCAAAAGGGAGGCGGATCTTTTTGGCTTAGGGGTGTGCAGGGATAGACACGGCAGACAGGAAGACGCGCAGCTGAGCAGGCTTACGGCTCGCTGATCCAAGCTAAGATAGGACTGAAGGATCCTAATTTAGGGACCTACAATCAGTTCCCTGCGGCAATCTCATCTTTGCAGCAATGCAAAACCCCCACATTTACATCACCAAGTCTTTATCTTTGAGTCTTTGCTACTGATACATCATAATTAGGTTCTCTTATTTTCTGCAGAAGCCCGCTGATTTTTTCTGAACTCTTCAGCAATGCAAAACACACACTGTTCTGTACGTCATGGCCACATTGCTGCTGCTTCTGCAATTCTTGTTATGCAGAAATCTCAGCAGCAGCAGTGAAGCGAGCCTCACACCCCAGCTCCTCTGAGAACCAGAGAGCACGGAACTGCATCCTGCAGTCCCCCCGCTCTGCTCTTCACAAGCTCTCAAGATACAGATCATTCATCAACTCAAGAGCCACAGGCTAGAGGAGCATTCATTCAGCTCCTTGGGTGAGAAGTGCTGTCTTTCTAGGCTTGCGGTGTCGAGCCCATAATGACATAAAGCTTTACAACAGGGAATTCCTGAACCAGAAATCTGACCTGACGCCGGTGCTAGGTGGGACATTTTACCAGTCAGAGCACAAAACAACGCTGGTCATTTCAGCACAGAGAGCCCAGTGCGTCCTGCCAGGCTCTTTGTGAGCCAGTAGCGCCGTATTTCACAGCGCACGGACCCCAGCCCGCGATGTCGCAATGGGACAAGGCAAGACTGGTCCCCAGATGAACCTTCAACTACAACTGGAAATCACATGCAAAACAAACTAACAAAAACTTCCGCCAATTTTGTGCGTGAACCAGAAATGTGTTCTGTGCCTCTCTGGTGCCAGCAACCGGGCTCTCCCAGATTTAGATCCCACGCGGCCCCATCAGCAGGCAGAATTCCCCCCTTGAACCACATTCCCCACTCACCCCTGAAGTGTGTAACACAATCCTGGAGGTACTTGGGACGAGCGCTGGCCATTGTGCTCCTGTGTCGCTGCTTCTGGTCACTGTGCTAGGTCACATGAAAACAAAGTCATTTTGAGTACAGTGGGTATGAGCCACACAAAAATAGCTGAAGGGCCTGTTACAGGCACAGCGCTTTCTTTCGACATAGCCATGCTCTTGAGATTGATATTGTAGGGTGCTGCTAAATTTGAGCTAATTTTCCCAACCCGGACGCGTGGGAATATGTGCACATGGGTTTTACAGAAAATAAATGGGAAGTGCCTGGCAGCGCACCCCCTGCCGGCTCGCGGACCACTGGGGCAGAGCCGCTGTGCTGTATCACCCCATGCCCTGGCGCAGGTGGTCGCGCAGAGGTTTTCAGCCCGTCTTACTAGCCTGCTGTGTTATACAAATTGTTCAGATAGGTCCATACTCGCAACAGATTGTTCAGCTTCAGAACTGGTAACAAAAGAATTCTGTGGATTATTTTCAGCTTCTGAATCTGTTCTCATTTTCCTTGCCCTGGGCACGGCACTCAGATGTGTAGAGTTCCCTGTTTCACCTTTTTCTATCCTTGTGAGCAAGGAGCCGTATCAGCCAGCCGATACCCATTTGAGGCTGCCAACGGAATCTATTGGTTCCAGTACTGGATGCGACTGGTGGAGCTGGGCTGGGCACGTAAGAATGGCTCAGGAAGATACGTTCTTACAAGCCCACTCCTGGCTGACCTGGTGATACCTGTCTCAGCATCTTCTACTGGCTCATCTCCTCCATCAGTCAAGCATTCAGAGAGCCCAGCATCATCCACCCCTGGCCAGTCCCACGGCCTGTCACATGGTACAGCCACAGGTTGGTCACATCCTCACAAAACTCTTGAGTTCTGACTCTGCCCATGAAATTGAGAATGGGTCACAGAGCACTCTCGGTCCTTTCTCTCAACAATCTCTGTTCCTCTGGACTGGTCTGTATTTGCCTCCTTTTCTTGGTTTTTGTTGTGCCTTCATTGATCTATGTCCAAAATGCAACTTCTCTGTCCTTCCTTCTGGATGTTGTTGTTGCTCTTCTGCTGCTCGGTCCACTAACGTTTTGTGATCAAAGGGATCAGGGCTGTCACGGGATATTTGGGCTGCCAGTTCAGTGCTGTGCTCTAGCCCAACAAACGGCCTCAGGACATACCATTAATGGGGAAAGCACGGCCAGTGCCCCTTTGCTTTGTGTACCTGTCAAAAGCCTTCCAGTAAGAGCTCATTTTTACAGGAGAAAAATGGAGGATGAAGTGGTGAACGTTTGTTTCCTCCCTTAATCCGCAGCAAGCTTGCAGCCTTTTTCTTCCTACCTGACCCACAGCCCAGACCCATATGCCCAGAGAAACAGAGACACAGTGGCCTTCTCATGGGTGTGAAACGTCTGGTCCAGCCCCTCAGACTGTGTGTTGGCAGACGGAGCATACACTGTCACGCAGGACCGGGACTGCACCACTGGGGTCACACAGTATTTACCGGGATTGGGTGCATCTCTGGCCATTCTTCTCCAAATCCTTTTTTTGTGCCCTGTTTTGTTTTCCTCTCTGTCCTAGATCTCTGTTTTGAAAACAAGATCAAACAGAAGAGTGGTGAAGACACCTCCATCCACACGCCAGACTTGGCAGCTCTTTTTCAGTTTGCTTATCTTGTCTGCAGCTCCTGTGCATGTGAGACTGACGACCTGGTCCACGGCAGGACTGTCCTTGTCTGTCCTCCCTTGGTGCCTGTACTGCCTCCACGGACAGTCTTATGTCTTTTATGGGTCAAAAATATTCCAGAAGTGATGATCATGTCAGAACATCCTTGACATCGTTCAATTCCTTCCTGCTGTGGCCCACCCACTGGGTGACACTGTGGTAGGAGGAGAAGCCCTTTGAGTTGTATGATATCCGTCTGTGCATTTACTGATGTAACTTTACACATGTGAGTAACAGTCCCAGGTATTTTTCCAGACTGTGCATTTCAGTATGGCTTGAGCCCTTGCAACCTCAGCCAGATGTGCCTTTGAGAACACTGATCACTATGGAGTCAATCCAGTCTATTGGTCCATTTGTTCTTCACCGTGTTATGCAACTTTCCTTCTAGCCTCTTGTTCGGAAGCGGCAGGAGCTGCCCCGCAAGCACTGGGCCTGCTGTTGGATGCTGCGGGGACTTTCCCGTGTAGCCGGGGACTCTGTTTAACACTGTATGTGTGGCTCCAGGTTGTCCTTCTGAAGCACAGAGGCCTGGAGCCTCCTGACCAGCCTGAGGTACACCCACACGGAACTCCACGCAAGATGACTGACACATTATCCTCCTGACATCGTCCCTTCCTATCGGCATGTCGGGTGGGCTCTCCCAGCTGGGCACTGGCTGGCAGCCAGCAGTCCTTTGCAGACCCATTTCTAACTCTCCCTGTGGGCAGGTGCCTTCTGCTGACCATGCTATCCCCGTGATGGCGGTTTGCAACTCTTCACTGGAAAATCCCTTTCAGTTGGCTGCGTCGTGTTCCGATCCTAAACACACCTCCTCCTCTTCCTCACGTCAGTAATCAGTCCCTTTCCTCACTCACTATGCACATTTCCCTGCATTTTGTAAATGATTTCACAGTGGCCTGGGTCTGTTATAAGTGCTACATATTTCTTGCCTCGTTTGTGCAGACCGCCACACCCCTGGCATTGTTTTCTGCTTTCCATTCCTCTGCCCTTCACCAAGCTTCGCTCTGTTAACGTTCTCCTCACCAATGCAGCTCTGGGCACCAAGTGATCTTTTCGGCACCTTTATCTCGGACGCGTATGTGCGTTCGATCTTTTGACTTGCTGGTTCATTCTGGCCTCTCCCAGGCTCCAGCTCACCAAAGCAGCTGTCTATGAACTGTTTCATTGCTCTGCTTTGTGACCATCTGGTCAGCCAACATTTTAATATCCCTTATTGGTAGGAACAACCTCTCCCAAGCCCTGGACAAATCTCGGTACTGTTTCCCTTTGTTCCATGCTGTCATCTTGAGCCCTTCCTGGTAAATGACATTTTTTGCAAGATCACACGATCCTCTGGCACTTCCAGACTTGCCACAGATGCCGTACTCACCCCACTGCCACCTTTGCCCAGCGCGATGGCCTCACCTCATGCCTCTGGCTCTGCACTGTCCGGCAGTCTCCTCTACTCCTTTTGTTTCCATGTGATCCTTTTCCAGATGTCTTCAGTGTGTCCCCTGATTCTCCAGGCTGCACATGCTCCATAGCTGCTTTCACTATCACCTCTCTTTCCAGGGCTCTCACATGTTGTACTGCTGTTTGCTTGATAAGCAAGACGGGTTTCCAGAGAAATCCTTCATGACAAATGAAAACTGCATGGAATAAGATTTATTTTTTTTAAAATCTGCTCTTCTGTAGATGCAGGCTGTCACCACACGCTGTCCCCGTGCTCAGCTGTTTGACAGCCTGCTGTGCTGAGACACACACTGCCCTGAACACTTCTTGCAGCCTGCCCAACCGCCGCAGCCGGCTCACTTCAGAAGCTTTTGGAGAGGCTTGACTGGAGTGGGGGGACTTCAGGTGGAAGTCATGACAAATTTGGAAGTTTTGCTTGGATTCACCCACAACTTGACCCCAAAAGGTCAATTCTAAGCTGAATCTGAAAGGATTTGAGACTTTTTTTTCCCTCTCTCCTGAATGAATTATTGAAAGAACAGTAATCCAAATTAATGTGACATTCAGGATTTCCAGTAATGGAACAACATTTGAAACTTCATCAGTACATGTCACCTTAATTCTGCTCGCTCACCCAGCTCCGGATTGCTGTATGACCAGACATACCCCTATACACTTTTCAGCAGTATTTGAGCTCTAAGCTGACAGGCGCAGCAAAACAAATTGTTCCCGTTAGAGGGCTGCGACCCTGCCTTTTCAGACCCACTGCCTGGACTGGCCTTTGCGGTACTGTGCTCAGCCACATCATCTTACAGAAACAAATCTGCGTTCACTCGGTGGCACATTCCTTGATAATGGACCCCTTACAGACAAGAGAGAAGAAAAAAATGAGTTCAGCTTTGGGTCTCTTCTCCACCTTTGTTGTATCAAATAGTTGCGTGTGGCAGAGGATCCCAGGAATAAAACTTCCACCCAGAGCCACCCTGCCCTCTGCTCACAGTCGGTATCCACATGCTCATGGCTGGAGGCTCTGGGAAGAACTGCTGCTGTTCTGAACACAGTTTACATCAAAAGGTTTCCACATGGCTGAGAATTTTCACTGCTCCAGGAATTTCATCGTAACATGAGTGTGGATCTGTCGAACCAGCTCTGCCTCTCCTTTAGTGTATTAGCATCCAAACACCAACCACGGAAAAATACCAGCCAGTGTCAACAGAGCTCAGACCTGATGAACTGGCCTTCCTTCCTTCTCTCCTGGCCGGCAGCCGTGCCACCGCTGGCTGCCATCTCCTCACACAGCATCCTGCAACCTCAGGAGGGTCAGCGGGGCTGCTACAGCTTACATGAAACTCAACTGCTGAGGGACTGGGGAGGGGCGTTGCGGGGCTCAGCCTGAGTTTTCATCCCCTGTGAACGTCACTCTCCATGACGTGGTTTCAGCCCAAACACCACCATGTTAAACCACACGGAGGGCAATCTTTTAGCCAAGATGAGCTGGGCGATGTGGGGCTACGAGAGATCTCATGCCACCCTTCCCAGTGGAGGAGGTCAGCTCTGGGGTGTGATGGGCCCCACTCTAGATGAGGGATTCTGCTTCCTGCTCTCACCGGCCCTGACAGTTTCAGTTCTGCATTTACAAACCCACGTGTAACACCGAGGGTCCAAAGAACGCCGGTGCCAAGGCCCGTGTAAATAATGTGTGGAGGAGGAGGAGGAGGAGGGGTGGAGCACTTCTGGTTTGCAAAGAGCTTCTTCATCAGTCTGTGGCAAATGAGATGTAAATGTAGCCCTGCATATCTACATACACAGGTGTACGTACACATAGACACATGCAAAGGTCTGCACCCTCTCATTTGTATAGCAACTTTCATCCTCAGACTATGTCCCAGTCATAAGAACATCCTTCCGAGATAAGATAAAGGAGCATCTTCCCCGTCTAATATGCAGCAGAACATAGAGGCGTGAGCTCCCCAGCCTCATTTATAAGTATTCCTTGAAACCGAGTGATTAAAACCACCATAGCAATTTCACAGAGGCAAGTTTATGGACTCAGATGGGCAAACCTCACAAATTCTTCCTGGGGCAGCTTTGGATGCCACCATCCTGGGGTTCCTGCTCGCCCTGCTGCGAGTTGTCCTTGCAGCACAGTTGGCAGAAAGGGAGGGGCTGCTGGGTGCTCCAGTTCACAGGCTCGTATCTTAGTTCAAAGTCCCCTTTTCAAGTGACTGAAGCTGAAATGTTGGACTACGAACGCAGGGCAGGCACAGGCTCCTCTGTGCGCGTTTCGGGCTGCGGGCAGTCCCACCAGCAGTCGTACATGCAGAGTTAGTGCCGTCTTACACCAGTGCAGGCAAACGTGAGCCAGAGCCTCACGTGGGAAATGCACGGTGGGCCCAGAATAGACCCCAGAGCTTCTCTGATACCAGGGGCTTTCTGGAGACCAGATTGTCCTGTGATCCATTAGCACCCCAGCAGATACCCTTCAGGACAGGGCTCATTTTCCCCAGGCAGGGTTACGAACCTCTCGGGTATGACAAAAGCATCACACTGGGACACTAGACAGCTGGACTTCTGCACTGGCCAGCTGTGTGGCTTCAGACAAGTTGCTCTGCACCCGTCTGCCACTGTTTCCTTACCTCTAAACTGGGCATATGCTGCCAGGCCTAAAATTACATCCCATTCCTCACTCACAGCTCAAAGCAAAGAACTAACGACATTGTGGTGGTTGTGCCCAAATGAAGACACCAACAAAAGCCACAGAGCAGAGATCCTGTCTGCGTTCTCTCCCCTTCCCCCATGTTTGCTCAGTGGCAAAATTTACAGTCTTAATATATGAAGTGCCCCAAATGCCTTTCCCAAAGATACCACGTCCAAATTGAATTAGGTCTTCGTTTACGAATGTGGTTAAGAAACTTAACAGCTCTGCAGAAACAAGTGCAAATCACCCAGTCCCCCTCCTTTCCCCAGCCAGAGAGACAGCCATAAAAGTGTGATGAGGCTTCCACAGAGGCAAACCTGCTGTAGTCCTTCTGGATGGAATTCAGTTTTGGAGACACAACTGTGAAGGTGACTCAGTCACCATCAGCAGCAGGGCAGGGAGGAGAGGCGATGAGATCCACATGCCTAATGATAAGGTTTGTGTTAGCGGTGGAGAAAACCGATGTCAAATGGAGCCAAAGCTCATGCTAATTGCTCTGGTTAGTGCACTTCCCTCACTGGAGAGCAAGAAGGGCTCAGATCTGCCTTTCTTTTTCTGCCAATCTGCTTTTTCACCTTGCAGTCCTACTTGCCTGCTGGAAATTCAGACTCTGGCCAACAAGGGCTATGATTCAGGTTGTCCCCTGTTCTCTGAGAGACTTGTTTTGGCAGCCTTCTGGGCTAGGGGGAAGGAGTCTGTGATTCATCTCTCTTTCTGTTGATGCTGCGAAGGGACAGAGCCAATGCATGGCTTCGAGCTCAACATATATTAAGGCTTAGTTTTCAAGGCTTGAGTGGAAATCTGAGCGTGCCTTAGACCGCTACGCAAGCCCAACAACTTGGCAGCTCAGGAAGGATCACTGCTGCTGCGTGGAGGGAGAGCTCGTGCCATCTCCCCTGAACCTAAGCAGAAGCCCCAATCACATCTTGGATGATGGCACAGTCCAATATACACCTCTCAAGACCAGCCTTCAGCATCCCTCCCAGCCCTAGCAGAGGCTGTTATTCAAGCTGTGAGTGTTCACCGTCCCTGTCACTCTCCACCAATGAGGGCAACTATAAGATTGTAACATGGATTATGATATATGTAATATGGATTATGACGTGTCTACTGCCGGGCAACGGGGAGCTCACCTTCCAGGGGCCACCCAGCCCTCTATGACTTCTAGCCACTACGGGAATGGGCTGCGTTTCATGAGTGCTGAGGAAAGCTTGTGTTTCCCAGCTCCACCAAAGCTGCCTAAGTCACCGAGCTCTGGTACGAACACCAGCACACCCACCAGTCGTGACGTGTAAGGGGAGATTACAGCATCAGCTGTCTTCTCAATACGGAACAGCTCTTTGCAAAGGGCATTACAACATAAGCTGAATATTTTGAGTCTGAGGGCCCCAAAAAACGGGAGTGAGTCACACATCCCTTTCCACTATGCTCTGCAAGATGATGTGATACAACTTTGAGCAGTCACAAAGAAATACTGGTTTTTTCCCTACTAAAGGAAAACGTTTATTTTCTTTTTCATCCGTAAAGGAGGCCCATGGTGAGCTGAGCTCCTTATGAAAAGCAGGAGGCCAGCATGGCTGGTTTTCACACGGCAAAACTAAACCCGGTGTTAAATGGGGAAGTTTATTGCTGGCCATAAAAAATTAAATTATGTAATTCAAAGCTTTGATTTTGTCAATGAAGTGACTATTTTCCTATGAAGATTTTCCAGATTAGGTGGATTCTATAACTGAAAATAAAACTATGCAGAGAAAAGTCAATAAGTTTACACACACAAGGGTCTTGTTTATATATACAAGGGTCCAGCACTACCACCACCCTCTGTGTCAGTCGACAGCTCTTTGGCTTCACAGATCAGTTAAAAACTGAGATCCCATTGGCAGAGCTTCTGTTGTCTAGGAGTCTTCTAGGAACATGGCTGTGTGACTGTACTTCTGATACTAGGCATGGAAGCAGAAGGCTGGTTTGTGCCTCTGGGCCAAATTCGGTTCTGTAATTTGCTCTGCAGCAAATATCCCTCACGCCAAGTGAGACTGCACATGCTTTTTCTTGGGAAGAATTTGATCTTGCGTGCACCTCTGAATTACATTAAATTAAATTAAATTATGCTTTAAAGAATAATGCTTTCCCAGTTAAAATCTTAAAATAAAAACTCAGACTGTATCACCAGCACAGGGCCAAGGGGTGAGGAACAGCCTTTGTTAGGTGACAAGCGTAGTCAGGCTGCCATGCACGTCCTTGGTCATGCTGGAAACTATGGAGTTCCAGATGCACAATACCCTGGATGTGAAAACAGACCAAAATATCCTATTTGTGCCTTTCTAGGAGTGAGGGGTTACGAGTGAGGCCCAAAGTCATGGATGAGTCCGCACAAAGGAAGGGTAGATAATAATGTGTCCACTGGCTTGAGCGCTGGCAACATCCCCATTTCTGCACTGACACCTGGCTTTATGCAGCACCACTCCTGTTTCTTGTCAGGAGACAGCTAGCGTCAGAATCCACAGGGATGAGCGACAACGCCCCACTTACAGTTTTGCAATTAAAATGTTACATCCTTTACGGGTTTTGTCTGCCTTGAAGTTGTTAAGTGTTTTAGCACCTAAGAAATACAATTCCAGGGTGACCAAAGTGCTGACCTGATCCCGAGTTCTCTCTGCTGTCCTCTCTCGGCTGCTATCGAGGCAATTCTCCACTTTGGCCACAAGTTCCAAGATGCCATGCCATCAAAGCTTGCAGATCTAAACAAATAAACAAATAAACAAATGTCATGAGCGGGACAGACAGTTACCATGAAGAACGAAGGTTGTCTCCTTGGCAAGCTGATAATTTAGAAGCAGGTCAGGGACCAGCTCCTGAAGTTGTGCTGCATATCAAACTGCTCTGCTCCAGGCCACTGGTACCCAAAGGGAAAATCAATGGACAAGGAGGGAAGGCACACAAAAGAGGAGGAAGTTGTGACAGAGAGAAATGAAGAAAGAGAAGAAAAGTTTGTGCTTAGGGACTGTGGGATTCAGAGGGTGCTCCTGGTTAGCGTGTTTCTCTGGGCTCTGCAATCAGCCTGAGTGGCCATTTCTAGCCGCCCTCCTTCCCCCGTGTCCCCTTCTGCACAACACCACCAGGAAGTATGATCTGAAATCAATTAGTGGGCAAGTGCTACTGGATAGACTGTGGGGTCTAAGCTGTTCCCCTCTCCTTCCTACTTCTAGGCAAAGTGTCCTTTAACACCTTACAGTAACAGTGTAGGCCAAGCACAAGATCCTGTCGAGATCTTCTGTATGTCTCTGTGGTCCAGGAGAAGCCACAGGGTCCGTTCTCTATCACCTGCGCTGGGTTACTGATTGCCAACATTTGCTGAATGTCAGGTTGTGTCGTGTGGTTTATATATCACAGGCAGTGGAACTCCACTGGAGTTCCCAGCTTTGCTCGGCTGCTGGTGTACCTGAGTGCCCCCAGTGCGGCCTTACATGAAACGATTAATGTCCACCACATGCTGAACCTCCTGTTTAGGGAACCACATGTTCCCTCACCCTCTTCTCAAGAAGTCTGCGCAGTAGAGTCTCTTCTATCATGCAGGTGCTTTCAGGTCTGTTGCAGGGGCTTCCATCACAGTTTTTGGAAGAAGTGGATTTTTTTCCTCCTCATACATGCTTCTCCTTGTTTAGGGTAAAGAAACAAACTCTGCTCCTTGTGGAGAGTCTCGCAATGGTGCTTAGTCCTTGCTGGGCTCCATGCTGGCTGCTGGGGAAGTTGTCTCTCTGATTTGGGAGAGCCCCTTCCTTTCTGAACAGTCCCCAGTAAAGGCAAAGGAGCTGAGAAATCACACACCTCCTGTCACACGCAGCTGCTGACAACAGGGGATGGTCTTTCCATGGGAGAAACCCACTAAAGAGGATGCAAATTCTGAATCTCCAATAAGGTCCAATTTGTTTTCCCAAGTCTTACGTTCTACCCCCACCAGCAGGACCCCAGGGATGTTGACGCCTGCTCTAGCTCCTCCATAACAACTCTGCTGGGAAGCCCACCAAACCCCCCGGACATGCAGGCAGGTGAAGTGATGGAAGGGAGTGCTGCCCATCTGTAAAAGAGCATGTACAGACATGGGGTCCCTGGGCACTCCAGATCCTCCTGCAGGCTAATATAGCCTTCCACTGCCTTCCCCATCACCCAGCACTGGCATCACCATCAAATGACTTGTGCCACATCTCCCTGACGGGGATCTCCTACGCTGAAGGAGAAAGCAGATGAGCTAGCCAAGGCACGGGCAGGAAACGTCGGTCCTCTTCTGGGAATGCTCACACCAGAGCTCCAAAATTTCTCTCCAGCCTGCAGAAGGATGTTCAGGGTTCAGTGGGGTGTGGGAATACAACCCAGTGAGGGCAGAGCATTCACACAGCAGCAGAGCAGGGCCCTAGCAAGTTCTACCACACATGCAGGAATAGTAACTTTCAGAGTCTTATAACTCAACCAAATAGGGCAGGATTTTTGCAGGGATGGCAAAAACCATCTCTTTGAGTCCAGGAATATTTCCTTGCCAAACCTCAAAGTCCTGTGCCAAACCCCTAAGGTACTGATACTTCTTTCTCTTCTTTCTTTTTTTTTTTCCTTCAAATAAATGTTAACATTGGCATAGCTACCTACATTTTCCCAGCTAAAATAGTTCTCCAAATTAGCCTGGAAGTGTGTGAAGAAGTGAGCCTCAACCTCAGCATGCTTTATCTCAAGAAATGGAAAGCTTGAGACACTCTTTTGTGATTGAAAAGGAGGGGGCAGCCCTGGGAAGGTGTTTGGAATCTTAAATATAACTCCTAGACCCCACTCCTGACCAAACTGAAATCTCAGAAGATGCTGGGGCAGGTATATGAAAGGCTCTAATTCTCACAATCATTTGTACTGAAATTGTCATGAAGGAGAGGGGCTCACTGTGATGCTGGAGCTGGATCTGTTTGACCTTATTTCTGTGGGAAACTGGACAGGGATGTCCACTGACTCCCTCGTTCCTCCTTGGCCAAGACGGTGCTAGCTGGGCTTCCCCACATGGTGCCTCCCCAGGAGCACTGTTAAAACTTTTCTCACTCTTGGGGGACAGACAGTGAGAAAAGGGGTGAAAGCAAGAAGGAAGAGGGGTCTGACCATTAAACTTCCAGAAAGAGCTGACTTTGGAGTCCCCTCTTCTCCAGAGGGTTAAACAAACAGCACCGTGATCACTAAGCAGAGGCACTACCTCAACCTCCAGAGCTTATGTTAAATAAGCCATTTTGTGGATTTATTTTTTAAACGCTCCGAGTTTTGGAGAAGGTGGGTTTGCACCTGGGCAGTGCGCAGTGAAGGAGCTGCTCCCTCGGCAGCATAGACCCAGCACTGCTGTACAGCAACAACCTATGAGAGAAAATAGCGGGGAGAGGCACGGTGGACCGCACGGGGATTAACTCCTTCCCTCCATCACCCATCTCTCTGCAAAACTCTGCCACAGAGGCGGGAGGGGAAGAGAAACCTCCATGAACGTCGCTGCCCTCCTGAGCTGGCCAGAAGCACGTTATGCTGTCACTGGGATGGGTCCTACAGAGGTGGGACCCGCTTGTCGCGTCCTCACCTCCCAGCATCCCGTGACCGGCCGGGTTTTCCTCTCAGCTCTCAGCAGATGCTGCTCAGTTCCCTTAATTCTTTGGGTTCGTTCCTGTTTTCATTATCTCTGCCTTTGTCTCGCTGCCACTGGCTGCATCTCAGTCCCGCTCCATCGGGGCTGTGCTGAGCGTGGGGCCATCCCCAGCCACGGAGTTTGGGGCCATTCTCAGCCACCACAGTTTTAAACTGGTTTCCTTCCAAAGGGGACTGGGAAGCCTTTCTTATTGTAAGGCACAACCTTGGAAGGGGAAAAGAGAGTCAGGAGGGTCTGGTGTTTAACTCTTTCCTGGGTGGCCAAAGAAATACCAGTGTGAATTAAAAGCTGGTGTTCACCCCCTGCCCCCCAAGTGTGCACTTTTTGTTTGCTCTTTCTAAGCACTTTGCTCTAAAGGTTTTTGTTTAGTGGATGCTCAGGGAATGGCTGAGTTTCATACCAACAGCCGCATACCAATGCAAACGGCTCATAAACAAAGGAACTGCCCCTTACTCCTTTACTACAGCCTTCCTGGATTAAAAATCCAACAGCCATCCAAGACACCAGGAGCAGGAACAAAACCCCGGTTGACTGGTAACTCATTTCCACACCTCAGTTCGCCCACAAACCACAGGCTGAAAGTGAATCAGCAAGGGGCTTTTCTTTTTTGGTTAGGATGGGACAAGGAGAAAGTCTTTCTCCTCTCTTTGTTGGACTTCCCAGGTATTTGGGAGGGGACACTGAACCACACCATCCCCACCAAACAGGGCCCTTATCCATCTCCTACACTGTGACTGGCAGCTAATTCAAATCCCCAGGCCTGGACACCCTGTGGGATGAGCACATGTGGTTTGCTGGTGCCCAGTGGCCTCCCAGTCCAACAAGCTAAGGCCTGGGACCAGGGACTGGACTCTGGGTCTGATCCTGCTGACAGCTGCCTGGGCCATTGGGGCAAGTGACTGCTCGGCCTTACTTTCTTCTGTCATCCTTTGTGTTGTCTGTTGCTAGAGCAAGTTTGCCAGAACAAAGCACCACAGAGACGCAGTTAAGATACACATGCGGTGCCTTCTCCTATGGCACCCTAACCCCAAGCTTTTCTCCAGCCTGTACTGTGACAACAGTAACATACAGAGATTAACCAGCCCATGCTACCAAAGCAACCGGAACATGCTAAAACAACTTCCAAGAGACCAAAGTCAAAGGAAAGTAAAAATTACCTATTTTGCTTAAGAGCCACAGCAACAGCATCAAACCCATTGGGGAGCAGGAGATTTAATAGCCGGGGTGCTGCCCCATTCAATGAGCAGTATGAGTGTGTGTTAACCAACAAGCTCAGAACAGACTTTCTTGAGTTGGGGCAGTGGGGGTCCAAAACAGAGGAAGGTCAGAGCTTGAGCTTCCCCAGCTACCTCAGCTATTTGATGTGTAGCCGTTCCTCACTCCATGCAGGTCAGATTTAGATTCCAGTGAGACCTGGTGGTTATGCAGGGCTGCAAACTATGAACTCCTGGCCACGTTCTGATGGGATTGCCCCTGCTAAGGGGCAGTGCCCCCAGAATGATTCTGTCTGCCATTTCATGTGTCATATCACTGAACCTGATCTGACTGCACAAGGCACAGCTGAGGTATGGTACGAATCTTGAGTTCTGGACAGCCAGCTTTGCGTTTCAACGTGGGCAAGTGCATGCTGGGTCCTGAAATACATGGAAAGCAAGAAAGTGCAAATATTTAACCATCATCTTCCTGCCAATCCTGCCTCTCTGTAAGAAAAGTGAGGCCGATCCAGGGTTGCACAGGTTTTCACTTTTTCTGTATGAGAATCAGAGAGGTCTCATGTAACGTAAGAGAAAGTCGAGAAGAGGCGGGGAAAAGAGGAGAATTAGCAAGCAGGTATCATGAGAACGCAAGACCTTTTCCATCCTGCCTCTGCTATCTAGCTAGAGCATCTGCTATCCCAGTTGACATCAGCAGTCTGGCTGAAAACGAATGCCTCCTGGCCCCTACAGCTTCCGACGTGCTGCACCAAATGCTGTCAGTTCAGATTAAGCGATGCCGTTCCTGCCAGCACCCTGCCCACTGCCTGACTTGTTGCTCTTTGGCGTGCGACGGCATCGTGCCCTGGCAGAGGCTGGGGCTGCCCTGCTCCCTAGGCAGCTTGAGGAAGGGCACAGCCAAGGTGGCAGGGCACTGGAGTAAGGCTCAGACTTGCCCAGCTCCACGGCTCTCTGGAACTAGTCCCTTCACCCCGTTTCTCTCTGAGTTTCTGTTCAGACAGAGAGACTGTGAGCCGTTCCGAATAGGAGCCTGGTGCCTGTGCTGCCCACAGCAAAGAGATTTCCAGGCTCAGCTGAGTCCATGCTCTCAAATGAACAGCAGTAGCACTGGAAGTAAGTGGAGAGTGCCCAACTTCTGCTGCACTGGGTATTTCATGGTGTTCCATGTCCAGATGCTTCTACTTTCCTGCAGACCGTTTTTCTACCCATTGGAAATGGCACCTGGGAACATTCAAAAGGTACCAATAGATACACAACCGTAGCAAGGAAGGATTTTTGGAGGGGATTAAAAAATCTCAAACTGTCAAGATATAAAATTATATCCTTTAGAAAGCTGGGATAGACAACAACATCTCTGGCCCCTGCGGCTTGCCCTCCAATGCTTATGGTCAATATCGTCTTGGATCTAAGACTAAACACTCTTCAAGTCCTCTCAACTGATAAATGAAATCACTGGACTGTTGAGCACAAGAGATTAGATCACAGCAAATACAAATCTTCCCTCATGACACACTGTGGATCACCTTTTACACCATGCCATGATCTTCAGGGCTACCAAATCAGAGCTCTGTTTCGTTCTCTCAGACTGGGAGACACTGAGTTTCTAGGTCTCTTAGAAGCCACAAGGTTTCAGACTGGCTACTTCAGGAAGACAAGCATGGGCCAGAAAAACCTTTTGCTTTGGTGTGGGTGTCACGGGCTAGGGCTGGCCCGGCCACCAGACGATGGGCAGACACTCTCTATGAACCCCCCATCCCTCCCCAAAGGGGAAGAGAAGGGAATAAGGGAGAGAGATTGATGGACTGGGAAAGAAAACCAAACTGCTTTCAGGAGACAATAATGGTAAAACGCAATAGATACAAATATCAACAAACCCAACACTGAACCCAACCCCCTGATGGCACCACGTCCCGCCACCGCTGGTGCTGGGGGCAGGCGCTGGGGAAGGACCCGGCTGGGCTCAGCGGCAGATGGGAACCAGATGCAGGAGCTGGATCCAGAACTGGATTCAGGGATGCACGGGTTGGGACCGAAGGCAGCACGGACAGAGTCCTGCTGGGACTGTGACATGCGGCGCTGTCACTGCCAGGAGCAGCCACTGTCTGCACAAACCTGCCGTGACCTTCAGAAAGTGCCGTCACGGAGCAGAGACGGAGCTGGGCAGTGACACCCCTGACCAGAATCAGTTCTGTTCGAACTTAAACCACAACAGTGGGTCAGAGAAAATCTTTTCTCTCTCCTGATTTTAGAGACCATCATCCTTTTCCAGGTGCTCCAATAACATTTTAGAATTTCACCTGTTGGACAAAATGAGGTCTACTTTGCACAGCTCAGGTTTCTTGAGCCAGATTCCTGTGCTCACCTGGGAGGTGTCACTCATTCAAACACCCTGCCTTAAGTGGCCATTGTCTTCAGCTCCTATTATGCCGCCAGGTCCATGTGGCGATGGGAATTTCTTCACAACACATGTATTTTTTACAGGCCACTACATCCATCTTGTAGGAGGAATTCCTTGCATGTTTTATTTCTTCTTTGTCAACTCACACACTTCACTGCAGAACTGCCCTTTGTGGAGTAGCAAAGGAGGCTGCCTTCTCTCGCAAGGACACAAGTGTCTCAGAAGGAGACATCTCTTCTCACAATTTATTCACGAAGCCCAGGACACAGCTGCTCTAAGGAAAAGCAAAAGAGGGACAAAGAACAGATTTAGGTCCCTTAAAGCGTCCTGGGGATGATATACACTATCCATTTGGATAGACTCTAGTGTGGTATGATCACAGAGTCATAGAAGCATAGAACACCACATTGGAAGGGTCCTCAAGGATTGTCTGGTCCAACCTTTCTTGGCAAAGCCCGCTCTAGACAAGATGGCCCAGTCCCTTGTCCAGCTGAATATTAACAGTGTCCAGTGCTGGGGACTCCACCGCTTCCCTGGAGAGATTATTCCAAAGGCTGATTGCTCTCATTAAGAAAAATTTTGCTCTTGTGTCTAAACGGAATCTCCCCAGAGTAACTTGTACCCATTACCCTTTGTCTTTTCCACGGGACTCCTTCTGAAAAGGGAGTCTCCATTTTCCATGATGGGAAACACACTGAAGTCCATAGCCATAGGGAGCTCTTAGGACATGGTAGCAAGTTTCCAGTTGAAACATGGAACCATAGGCTCTTGACTACTTAATTGGTGTTTCTTTTTCCCTCGCATTCCTTCTCTGGTTCCCAGTGATTAATTTATCGTGTCCGCAGACCTGAAGAAGCTCTAAATAGTGTCGTCTCTGCCTGCTTCCTCTCAGGTAAGGCATTGCCTTACTCCCGAAGACTTCTAGAGGGTGCCCAGCCAAGTGAAGTCTGCAACGTGCACTTGCTGGGACTTGCATATACAACCACACCCTTTCAAACCACTGGGAAGGAGTGTCTCGGAGCAGGTTTTCCCACTGAAAGATGTGATCTTCCACCTGTTGACCTCTGGCATGGAAATTAAGAAGGAACCTGTCTCAGTAGACCATGCAAGTGTTGTGAGAAACCCTGTTCCTGCTACTGCTGAGAAAACCTTCTCCTCTTCCTCCTTTCCTTCCACCCTTCTTCCCAAACTGCAGAAACTCTTCTCATTTGCCACGTCTATTCCATTTACAGACACCCTGCTGCATCAGAAACGGCGATGCAGCAAAAGATTGCTGCTGTCTCTTTCCAGAACTTCATGGTGCTAAAAACAGTAACACACACTCGCCATGGAGCACAGAAAAGTGGGAACAACCCAGCTCAAACTGGCCACGCTGTAGGAAAAAACTCACTGCAAAATGGAGACTGAAGACTCATGGGCTCCCAATGTCATTGCAGCATGGATAATTGACACCGCTGGCTCGGGTCCCAAAAGCCCTAAAGCATGAGCATCTTGAGGAGTCATGCAGGCTGATTTACACCTTCTACTCTGCAGTTAGTTCAAGTGTCTCCGTGGAGTTTTGCTGAAGACAAACACAAAGAGGAAGAATGCCAAAAACTTAACAGACTTCGTAGTGTTTACTATAAGGACATCCAACCAAGATCCCGCTGGGGTCATCATTCCAGAATCAACTGATTGGAAAGAGCAGGCAAGAAGTGTTTGCTAAGGCAAAGGAGGTGTGGATTTTAATCTTCCATTTGATTTTTGCATAGTTTTGGCACTTAGGTTTAACAACACTCTTCCAGTGCCTCTCGCTGACGAGGCGCTGGGTGTGACAGTGAGCCTGTGTCAGGAACATGAACAAAACACTTGTGATCCAGAGCAGATGGAGAAATGCAGCCGAGTGTCATCCTGTGCATTGTACTTGTTTCTCCCTCTCTCTTCTCTCCTCATCTCCACTATCGAAATAAAGATTACTGAATCCACCAAGTCCTCCCCCATGCAGGGCCAATACCCAATTGCTTCTGTAACATTTTCTAGTGCTTTATCAGTCTGGTCTTATATGACCCATAACAAAGCTTTCATCACTTTCTTCATGAGATAATTCAACAGTCTCCTAGACAACATGATTGTTGTCAACAGCAGCACCTAGGTCCTAAAATTCAGCAAGAGAAGCTGTATTCTGATTCCTCTGTAAAGACATCCTGTGAACGAAGCTGGCTCCACAACTTCGCTCTTTGCCTTTTTCAACCCCCACCAGATAGTTATCACACCCCTGCAGTATGGCCAAGTTCTCCTTTAGCTAGTCCTTTCTTCCCATTGTCTTGTTTGAATGCAAATGCAACTCCTGGCTAGAACCAGAAGCTGAGAGTTCACAGTGCTGTCACCAGGTAATTTTTAGTCTTGTTCCACAGCCACTGAAGTGACCAAGCATTTCAATTTTATCCAGACGCTCCCAGTTCTTTGTTGAAATTTGCTAAGGCAGGTTTGAGACATTTTTCTAACCACTCCAAGCTGCTGCCAGGTTTTCTCTCCATTTCCTGTCTAGGTCTTTCTCCCTCAATAGAGCCCTTCCTCTGGCAAAGTTGGACCAGACGCTATTTTTTTTTTAAGAAGACTGGCACTTTTTCTTATTAGATCAGAAATCAGACAAACCTAGGTAGAGAGAATTCCAAGCTGCCTCGTAAATAGTCCTTGTTTAAGACATGATTGCAGGTAGGAGCAAAGGCTTCTACAGAGCTGAAGTTGTGACATTGTTCAGTTTACCAGTAACCTCTCATGCTCTGGAAGTCTTCAGTAGCATAAACACCGAGGCCCAAATTCTAAGAGGTGGCTCAAGCAATTAAGTGGAAATTAGAAATCTCGTTACTCACGGATTTGTGATGAAGTAACATATTCAGAGTGATAACCAGGATGTGCATTTAGAATCTCTGAAATTTGCCCATGCTCAGGAACTTCAGGTCAGACTCTTATAAACCACCCTGGTTTATGAAGAGTACAATCACCCTGAAGGTCTCTCAGCTGGAGGCCGCTGGAAGCTTGGGACGCCTACACAGAAATCATGAAAAGTAGCTTCATCCTTGTCAAGATTTGAACTGCAGCCCTGTCATATGTGAAGCTTAGAGTTGGTTGGTCATTACTGATGTGGGTAAGCACAGAGTGCACCACATGTTAATAGTTTAGAATATGGGGACTCAAGGTGGTATAATAGCAAGGTGGTAGCAACTGGAAAGAAAAATCAGCAGAGAATTTTGACAGGAGAGGACCTCTCTCGCCTATCTTACTATTACTGACAGAAATTGTCCCAAACAGACCAATATGAAAACAGCCTCATGTCATTCCTGATCTAGAGAAATTTTGTTTCAGTGCTAGAACATGAATCTGTAACACAAAATGCTTTAATTTACTGGAATTTACTGAACTGCTTTGCTGAATCTGGAAGACAATTCGCCGCACTGTTGAATTTGAACCATTGCCTTTTAAAACAGAAAACTTGATATTTTATTATTTCCCCCTACTCCTGAAATACTTTTCTTCTTCTTTAAATGGGGCTGTCTCTGGGAATTGCACAGAGATGCACAAGGAATGCACAAAGCAAGTAACGGTGTAACGCAAGAGTGCGTTTCACCCTCCCTTTAAAACATACTAAGGATAGAAAACACATCTTTTAATTTTGGTAAACTTCTTGCTTTAGCTCTGATCATTAGTATTTCACCCAGTTCATTCAGAGATTCAGGAATTCGTTTATCTACAAGGGAGAACAAAATGCTGCAGATGGAGGAGGAAAAAAAAAGGAGGGGAATGTTAGATATGAAACATAATATCCCTCAGGCTAATACGTTACCCAATTGTATTTTCATTAACATTCAATACTTCTTCTTTTAACTTGCAACTTGTATGGCCTGTATATTAAGGCACCGAATTATCCTGCCATACTGAGGATTATTTAAGCAATCCCAGTAAGTAGGTCAGGCAGTCATTTACTTGTGGTTTATTAGCGGGTGCTAAAAGAAAAGAGCAACACTGCTATTTGTTAGATGAACAGCCAGACCCAAATGGTTGGGCCAGAAAAAGCCATTAGTTGAGAAAGTGTTCGTTAAGATTTCAGCGTAGAGAAAAGCGTGGCAAGATCCTTGCATGCCACGCGAATGTGTGTAGCGAGCAAACACAACCCAAGCAGCTTCTTCTGCACAGCGTCAGGAGAAGCAATGCAGAGGGGAGCTCTGTGGGACCCAGGGCAGCGAGGTGGAGGAGGCGCTTGGTCTCGTGCAGCTGGATGGGACCGAGGGTTCCCCCAACCGTGGTAACAGCCCAGAAGCTGGCCCTGAAGAAAAACAAGAAGAGGATCTCAGCCACATTTGTCTATAATCACAAGGAGGAGCCATTCAGTTAGGATTTCAACACACCTAAGTCAAGAACAACCTTGTCCTCAGGAAACTAGAATAGCCTTCTGGCACCAGACCTCAGGTATTTACTTGTGACCTCATCTCCCAGTGCTCCCACTGGGAATTCTCCCCAGTAGTGGAATGCATCCAATGAATTTTAAAGAGAAGGTACTGGGTTTGCTGCGTGGCTGCAGGTGAATCTGTAAGGCCAGCACCAAGCGTTGAGAAGACACTAACTGAATGGCACAGAAGGGGTGAAAAGGGCAAAGATCTGGTCTTAAAGCTGTCGGATGAAAGCCCAAACACTTACCCTTCCTTCTGAAAGCAGCATCACGGGCATACTCTGTGGTGAGGGATTTTCATGGGTTTGGATAAAGATGAGGGTAACGTCCTGCCTGTGCATCATCATCCCTCAAAATGGTCCCAGTCACCCAAAATGGGCAGTTGTGATGTTCATAAAGGAGGTAAATGGCAACGTTCTCCTGCCTCGGCTATTTTACAGCAGTGCTGCTGCGCCTGGGCTGTGGCAGTGACCCAAAAGATGTGCTGATGTTGGCCTCAAGAGCTTCCTTGAATGGTCGCTCTCAATTATAGTTTGTCTTTGCCTTGACTTAGAAACTTTGCTCCTTAAGAACAAGTTTTATTGATGACCCCAGCTCTAGCTGACCTTCCCCAGTGCAGGAGACTGGTTTCAAAAGTTCAGCTTCCTTTTCCCCTGTTCCTTCCCTTTTTTTTTCCCATAACCTCTGAAGTAAAAACATCATTCCTTTTCCAAATCACTGCTAGAGGGTTTTATGGGAGGCTTAACTTTCCAAAGGAGCCCATAGAAATCAGAAAGAGGGGTTTATTAACAGCTAATTAAAAATATTTACACAAGTACGGAGAGCAAGTAAGGCAGTTGTGTTGCTCTGCTATAGAGAAGAGAGAGTTTGGGGCAGTGAGCAAGAAGAAATGGGTGTCCAGAAGGTTGATACTGGGACAGTTCCTGGTCTCTGTTTGGTTCTCAGTTTCGTAAGTTTGTAGCTTGTGGTGGATCATGGGATGGTCCTGTTAAATACTGGTGAATATTAAGCAGTTAGGGAACACATTTTTTAACATATTCCAAGGACCAGCTTTCACAGAAGGCAGCAAGTCTCCGCTCTTCAGAGCATCAGGAAACTTTGGGCAAATGCGTGCACACAGGCACCCTCATTTTTAAGGGTTTGGGAAAATGAGTCTAAATTCCAAATATGAACTGAAACTTAATAAATTAGGGTTGTACCAGCTGGAGGGGGGAATCACATTTCATCAGAAATTCATTTTCAAGAAAAGTCTTGGATCCTTCTCTGGCAGCTGTCTTGTGACTGAAGAGTCTGTTAGCCCAGACACCTCACAAAGCCTTGTAAGCAGCGGCATCGGTGTCTCCCCTTCAGGTAACCAGGAATCATCCCTTCAGGACACCATCCATCACAGCCCATCAGACAGTCCAGAAGCCAGCAGAGATTGCCCAGCACCAACAGTTGTTTCCTGAGGAACACTCTGCAGTCAATGGGCAATCGTAGTGGCTGAAGTTCATGGATAGTCCTAAGTCACAGCCCCATGAAGAGCACACACTTCATGTGACATCCTTCAGGCGGCACAAGCCCAGGCTGCTGCTCCATTGCTTTCTCAAAATTCCCAACCTACCTTCACTGCTGGCAGCTGTGGCCACTCTATCTGGTCCCAGCGCTGCTGCCAGGAGGATACTGACCAACCAACCAAAACAAGAAATACAGGCACTCTCACCGTGCTGGAGGCAGCATGACCTGCAGGCCCTACTGTTGCCTTGAAACGGCTCCAAGCACTGAGGAGGGCCGACAGAAAAACTCACGGTTCTCAGTTCTCTTTGAGATGGTAGAGGGAGATGATGGAGCCAAAGCAGGCAGGCAAAGCTTTCGCCAAAAGTAAAGAATAAGGCCATTAAAGAACATGTATGGGCCTGCCATGATGTTTAAGCATGTCAGTACTTCCATGGTCAAGAGAATCAGAGAGTGATGACCCAAAAGGTCAGTGTTGACCACAGGAAGTCACAAAACTAATGCAGCCACCCAGCTTTGTACAGGGTACACAAACTATCCAGGCCCCAGAGAGTCAGCGGGCATCAGGCATTGCGAGGGATGAATCACCTTTCTTCACAATTCTCTCCTAAAATCGGAGGATTAGGAGTGGAATCCTAAACAAGACTGCAAACAGCAAGAGAGCAAACAAGGATCCAGCAATCCCTTGTCTGAAAACAAGCTCGTCTCTGTGCTGCCCCCGCAAAAGGCGCTGCCCAGACTGTCCGGTGGACCTACTGTCTCACCACAAGACGTTACGGAGACACGCGCAGTCCGTTCAGAGAGTCCCTCCGCAGAACTCCACTGCAGGAAACCTGCTGCATCCAAAGAAACTGAAAATTCAAATCAAAATCAAAATCATCCTACCCACAAGATACGACAAAACTCTGCAGGAGATGAACAGCCAGGCAAGGCAGGAGGATTTTGCTCTATCACAAATCGCTAAATTACTGGCTGATGACCGGGGGACTTCCCGTTCCCCCTCACAGCAGAGGACCACGGGCTGGACCACACTCTGGCAGAACGACTCAGCAGTCTGGCTCTCAGTCAGCAGCTATGAAATGCTGCTGAAAAACGCACCAAAAGTAGAACCTCTGTAACTTGATCCGGTAAATACCACTGACTCGTACTTTAAGCAAACATATTTTTCTGCCTTGAGTAAACAAATGCATGAGGGAAAACTGAACAGCTAAGAGAGGTTTCTTCTTTTTTTTTTTTTTTCTTTTTTATGTCTAGTTTAAGTAACAGATAGATTGCTTCTAGACTGATGACTTTGCAATCAGGAGGGGCCATTTGGCTTATAAAAGCTTAATTAACAGGGACCATAATTAGACCGCTGCTGCTTGCTTGTCAAATATGGTTGTCATCTAAAGCTTCAGCCCCCACACAAAGCAACTGGAAGATGCAAACCGGAAAGTCTCTGCATTTCTATGGGAACGCAGAAGGTATCACCTCAGCCTCACGAGTGTCGCCGCACCTGAGGAGCACCGGACAGACGGAGCAGCTCTGAGAGACAATGGCTGGAGGGAGAGGGCATCTGTGGGGCAAGGATGCGTGCGACCAGCCAGCCCTTCCCCACCAGCCCTGCTTGCTATGCCTGACAGGACCTGGATGGCAAGGAGAAAAGCCTAGAGAACAGGTTAGTGGTTATTATGGGGTGCAACAGGCCTGGCAGACTGGGGACCGTATACGGACTGCAGCCTCACAAAGGAACTGATGCAGGAGAGGATCTTGTGTGCTGGAATTTTGGAGTTTAGCATTAAGCTTCATTTGTGACCAAAATATCACTTTAAGCAGGTTTTAACTTTTTTCTTTTCTTTCTTTCTTTCTTTCTTTTTTTTCTTTTTTTTTTTTTTTTTTTTTTTTTTTTTTTTGTTAAGCTTCTATATTTTAACTATTCAGTGTGTCTATAGTTTCTGGACAAAAAAGGAGGGCGGAAGCCAAGAGCATACCTCTATCAGGTATTAGGTGCTACTGTGGAAAACCAAAGCAGATTGATATTATTTGACCATAAAGGAAAGCCGGCCCAGACCCACCAGGGAGCTGTAACAAAGAACAAGTTCTGCTGTCAGCCGTGCAGTCCTTCAAAGGGGTTGCTCTTACAAACCATCTCTGCTGCTTTCTTGCGGAGATGAGCGCACTTCCAAAAGCAGAGCTGGACTGGAAGAAGGACGATTATTCTTCTGTGCTTCCCCATTGCAGCACAGGAGCTGTTTCAAAGCGAAGAAGCAACGTGCTATACTTCTGAGGCGGCTGAGGAAAACCTTCTCGGTTTGCTGTTGAGGTGCACGACTCCCTCTGCCCTCAGCACAGGCAGCAGCATCTCTGGCAGCTGGGCCATGCACACAGTGCCCTTCGTGCCCATCTCGAGCCTGCAATTCTGCAGTGGGTGCATAAGGCAGAGCCTATCAGCCTCATTAGACACGTAACAAGGCGTTGCTCTTACCCTCAAGGTCCTCAGCGAAACCAGGTCCTTCCCACTGCCTTCAGCCTTCCCTGAAAAATGACAAGCTGTGTACATCCTGCAACGCCGGCTCTTCCCTACCAGCTCCCCTGCCGTGGTGCCTGCAGAGCTGAACCCAGCAGCCTCTTCTGGGGACTAAGCGTTCATCAGCTGCTGGCAGCCAGCAAGGGGTTATTTTTTCCAGGGTAACTGGGATGTGAGGAAGGCTGCATTGATAAACTGGGCTCTGACTCCCTGAGAGAGAGCAGCCACTCTGCTCGAGGCAGGTCAGGGCGCCTTGACCTTTCACGCTGGCAGGCATCTGCTGGAGAAGCAGCTTTCTGACAGGATGGTACAAAGCAATTCTGGGAGCAGAACAAGTACCAAGTTCCTCTTCTGTGAAAAATCACTGAGGAGAAAAGCCAGGATCTCCTTAAAAGAAAAAGGAGCTTGCTGTCAATATTCAGAAGATTCAAGAAAGCTTCCCCTACTGTCAGATGTTCTCTTGAGTTCAGGTAATAGGAGTGAGGAAGGACAGCAAAGCATGGAAAGGAGAAGCAAGAATCATTTGTTTTCAGTATGTGGACATGCGCAAGCATCTACTCTGATCACTCCATCCATGTTCTCACTAACCCTGAACACGGAAACTCCTTGTTTATCCTGGTGATTGCTGAAGGAGTGTCTCCGTTCCTCTCCACCTCCCCTCTGAGGCATCTCAGAGTTCTTCAAAGAAGTAAAAGGGTTTCCAGTTGAGTGACTGGCCTTCAGCTACAGACTCAGAGCCCGGAACCCTGTGAGCCAGGCCTGCCCTTGGTCTCGAAGCACAGCCTGCTGCTTTGCCAACATTTCACTGACGCAGCAGCTGCACACTGGGGACTCCTTCCTCCTGCTGGTAAAACCGTACCCTCCCACAGACCTGATCCACATCTTCAGATCCGCGGAGATTTCAACAAAGATGAAATTGCCTAATCAGCCTTTGTTTGGCAAGCCCTGTCACCTGCACTGCTGCCACCGTGGGCACCTCTGTCCAGAGACAGAGAAGGGATGTCAAAAAGTCAGAGCAAATGAATAACCTCTGTGGGCATGATCTGCAGCTGCACTTGAGGAGCGATAGTCTCCAGACTGCAGCTTTGATACTTTTCCTTCTAGATGGTCTGAACAAGAAATTTCTGTCTTCTAATAAAACTAAATAACTTTTACCCCAGCTCAGCTAGAAAGCTGGATGCAAGTTTGTTCTTCCTCTGAATAAAGGGAAAGGAGGGGAATGTGAAAGGCTGCATTTCGGGAGGACCTTTTCCTTCATGGCAATGTGCTTTTAAACACTCCTGAGCCACACAGCAAACCTGCGGGGTAGATTTCATGGACTTCCTGATAGGTATAAAAAAGGGGAGTAGACAGACAATGAGCTAGCAGAGGGAGACAGGAGATGAGTGAAATGTTTCGCACCCAGAACTAGAATAGCGTTGAGGGATACGTCATCCCAGTCCTTCCCTAACCTCTAATTTTCAGCAGGAAGGTTTGTGTTTTCACAGAGCTTCCTCTGTAAGCTGCTCGCCAACTGCTAGCACAAAGTGGAAAAGCAGACAGACAGCTTTGGAGACTGACCACGAGGAAGGTGACTTCTGCAGAAAAACAGAGAACAGGCAGGCACACCTAGAACACTTTATGTCCCCAGTTTTGGGGTTGGTCTGATCTCATTGTTCTGCCATCAGGAGCATTAGCCCCGCTCACCAGGCTCAGAGCCTGCCAACCTGCCTCTTACATCTGCCACTCTGCAGTTTTCACACCAAGGGCAAAGTCATCAGGATGGAGCCCATAAAGGAGCAAGAAACCCATTTCAAGCCCAAACCCCCTTGTTGCTAAGGCAAAGCCAGTCCAGATGTCTTGGTAATTCCTCACCTCCTGTCTGAAAAGATGCCTACAGCCAAAATTTCCACCCCTTGCCTTCCACTCAGCCTCCCTGAGTAACAGTCTTTCCAAAGCTTAGAACAGAGACATCGAGCCACCTCTGAACACATCCACAAGAGCAGCCAGATGTTTTTTTTCCAAACTTCAGTTCTAGACAGAGCTGAAAGGAGAGTGGAAAGGCCATTTCCAGTGACATTACAGTCACAGGGCAGCAGGTCAGTTGTGACAGCTCCCAAAGTAACGACAGCGGAGGCAGATTTATTGCAATGCTCTTTGGAGTCCAGCGAGGCTATCATGGTTAAGGAGGGGATGTTATCAAAGCCATAATTCCGTTGCACTGAGATGCACTTTCTTATCACAGGCCCACTGAGTGGAAGCCTCAAAAGTGAGCACAGACAAATGATCTATTTTTCTCTCCACTCTAAGCAACCACAGTAACTCATTAGCTATCCCAGAGACTCTTGCAGAACCCACCATTGCACAAACAAAACAGCCAGCTGGGCGTTATGTCCAAAATCTTCAAAAGCAGCTCGAGGCAGCGCCCACTCGGTGACGATTTACAGCGGTCTCTAATTACAGAAACTGCTCTCCATCAGCCTCAGCTGGGCGCCTTAAACGGCGGGTGAAAACCCGAGGGAGAGTCACAGAAATGCCACCTCTACCTCTGAATTTGCCTTGGTCCTTCAAGAAGCTCTCCTGGGGCTGAGGCACTACTCTTCTAGGGTCAGGGTCCCGTGAACTGGAGTGACGCTCCGGTCGGCAGAACTGCAGGGGGGGCACAGCCAAGGAGCTGCTTTGCACCTGTGGAGTGGGATCACCACGGAAACACCGAGGTCGGGGGATGTCTTTCAGCCTCAAATAAAACCATAGTGGTTTTGCCCACATCACTGATAGCTGGTTCTGCATCCAAACGCCTGACAAAAATTGGCTGGCTTTTAAAGAGAATTTTTTCTGGCTTCCTTCCAATGTGGTCTCAAAGGCCCTCCATAAGATGCTGAGCTCCAGCGTAACAGAGATGCAAGAAAAAGAGTGCTCAGTAGTTGCACCCTAAGTCCTGAGCCATTTTCCTTTGCTGCAGGTGTTGATGTTTCACCTAGTCCAAGCTTACTTCAGCTCATACGTTCTATTCTTCCCCAAAACAGATGAATGAAGCAGACAAGGACAGAACTTGTTTAACTCCTCATCCTTCCCTCCCCTAAATTAACCCCTTGCATGCTTCCGAAATGTGTAATCACATGGTCAAGACAAGCTTTGCCCTTTCTGAGCAAGCCATGAACTCCACTGTGCTTAATGGGAATGCTGCAGAGGTGCACTCAACTGATTTTCTGTCACTTGACAAAACATTTTGTTCCATTTTTCTAATTTTTAATTTTTTTTTTTTTCCGGGAGAGGAAAAATTCTATGCCAGCCCTGGGACATGAAGTTAAAATTACAAGCACACAGGTTACTCTCCTCACCGCAGCACTGCTGGGTAAAGCAGCCTCCCTTTACAATAGCTGGAGCTCGAGGTATCCCCAGAGAAAACAGAATGTGGTGCTTGATTTACTGCCCTTCCCGGGGGATTCCCTCGAGGTTTCTGTCAGAGGGGATTCAGGATTCCGCATGGTTCCCATGCTCGCTGTGCGGTAACTGTGGTACTGATGGAGCATAAAAGGGACGACTGTCCCACGTATTAAAAAGCAGCTGCACCTGAGAACCACCCTCCCTCCGGAGAAACCCAGAGGCCCTGCCCGGCTCTGGCAGGAGAGGGAGGAGGATGAACACCCACAGATCTCTCCAACATAACCAACAGCAGTGAGGAGAAGAAATTACCGTTTGGTTCTACAACCAGATAACAAGCAGAACAGAGTCAGTGCATGAAAATCTGCCAACAGAAATAGGAAACACGCACATTCTGGGGTCCTTTTCCCCCCTTTTGTTGCCCTCTGGATCATTTTAGAAACCGACACTATTTTTTCCAGGCGCAAGATAATCAAGACAGGTATATATATATACAGACAAATGACGCCTCGGCCAGCACAGTCTGGTGGAATTGGATCAGATCAGACCCTCCAGAAATTTTCCATGATGCTGTACTTTTAGAAAAACAAACAACAAAAACTTTTTCAGTAAGAAATCTTGCAAGGTGAAAAAATGAGGTTTTGTTCTACCCCTTGAAATGAACCATCCCATTGCTGTTCACGTGGCTGGAGACTCTGTCCAGCAGCAGAACTGCAAGTACCAGCATTTTGGATTTAGAAACCTGCAGTGGACGAATGAAACTCCTTCCTCCCTTATAAGAGCCACAGTCTGGGCAACCCAGAGGGACTGCAGAGCAGAACCTGGCCCACTGCGATTTACCGCGGGTCTGTAGATAAACACAGTACGTCATTTCTCTCAGCAGCCACTCGGGATTAGATCGGCTGGAACTACCACCTCTACTTTGCCCTTTAGGGAGTCTGTACGGGGAGGAAAAGTCTTGCTGTGAAAGGGAGAGAAGTGAGAGGTGTGGAAGCATGGCACTCATCCCGAACTAGGAGCCTTCCTTGTTGGGATGACAGAAGAAAATGCAAAATCCCTGCGAGTATCACAAATCTCTGAATGACAACAGAACTTTGGGAAGAGAGTAACAACTCCTCCCTCAAAGCATGAAAACAACGGAGATCAACTCACCTTCGAACCACAGAATCACAGAATGGTTTGGGTGGGAAGGGACCTTCCAGGCTCATCCAGCCCAACCCCCTGCAGGGAGCAGGGACATCTGCAACCAGAGCAGGGTGCTCAGAGCCCCAACGGCCAACCTGACCTGGGATGGTGCCAGGGATGGGGCTTCTCCCACCTCTCTCGGCAACCTGGGCCAGGGTCTCACCACCCTCAGCATGAAACATGTCTTTCTTCTCTCTGGTCTGAATCTCCCTCTGTCATTTGAACCCATCACGCCTTGTCCTGTCCCAACAGCCCCTGCTGAACAGCCCCTCCCCAGCTTTCGGACAGCCCCCTTGAAGCACTGACAGGCCGCACTAAGGTCTCCCCGGAGCCTTCTCTGCTCCAGGCTGAACACCCCCAACTCTCTCCCCTCTCCTCCCAGCAGAGGGGTTCCACCCTCAGGTCATTCCCGTAGCCTCCTCTGGCCCCGCTCCAGCAGGTCCATGTCCTTCTTCTGCTGAGATGGTTCATACTTGCAAGCTCTCAATGGTTTTGCACAGCATCCTTCATATAAACTGGGTCTGAAGTAAGCGAGCAGACACAGAGAAACAAGAAAGAAAACCCAACCAACCGAACTTCAGTTGAAAAGGAAGGAGATGGATTCAGATAGAATTTGAGAGGAAATGAAGGAGCCTGTTTCAGAGCTGACCTGGAAGGTGTAAATCATGGACAGACTGTGGTCCAGCTGGTCATCTGCTCTATGCATAGTTCCTACACACTTAAAGGTAAGCAGAGAGAGTCCAGCTCTTGGATATCACAGAATCATTTCAGCTGGAATAAGCTCATCAAGTCCAACTGTTCCCCCAGCACTGCCAGGACACCCCTAAATCACGTCCCTCAGCACCACATCAACATGCACATATATACATATACACATACATATATGTGCTACTGCAAATCCATAAGCAATTTTAAAAGCATCCAGAAGACAGCACTGCATTCTGGAAAGCAGAAAGAAAAGGAGGAAAAAAATAGCTATTTTTTTCCTATTTCTTGATACCTTTCAGTGCATTTGCATAATATGTAACATAGTGGGATCCTGCTGTGATTGGGCTGTGTCCGTGACACGGAAAGAGCAGTGACAGCCTTACTGAAGTTAGTAAACTCATAATGACTTCAAAGGGCTTTGCCTCAAGGCAGCGAGCAGTTGCTGGAGCCTGTTTTTCTTCATATCCCAACCTTTGTTTTCTGTACAAATATCACCTTCCTTCTACCGGTCCCTCTTGCGTGGAGACGGGTCACTCGACAGACAGACACTGGTGGGGGAAGGCAGAAGCAAAGCTGCATTGGCCTGGTCCCACAGCAGTGCTCCTCGCCGAGGACAGTAACTGCGGCACTCGCCCAAGGACTGGCAGAATCTAACTGTCAACAAACAAAACTAATCTCAGAGATGAGGGGGGCTGGACGGGTTTCCACTGCAATCCAGCTGGAGTCCAAATGCTCTGGGAGCTGTTGAGAAACTCTGCGTCTTTAGCAAAAATAAAACACAGAGTTCTTTGCAAATGAATTCTGACGGTTCCTTCCTGCAGTGCAACTCTTCAGCATTTATTCTCCTAACCCTTTTCTCTCCCTCTACAACTTGTGTGACTTTGTGGAATTGTGTCCCTTGTCTGAGAAACAGAATCTTATATTGTTCTAATCGCCTCCTATTTTTTTGGGAGGGGGAAAAAGGAATGGAGATGAATATTGTTTCATTTGCTTCCATCTGCTCACGCGTTAGCAGGAGGTGATAAACCAGGGACCCACGCTGAGGAAATCTTCCCTTTCACCATGCAGGAATTTTCTGGAGGAAAGAAGGGTTTGCTCCCTGAGCAGGGACAGCATTAGGAGATGGGACAGTCTCTTCCCCATGCATCAAGAATTTGGGGTTCTGGGTGCCTTCTCCAGCCTTCCTAACAGAAAAAAATCCAGTTATTAGAATCACAGAATCGTTTGGATTGAAGAGATCACGAGTCCAACCGTTCCCCCAGCACTGCCAGGTCCCCACTGACCCCTGTCCCTCAGCACCACCTCCACACGGCTGGGAAACCCCTCCAGGGATGGGGACTCCACCACTGCCCTGGGCAGCCTGGGCCAGGCCTGGACCAACCCCAATGGGGAAGAAATGGTTCCTGACTTCCAAAAGAGAGAGCACTTCGAGAGAGCACCTATTCCTGGTTAGCACCCAGCCCGCTTCTCTCTTTTTGGTTTGGATGTAGCCTGAAGTGCACCATGGGACTGACCACGACACTGAGTGACTGAGGTTCCTGGATAAGATGATACGGAATTCTTTGTATTTGAGGGACACACACACCCCCCCTCCCCAAAACAGGCCTTATGTAAAGCTCTGCAGATACTGATCAGCCCATTGTAAAACTGAAGGAAAGGTCTGATGTGGATGTATGTTAGTGGAGACAATCTGCCATGCTGCAGGCAGTGAGCCGAGCCGTTACCCCCATTCCTCCTGCTCCCTGCCCCGCACTAGAGCCACGGCAGAGACCCCTGCAGTAAGAAGGGAACACGAGCCTCCGTGATTTATAAATAATGATCTGTGAGCACAAAGGTGTCGCTTGCTGTAGGGCTTCTGGAGCTGTTTGTAAATCACTCAGGCTGCACTCTGGCAGCTCATGGCATCAGCAGATCTCCTCGCATGAATGACAGACATCCACTTCCACAGAGGAGCCCATCCATCACCCACTAGTGGCCACCTGCTACCAAGAACACGTACATTTTTGATACATTGGTAAGATTTTGGTAGGAAAGGTCTTTAATTTTATTCCTATGTACATTCATTTGCGATGTTCAGCTTTGGGTTTGGAATCGTCACTGAGAACTGACCTGTGCCATCAGCCAGAGGTGACAGCACATCGATCGCGATGGCAGCGCCTCACAGCACGTCCAGCGAGGCACCACGGCTGCTGCACAAGGCCGCGCTCCTGCCCAGATGGAAGGGATTGAGCCTCTCAGGGGTGTCACAGGAAGATATTTCCTCACCCAGAGGAAACAAGTTCTTTATGTCCCGTGTCCACAGGGAAGTGTTGTTTGCAGCATTGAGACCTGTCACCCCTTTGCACAACAACATTTCTTCTCAATAGTAAAAGCAACAGCTACAGAGCATCTGCTCACTGCCAACTGAAGATAAAACCTCACCAGAAATGAACCATCAGGCTCCGCACACCAAGGATTTCCCTCTGCTCCCTCCTTGTATTTCGTTATGCCTCCTCACACTTCTTCACCGGGTGACGTCGCTGGGTTCTTAAAATCAGCAGAACCGATGGCAAGGCTTTGAGCATGGTGTTTCCAGTTTGAAATTCCAACAGAAGTTATATATGAGACTCCCAGAACCATTCAGGTTGGAAAAGACCTTTAAGGTCATCGAGTCCAACCCTTCCTCCAGCAGTGCCAGGTCCCCACTGACCCCTGTCCCTCAGCACCACCTCCACACGGCTGGGAAACCCCTCCAGGGATGGGGACTCCACCACTGCCCTGGGCAGCCTGGGACACGCCTGGACAACCCCAACAGGCAAGAAATTGTTCCTCAGAGCCAACCTCAACCTCCCCTGGAACAACTTGAGGCCATTTCCTCTTGTCCTGTAGCTTGTTCCTGGGCAGAAAAGACTGACCTCCCCTGGCTCCAACCTCCTGTCAGGGAGTTGTTGAGAGCGAGAAGGTCTTCCTGGAGCCTCCTTTTCTCCAGGCTCAACCTCCCCCAGGTCCCCCAGCCGCTCCTCATAGGACTTGTGCTCCAGACCCTGCAGCATCTCTGTTGCCCTTCTCTGGACATGCTCCAGCCCCTCAATGTCCTTCTTGGCTTGACAGCCCCAAGCTGACCCCAGCACGTTAGTTCTAGCACAGGACATGGTGTACTTTAAAACACAAAGGTGCCTTATAGCCTGGCAGAGCTGCTGGAGAGCCAGAACATATACAACCCTGCGCTGGGTCTGTGGAAAAGTCCTGCAGAATAAAAGCAAAAGACCCCCAGAGGCCTGCGAGGCTGAGCGAAGCCGTCAAGCGGGTGGCGGACTCGGAATTCCCCATTGCTGCTGTATTTAGGTCAGATTTACGAACCACAGAATAAAGCAGACCCAAAGAACGGCCATACGGGCGTATGGGGACCTACCACTGTTTGCTCAGCTGGAGATGTGTCTTTCTCAGCTTCCCTGAAGGTTTTGCCACAGGGGTGGTTTTGACCTGGGCTCAATTCTGACCCTGCAGCTGTGGGCAGAACGTGGACCGATCCGAAGCCCCAGAGACCGCGACACAGCAGCAGCTCCTACACGTCACTCAGGTTGAAAGCTCAAATTTTATTTTTTAAAATACACCACCCATCACATCAACCTTTTAAGAAGTGCAATTTTTTGGTGAAAAGCGGATGACCAAAAATGTTTGTGATATTGGGACTGTACTGTCATAGTTTCTCTGGGATGTTGAAAATGTAAAACTATGTCCCCAAAGTGGCAAGAGCTACAAAATCAGCAATTCTTGGTGCCAGTTTAGGACCACTGCTTGGGAGTGAAAGACCAGCGCACGCCAAGATGAACCCAGCCATTGCCCAGCACCCCCGCGGAATCTTCCAGCCTGAGGGTAGCCAACAACAGCTCCCCTGCAAAGTCACACAGCCACCACGGATCTGTGAACATGTGACTGAGGGATGTGTTCACACCTTTATGAAATAACGCCTTTGATAATTAACTAGAAAACAAGGCAAGTTCATTATCTGAGACCGTTCGTGGTCTGGGGAGGGCTCCGCCTGGTGTGTATTAATTCGGTAACAAATACCGCTTTAGGAATCGAGACCAATGTTGACACTGCGTGTGGGTGTTTCACAACACAAAACACAGGAAATTTCTGGAATCACGGTTAGTCGGAGCCGGTCGCCGTGTATCTGCTGGGCTCCAGAAGACACACGGGGTCTCAGAATTAACAGAGTAAATTCATTCCTGAAGTGCCCAACCACCATTTGACCACGGTTTGTCCACCCCACTTTCTCATTTTCACAGACAGTGTTTTGGTTTACCGAGTGAGTGAGCTACAGCGGGAAAACGCCGCAATGGGGAGGAACTAACTCACCCAACTGGAGCCACACTGGGAGCTGTGCTTGGTTTTCCCTCTAACTAACTGTTAGGGTTGTGACCACACCAGCAGAGGAAATACAGCTCAGAGGAACAAAACCAACAACCTCTCCGACGCGGCCAGTGCTTTGTCACCAGATCGCTCACCTGCTGAAGCCTGCGGCGGGGACATGCAGAGGGGCTCTGTGTGCTCCCCTTGGAGGGCTCACTCGGAGCTGTGTTAGGACTGACGCCAGCATCCTCCAGTCCCTGAACTCCGGGATGGCTGTAGCCACTCGATCAACACCCAGAGCGACCTGGGGCATCGATAAAACGATATACAGACACTGTTACCAGTACCATCACGGTGTCGATGCTGTTAATCGTCCATTTGGCTTGAAGTGAATCCTTCAGGGGTTCAAAATTTAACTGTAAGAGTCTGTGTTCATCTGCGTTAGTGACGGAGCATGGAGAACCTCAGCTGCAGAGGCAACCTCTTGTCAAATCAATTTGGGTGGAAATTCAGTTTGTTGGCACGCATGCCACTGCCAGGTATTGCTTCACGTGTATAAGTACAGCAAAATAAACCCAGTTCCATGCAAAATTGTATTTTATTAAAAAACTGGAGCATCCTACTACGAGTAAGCCTGAGGATTTGGTGTTCCTGGTGAGCAGCTGCTGAGAGGAAAGATGTTACCTGGAAAACCCCGGCAAACCTTTTCCTCTTCCACAAACGTTCATGGTTACCTTAAAACGAACACAAATAACCTAAAAGCTTCCAGTAAACTTATAAAACTGGGGTTTGAGGACAATCCGTGCTGTGGTCAGCAGATACGAGAACCGTCGAGGGCCCCGTAGGGCGTTCAGGACATCATAAAACTCCTGAACTTCGGGCAGCAGAGCGCTTGCCTTCGAGTGTCCCACCTCCCGCCCATGCAGAGACCTCCAGCAGCTGCCGCAGTAGCGAGTTTTTTTTCCACACAGGCGTTTAATCCGGCCCATGTCTGCCGCGGGCGCTATCGCCCCCGCCACTCCCCGTCTCGCAGCCTCTCCCAGGCCGGGCGGCAGCGAAGCCCCTTTTGTTTCGCGGGGCTCCACCGAGGCGGGCGGCCCCGGCCTGACAGCGCGGGCCCGCCCGCCAACACGCCTAGGGGCACGGAACGGCGGCGAGCGGCGCGGCGCGGCCCCGCTGCCCCGGCCCGGAGGTGCCGTCCCAGCCCCTCCGAGCCGCGGGGGCCATTTTTAAATGGCTCTGTCAGGCGGCGGCGGGGCGGGGGGGGAAGCAGGTGCCGGAGCCCGAGAGCTCCCTGAGGCGCTCAAGTTGCGGCCTCCGCGCCCTCAGCCGGGGCAGGGTGAACTGTGGCTCCACAGACCCCAGGGTCAGGGCGGGAAGAGGCACCTAAAGCCCCCGCGGAACCTCTGAGACGATAACACAGCTGCAGCCACTCGCCCCCGCGGCGGGGAGTCCCTCGCATTTAAAGGGCAGCTCCGAGCGGAGGGATCTCTCTGCCGCGTGAGGCGGCCGGCACTTCTTTTCCGCACACACGGCCGGGCGGCCAGAGCCGCGGGGTGGCCCGGGCCTTGTTTTCTCTCGGCTAAATCCCTCCGCCGCGGCGCAGCGCAGCCCCGCGCTGAGCGGTCATGGCAGCCGCGGCCCGCACTGTCCTTCCTCCGCGGGCCAGGCGCGGAGTCTGGCGGGTCACCGCGCTGCCGGTGTGAAGCGGCGCGGGGGGCGGAGGCGGAGAGCGGCGCCGGTTCGGGGGACGGGCTGTGTTTTTGTCCGAGTCGTGTATCCTTCCGCGGCGCCGGGCGTAAGGCAGCCGGTGTCGGCGGTGTCCCTCCGCCGCCGGCAGACCAGGGGCGGGCGGCGTCTCCCCGGACGGGGCGAGGAGGTCGCGGGCTTTGCCGCGAGAAAGAAGAAGAAACTTCGGCGCGCGGTGGCCGGCGCAACGGCCCGCCTGGCTCGGCCGGCCGGCGGAACGACGGCTCCCCGCAGAGAAGAAAAAGGAAGAAGAAGCGGCGGCGCCGGCAGCCGCTCTTGGCCACCGCCCCGCGGGGTCTCTGCGAGGGAGCCCGGGGGACTCTTTCTCGCGGGGCTCGGCGGAGGGATCTCTCGGCGACTCTCCCCGTCACTTCCCCTCTGCACCGCTCGCCCCTCGGCGCCGCCATCTTGGATTTTAATCCGCCATTTTTTTTCCTCCCCCCACTCGGAATTATTTTTTATCACTATCGCTGCTTTTTTTTCCCCTCCGTAGTTTTCCTCCCCCCTCCGCCCCTCCCTCGCTCAGTCTTCGCTTCTCCCCCGCCACCTTCCTCCCCTTTTTCCCCTCGCTCCTTTCCCTTTGATGATTCATTTTCCCCCGGTGGCGGCTGGGGCAGCGGCGGCGAGGGGGGACCCAGCGCGGCAGGCGGCCGGGAGGTGAGTGCGTGTGTCTGGGTGCGCCCCTGGGGGGGGGGGGCGGGCGGTGTCGCGACTCCCGTGGGCCCGGCGAGCGCGGGTGCCCCCGCGCGTGGGAGGCGCCTGTCAGCGGGGGGTGAGCCGGGGGCGCCCGGGGCTGCGCCCCCCGGCTGGGGCGGGCGGGCAGAGCCGCGGGGAAGGGGCGCTCCGCGGCGCGGGGGAGCGCGGCGAGGGAGCGGGCGTGAGGCACCGGGCCCGGTGTCCTGCCGGCGGCCCGGGGGGGTGCTGCCCACCGCGGGCCGGCCGAGGGGCCGCCGGCGTCCCCTCCGCCTCGGGCAGGGTGAGGGCGGCGTCGGCGGCGCTGACAGAGGGACCCCGGCGCTCCAAGGGCGGTTGGCGCGGGGGGAAGAGAGGGGCGGCTGCCGGCGGTGCCGCCTCCCCGCCGCGCCCGGGGGCCGGGGGAGGTGGGGGGGCCGCGGCGGGGGCCGGGGCCGGCTGGCGGCGCCGGCGGGAGGCGAGCCCTAGGGGGCAGCACGGGGCCGGGGAGGCGGCCCGGCCCGGCCCGGCCCCGGCGCCCCTTCCTGCCGGCCGCTCCCCGCGGCGCTGGTCGGCTGGGTTTCGTGCGAGTAGCTCCAGCGAGGGAGGCGTGTTGGTCACCGGCGGGGAAACGGCCCGCGGTGCCGGCAGCGTGAGCTGTCACCGGGGCTTTAACCCGTGTTTGGGCCGCTCGGTTTTGCTGGGCTCGGTTCGGAGTGACCGCTCCGGGCGTGCCGCGGTGAGACCGGAACGCCCGGCGTCGGGCGGGGGCTGTGGTGGTTCGCGGGGCATTGGTGCTTTTGAGGAAGGGGTAGAGCGCGTCTCTGTCCAGCGTCGGTATCTGAAACCTTAAAGTCACGCTGTCTCAAACACGGTGCGGTCTGAAAAAGTAAAGGTGGGGGTGAGAGCAGAGGGTCCGTGGCGTTCGGCTGAGCTGTGTCACGGGCAGTAGGAGAACCTGAAGTGTGTGACTTGGGGTAGTTTTCTGGTGGGTTCAGTTCTGTGCAGGGCGACCCGTGAGGTGTCGGTCTAATCAGAGTGTTTAACGGCGTGACTGGGATGTGTCGGAGGAGGGGGTAACCGATGGGGTTAACCTGTGTTACAGAGTAACTTCCTACCGTGCTGTCCTGTGTCCATAACCTGGTCGCTGTAGCCGTGGGAGCATCCTCCTTTGCTGTCACTGAAAATGAACTTTTATCTGGAGTTCTTTAAGCCTTCCTCCTGGCGAGTGACACTGTGTGAGGAAACCAAGACTGACTCCACTGAAAAATGGGAGTTGGTTGGTTGGTTTGTTTATCATGGAGCCAGTCGGACCCCACAGAAACATCTCTGCTTTACACCCATTTGAGTTGGCAGACTGCAAAATAAGACTTACTGAAATAATTACTAGTGCACTGTTTATTAGCTGGGTAAGGGGGGTGGCACATCCTCGTGTGCTGGGTCCGAAAGGGCTCTGCTGGGAGCACTGTCCTGCCTGCCGGGCTGCACCGTTACTGTGTTGGGCTGGTTGCAGCAGGCAGGTGCCCGGGCGAGCACAGTAAGTGTGAGGTGTGACTATTCTGTGCTGAACGGTGAATCCAGCACCGTGGTTGGAGCACACAGAGCATTTGGGAGCAGTCCCAGCTGACCCCCGCCCTCCTGTAACATTCTCCTGGGCCATGGATTGAGCCAGCGAGGTTCAGACTCCGTCTCCAGGTGACTGCCCTGGTTCGGGCACTGCTCAGCCTACACAGCCGTTCAGCTGGCACAGAGGGTGGGGGGCCTGGGAGGGGCAGGCAGGGCTGCAGGCGGTGTTAGGCTGGTTGAAGCCTTCACTGAATTAGGGGCAATTGGTGCCAGCCGTGCCGGGACTGCCCTGAGCTGCCAGGTTCAGCTAAACCGGTGGAAATCACAGAGCTAAACTGGTAAAACCGCTGATGCTTTTCCTTCCCCTTCCAGTGGTCCTGCCGCTCCTCCAGTGCTGCATCCTCTCTTGCTCCACTGCCCACTGGATCTTTTGCTAAACCTGCTTAGCACATTAAACCAGCAGAAAATGACCTGCTCTCCCCCTCCTTGGGCTTGTGAGGTTAAACTGAGTTATGGAGAGGTCCACTGAGCTCCAGAATTGTTTGTGTGGATTGGCAAGGGGCAGGAAGGTGGGGAGCTTTTGGATTTTCCCTGGGCAAGTCTACTGGACACTGGAAGTGCTGCAGTGAGCTGGGGGAATCATGCAGCCTTTTGGGTGCTTTGCTCAGCTCAGCTTCACCCTGAGAGGGACCTATGGAGGAACCAGGGGGAGAGGAGCAGGGCCAGGAGCTGCTGAAGCGCTTCTCTGCATGTGCGTTTCCTCTCCACCACTCTCCGTACTGTTACGCTGTCGCTTTGGTGCCTGCGTTGTACCTGGATAGGCATGAACCGACACACAGGAGCCGCGTGGCTGCCAAAGGAGCTGGCACAGGAGGAAGCTGGGATGGCCGGTGAGCTCTGCGGGGGGTCAGAGCCCGCATTAGGGTCCGTTTTGGGTTCACGTGTGCGCTCACAAACCTGCATCCTGGGCTGCAGCTCTGCAACAGCTTCCAGTGACCCCAGGCGGTTTTCACAGAGCCTTAGAGCCTCCCAGTGCTGCTGCTAATCCCTGTCCAGTTCTGCACAGAGCTTCTTCTGAGGAGTGACCAGCTGAAAAGAAACACTCAAAACCCAATTTGTTTTGTGTTTCTGCTGGTTTAATTTACTGAACCAGGACAGCCCAGGAGCAAAGAAAGTCAGAAGTAGGTGTGAAATCAGGTGGCTAAAATAAGCATCTGCAGGGGGTGGGCTAAAGGAGCCCTTCCTGGGGACAGCTTTGTCCTGTGGAGGAACTGCAGCCTCGACTCCAGGATCTCTGGAGCCCTGTGAGACCACCGGACCTTCCTGCAGGACACAGCTTGGACTGCAGAGCTGGGCGAAGGTCAACTCCCAAATCCCAGCTCTGTGTCACCTTCTGTGGCTACAAAGACCTCTCTGCCCCTGCAGAAGAACTGGTTGCAGAGTTCTGCAATTTGTCCCAAACTCAGAGCTCTGCTTTTTTAGAGCTGTTGGTAAGGTGGCGTGGATCTTTCCTCTTGATACCATTGATCTTCCAGAAAAGCTGAGCCTGTGGATGTGTCCTGTATGTGCTTTAGGCCACTGTCTTGTTGAGGGAGGCTTTTTGCATGGTTAATTAAAAAAAAAAAAAAAAGGCAAAACCCCAAAACTGGTTTAGAAGTTTGAGTTCTTAAAATCAAGAAACTGTATTTCAGAAGGAGGGTTCTTTGCCTGCCCGTGTGCTGGAGACCAAAGGGCAGAGAAGGATGACTCTGTGGGTTGGGAAACCTCCCCATCCTGGTGTCTTTGCCTGTGTTCTGGAGAGGGATGAACAAAATCCTCTGCCGCTGGTTAGAAGCTGTCCCTGTCCTTTAAGGAATAAATACTGAGCTGCAAAAACTTACGGAAGACTAAAATAAATGACACTTGAGTTTCTTATGGACACCGACGTCTCTGTTAGTGCGGTGTAGGGTTTTGTGCAGTGTCTGTCTCCCCCTCCCAGCCAGACTCTTCTTAACTGCTGGATCTCACAGAGGAGAGCATCAAACCGGGGAGGCTTAGACGGCTTCTGCGACCCATTTGAGCAGCCAAGGAACTCCTTTACACAAATTCACAGGGGTTACTACACTCTGTAGCACAAAAGGCCTCAGGCCTCTCATAGGTGCTGTCAAGTCTGGCTGGGGCCCTTTAATTGCTCCGGTAAACACGCTCTGCTCCGGGGTGAACGAGGCTTTGTCAGATCTCCTGCGATGGCAGCACTAACCACGTCTGCATGTCAGCTGTTGCTCAGGGCTTCCGGCTGTTACCAGCATGCAAATAATTCTCCGACAGCCTGTTAATAGATTTAATACACGTAGAACCAGGTAAATGAAACCCGAGTTCTGTTTTGGGCGTGCAGTGAACTGCCAAACATCTGGAATATAGAGGTGCCAAATGCAATTGAGTGAGGTTTTGATGTTGGAGGAAACATGCCTGAAAAACTACCGTAACAGAACTGTGAAAGGAGGACAGTTAAAGAGAGCTGTGGTGTAATTAAGAGAGGTTCAAAGCAGCAACAGGGATGTTTGCGTTGAAGTAAAAAAGGTCCCTTGGGAGCTGTAGTAGTGCTGGTAAACTTAACGGTACAGATGCACCCAAAGCTGTGAGTGATGATCTGATGGGCAAGCCCTTCAGCAGGAGTTTCTGTGTGAGGTGTGAGTATATTCCATTTTCTTCTTGCCTAGGGAGTTGGTGTTCCTCTCTTCCTTTTCTCCCTCCCTTCCTAAAGGACTCGTCAGCCTGAGTCTGCTATAGAAAGTATTTAGAGCAGATCCCACCTGAAGGTGCGCTGAAGACCCCGGGGTGGTGAGAGCGGGCGTCTCCTGCTCCCTGTTGGCATTAGGAGCTGTGATGGTCCCTGTCTGGTTCTGGCTGTGTTGTGTGCTCGAAGAGGGAGCAGGGGCTGCAGGAGCACATTCCAGCCTTCAAGTTTGGCATTTGGCTGCTACTAGAAAATAAACAGCAGAAGTAGATGGAGACAAAGGTTTCCTTGCTCGTTAGGCTGTTAAGCTCAAGCACAATGATTTTTCACGGGAAGGTTTGCTTGGCTTCACAAATGACTTTCCATTTTGCTTGGGGAGGACTTCTGTTGCCATCTATATCAATATATTTTGCAGCAAAAGCAAGTTTTTTTTCCTGATGCTTGGTATGGTTTGAGTACTCTGTGGCCCCATTCCTCAGTGCTTTCCTCGGTGTTGCACAGTTTCTAGCCCAGGTGGTGCTGGCCCTCCCCAAACCAGCCATCGGAAAGATGAGTTTCCTTCGTACAGAGAGTTCCTTTCTCCAGCCGGCAGCACAGCAAGCTGATAGCTGTCAGCAGCGCTGCCGCAGGGAGAGCTTTTCCTCCGGATGGATGTGTGCCACTGTTCATCTTCCACAGGGCTTCACGGCAGCCCTCCATCCCCTGTGCCGCTCTCAAGCATGGTTCAGCCCTGGTCTGTAACCAGTGAAAGTGTGAGGAGTTTCTGTTGCAGTGCTCCTTGTTACAGTTACAGAAACAGGGAGCGGTGGTTTAGTTAGATTGTACGGGGCCATGCAGCGAGTTGGAGAGGCAGGAAGGGGGAGGTTGAAGAGCGAGTTTGTCACTCAGAACGGCACAGGGTGCCTGTCCCCTGCCAGGAGGGCGGGTGGCGTGTTTAACTGGAAGGCTCTGAGTGGTCAGGAGTTTTTCCTTTTTAAATATATGTTTTGGGTAAGTTCTACAAAGAGAAAAACAGCCTTGTGTTGTCTAGCGCAGGTTTAGGTGCGAGGGTCACAGAATCATCTGGTTGGAAGAGACCTTAAGATCATAGAGTCCAACCGTTCCCCCTTCACTGCCAGGGTCCCTAAACCATGTCCCTCAGCACCACATCCAGATGTCTTTTAAATCCCTCCAGGGAAGGGGACTCCACCACCTCCCTGAGCAACCTGTTCCAATGCTTAATGTCCCCCTGTGTAAAGAAATTTTTCCTGATATCCAACCTAAATCCCCCCTGAACTTTAGGCCATTCCCTCTCGTTCTGTCATTCGTACCATGGGAGAAGAGACTGACCCCACCTCCTACAACCTCCCTTCAGGTAGTTGTAGAGAGCGATAAGGTCTCCTCTGAGCCTCCTCTTCTCCAGACTAAGCAATCGCAGTTCCCTCAGCCGCTCCTCATAAGACTTGTGCTCTAAACTCTTCACCAGCTTTGTTGCCCTTCTCTGAACCCGTTCCAGGACCTCAACGTCCTTCTGGAAGTGAAGAGCCCAAAACTGGACACAGGACTCAAGTTGTGGCCTCCCCCGTGCCCAGTACAGGGGGACAATCCCTGCCCTGCTCCTGCTGGCCACACTAGTGCTGATACAAGCCAGGATGCCGTTGGCCTTCTTGGCCACCCGGGCACCGTGCTGGCTCATGTTCAGCTGGCTGTCAACCAACACCCCCAGGGCCTTTTCTGCTGGGCAGTTTCCACTCCTCCCCAAGCCTGTAACGTTGCAGGGGGTTGTTGTGGCCCAAGTGCGGGACCCAGGACTTGGTCTTGTTGAATTTCATACAATTGGCCTCAGCCCATCGATCTACCCTGTCCAGACCCCTCTGTGGAGCCTCCCGACCTTCAGGCAGATCAACACTACCTCCCAGCTTGGTGTCATCTGTGAACTGACTGAGGGTGCCCTCGATCCCCTCATCCAGACCATTGATAAAGATGTTGAAGAGGACAGGCCCCAACACTGAGCCCTGAGGAACACCTCTGGTGACCGGCCGCCGGCTGGATTGAACTCTACTCCCCACCACTCTCTGGGCCTGGCCATCCAGCCGGTTTTTGATCCAGTGAAGTGTCCACCCACTCAGGCCATGGGCAGCCAGTTTCTGCAGGAGAATGTTATGAGAAACAGTGTCAAAGGCCTCACTAAAGTCCAGGTTAACAACATCCACAGCTCTTCCCTCATCCACTGAGCTGGTCACCTTGTCACAGAAGGAGATCAAGTTGGTCAAACAGAGCCTGCCCTTCATAAATCCATGTTGACTGGGCCTGATCACCTGACTATCCTGTACATGCTGCATGATGACACTCAGGATGATCTGCTCCACGACTTTCCCCGGCACTGAGGTCAGACTGACAGGCCTGTAGTTCCCTGGGTTCTCCTTCCAGCCTTTCTTGTAGATTGGCGTCACATTTGCCAACCTCCAGTCAGCTGGTACCTCCCCCTGTTAGCCAGGACTGTTGGTAAGTGATGGAAAGTGGCTTGGGGATCACCCCTGCCAGCTCCCTCAGAACTCATGGGTGGATCTCGTCCTTTTGGAGGCACTGTGTGAAGGTGGCTGGTCCAACGTGAGGCGAAGTGCCGCGAGTGGGCCTTTCCCTGGCAAGTGTGCAGTCCCCGGTGCTTCCCAAGGGCTGCGTCTGGCCACTTCTGGAGAACGTTATCAGTGTCCAGAGGGACTTTGTGTCCTGGTAGTCAGACTGCTCCATCCCAGCTCTGTTACAGAGCTGGGTTAAAGCTGCTGGGCCAGCAAAACAGACAGTTAAACTTCTAATTGTTGTAAATCTTGAGGTCAAAGTCAGTCCCTCCTGTCACTGGCAGCGAGAGAACTCCTTGTCCGCCAAAACGGTCTCAATTCTTTTTGTGTGCGTGGAGGCAGTAGTTCAGCTTTTCCTTGGTATGATTCTGTTGCACCATGTCAGTAATTTTACTGCCCTTCTGTGACGACTCGTAACGGGTTCTAAGACCTGTCCATCTCTGGATGGTGGTTCCAGCGAGATGTTTGAGCCAGTATGTCTGTTGAGTCACTGGTCTCTGCTGTTTTATACCTCAGTCTTCTGAACCTCAGTAAGTAACGTAGGTGCCAGTCATCTGGCCGGCAATGCTTCTGCAGCTCTGGGTCACTGGATCCCGGGGCTGTCTGACAGCCATCCCGGGTTTCGCTCCTCTGCACCACTTGAACCAGGTTCCCATGGCAGACACTGTTCGAAACCTCCAATAGTTCGTTGTGAGTTCCTTCCCCAGCCGGAGCTGCCTGCTCCCTGCTGCCCCTCCTGTGCCGTGAACAGAGCGTCAACAGGCATTTTAAATTGCAGTAAAAGGGAAAGGCACAGGTTACTGCTGTCTGGGGAGCGGTGGGGAGGAGGAGGAACTGGAACCCAGTAGATGGACCACGAATGCAGAGGTGCCCTGTGAAATCATGGTGTGAACTGGTGTTGGATTGTGTCCTGCAGGTTGCACGGAGCGAGACACGCTGTGTGCAGAAGCACTGCTCCCTTTCTTACACTTATTTCTGCAAAAGGATTGAGGCTGCAGACAAAAACAAGCATGTGCTTTGCTGGCCATTTAGGTACCACAAAGTTTCGGCTTTACTTGTGGCCCCGCTTACTACTGGCCCATTGAGCTGGATTTCTCGTGACTGGCTTTCCGTGACATACCCAGTAGCCTGGGTCCTCTTGATCATCACTGAGCTCTGATTTTTAAATAAAGATCTAACATCTTTTCCCCACCCCCATTCAAAAAATGGCAGTTTCCTGCTTGGTTTGGGTTTTTTAACAGTGTTTGTCTTCAGCTCTGGGAGAGTGTTTGTATAGTGTCGTTCTTTGCCATAGAGTTCCAGATAGGGTACAGATCTTGTTAGGAAGTACAATTTTGATTGGATTTGTATCTGAAAATACTCTGTTGTTGGAGCACAGAGCCATGCATGTGCCTGTAGAAATGTGTGTGTAGTCCAGCTCTTGAAATTGAGTTTAGATCAGGTTTAGATCAGCTTTAGAATTCCATCTTTGCTTCCTGAGGTGGTTGTAAGCAGTAGGACAATACTTTACCTGTGGATATCTGAACCTGCAGCAGGGCCCTGGACATGTAGTGCTAATGAACTGCTTTTTTTCTTCCTAATGTGAACGCACACCACCTGCCTCCACCCTTTCCTGCCTCCCTCCCGCCCCCTCCTCCCCCCGCCTTTTGTTAAAACCGGGATCTTGGAAGCAGTTTCCCAGTAAGTTCTAATAGTGTTTATGTTTTGCTTCCAGTAGGAATTGGAACTGAAATTATTCATCCGCTTCTCCGAGCCTTCTGAAAAGTGACTAAATGCAACTGGGTCAGATTGTCTGTGGGAATGAAGTGGCTGGGAGAATCCAAGAACATGGTGGTGAATGGCAGGAGAAGTGGAAGCAAGTCGTCTAACGACCACACGCAGAGTCAGAGCAAACTGCCGCACGCAGGAAAGGAGAATCCGAAGACCGGCAAAAATGGCGTTGAGAGACGATCAAGCAGATGTACGTACACGCTTGCGGGGCTTTGTGTCGCGGGGGGCTCAGCTGTCAACCTGCAGGTTGGGCTTCTGCCTTGGCTCAGTTGGTGGAGGAGGTCTGCGAGCAGCAGTGGCTCCTGCCAGGATTTGCTGTGTTTGGGTTTGGTGGGTGCCTGAACTCACCTCAGGAATGCGGATCTCCTCAGAGCCAGTCAAAAGTGACAGGAGAATAACTGGGGGTAGATTAATTTTGAACTGGTTTAAGTATGAAATAGGTGATTGGCACTAAGTGAGACATAGAGCGGTCGGATGTGGATGACGTACAACTTGAATTACCAGCCCAACTTTCAGCAAATGCATGTGTAGAATTTTGATTGAAGTCACATATCAATAGACATTATGAACGGTTTCAAGGAACATGGGTTTTATTTTTGCTGTTGGTCTGGGATAAAGGACTAAATCCAAATGCAGAGTAAGCCCTTTATTCAGATTTTGGGAAAACCAGGATTGAATTGTTCATGGCTTCGGGAATTTTAGAGATAGGTGTAACTGAACTGTCTAGTCTAGAAAGCAGCTTTTAGTTGGGGAGGGGGAGAGAGAAAGAAACCAAAATTAATCAAAGACACTGAGAAAATATATTCTAAAATACTTTCTGCATTGGCTGCTACATGAATGAACAAAAGCAGAAGTGACAAATCAGTTGTGCTCCTGCTTCTTGAGATATTTTATCTTCTTCCTTAATTGTTGTATAAGTTTCTCCAGCTGTTGGCCACATGTCCCCAAGCGTAGCTGAGCTTTGTAGCATTCCTCAGCGGTACCTAATTTGTACTCTCTTGTTCGCAGGTAGCGGTGCTTCAGGATTTGAGGGTCAAAGTCGTTACGTGCCTTCCTCCGGAATGTCTGCCAAGGAACTGTGTGAAAACGATGACCTAGCAACTAGTTTGGTTCTTGATCCCTATTTAGGTTTTCAGACACACAAAATGAATACTAGGTAATGTCTCTTTATTTTTCTAGAGAAGTATTGATCTTCGTAGTTGATGTAATCGGAGCAAAACCGGCATTTCTGGCATGTTTACCAAAGTCTGAAAAAAATGGCAATTTGTGAGCAGCTTCCGCTGTTCCAGTGGTGTGGCCTGTCAGGCAAGGGCTGGGGTGCTGGGACAGTGGGCCGGCGTGACACCATCACAGAGCTTTCTGTCAGCCCTTGCGCGTGGCCGTGCTGTGGAACGGTTGTTAACAGACGCTGTTTCCTTGCTCGTAGAGCGAACTAATCCTAAGAGTTAATCCATGAGTCGTTTGAAATGTTTCAAAGGCAGAAGTTACTGTTTGGGGACTTCTCTGGGGTTTTTTCGTGTGGCTGGATGCTGCCTGGTTTTTTTTTCTCTCTCCTTACACTTATGACACCAGGAAAAAGATAGAATTCCTGAGCACCTCAGTGTGGGTGCTGCTTGATCTTAAGTTCTGGCAGACCCAGAGAGGGGGTTGGTGTTTGGAGAGTGCAGCATCCACCTTTCAGAGGAATGCCTGACTTCTTCCTCTCCCTGCTGTGCTCTTGGCTACAATCGCACCTCGTGCCCAAACCAGTGTCTAGGTAGATGCTGTTGCAGTTCAGTTCCAGCAGATCATCGAGCTGAATTCACATGCTGAAAAGACTTTTCTGTGTTGGTGCATGAATGTTAACCGACGGGTTAATTTTCCTGCTTTTTCCTGAGGAAATGGTGGTGTTCAGTAGTTGGAGAAGGTACTTTCATAAAAGTTGTTTTCTGCTGCTATGTTTCCAACACCTAAAATACTTTTTTAATTGCTAATTTGAATCAGAAGACTCCACAAAGGCTGTCATCACATGTTTCTTCCTTCCTCAGACTTGGAGAACAGTTACAGGCGATCTTCAGGGATGATAGTTCATAATCTTGGAGCACTATGGGAAATCCTTAGGTCACGCTACAACTTCTACCAGAAACACATCTGGCCTCTTTCATAATGTCCGATTGAGAGAGTTCCAGTGGTTGGAATGAATTAAAATCAGCATCGGCATAATTCTTGTTCATCTTTTTGGCACAGAACTGACATCTACCTGTTACTGTAGCTGTGACATGTAGATCATCTTCCCTCCGTCGAGCAGCTGTAGATTTCTAGAGATCCTCGATTGCATTGTTGTTGTATGGCTGTGAGGGAGGGTGGGGCAGAGCAAGTGTGAAAAGCCTGGACCGTTTTCATAGTGATGGATTTGGGTGCTGGCATCTGGTATTGCAGTAGAAGTCAAGCTTTACAGCTTACCTTTGGGCATCTTCTGCATCAGTAGGATGAAGCCACAGGAGTTACGTAGTTTGTGTATTAGGGTGCACTTCACGTGGAACAGCCGCATATGATGGCAAGCAGATCTTTCCAGTTCCTTTGTTCTGCTCTGTGTGAAGACGTGCTGTGGAAGCATGTGCCATGTTCTGCTTTGCTGTTGGAAGCATGTAAGAAGGGGTCTGTGTTTTCACAACCAGCAGCCCAGCGAAAGTTAACGGCCACTTACCAAAGCTGTCCTTCACCTTTGGAAGCCAAGTCTATATTTCTGTGTGTACAAGCGTCTTCTATGTAAGCATTCTCTGTACTTCATTTATTCCTTTAGCTGAGGAGTTCAAGACCTGCTTTGCCCAGAGGATGTTGATTAGAGAGAAAAAACCTCGTAATGTTCTAGTAAAATACCTGGATTATTGTTGGAAAAATCTTTGTTTTCCATCTTCTTTATTACTGATTTTACAGTAGTGACAAGAACGTGACTGCTATTTTTCTTTCTGGGGGCCGTAAAAATAAAGTCCTGCCATTCCTGAATGCCCTCCATTTGGGAGCTGGGCTGGTCCCTCTGTAAGCTGTCAGGTCGGTCATGTCTGGAAGAGCTGGAGACTATTCTCAGAAGATTGCAGGTTAGATCCCCCAATGAGGTTGTCCTTGTTCCTCTGAAATACCTTCTTGTCATCAGAGGTGTGATGGACAGCATAAAATGTAGATCTGGAAATACCTTCAGTGGCTTTACCCGAAAGTAACTTTTTTTCATTCTCTTGGATTTCCAAGAAAAAGCAGGTGGTTTTCAGAGCTTTTGGCCCTCTCTACAGGCCCTGTGGTCATTATTCATCAAATTGGTAGCTCTTACCTTGACAAAACAGCAGGTTAGCAGTTAATAAAAAAACCCAAGTCATACGTTAGGAGGTATAATCTTATCAAGCAGAGCTGTTCTAAGAGGTTTTGTTGCGTCTTGTAGAAATCCTGTTACATCGGACCTTTTTTTTACTGTTGTTGCTGTGCCAAAAGCTCTCCTGGCTTGGTCTGGCGTGCCTGTCCTCTGTGAAAATCAAGCTGATCTCCCAGCAGTTGCTGCCTGGGCTGCCGGTTTTCTGACACTAGAGATTAAAACTGGCCCTTGTGAAAAGCCACGTGAGCTCTTTCTCCTCTGCCCATCTCTTTGTCAGAGGCCTTTCCTGGGCCAAGCGCTGCATCTCGAGGTCACGTGCCTTAATGGCTGCTCCACTCATTAGCGTTAGAAGTGTTAGCGTTCAAATCCTGAGCCAGACTCCTGGTCACGCTGCTGCTGTTACCAGTCGCTGTTGTTTGCTGGTTCCCAAAGGCACCAGGGCCGTGCTGTGGAATGCTGAGAGCAGTTCCAGTGTCTCTCTAGGTTTGCAGGTGATGTAGGCAGTCACGTGTGTTATGCTCTGTTATAGGAGAATCTGGCGGTGTTTCCTTACTCCCTATTGGTGCTGTCAGGGAAGTTCCTAACTGGTGTGTGGTGTGAGCGGTTTTGTCCGATAAAGTGAGTCTAGAGGACCAAGCTGCAAGAATTTCTGTTTTCCATAGTAAGTGTGAAGTGTTTGGGGCTGGTGTGTGGGAAGTTGGTTTCTCTCAACATGGCACCAAGAGCAGTTGTTGGCCTCAGTGTACACCACCGGTCGTTCCTGAACTTGGCAGGGTACGTCACTCTTTGTCCCTTAGAGTCACTGTTGAGCGATACAAATGGCAAAGCAGGTCCATGTCATTGAATTCATGCGTCTGTGCTGAATCTCTCCTGCACTCCTCAGCTCATTTCAGTCTGATAATTAAAGGGCTCAGTGTTAGTCTTGAACAGGGTTTGGAGGTAGAACGAGTTATGTGGCTTCTGCTAGGTGAGGTTACGTGGCCATGGAGTTCACCTCCAGTGCTGTGAAGGTGCTGGCTTGGAGGTACACATCTCTTAGGCAGTGACATCCTGAAGCTTTTCCGTTCTTCAGACCTCAGTGTCTCTGTACTTTCCAAAATGAGTTTGTTTGACTTCTGCGTAAAATCTGCTTTCTCCATTTTTTAATTTATTTTTGCTGATAACTTAATTTGGTGAAGTCCTTCAGCTTGCTTCTGGTTGTCTTCCTTCACTGTGTGTAATCTCGCACAGTGATTACATTGCAACTAATTGCTTTGCTGCTGCTGAACGTTTTGGATTTAAAATAAGAATCACAACCAAAAAAAAATCCTCAAACAAGAAAACACCCCCCTCCCTCCCCCAAACCAATGGCCCCCACCTTACTCTTACACAGTTTTTCTAGTTGCACCTTTTACTTCAATAAGGAGTGTTCTATCTCCAAAAGATGGCGTGGCTGGTGCCCAGTAGTCGTGGCAACTACTAAATTAAAGGTACTATGTGGAGTGTTAGAATAGGAGTGAAGTGTCAGGGGGTTTTTGCGACCCCCATATTTATTTTAAAAGGCATTTATTTGCTAACCACATTAAGGAGACTGTAATTATGAGGCTGTTAGAATTTTCTTGACTTCTATTCTAGGCTGTATGGGCGTTTTGACCCCAGTGGTGCCTGTAAACTTCCAGTTCAGGGAGTTTCAGTCAGGTGGATTATTTTCTTTATTAAAAAAGTTGTTTCAAACTTTGGCCTTTAAAGAATGTGGGTTTGATTCCAGATAACAACACTGGAGATTAAACACAGAATGAGCTGATTTTATATAACTTGTACTACAGGCTTGGGCAGGGGGGAAGCCAAAATGCACGTTAACTAAATCAATTGTTTCCACTTATTGTAAGTAGATGGTTTTCAGCTCCGTGCTTAACGGCCCTGCTGCATCTCTGCTGTCAAGAGGAACAGTAACTTGCTGTCCCTCCATAGGTACTTAAATGAAAATACCATCCAGAGAAAGCGCCCGTTGCTGAGAGGCTGATGGGATGTGTGTTGTGATAACTGTGCTCTTCTGGGCGATCTCTAGTCAGAAGTGAAAGAGGTTTGGAAGTGTAACTCTTCGTCAAGCGCTACATGGAGTTCCATACTGGACCTCTTGCAGCACCAGTTTATCCTTTCTGTTCACACTCCCCGCTCTCGGTGCGGAGGCTGAGTGAGGTACTGTGCTTCTGAACTTACCAGAAACTCTCCTCTAACTTCCTTTGTAGGCAAGGGCATGCATCTCACTGACCTTTGGCTTTATACCTTGGAGTTTCAAGATTCTTTAAGTATTCCTGAGGTAAGAGAAACTTGAGAGAGAGAGAACGCTTTGCGTTCCAAGCCATTTTCCTACGTCTTCCTTACTGAGTCCACCTTGGTTTGCCCTTAACTGGGGTAGGATCCTCTTTAGCTGGTTTTGAAATGGCAATAGCTTTTGGGGATCTTGTTGTCTAGGGAGAAACAAATACTTCCTAGGGAAACGTGAACAGTTTCTGTTCTGCAGCTTACAGGAAGAAGGGCTGTCAGCTTTCTTTAAAGGTACTGTGATAGCTGAGTCTCTCATTCTTCGCTTCTGACAACAGACTGTTTCGCACAGACTCTGTGTTCGGCGAGACCCGACCCCTGAAAGTGTCTGTAGCATGGCTCAAGGAATCTTGCCTGTGAGCGGATTCAAACACCAGAATGTCTTGTCCTGTTTCCATGCTGGAATCTAGTATTGGTCCTGTTCGTAGCAGCAAGCCAGAAGTCTGGCTCAACAATTCTGATGGCAGTCGACTCTGTCTAGGGGCTGGGTGGCAGGCTTGTTGTGTTGGTTTTCCTGTGCCCTTCCTATCTCTCTCCTCTTTGAGCTAGTCTCCTATTGACTGTCACTTAAGCAGTTTCTTTGGCTCAGTCATACATTTACGTTTAGCTGAGGGATCTTTTCAGGCTCTCGTCTTGGTGGTGCTCAAAAACACTCCTGTAGATCCTTCGGCAAACGCCTAGGTTTTTAACGTCGTGTAAATGAGGCAGCCTTGTAACACCAAAATGGTGGTGTTAAGGTTGCTTCTCAAAACCAATGGCTTTTTGGTAGGTAGTGCTGGGAAAGACTAATCAAGAAGCTGACATTTCATGATGCTGCCTGGGAGGAGTGAAGTGTCTATCAGCAGACCCCCACATTGTTAAGGAAGACTCGACTCCTAGGCTTTGCGTGGCGTATTGGCTGCTTCAGTGTCTCAATCAGAAAGTGCCTTTTGAAGTGTATGTGGAGGTACACCCAGTCCTGAGGCTTCCCGAGGAGTCTGGGTGGCAAGCGTTCTGGCTTAGCTCACAGACTTGCTGTGCATTCAGTGCGGTTCACATGTGCGGTTGAGCTGTGAACAGCTCCCTAACGGGTGCTCAGCATGCAAACGTGTCGTTTCCTTTCTTTGATTTGGGAACCCTGAAGTGAAATACTGTACATCATGATGTTGGTTTCCAGCACATTTCCATGTACTTGAGGATACTTCTTGCTTGTTTGGATTCCTGTTTATCTTTTCTCATTATCTCTGTCTTGTCATGGTGTAAAAAATCATCAGTGCAACATTGTGATAGAAGACTGCAGGAGGTCTGTAGTGTTAATTTTCAAAACCCTTGGGTGCCGAGAGTTGTGTTCTTTGAAGAACCCGGTTTCCTGTCCAAGTTTCAAATGCCTGCGTAGAGTGGAACATTCATCTGACCTTTTAATGATTGGGGGGATTGCAAACTCTTCAACCCCTTCCTGTTTCCAGCCACCGTTTTGGCCTTTCAGGAGTTGGCATACGCTAACGATTGTACTTCAGGAATGGCACTACATGAGTTCCTGCTGGCACTTGAAGGAGTTCCACCAGCAATGTGGGATGCCCGAGAACAGGAACCCATAGAAACACCTGCTGAAGGTGACCCATGGAGATCTGCAGGTGACTTCGAAGGCTTGGGGACAGGCTGTGAGCTACGTGAAGTAACTGGTCATGTAGACATCTGTAAGCCTCTGAGAACGGTGCATTGTGAAAGACTTAAAATACGAGCATCCCTTCGGGGGGGGGCTCCCCCCTCTAAGATGTGCTTCTAATTGCCAGAAAATGGGGGGGTTGATTCTTTTGTGTAGTTTGAGTGACACTGTGTAAACTTGGCATCTGCCCTGCCTTTTTTTGCTTTGTTCCTTTTTCAGCTGGTTGTTACTTGGGAGGCTGCTTCCGGTAGCTTGCTTGGACCAAGCTGCCCCTGGAAGATAAAACAAGTGTGATTATGTCTATCAGCACACACATCGCCTGTCTCAGGAGCTGATGCAATTTTGAATGGAATGGGTTTTCCACCTATCTTTGCTCCTGCAGGTCACATACCTAAAAAAAAATGGCACATTTCACCATAAAAAATGTAAGGGAGAGGGCGGTCATTCGTGTAGCCCAGCAGGAGCAGCCATAGCTGAAATGTGGCTCTTTCTGTGGCTCTTCCTCCTGTAGTGTTTGCAGATAAGGATGTGATCAGAATGTTGACCTGTCGTGTTTGTGCATGTCGGTGTGTGTTGTACTTTTCATGAAGCACCTGCATCCAGGTTCTTGCTGGGAAAGCTGTTTCTGGTTGAACAGAAAACAAGAGCGAGTCCTACTCTGAAACGAGTCAGGATCAGATCAGGCTGGATCGTATGAAATGCCCTTAATGACTGAGGAAGCTCTCAGTTATGACTATCAAATCTGGGGTAAAAGTCTTTCTGGTTCGGGGAGAGCTGGGAGATAATCTTCTTGTATCTGACTGGCAAGTCGAGGGAGACACTGCTATGCCACAGAACAAAAGTAACTGCCATCCTGTCTTCCGTAGTCTGAGGGGAGTTTTCTCCCATGGTGAGGTCTCAGCAGCCTGTTCGGCCGTTGGCTTTTGGGGGAGATGGGATGAGCATATTCTGTAATAAAGAACTTGGCTTGAAACTTCTTGGCATGGTACGTACTAAGTGAGCATCTGTTTCTTGACTGACTCTTGCTGTCTTGTTAGATGTTATCCCAGCCAGAAGAAAACTTACCTAAAGTCCTCTCAGAACTACTTCTGTATCTCCTCTGACAGCTCACAGGGTTATGCTGATAATTTCTGCCATTATCAAGATCTAACAGATCACTTAGTCGTGGTATCACAAGGCCGTTTTCCAGATGGAGAGTCCGGGGGAAGGTGTGTAAGCACTGGTGACCTGTGCTGCTGCTCTTGGGAGGCGTCTCTTTTGTCTCAGGGGCATAAACACAGCACTTTGCTTCTGATGAAGGGAATTGAATCCTCATCGTTGTTAGTTATTTCTGATTAAACTCTTAATTAAACTGGTCTACAAGGTGGAATAAAATTGGGATGTGCAGCACTTAAGGTGTTTTGTTTCCTTTGTGCAAGTTGCATAGAAGAAGCAAATCACTTGGTGATCTGAAAAGAAGTTCCTCACAACATTCAAAGATGAGGATAAGCCAAGTGATGTGGTAGTTCAGAAGCCAGGGTGTCAGTGAGGAAGTTGATGAGCTTCCTTCTGCGAGCATTTATTAGCCCTTGTGTACTTTAGTCATCAAATCCAGATTTCGTTTGGTAAGTTCGAGGAAATGAATCAACGTGGTAACACACTTCGAGCAACAAGTAGTGGGTCTTGGTGGTGTGGTTATAATGGAAAGCTGTTACCTCATTCCGTGCCTCCCTCCTACACGGTGTAGCAGGAGGTGCGAGTTGTCAATGGAGCTGCAGAAAACTGTTTCTCCTGACCCTAGAAAATATTGGTCATTGTGAAGAGTCCCCCTGGGGTGTGTCATAGAGTACACACAGCCAACCTTCACCGCAAAGCGGAGCACGTCTGGATCTGTGCTCAGTTGAGCCGATTCTCTGATCCGGTTCTGCCCACTCTGCGCGTGGCAGCTCGGAAACGGGGCTCCTCCTTCTTGGAGGCCTGTAGATTTTTGCTGTAACCAGTGTTTCCCTACTGAGGAGATGAAGGATAGTTTTTCTGAAACCTCAAGCGCTGGGAAGGCAGCAGAATTCTCTGCTAACATACGGAGGTTTATTCTCATATTCTGTCTCCCCGTGATTTTCAGCTACCTGTTTCTGTACCAGTATTTTGGTTTGCTCACACGAACTTGCAGAACTTCAGTCTGCCACCGATGTGTCTTTGCTGTGAGCATTACTGCTTGTAGATACTTCATGTGGAGCCATTGGGAGGTCTGTGTTATGTGAACGCAGCTGTTCAGTCTGCAGCCTACATAAACCCATGGGGTAGATTTGTCAATATAGTGAGGCTTTGGGTTGGACGACGGTTGGTTTGAAATCACTCTTCAAGAGTTGCGCTTTTTTTTTTGTTTAGAGGTTCTTATTCGGCCTTTTCAGTTGCGCTCTCTACTTGTTTGCTCCCTATTTAAATGTAATGTCATATGTGAGGTTGTAAAGGGCTTAATTTAAAATCATACACACACCCCGACCCACGTACAAAGCTGTTGATCCCTTGACACCAGTGTTAACTGGGAAACTCACAGCACCCGCTTCATTTGCTTTTAATGGTAGTGAATTCATTGGAACGGTAACGCTTCTGTTACACTGGTTCGAATCGATGGGCGTGGAAAGCAACGAGATACCATGCTGTGTTGGTTAATCTTTGATATCAGAGAAGTGTTTTATAAATGAGCGGTGCTGCTGGGCAGATGGAAGGGTGTACTGTTGCGAGCAGTGTGCTCAGCCTTACCTTACCTCTGCCGTTACCCCAGGAAATGGGGGGATTGGAGTACGTGGTGGTCAGTTTGTGCTGGCAAAAGAACTCTTTGCTGCGAGTATTTATGAGGAAGAATTGAGAATGTGTAACGGTGGACTAGAATAGCTTTATTCTTCCTTTCAGATTTCGACCTATTAAAGGAAGGCAAGAAGAACTCAAAGAGGTGATTGAACGTTTTAAGAAAGATGAGCACTTAGAAAAAGCCTTCAAGTCCTTGACGTCAGGTGACTGGGCCCGGCACTATTTTCTTAACAAGAACAAAATGCAGGAAAGGTTGTTCAAGGAACATGTAGGTGTATTTGTAATTAATGTGCTTTTTCAGATGGTTGAAAAGCTAAGAAATGTCAGCATTTCCTAGGATGGTAGCAGTAGTCAAGTGACCCACTGCTCTGTTATGTGTGATTTGTTTATTGCTTTTGACCAAAACACCCTTTGTTTTTCAAGCTCCGCTAGCTTCTCCCCTCCTGGTTTTGAGTTAAGTTACCATTGCCTTTTATGGAATGGACATGTGGAAAGGAAAACGCATTTGCCTCTTTTGCTGTTGGCTTAAGTCATAAGCAGAAGAGAGAAGACCTCCTTCCAGGAGATGAGTTTTGAGGGCTTCCTTCTTTGGAAGGGCTTTTTCCCCTCCCCCTGTTTTTGTTTGTTTGTTTTGTGGGGTTTTTCGGTTTGTTTTGGTTTTTTTTTTTTTTTTTACTTACAGCTACTGTCAATCAAATTGTGTGACAAAGGTAAAGGGAGAAGCGGTACCTCAAAATGCCCCAGTTTTGGCACAGGGGCTTTATGTGGGAGTGCTATTCCTCTTCCTCCATTTCCTCCACCCCAAATTCATTTTTCATATAGCATAAAGGCTGTTGACTCTCAACATTGCAAGGAAATAATGGTATTTTCGTACTTTTTTAAAAAAAGAACTCCTTCAGGAGTGAGCACCTTGTTTTCAGACACACCCAGAAGGAGTCTGGCCTGCTTGAAAGTGCGTCAAATCTAGTAGCGTAGAAAAAAGTAGGCAGCAAATTCTGCTTTCTCAAAGTGTTTTTTGAACAATACAACTGCACTTCAACTAAAAAGAATTGATCCAGCACCCCCTGAATCCCGTACCTCGATTTGTCATGGAAGCAATAGCTTTTTCAGAACCAGAAAGAATCAGATTGGCTCCTGTAGACTGTTGGGTCTCAGTGGTCCTTAAAGGTCTGAGGAGAACTCCCCAATGCAGCTACCCAGTGACTTGAAGAAGAAATCAACCATTTTCATTGGTTGGATCAAACTTGTACCTTTTGAGGCATCTCTAATTTTTGTAAACTCTTTGGATAGTCATGTTACCCATGTGAGGACTCCTGCCAGTTGCTCTGAAGAAATAGGATTACCATAGTGAGTGGAGCTAGAATCTGTGATCAGAAGTGCACTGCAGCAAACAGCATCCCATGGCAATACCCTTTTTTCTGTGGTTTTTTTGTACAGTTCACTGACTCTTGTTATTTTCACTTTAAGTTCCTCACTGCATTTGTTTTGCTTGTAACAGCAAAGTCCTGTTTTCTTTCATTGCAGGTATTTATTTATTTACGAATGTTTGCAACTGACAGCGGGTTTGAGATCCTGCCCTGTAACCGGTATTCGTCTGAGCAAAACGGAGCCAAAATTGTTGCAACAAAAGAATGGTAAGAAATACAGTTTACAGTTGCATTCTATTTCTGTCAGTTATTTTAAAGATGCTAAGAAAGGTGTTAAAAAGGTAAGATTTAGAATTCAAACCTCAACCAGGGAAATAGAGTCTTGTATTTTTACTTACAGATTAAATGTGGTGTCTGGTTTTGCGAAGTTACTGGCCTCCTGTGAGAAACACCCGTGTCTGGGCTCACGTTGTGCCAGATTTGTTATACAACAAATAACTGTGGGGGAAATGAGTTTTTCACCTTTGCGAAACTGGGGGGTGTTATTTTGCAAGATAAATCCCTCCTGGAAACGCACAGCGGGAACCCCGGTGTGTTTCCTCTTTCTGGCTCTTCATGACTGTCACCACAGGTTTCACCATCACAATATAATCAGTGGTTCTGGGTTGGGTTTTTTTGGTTTGGATTCTCCCCTTGGCTGATTCATTGGGGTGGAAGTTTTGTATTTAGGTGCATTGAAAATGAAATAAAATTTTGAGTGCGAAAAGTTGAGTGACCTGACAGAGAGCAAGACAGGAGAGCTGCTGCTTAACCCTGCCAACATCTGGAAAACTACTGAGACTCAAAACTGATGGAGTTCTCAGCATTCTCTGTAAAAGGAGAATTTTGCACTTAAAAGGCTTCTAGTTTGTGTCCTTCAGGCGTGTGTAGTACCTCCATACGCACTGCATCAGAGAAACCTGGCCGGAATTTGGACCGGCCCTGTGAAAGAGCAGTGGAAAACAATGGCCTTGCAAGAGAGTGGAAATCACCGAGGGTTCAGTGCCTCTGTTTGTGACAGCAGATTGGCCATCGTGCAGCAAGGCCTCGTGATTTTGTTGGGTTACGATGGTAGTCATGTCGACCCGTCCCCCCACACCCCCAGTGGTCTATTGCAAGGACCAGCTTGACACTGAAGAACTGATCATGAGAGGGGGAAACACCTTGTGTGAATTCTGGCCTATTTCTGAGTCAGTACTAGGCCTTGTTTATGACGCCGTGGAGTTCTGAGCACCTTCACCATGCTGTGTTTTTCTGGCCAAAGCAAGAAGTGTAGGAAATGCAAACGAGCAGCTGGAGGAAGTCAAAATGTCTTGAGTGCTGATGGGAAGGAAGAGAACACAAAATCCTGCTTTGGGTTTTAACAGCTGCAGGAGCTGAAGTGATCAACTCCTGCAATTTCTTTCTTGCGATCTCAGGAAATGGAAATTGCAGAAGCAGTGGTGGTCATGTCTGTCAGGACTGATGTCACTGATTCTGCAGAGTAGCATAAAAACAGGTCTGATGAAAAGTCTCTCTAGCCCTGTGCCCTGTCTCTAAAGCAGGAGGTTTATAGGGGTGGGGAAACGGTTTACAGAATGCTTCCCGTTAGTGCCAACTTCTCTTTTTGTGAAATTCCCTTGTCTTTTGGGCATATGTATTCTTACTGCTGCTGCTCTTTTCACACCAAAGGAAACGAAATGATAAAATAGAGTTGCTTGTGGGCTGTATTGCCGAACTGTCAGAGATGGAGGAGAACATGCTGCTGAGGCACGGGGAGAATGACTTCAGCGTCATGTATTCCACACGGAAAAACTGTGCTCAGCTGTGGCTGGGGCCTGCTGCATTTATCAATCACGGTGAGTAGCGGATGTGGGAGCACGTTAAAGAGCAGGAGCCGTTCCACTCAGAAGCGGTGGTGTGTGTGAGCTGACAGCCCAGGGAACTGAGAGAAAAGGTCTGGGGCTGGCAGCCTGGAGTACTGAGGAAAAAATCCTGTCGGGATTTTCCCAGACCAGAGCTGAGGGGATGTGAACTGGGAGATTCACAGAAGGCTCTTGGAAGAGATGCCACCTTACTTCACAGAGAGGTGGGAAGTGGCAGCTAAATTGGCGGAGCGTATTGTGGGTTACCTGGAACTCTTTGTGAACTGAGGCAGCAGTGCCGTATTTCTTAGGTGAACTTCTTATGCCTTCTTTGGCCTTGGGCACAGAAGCTTAACTGATTCTGTTGCATTTGTGTGCTGAAGGCATAGCAGGTAGGCTTTGAGATACGTCTTGTCACCGTAAAGAGGGACCTGGACGTTTGTGAAGGTGTAGGGAAGAGCTCCGAAACCGAACGGTATCAAAGCAGGCGTCCTTTGACGTATGGCTTTGTGCAGTACTAGCATAACGCCCAGTATGTAGTTGAGATTCTACAGTCACTGAAGTCAGAGTGAATCCTTACTTTAGATATCTACAACTATTCATGTTTCAGGTCTTATCAACAGTTAATTGACTTTATCTTTTGGACCTTTTTCAGATTGCAGACCTAACTGTAAGGTAAGCAATAATTTAAAAGTAAATAAATAAAGCACCCACATTTTTTTTCCCTTTACCCCTGCACCTTTTCCTCCCCAACAGTTTTACTATTTTTTCTTATTCAGATACTGGTCAACTTTAATGGTTTACCTTTCCTTTCCACCCCCCACCCCCTTCCTGTCATCTCCTTCCCCAGTTTGTATCAACGGGCAGAGATACAGCATGTGTGAAAGCTCTAAGAGATATTGAACCTGGAGAAGAGATCTCTTGTTACTACGGAGATGGGTTTTTTGGAGAGAACAACGAATACTGCGAATGTTACACCTGTGAAAGGTATGTGCTGATGGCAAGATGTTTCAGATGGAATCGGATCTGTTTTGTCAAAGTCCTTGGTGATGAGCGCTCAGATTTTTGGACACGCTTTTTGTCGTAAAGATTGTTTTGTATTGTTACTGGGTGGTCTTGCTTCCTGAGAACTCCTGCATTCTGTTTTTCCTCTGATTCTCTGTTCTGGTGACAGCCTAAAATGAGACTAACAGAAAAGCCATGTAGATTCCTAAAAATACTGACACTGAATAAAGGAGAATTGGAAGGAAAAGCTTCTGTACAACCCTTAGCAAGTGACCCCCAACTTTTGCTCTTTTTTGCACTAGAAAAAGCAAATGCCATTAATGTTTTCTATGTTGACCAGAAGTTCTCTTCTGCTGGGAACAGGCAGAGTAGTTTTCCCTACATGTTACTAGAACTCCTAGGGATTTGTGTATTAATAAAGATCTGCTGGTTTGGACAGTGCTTGCCTGCATCTGTCCATCGTACAACAGCAACAAAGCTGTTGCTGTGTTGGGTTTTCACCTGCGCTGCCCCAGCTTGGTGTCCTCACAAAACCAGTTCACAGAATTTCATAGATGGTTTTTGCCATGTTGAAACATCTGCGTGCTGTGAGTGTGAAGGCTCAACTTCTTCTGTGGGAGCTCCACCCAGTTCCAAGAGAAACGACACAGAGCCTGCAACAGTTCTGTTACTGTTTGACCTGATTGTAGAGAGAAGAAACCTGTAAAGGAGAAAATATTACTCCTATTGAGAAAGAGCTTAGTGTACCTACACAGAAATAGTTTAGAAATCGTCCTGCCCACATTGTAACTAGCTAGTTCAGTCACTAACAGTTCTTGCAGTTCAAGGGGAAACCTCCTGGCGCGGACCTGCGGGGTCAAGCGACGTTGGTAGGTCATCCCAAGTAAGGGGCACAGTCTAAGGCTTCATCTAGAGCTGCCAGCAGAAATGAGCTTTGATCCTGGGAGCCATTGGATAAATGGGCACCGTGATGGTTCTTTCTGTGTTACTTGGAGTGACAGGTTTATTTTTGCTTAAGTTCTCTGATTGTTGATGTAATATGGACATACTTTCTCTCTCAATTTTATCTGTCAGAACATTTCCACTAACTTGTCACCTTGGTGTATGAAGTACTTGAAAATGTTATATTTTAAAGCTAACGTTTGGGTAATTCTAACTTTAGAATCTGCTTTTCGGTCGCAAGGGTGTGTTACAGCAATAAAATACCAGAGATTTGAATGTAGGGGAGTTGAGCAAGGAAAAACGAACCTTTACCAATGCTGATGAGACAACTTCCACTTTGTACACCACAAAGAAATCATCTTTAAATGACCCAATTTTGACGGTGCTGTGTTTAATTTCTTGTGTTAAAATGCCAGGTGTAGAGAGCCCATGGGGCGCTTTTGGGAGCTGGGGAAAGGCTGTCACTGTACGAGTTATTCTCAAGCCTCCAGAAGTCATCAACCAAAAAAAAGTGCCTATTTTTACGTATGTACGTGTCCTCTTTTGAGGTGAGCCTGCTGTGCACGCTGGCTCCCTGGGGCAGCTGGGCCCCAAAGATGACATGTCAGAAGACAGTCATGGTTGTTGATAGTTGTGCTGGGTTCAGGCCAGTCTCTTACACTGCCCGTAACTCACAGAACTCAAAACCATACCGAGAGAATGTTCCATGTCAAACATGTCCCTTTAGTTTGAGAACAGTATTGTGGTCGCAGAATGATGAACCTTGTAGAGCCTGCGATCCTGCCCCATCTTTTTGGTGCTCTTTCAGTTAAGCTTTGTAGGTTTTCTTCCAGTACAACACGCTGGAATCCAAACTGAAGCTGTCCTCAGTAATTCTGCGAAGTGCAGGCTGGTGAAGGAGTATCACAGGAACCCTGGTGGTAGTGGTCGAAGTGCAAGTACAGGCATTCTCAATCTTCATCCCTTTCTGTGATTACTTAGAAAAGTCCTCAGTTTGCTCAGCCACTTCATTTTCATGGTAAAAACACTCTGGCATCTTCCTGTTACTAAGGAACACTGAACTACGTGATCATTTTAGCCCATTTTCTGTACTTCTCAACTCTCGCTGATGCAGTAACAAGCATTGTCACTGAAACTGGCAGGTTTTCACTATCTCGGGTGACTGGGAAAAATTTAAGTTCTCTAAGCTAACATAAGTAGTATCTTGAGCTACCGTATTTCGTTTTCATCTGTATAATTTGACTGTGAATTTATACTAAAATGGACGTAAAGCAAGGGCAATCTGCTTTTGCTATTCTCCTTCTTGCAAGAAATAAATGGAAGGTTTTTCTGCCCACCATACTGGAATAAGTACGTAGCTAATCTTGTTAAACAGCCCACAGAATGCTGATCATTCAGTGGGTATTGGTATCGTTCATCCAAGCATACCTGAGATTCAAACTATGGTATTTGAAACCAAGTTCATATTAAGAGTTATTAATACGTTGTGGCCTCTTTGTCTTTGTAGACGTGGAACTGGTGCTTTTAAATCAAGAGTGGGATTGCCAGCACCTACTCCTGTGATTAACAGTAAATACGGACTGAGGGAAACAGATAAACGATTGAACAGACTTAAAAAGTTGGGTGACAGCAGCAAGAACTCGGACAGCCAGTCCGTCAGCTCCAACACGGATGCAGACACCACTCAGGAAAAAGCTAATGCAAGTAAGTGAGGGGCAGAGCTGGGGAGCAGATTACAGGGTTCATAAAACCAGGAAAAACTTCGTCGGTGGTGGAATTCCTCTCTATGTCGAGACCCATCTCAGGTGCTGGGCTGTGGAGCTGTCATTTGTTCAGGAGTCTGAAGGCAAATTCAATAGCAAATCTGTGGGTTCCCTTCAGCACTTCAAGAATGAGGGGTAGTGTGTTCGTGTTTTATTGATATCAAGAGCCAATAGTGTCATTTCTAAATGAGCGTTTGTGTTTCAAAACACAGCGAAGCACCATGTGCAGTAGTGTGGGTTAGGAAAGAAAAGTTTATCTGTGTTCTGTAGGAAAAGAGGTTTTAAATAAGTTCTCTTAGTAGAGATTATTAAATAAACTAGTAGTCGTTTCCTTCAGAGATCCTTTAAATTGGGCAGCTATTCCCTATCCACATCTGGGACTGGTAGTTCAGGTTCCTCTCCTGTGGTGGAGGGGCACAGTTAGTATCTCAGAAGAGATTGGAAGGGATTGTTGTTTGTGATGCTCCTGAGAGACTTCTCTTCATGGAGCAGTGAGTACCGTTATTTACTTTCCTCCTTCCCCACCCTGCCACCTTCAGTACAGGCAAAATAAATAACTTAAACTTTGACTTAAGTAACAAACAGGTTTGGAGCCACAGAAGGTGTTACGGTTTCACCCGGCTCCTGTTTGCTGCTGTGATACTTTACAAAAAAAAAAAAAAGCCACTTCCCTAAACCCTCCTACGGTCTCTAACTGCAAAGCTCCAGAGCTGCAGCTTGGTGTGGGCCATCCAGACTCCTCTGCTCACCTCAGCAGGTGACAGACAAAGGACACCTGAAGCCGTTACAGTAGCTCAGGTTTTGGAGTGTTTTCCTCCCTCTGCAGGAAAAAATGCTGCGGTTAGTCCTAGAGCTGCTGATCCTCAGGGTGTGCTGGAATAATGCTCCAGCAATGATGTGAGATAGAGCTTTTGAAAAAGGTAGAAGAAGAAATTCAGTAAACCAGGAGCTGGTGCACTGGGGGCAGTGAGGGAGGTGTACCTTCGTGTCCGAGCTGCAAGTTACGCAGCCTCGCTCTCTGCTGCCTGCTCTCCAGCCTGGCTCACAGCTCTCGATGACGTGTTTAAAATCAGGGAAATTACTGCAGTGTTTGGGAGTGGGAAACTCAGGCTAAAGCAGTGTCATAACAAACCTCGTTTTTCTTTTGCAGCTAACAGAAAATCTTCAATTGGCGTAAAGAAGAACAGCAAAAGTCGAACGTTAACCAGGCAGTCTATGTCAAGAATTCCAGCATCATCCAATTCTACCTCATCTAAACTAACTCATATAAATAATTCCAGGGTACCAAAGAGACTGAAAAAGCCTGCAAAGCCTTTACTGTCAAAGATCAAGTTGAGAAATCAGTGCAAAAGGCCAGAGCAAAAGAACGCTTCGAGAAAGCTCGAAATGGGAAATTTAGTTCTCAAAGAGCCTAAAGTAGTTTTGTATAAGAACTTGCCCATTAAAAAGGATAAAGAATTGGAGGGACCAGTCAAAGTCGCGGTCTCCAGTGGGTGCTTGACCAGGCACGCGGCCAGAGAACACAAACTGAATTCTGTGAAAGGTGCTCACGGGCATGGTGATGTCCCACCCTGCACATACCTAACCAGGAGGTCGGTGAGAACGCGGATGAGTTTGAAGGAGACCTCTGACACAAAGCTTGAACCAAATATGTTGGACAGCTATAAGAGTAATTTGACTGGAACGCAGTCGGACGTTTTAGAGCAGCAGCCTCACGCGACAAACGACAGCGACGTGGCTCATGGACCATCCCATAAAGGGGAGGTGAGGTGCCAGAAAAACGATGCAGGCACCTCAAAAAAGAAATCTCGACAAGGCAAACTTGTGAAACCATCTGCAAAACCAGAAGAAACTGATACTATGCACAACACACCCGTGAAAGATGAAGTTCCAGATTTGATTAGTTCCCATTCAGACCTCGGAGAGAGGAATACTGGGGTGGACGCGCCCGTTGGCTATAAAGACTGTGTCCCTGGGGCTGGTGGCTGCTCGGTGGTAACATCGGACAATTTTAAAGCAAAAGACAGCTTTAGAACTGCAAAAAGTAAAAAGAAAAGACGAATCACGAGGTATGATGCACAACTTATCCTTGAAAATAGCTCTGGGATCCCTAAACTGACTCTTCGTAGGCGCCACGATAGCAGTAGCAAGGCAAACGACCAAGAAAGCGATGGCATGAATTCTTCAAAAATAAGCATCAAATTAAGTAAAGACCATGAAAAAGATAATAATTTATATGTAGCAAAGCTAAATAATGGGTTTAACTCAGGATCAGGCAATAGTTCAACAAAACTAAAAATACAGCTAAAACGAGAGGAGGAGAACAGAGGGACGTACCCTGAGGACCTGCACGAGAACGGCGTGTGTTGTAGTGAAACTCTCTCCCTTTTGGAGTCCAGGATGGAAGTAGATGATTATGGTCACTACGAAGAGGAGACAGCAGGTGAATCTTCGTCAGAAGAGGACGATGAGGAGGAGGATGACTATGATGATGAATTTGATGACTTTATTCCTCTTCCTCCAGCAAAGAGATTGAGGCTTATTGTTGGCAAGGATTCGATAGATATTGATATTTCTTCCAGGAGGAGAGAAGATCAGTCTTTGAGGCTCAATGCATAAGCTTATAGGTCTTACACTGACCTGGATGTCATTTTTTTTTAAATAAATAAAAAAATTTAAAAAACCCACAACAAAATAAAACCCAACAAAAATTCCATTTGATTATTCCTCAGCTGAAGAACTTTCTGAAGAACTTGGTGGCAGCACTTCTTTATGGTTTATCCACCTATCGGCGTCCTATTGTAGAAAGTGTACAGCAAGCGGACTCTTCTGAGGTCTGGTCTGTGCAGGTTTTTATTGTACTTTTTAACAGCCTTCTTATGTGCAATTCCGCGGGAGAGGGAGCGCGCGCGCCGGTCAGATAAAGGCTCAAGCACAGTTAGGAAACGGCATCAGAGCTTTCCATGCGGGACGGTGAGGATACGGTGTGGCGACGTCACGGTGTTCGACCCGTGAGGGCGTCGCTTTGCTCTTGCAGCGTTTGACTACACAATTTCAGAAATCATAGTAGCAGCATATTAAGGTTTTCTAGTACATGTTAATATCACCAGCAACGATCTCCAGCTTCTCAGTTCCTTTGCTAGATGTTCTTCCCCTCGGAGTCTGTCGGGTTTAACACTGTATGCTGTCCCGGACGTACTGTTTGTGGCCTTTGTTCTAGTAGCAAACCGTCGGTTGGAAGTCAAATTGATTTCTGTAAAAAGAAGAAAGCAAATGAAAGGGTGTTGACAGTTTGCTGACTTTTTAGTACATTATATGTACAAGGGTGGCAGGATGTGGAGGAGAGGTTTGGATAGGGTGTATTTATTGCTTGTTCTGTAAATTAAACACCTTGTATTTAACACTTTTCAATACTTTTAGATAAAATTGTTCTTTGCAAGAATGATTGGTGCTTATTTTTTCAAGAATTTGCTGTGAAATAATGTGATTACAACGGGCAACATTTATCCGATGAACTGCAGCGATCCGAAATTGGTTCTTCATATTTTTCTGTTGCACTTGTAAAATGCTACAAGGAGTTTAAAGAAAATCTATTCACTTTAACTTATGATAGTTTTATGAAATTAAAAACAACTAAGTCACAGCTTTTGTTCTGTGGTAACCTATAAATTGTTTGTCTTTTAAGAACCAGTTGTAAAAGACTGAAAAAAATATGTATATGTTGTAAATATTTGTGTGTTGTGAGAAATTTTGTCATAAGAAATTGAGATAACTTGCCAGAAGGGTTTTTAAGTTTAGAAATACATCCATGCCAATAAAATAGGAAATTGTAAACCTAGTTTTAAACTCTGCATCAATTGGAGTTCTTGGCGCTCACACGGCCTCCTCGGCGCTCTGAGTCCGCTCTGTAACAAGGAGGAGCGGCAGGGCCGTCCCTGGCTCTTTGGTGCTTGATGAACCGCAGGGCAGGACAGACGTGTCCATCGTCTAGACGGGCTCCTTGATAAACCACTGTGAGACAGGTCTCAAATGTCACAGCAGCGCTTTGGTCTGTGGTGTTTGTGTTCTCACTCAGCCACGGGTTAATACTGAGGGGTTTTGTACTGAGGGATGTGGAAACAAGTTGCATCATAAGCCATGGGCTGTCGGCTTAGGGGAGTCCGCATTCCACAGAGTGTTCTCATGTCCGCCCCAGCTCCCTGCCCAGAGAGCAAGAGCTGGAGCTCCATGAGCGCTGCCTTACTGGGGAGGGTGGGGGGAAGTTTGTGTGTGAGCTGATCGTCATGGCTTGGCCCATCTTTCTGGCCCTCACAGAAATGATGGATTTTCTCAAAGAAGTCCTTCCACAGGCGTCTCGGGGTTGAGTGCAGACCAGATGGTGGAACCCACCTTCACCTCCCTTCCCTCCGCTGTTCTTAGGTTGAACCTAACGCCTGTAACCGTGGATCGACAGTGTCCAGCCCCAGTTCAAGGCCAGCGGTGACTCACAAACAGAGTGTGTGGGTGTTCACAAGCGGCTCGGCCTGTCCGTAACACCCAGCCTCTCCTCCCAGACCGGGGCGTTCAGCCAGCGGAACTGAACAGCGGCTTTGGTAAGTGCTGGCTGCTTCCAGTGCCGAGTCGGCGACGGGGGATTTTCCTGGGGCTCTCTGCTTGTACCGTGGCGTGTGGGAACGGGCTGTTCTGGGTGGGGTGGCAGGGAGACGGCAGCGTTACGAAGGGGTTGCTCTGCAGCAGGGAGTTTGCCAGCAGGCGACTGGTGACAAAGAACAGCAGTACAGCTCCTTCTCCTGGGATTCACGCGTGTTTCCACTGGGTGCCGTGTCCTGCAGGTGTGTGCCATCTCCATGGGGGGTGATCTGCATCCTTTCTGCTCGCAGCCCATCACTGTAGTGTGCTCTGGGAGACCAGCTCCCCTGCTTTGCCCTGTAGACACTTTCTTGCAGCTCTGTCCAGCCTTTGTGCCTCCCATTGCCCGAGATGCTGGTCAGAAAGGACGCGGCAGCTAGGTGGGTTCGGGTGACCACGGCCCACCTGGTAGCAGGTTGAAGAGCTGCAGGAAGCGCATTGCGGGTGGGCTCGGTCAGCTCGCGTCGTGTTCCCGAGGCTGGAAAGGCAATGTGAGGGCCCCGCGAGAACAGCAGGTCGGCTGTGGGTTCGTGAGCGTCCTGGCACGGACAGCACACACAGACACTGACAGACGGATGCTGACACGGGGACAGGGTTAGCGTGAGCCGCTGGGTGTGCGGGGAGCAGTGGTCACCGTCCGTGACTCACACCTTCGCTGTGGTGAGATAACAGGGCAGGGCAAGCACCGTTTGTTCACAAAACAGCATTACAGAATTGTGAGTTCTTAAACAAGACTGCAGAGAGCGTAGGGGTAGGGAGCAACCAGCGCTCTGCTCCGCCTGGGCTGCCTGGGCAGCGAAACTGCCGCAAAATACCTTACAGGCAGCTTGATCCCGTGGGATAATATTTGTGTCGGTCCCACAGAGACGGAAAAGCTGATTCTCGGCGTGTTTCTGCCTGCCTTGCCTAGGGCGGTCTCACCCTTCCCACTCTTTGGAGGGACAAGGTACGTTCTGTCTGTCTGAGGAGGATTTGACTGGAAGGAGCCAGAGGAGAGTCCCGTCCTTCCTGCTCCACGCGCACAGGGACGCTTCCTCCGGCGCTGGGGAGCTTCTGGAAAATGGCTTGTGCCGAGAAGGTGCAATGTTCTGCAACCAGCAGAAGCTGGTGATGGTCAGATGTTCTTGTGACACGTGCCCCGCAGAGCAGATCAAGCGGCTCTCCTCGGTCTCAGTGCATCTCCCGCTGTAGTGAGCAACCAAGGGCTTGAAAAACTGGGTCTGGTAGAACTGCGGGGGATTCCCTGCAAGGCTGACAGGAACGTCCTGTTCGTGCCTTTTTTCTTCTGACGCCTTTTCCCCTCTGGTGAGTCTGTTGGGCACGAGGAGTTGTCTCTGCATGTGCTTTGAGCGCTGGGCTGTTGGCTTGCATGAAGCTCACCGTCGCTCGGAGTGTCGGTCCATCTTCCACCACGTGCTGGCTTTGTCCAATCTCGCCGCCAGCTGCGACACGTGGAACTCAGGGACTCCCCAAAGCACGACTTCACGTCAGCTTCTGGCTGGTGCTTGTTCTGGGTTCTTCTGATCCATCCTGCCCGGCACCACCGCTCTTCAGAATAAGCACAGAAGCAGAATTCTTCTGCTCCCCGTATTTGTGTGGTCGATTGCCCTTTTCAGAGTGAACGGGTGAAGGTTTGGCAGTTGTGCAGAATAAAACTAATGAAAATGAAGAGTAGTCACTCACGTTTGTGTTACACCTGCTGGGATGATGGCACGTGCTGCATCCCCTCCCCAGCGAGTGCTCTTGGTTGGGCTGGGGCTCAAGCAAACCTGCGGCCCTGCGCGGTCTCTGCTGCCCCTTCCTAAGCTCCTCCTTTCACACATTAACGTGGTTCTCCAGCATCATTTCACAGCAGCGACACTAGCGATGGACGGGCTCTTTTTTGCCTGTTGTAGCTGCTGCATCCTGCCCACCGCGGGAACTCCGTGCTGGAGTTCACATACCGCTGCGTTCATCCCCTGAAGTGGTTTTGCTGCTGCAAGGTATCCGGGGCTGTTCCAGTGTTACTCCTCTTCCCCACAGGCAGAGGAAATCCGTGACTTCTTCCCAGGCAGCTGCACGAGGTTGATGGGAACAGTTCCTGCCGCGGGAACGGTCGCTGAGGCGGTGGTGGAGGAGGACTCCTGGCTGTAGGTGCAGGTGTGTCCACGCTGAAGCGGGTGCAGGGCCAGGTCAGCAGCGTCGCCCAGGAACAGTTTGAGTGTAACGAGAAGCTTCGTGGGTTGGGTGGTGAGTTTCGGTCAAGTGTGGAGCTGTCGGTGGGTCCTACAAACCATAGATTTTTCCACTGATGCTTCATGGTGTTCATCAGGAGTCAATTACTCTGTAATTAGATTTATAGTCTCTTCTGCTCCAATTACTGTTGGCTGCAACATTTTACCACAGGACTGGTTGCGGAGCTGAGGCAGAGTGACGATCACAGGGACGCGCGGGATAGGACACGGTTTTACTCCTGTTTGAGTACAGCCGTGGCACAGGGCTGCTGGCTGAGTCCCGTAGAGTCCAGCTGCTCCAGATCTGCGGTGCCTTCCAGAAGCCAGACTGGCGCTTCCCTCTTTAGGTGCGGCACCGCAGACAGGCGCCGAGGTCGTGTGGCTGCCCCTGAAATCCAGGCAGAATAGTTTCTCTTCTCCTGTCCTCTCTCAGTGCCTTGTTAACGTCTCTATTGAAATGGAGTCTGGTAAAATGAAGTGGAAGAATAGTTTCACCCCCCGAGTGCATCCTGTCCCGTGCTGCGCTGCGTGGGGGTTCAGGCTGGAAGAAGCCCTCTGCCGCGGGAGGCACCTCCGGGCTCTGAGGCGGTGTGGAGGAGCGGAGAGGATGCAGTGAGTGACTGATGGGGAGGGGTTCCCGCTCGGGAGTACTGGTGTGAGAAAATGAAGCTCTTCACGGGTTTATTAGATTTCTAGCAAGAAGCCCAAAGCTGTGGGTGAATCTACTTTTAATTTACAGCACAGGGTGACAAATGTAATTTCTGGTGAAACGAGCTGTACATGTGTTTCAGTTCTTTTGGTAGGTACAAACAGCATCGAGTGTGACTCCAGAGAAGACAGAGCAGGCAATAAATGTGAGAAGGGCTGAGGAAAGGCTGAGGGATTGAGATGTTAAAGTGTTCTGAACATTTTTTAACGTTTCAAGCAAGACTGAAATGAGGCATCTCATTATTAAAAAAAAAACAAACCCCAACACAAATCCCAAAAACTTAAAAGTCTTACTATCTGTAGAAAAAAATCTGCTAAGCACTGATGTTTCCTGGGTTTGTAATACAGAAACGCCGAAGCTGTGATCATGCCTATGAAGCCCTGCCGGAGTTTACCCTGGTGAGCTCCAGTCAAGTTGCAGGGAGGCAGCGGCAGCGGGGAAGGAGCGGGTGACCCCGTTACCTGTGTGCCAGCCCCGTGTCACTGCTCCCTGGCTGCGGCTGGGAGAGGTGGACCTTTTTGGGGCTGAGCCACCGCAGCTTTGCTCATCCAAGGTGTGTCAGGACCAACGGGACGTTCGGAGGCTTGAAGAGGGGGAAGCCCCGAGAAGGGGAGAGCTGTGTGTGTACGTGGTGGGAAGGAAGAGAAGGCGGCTGCGGGCGGCTGGGGAGACCCCGTAGGTCAGGGAAGGCGTGAGCTGATGCCTGCTTGTGTCTAACGCGTCTCTGTTGGGCTGGGCAGCGATGACACCGCCAGTGGAAGTGGTGTAATCGGTGGCTGTGGACAGTGCGAGGAGGCCGATCAGTAATTCGTTCACAGGTACCTGCCCCTTCTCGCAGCCCCGGACACCGCGTCAGGGGCGTCAGGCACCCATGAAACAGTGCTCATCCCTGCTGGGAAACGGCTGGGTCACACAGCCCTCCTGCTGCCTGCTTCCACCTGGGACGTTAACCTCTGTCTCCACCTTCAGCTCTTCTTCCAGGGCCTCTTCCAGCCCCGCACCTCTGTCCCGACCTGCAGGCAAGAGGCAGGGGCTGCCGGAGAAGTGGCGCATTGCAGCGGGAGGGGAGAGGTGAGCCTGCAGCCCTGTGCGGCCGCGGCGCAGCCTCGCTCCCTGCTGAGGCTGTGCTGGCAGCACCGAAGCCGTCAGTGGTTCCTCTGCTGGAACCGACGCTGGCACCTCTCTGCCACCTGAGCTGCCGGACTGGGTGACATCCCTAACGGTGTTCATCGGCCCGGGTACCTCAGGGCTCGTGCGCTGCAGGTGGTGACGGAGTCAGGAGTGGGGAGACAGAATTAGCTCGGGTGGTGGTCCCTCTGCCTTGGCCCTGGGGAGGTCCAGGTGATGGTCCTCCCCCTGGTCCAGGATGGGGCATTAAGTTCTGTGAAGGGCAGGGACGTGCTCCCCACGTGCAGTCGTGGTGGTTAATCACTAGTGGGGAAAACAATCCCTTTAACCCTGAGTGCGGCTCAGCCTGGAGTGTGTACGCAGAGGGTGACCTCCGGGTGCAGCTCGGGTCTTGCTGGAGACGGGGCTGCCTAGACGGGCAGGCGGGGAATTCCGCCTTGTGTACGGCCCTCCGGGCGGAGAGCTCTCGGCTCTCATGGCACTCCCTGGGGCAGCCAGGTTTCTTTTCAACGTCACCTGAATTTCCTGGGTTTATCACTCTGGCTCTGAGGGAAAAGGGGATTGTCCTGGAGGCCTTTGAAGCCCCGCAGCACCCAGCCATGGTCTTAACGTCAACGTTCAGCCTCCTGGATCCTGACTGCGAGCCGTTTTGGTGAATGGGCTGCTCACACCCTGTTCCTTCCCAAGGTGATTGTAAAGGAATTCCTACCTTGCTACGGAAAGAGTGTCCAGAAGCTGCTTTTTTTTTTTCCCCCCTCTGAAGTTTGTGAAGAAACCCTGGAGTGAACGAACTCAAAGCAATGCTGTCTCCAGGTCTGTGGCCAGCTTGTGAAAGCATGGCAGGGTAGGAAAGGATTAACCCTACAGGGATCGTCAGCACTGCCGAATCTTTGAGGCTGACTTTGGAATGTATTTTCACACAGTAACAACCTCCCAATTTTGAACAAACAAAAAACCCAACAAACCGCTTCCAGGAGGCTGACCGTGCTCCCCGAAGAATGAGGCACCAGACGAAACTTAACCCACGTTTAGAGTAAAAGCCTCAAAGTGAGCGTTAAAGAGGTAAGACGCTCGAGCCCTGCCTTGCTGTGCCCGCTTCAAGCCAGCCGGCCCCGCTCGCCTGCCCGTGGCTCGAGGGGAGCGTGCTTTGCGTTTGGAAATGGCTCTGTAGAACGTTCGCTGCGTTTTACTGGCTCACCTTCCACACCTGTATCACTTCCAGGCTCCTCTGCGGGTCCCAGTGTGGGTGTCGGGCACCCTCGGCAGGGTTCTGCTGCCTGGGGTGAGCCCTTGGTTCTCCCTGGGTCCGTGCTGAGGACAGAGCTGGCAGGGGGCAGCGGGAGCTGGTCGGGCTGGGCGACCCCCGGGGACCGGCTTGGCTGGGGGAGGCTTTGTGTGGCTCTTTGGGGTCAGAGACCTGCGGAGAGCCGCTCTGCATAGCCTGCCCGTCCCTTCCAAAGGCAGGATGTGCCCCCCGGCAACACCGCGAGCGACGCGGGTCGGTGCCAGGAGAACTGCCCAAGGGCCGGGGCGCCGCGCGCAGCTGTGCTCCGAAGACGGCCTCTCGTCCCCTTCTCTCTGGCCGTGCTGCACGGGTGGGATCTTCTCCACAGCCCGGTGCCGCTGCCAGCACAAGGTGGCACTGGCATGCCAAGAGGGACCACTCTGCCACCCAGGCCTTGTCAGAACCCAGCTCGGGTGGGTGGCCCGCTCTCGGGCTGTCTGTCGGCCCCTACGGCGGTGTCCGGCCAGAGCTCCGGACGGAGAGAACGGGCTGAGCTCAGCGAGGGCCGTCGGGGAAGGGCCTGACGCTGACGGCAGCGGCGCTCTTGCTCGGTGTAATCCTTCTGCGTTGCGGGAGAAGGTTCTCTGCAGCACGTCCAGCCTTTCCCGTTCCCACCTCTCGAGTTCCTGCTGTCCCCGTTGGCTCCGCTCGCCGCTGCGTTAAAGCTCCTCGGGCCAGGGGAAGGGCAAGTGCGGGAGGAATGGGGCTAGTGGGACAAAGGGGAAAGAGTGGAGCAGAGAAACGCCCTCCTCTCATCTGCTGAGCCAGAGGAATCCTTTCCTGGTGGAGATCCAGCCCTTACGCTCGCCTCAGGAATGCTGCTGCGTCCTGGGGGGCAGGGCTGGCGACTGCTCTTCCAGCTCCAAAATCGAGCGAGAACGCGTTGGCTGCTGCCTGTGCTGCCGCTGTTGCCATGTTCCTAACTCACTCTTTGCTGGGGGTCGCACCTCCAAGCAGGGGCCATCGGCGGCAGCAGGACCCTCCTGGCCACCAGTCAGAACCTCCGGTGGGAATGCCGAGCTCTCCGGTGTGGTTCCCGTCGTGTTCTCCCCCCGGCCAAGGTATTTGTTGTCTAATCTGACCCAGTAGATTAATTTCTGTGAGGCCTCGATGGAGGAATACAGTGAAAGGTGCAGCCAGACGCTGCCCAGCCTCCTCCAGCCCCGGCTGCACCACCCTTGCCGTCGTCCTGCAGCCCCGGCGTGCTGCTCCTGCAGCAACCGAGGGGTCACGTCTCGGGGCTCTTGCTATTGCCCAAGCCTTGTTTGGATGAGAACCACCAAGCACAATGCAGCAGTGATGTCCCCGATGAGATGGGAGTTCCAGTGGCACTGGGGGCAGAAAGGCGAGCTGCCTCCCTGGGGGGAGCAGAGCGGAGACCCTCTGCCATAGCTCCGGACTCTAAACCCTGCGTAAAGGGCAGAGGAAAGACTGACGCTCCACCATCCGTGCGGCTTACGCATGCCCTGGCACCGACTGGCCAATCCACGGGGCAGCCTGGTCGGAGAGGCAGGGAGTCTCTGCCGGCTGTTCGGAGCTGTCCGTCTGCCCCGGGACCGAGCCCCGGAATCCTCGTCCTGCTGCTGTAGCAGGAGAGAGCAGAGCGTACCCAAGCGCTGACCTGCTCTGAACGTCTGGCTTGAGTTGGGTGCCCCAGGAGGTCCAAGGTGCTGGCTGCCGCCCCGTGCCGCAGCCCCGGCAGCGGAGATGGCAGTCTCCCCTGGGGTGGGGGAGAGGCGCAGGTCGAGTGCCTGGGGATGGGCTGCTCCGTGGCTTCGGTCCGGGGAGGCTGAGATGGAGCTTGTCTTTACAGTTGAACTTTTCCACCTTACGTTCATTGCTCCTGCGTGTCCTTCACACTCACCTTACAGGTCACTGGAGCATCTGAGGTCTGGCTCCTGCTCCGTGGTCTGGCTGTAGACCAGGCGTGATGCTACCTGTCGCCTAACAAAGCCTCGAAGTCTAGTAAAGCTCCTCTGGACAAGGGCTTGGCCGAGGCGTGCAAACTTTCAGATGCGTTTGGTGAGTGTCGAAGGAGGTAGCCGTGGCTCCCCGGGTTAGAACAGGAGTCAGAAGACCTCTTCCCTCCTGGAGCTTGTAGAAGATGCAGGGCAACAGCAACTTTTCTTTTAGAAAAGGTCTTTTCCCCCGTACAACCCTGGCGTTACCTGCACGGGGAGACGCGCACCCCTTTCGCGTCGCCGAGCCGCTGTGTAGGCTCAGGAGATGTTGCAAACCCATTCTGGTTCGTAGACACAAACCCAGCGTGACTCGTACGGGACCCAGCCGTGATGGTGGGGCTTCCAGTGCTCGGCCAGCGTCGGTGCTGCTGCGCTCGACTGCGGGGTGGTGTGAGGAGGAGGAGGCTCGGCTCTGGAAAGCGGCTGCAAAGCCAGGAGGAACGGCGGCACGTCTCGGGGCCTTTGCTGGGGGCGCGATTGCCCGACACGGTATCGCACGGTGCCTCCCGTCGACTGCCCAGAACCCAGCGAGGCTCTTTCATCCTCCTGTCCCCAGGGTGAACGCTGCCACGAAGCTGGCGTAGCACGTGCTGCCGGCCGAGGTGGCCGGCTGTGGACGGTCCCCGGGGACTGGGGGAGCGTCGGGTTTTCCCACAGCCCTGCCACCGCTCCTGCTTACGGCAAACCCGTCCCCCTCCTGCCCCCTGCAGAAGGGAAGCCATTCTTCGCTCGTTTTTGTGTATTTAAACCGTGCCTTTGCTACAGCAGAGATCTTCAGCCGGGCGAGGAGTTGGATGGAAGAGGCTGAAGGGGCGTTGCTCGTGCACCAGTCTTGGCCAGTGCGGCGCACGCACGTGAACTGGTGAGCTCAGCAGAGCCTTTCGCTTCTGCAGGGCTGCCTCACGGGGGGTTTCCTGGCTGCTGTAACGTGCCTTTTTTCACCAGCTGGTCCTAACCTTACTGCCAGCTCTTCCAGGCCAGTGTCATTGAGCGGATTTGAACTGGACTTTGGAATCCCGCAGGAGGAAAGCATAGGTGGGTGGCATTTCTCACCACGAGATCACGGTTTGAGATTGTCCTTCCTTTTCCTTCCTCACAGACTCTGAAATTTATTCCTACGGCCAAAAGCGTCAGTCCCTACCAGCACTCGTGACTGGAACTGACGGTCTCTGTCCAGTTCCCAGAAAAGAAGCGTTTCCCCCCCAGCATCCCCGCCATGAAGGGCCCGCGAGCGCTGTTTCCCGGTGGCGGCTGTTGTGCCCCTGGGTAACCCCTGCCCGGAGAGGGGAGGACGGTCTGGCTGGCGCTTGGCAGCAGTGCCGCAGCGAGTTGAGGACAGAGCGGGCCGGAGCGGTGCTTGGCTCCGCACCGCGGGCTGGAGGCTGCAGCTTCCCCGAGCGCCCTGGGCTCCTCCGGCCAGGACGGAGCCACAGACCGGCCAGGACACCCTGCCTGCCCCAGCCCGGACCTGCAGCCTGGGGACCGGCTGCCGGAGCGCTGGGGTGCAGCTGGCTGCCTGAAGACACGGTTTGGGTTGGGATTACTGTTTAAATTTTATTTTTTTTTGCAAGTCTTCCCCAGGAGAGGGAGCAGTCCACACAAGTGATGGCGAGGGGAATGAACACGCTTGTTCCAGCGCCAGCTGAACTGGGTCGCTGCGAACACCTTCTTGGTGGTGGTGGAGTCCCCATCCCTGGAGGGGTTTCCCAGCCGTGTCGAGGTGGTGCTGAGGGACAGGGGTCAGTGGGGACCTGGCAGCGCTTAAAGGTCTCTTCCAACTCAAATGACTCTGTGATTCCTTCGTGCTCCTCATCTGCAGCTCCTCTTCCTTCACCTTCTGACTCCCCTCAGGCCATCACGGTACCTCTGTCTGTGCCCTTTGAGCTGGCATTCAGTGAAGACCTCACACCTCTACCCTTTCTAAACGGCTTTTCCCACCACAGGGCACCCCAAGGCTCCTTCCAGCGCCCCGCCCCACATCCCACATCTCCATCACTGGTCGGTGAGCCCGAGTCACTTCCCAGCGCTGGGCCCCGAGCCGCGGAGCGGTGGCCCCACGGCAGCCGCTGCCGTCCCTGTGGTGACAGCGGTCAGGCGAAACAGGACATCGGTAACTCAGGAACCTGGAGCTGCTTTGATGAGAATCTCCCTTCGATTCCAGCAAGCGTCACTTCCCGAGGCTCGCTGCTGCTGGGGGAGCTGCTGGGAGCTTGACCCTTTCCCGAGCAGTCAGTTATATTCACGCATAGAAAACCAGAGGAAAATTAGGGGTTGCGGAGTTCAAACCCGCTGCTGCCAAAGTTCCCGTCTTCATGGTGTCTTTTATTATGTCAGGAAAAGTTCCAAACACCAGTAGCCTGGTTACCGCTCGAGGAAGGGCTGGCGCTTTCTTGCTGATGACTTCTTTCTTTCATTCTTCATTCCTTTCTTTTCTTTTTCTTTTTAAGTAACCAAAGGGGATGGAACAGAGCGAACCTTGTGACAGATAAGCCTCTGCCGCGTTGTATGTCAGTACCCCGGTACAAAACCATCCACTGACGTGCTGGGACTCTCAGTGCCGCTGTACGCTGAACCGCGCTGGGAAAACTTCCAAGGGATAATGGGCAGAATTTTCAAGGACAAGACGAGGAGGATGGCACAAGGTACCCGTCCACCAGCAGTCTGGGAAACCAGCCTGGCAGGGAGGCTGTCGCAGCAGCGACTGGCAGTAATAATAGCGTTACTGTCCATCCTGACGTGCCAGCAGGAAGATCCCAGAGGTTTTGTGCACGGACGACCCTCAAATTAAGGGCAGAACTTGATCGTGCAGCAAAGACTTGACGTTCTACAGCTGTCAGGGGAAGGAACTTCTTCCACTGGCGTGAGATCTGCAGCTGCCTGCTTGGAGATGGTCCTCTCTGGAGAAGACGTACGCGCTGGGACAGCAGCAGCCTTTCAGGAGCAGGGCTGTGGCAGTGACACCTCTGCTGCGCGCTGTCCCCGAGGGTTTGATGCACAGAAGCCTACGGACACGCGCTGTGATTTTTAATGCTCCTGTCAGCTGAACCGCGCTGGGAAATCTTCCAGGGAGCGCCGGGCAGGGTTCTGAAGGACAGATTGGGAACAGTGTGAAGGGTTGGTGCTAACAGTGGTCCTGAGAGACTGCTGTGCCGGAGACACGGCCCGAGAGCGGGGGGCTCTGGAGTGCGTGGCATCTTCCCGGTTAGTGCAAGCCGGCGTGATGGAGAGCTTGCAGACAGCTTGTCTAGAGCAGCCCCAGCACCCCAACGAACGGTGTCCAGGCCCGCGCTCCAACCCCCTTCTCTATGCGGGAGCGCAGCGCGATTCCAGCCGCAGAGTGGCACGTGTCCTTCCTTTGGGCAGAGGAGCCTGTCACAGCCGCGCAGCGTCGCAGCTCTCGAGGCACTGGCGGTGGCAGGTGACCTCCCCGGCGCTGCCCTGTCTGCTGTCAGCGAGCCTTACCCAGGCCCATCAGATCATGTAGTTCATGTTGATTTTGGAGCCTGGTGGGTGATAGCACCCAGCGGTCGGGGCAAACAGTTCACACCGCAGCCAAAGTTCACCTTGGCAAGTCTGAGTTGTCATCTCTGCTTCCAGTTTGCAGTGACAAAACGGTATGAAAAAGGGAGGGGGTTGGTGGAAGTGGGTGAGGCGGTTCAGCTCACGTTGTTGATGTGTCCATTCAAAGGGCAACACCAGAGTCAGCTGAGCATGAGGAAATTCCCATTTATGAGGGCCCGACCTTAGACTCTGGACCTCCACAGCTGAAGAATCACTGAAGGGCCACAGAATGACGTGTCCACTGAACCAAGGATGACTTGAACTTCAGTAGGAATGCCACCTCCGCCGCTGCCTTGCAATGCGCGCTGAGGTAACGGCACGTGTTACTTCAGAGGAATCTCTTTTGCCATCACACCACAGACCTGTTGGCTGGTACTGTCCAAGGACCAACGCTCTCGCAGAGCTTATCATCTCCAGGACTCGCTGTTCAGAAGGAATTCCTGCTTCCTGTCAACACTGGGCACGCAGCAGATTTTGTCTGTTGACATTGGCACGTCTCCTCAGGCTCCGTTTTAGAGCCTTTCTAACCCTTTGCTCGGCTGTTCCGTTATTTCAGTTGTGCGTCTTAAGTTCTAAAGTTCTTTTCAGATGGTCTTTCTGCCTGCTGGAACTGCGCTGCCTGGGTACGGCTGTAGGTGAAAGCCCAGCGGCGGTGCTTCCTCGGCGATAGTCCCGCGTAGTCGGTCTCCCAGCGTCTGCATTTCATCACCTTTGGCTTGACTCTGGGCACCCATCTAAAGGAGGAGAAAATCTACCAAACAGCATAAGCTGCTGCGAGAAGCTGAGTTCAGCTGCAGTTTTGGATGAGGCCGTAGATGGGTTCTGACAAGTTACGGACTCTCTGACTTCTACTTGGATGCAAAGCTACACACAGAAAAAGTTTCTCTTCAGGAGGTTGAGATTTTGTCCCTGTGTGGAGGAGTCTGGTTAAGGGGCAGCTGTCCAGGCGCCGTTAGGAGGAAGAGGGTGTTTGCCTGGAGAGCACCTCGTAACTGCCCGTCCTCCCCACAGGGCTGCGGACGGACGTTTTCAATCCTGCTGTGGGGCAGAGAAGGCAGCCCGGGTTCACAGAGCCCAAGGGCAGCATTTTTCGATAGTACCAGCTGCCGCATAAGCCAACGGCAGATTCATCCCCGACCTCCACAGCGGTGGCACCAGGCCAGCGTTGCCTGCTCCGGCAAACCGTCCCCTCAGGCTCTGTAAATCCTCTGCTGTTGTCCTGCTTCTGGGGCGGTGAGAGGACACCCCGTGTGAGCAAACCACACAGCCAGGGTGGTGATAGTGCCGCGCTGGGTGTGTGGGGAGGGGGCTGGACACCTCACTGAGAAATCCCAATGGCCAGAGCGCTGCGGTGAGCGAGCGTCCCGCGTCCGTCCGGTGCCGGCAGGAGGGTGTGCTGCCGCTCCAGCTGCAGAACGCAGGGCTGCGGGAAATGGCGGTTCTTGACCTGTTCATCACCAAAACACACCAGCCGACACCCCGGACCACCCTCATTCCTGGTTGGAAATGCTCTTTGCTGTGGTTCAACCCTTTCTGCTCTGTCCTCACCCGCTCGGCGTGCCCGAGGCGTTGTGTTACGGACTGAGACACTAGAGAACACAACGTCTTCACCCGGAGCAGAAGGGCAACAGGTCTCTTTGCAGTGACTTCCACTCCTGAGGGACAGCAACAACACTGGTCCCGTGGCCAGCTTTGAGGGCTTTGGTTTCTCCAGCTTCTGCCGATTTCCTCTCTTTCAGATGCCCGGGAATGGATCGAGACTGGAGGAGTCAGCGAGTGAGACAGCAGAGAGGCCGAGTGGCACCTGCCTGGCAGATGCCAAGAGGAGCAGGGGGAGGTGGAATGAACGGGGCAAGAACAGAGGTAAGAGCGGCCTTGGCAGGAGAGAAGAGCAGGCAGCGATGGCCCAGGGGGTGCAGGCGCAGCAGGCAGCGGAAAGGGGAGACCTGGGAGAGATGAACGAGACTAAACTGCTCCGAGGAGGAGGGACCGTGCAGCGGGGTTCCAGGCGGCTCTACACAACGGCAGTGAGGGAGATGAACACAAACACACCCCCCGCGTGGCAGAAAGCAGAAATCCAAGACAAGGGGGTGTCTGTTTCTTCCCCCGATTTTGTGACAAAGTTTGCTCTTTCGTGAGAGTTGTGACTTTTCTTCTAGAAGCCTCTTCTCCAGGAGACGTGGTTGATTTTGCCGTTCCCCAGCGTGTGGCTTTTAATTACACGTGTTCGTGTAATGCCTTTGTTTGGAGAAGGGTTGCGCAAGAACAGACCTCTGAGTTTTTACAGCTGGTGGAGAAATAACGATCTAAAGGCCATTCCTCTCTCCGAACAAGCCGAGGCATGCTGAATTCACCCCTCCCCTCAAGCTCGTGCCACCTTCCGCGCAAGCACGGCAGCTGGTCTGAGCAGGGGATGTTTCTCAGCTCCTTTGAAGTTCCAGTCAGTGGCAGACCTTCTCCGCCCAGGGTCTGAGTGAAATCTGTCCTGCCAGCTCTGCCGCCCGCTTAGCGGGTTCTCAGAACACTGCCAGGCGGATGTCGCTGCACTGCGGAGTTCGTAAAACCACGAGACTGCCCTGAGTTTGCCGATTTCCTTCTGTCGTCGGCCCTAGAAGTGTCACGCAAGAGCACCGGTGGCTGTTTCTTACCTTTTTCCTCAGGTTCACTCCAGCGCACATGGAGGACTGGCCCTACTTTCCCTTTGGCCATCTCAGAAGGGCCCCATTACTCAGCTTCGCTCCAGGGAAAAGATGAAGAGATGTCCCCTTGTCTGCAGGAGCACAGCAGGAACATGAAGCACCTGGCCTAGCTGCTGCCCACCCTCCAGATCCAGCACCACCTTCCTTGGTATTTCCAGTCAGTCCCTACGTTGGAAGAGTTTGGGGGTAGGTTGACAGAGCTAGAAGAAAGCTGGGGTTCATTCCAGCCGTGTTTTCCTACAGGATGTGTCCCCCATGGGTAACGGCAGCAGCTCCCAGCCTGCCCCGGTCCGTACGGCAGCTGGCACAAGCTCACCCAAGATCTGCCACTTTGGAGCTGCCTTTGGCCAGCTCCTTCTCAAAAGCGAGATCGTGAGGCTCAGGTTGGCTCAGTGACCTCATGCAGAGCAGACGGTCCCTCTGGCTTAAGAGCTCTGGCAGATGCTTCCGCTTTCACGTTCACTTTGCAATAAGAAGGGTCCTTAAAACAGGACTCGGTGGCGCTCTGGACAGGCGGCCTTTGAAGCTGATTGCTTTTGCCTTATGAGAAAGCTCCTTTCCCCCAGATCATGGAGGACCACCCCTCGCTTCTTACACCCTCTTTGGTGAGCTTTTTGGGGTTACTTCAGACCTCGGCAGTCGATAGGAAGGCTCTCGTCAGTCTGAATGATTGCGAGCTTTGCTCTTCAACTACACCCGCGTCTGCCGAAGGAGGACCACTGGTGGAGGGAGCACCTGGTCCAAAGAGCTGCAGAGCTGGGACCCAGGAGTTCCTGATCCCCACACGATCCAAGAGAGCTGGGCTGGGAACTGTCAAGGGTTTTGCACAAGTCGTGAGTGTGAAAGAACAGCGCTGGCCTCCTCTGCTCGATAATAAACTCACCCAAGTATTAGAGAGACGCCCGGGACCCGAGGGGACCCTGAGCACCCCCCAGCGCTGGCCGCAGCCGCAGTAGTAAGTGCATGGCTGAGGTGTAGCTGGCAAAGGATGCTGAGGATTCTCCTCTGCTGAACTGCGCCAGGAGGGTGAGCTGGCTCTCGCACAGGATGCAGCAGCCCTGGCGTGCCGAGGGACGTAGCCCAGGGCGGGGAGCTGGAGTCGGAGAGGCTGGGAGCAAACGTTCCCCAGAGGGGATACAGCCTATGGAAGGGGAAGGCCTGCTGGGAGGCAGGGAGCTCAGCGAGCACCAAGCCGTGTGCCGAGAGCGACAGACAGGCCGTGGGTGTTGGTGTGGGGAGCTGCCCCACTGATCTCGGCTGCGAACAGCAGCAACAGACCGGAGTCCACGATGGGACCCTGGGCGAGAAGAAGGCAGGGAAGCGGTTGAAGTACTCGGGGACAGTGCAGGAGGGTCAAAGGGCACGGCAGCAGCCGTGTGGAGTCACCGCTGAACAGCTCACATCAGCCAGGGCATCTGCCTTTCTGCCTCTTCTGATCTTCCTCCTCCCCCAGCTCTCCTCCTTGAGCCGTGATGCGGACGTTCCGTTTACAGAAGTGGACGTTGCCTCAAGGCGAAGCGCAAAAGCTGCACATCACTTCTCCTGGGTGCTCCCCTCTGCTCGTGTTCCTGTTTAACAGCAGCACACGCGTTTCAGGCAGAGGTGCTGCCGGATCCCGAGTGCCTCTGGAGGTGTCCTGGGCAGGTGGATTCGTGCGTGACGTGGGGTCCCAGAGGCACGGCCACGGTGCAGCTGCAGTCTTTGTGCAGGGCACGTTCCGTACAGCCTGTCTCTGGGCACGCAGCGGGCGGGAAGCATCTGCACGCTGCAGTCCCAGATGTTCCAGCTGCAGCAGCACCCACCTCCCCGCGCTGCTGGGGCTGCAGCTGTGGTGTGCAGGCTCCTAGGCTGCAGCTTTGTCCGTGCAACCAATGCTGCCGCTCTTGAAGGTCCTTGAGCCAATTACTTTGGCAGAGTCTGTCTCCTTCTGAGCCCCAAGTAGTAGCAGCTTGTCTTAGGATGGGTTTCGTCAGCCTGACTTGGAGGCATCCCACCCAAAGAGCCTTCTGGTGCTCTACGCGCCTGGGATGGAGGGCTGGAGCTGCCCTCTGCCGCTGCCACAGCTGGGCAGCGGAGACGGAGGGGCTGAACGCTGGGAGGAATCTCTCCTAGCTTTGAGCAGATTCCAAACACAGAGAAGACTTGCGTTAAGTGAATTTATTTCTTCCTTCCTCTCCTATTTGTGTGTGGAATTAAGAATTCTCTTCAGCATTTCAATTAGCTGTGCATTGGAGTTTGCTCAAAGTCTTCTTTCGGAAAGTTCTGCTCATCCTGCCTGTGTACCCTGCAGCGTACTGAGGAGACCTCTGCTCACGGGGGGTCACTGCAGAGTACTGGGGAGGAGCTGGTCCGCCTGTCCCTGGTAGTGCGTTCCTAACACAAACCTCATGAACGGGGCGCACGGGGCGTACAAGAACTCTGGCAGAACTTGCACGTGTTTGGTTTGCTTGGTGGCCTCTTGAGTGACACAAGTGAACTCGAGACAGGAGAGGAGCCGTTACCGACTGCTGCGTTTCCAGGGGCTCACAGTGCTGAGCTGGCCGCTGGCCCTGCTCTTACCTCCCCCCGGGCTGATGCATCCCCACTTCATGTCCATCACAGTGCCAGCTACAGTGATTTACCATCTTCCTTTCCAGAAACATGGTCAGAAAATTTCACTTGCGATGTCTCCAAGGTGTTTCAGTGTTGAAGAGGTGGAGGAAGATGAGGACAGCGTAGGGAAAGTTGCTGTAAAAGCAGAGATGGTCCTCTTTAGAGCCGTGGCAGCTCCACTTGGCTCGAACAGGCAGATCAGCAACGTCTTCTCTGGCTGTTGGAAGCTGTTGCCTCGTGGGCTGCAGACATTTGGCCTCCCTGCTGGGGAGGAGCCCGTCCCTAAGAGCAGCCAGCCTTCCAGGGCCGTATCCAGACCCACAGCGTGTTTGGAAAGGCACCGGAATGTTGCTGATCTGGGGAATTTCCATTTCCCGGGATGATTTTGCCTCAGAAAGGGGAGCTGGGGTTAAGACTGGAGGTGGAGAGATTTCGATTTGTGTGGGGCTTGGAGGGGAGAAGAAGAGGAGGCCACCGTTAGGTCTCAGAGAGACAGGGCAGGGGGTCTCCGGCAGTGAGAAGCGCAGACGTTTCCTAGAGCAGGATCTGAGGGACCTGCGGGCTGGAGCATTCCAGGCATTCCTGCGCCGTGCAGCAGCAGCTAATGCTGCCCTGGCCTCGGCAAGCGGCTCTTGCTCCGTCTGGGGCTCTCCGAGCCCCTGCTCTGACTAGCCAGACGGAGGTGTGGAGCAGCACTGCCGGCCGTGAGTTTGCAGCTGCAGGACGGACAGATGTGCTTCGGGAGCGTTGCTGTCGTGAACAGGCCTGCCAGGAGACGCTGGAAGGGCCTGCAGTGGGCTCTCCACCACAGAGGAGTCTCCTAAGGCTTCCTGGGTGCTTTGTGCGTGGTCCAGAACCCGGGGGTCCTCGGTAGCCCTCAGCCCTCCCGCAGCTCCGTGTCCAGCTGGGTGCACACCTACCGCAAGGGGCAGAGATTCTCGCCATCTCCGTGCCACGGAGCTTGTAAATCATCTACTTAATAGTCACGGTAAGGTAAGGTATGAAACCCCGGAGGCGCTGGGAAACCCTTCCCCCTCACTCGCCCTCCCCACGCAGCACCCAGTCTTGTCCAAAGCTGCACAAACAGGATCCTGAGATAAAGACCTTGGGTAAGAAGTACTAAAACAAACAGAGCGCGGAGCGGCTTCTCGAGGGACTGGCCTTCTCAAGGCCACCGGCGGGTGTGGGAGAACACACCTTGCTGAAAGGAAGGCTGAGAACGTTAAAAAAATACATCTTGGAACAAACAAAGCCCTGCCCAGACCTCTGTAACATTTTAATTGCAGCAGCACGGGGGGAGAACCCTGCAAGCATGGTGCGCTGTGCCAAGGACCTCGTCCTTGGGGCTGCAGGAGCAAGTGGCACAAAAGCTTTCGAGGAGCGGAGGGCTCTGTTCTGCTGAGCGTGGTGCAGCTCCGCGGTTACTCACGGGTCACGCAGCTCCGTGCTCCAAACTGCACTGCTGTCTTTTGTGCTGGCTGGGGCTGGGCTGGAGCTGGTGTTCTTCCCAGCGGCGGGCGCGGGGCTGGTTGGGGTTGGTGCTGGAGACAGCGCTGGTCGTTCAGGGATGTCTCGTCACCGCTGAGCAGAGCTCACACGGCGTCAAGGCCTTTCCTGCTCCTCACGCCCCCCACCAGCGAGTGGGCTGGGGGTGCCCGAGGAGCTGGGAGGGGACCACGGCCGGGACGGCTGACCCCAGAGACCAGAGGGAGACCCCAGAGCATGAGACATCCCGCCCAGCAGATAAAGCTGGGGAGGAAGAAGGAAGGGACGTGCGGGGCGATGGCCGTTGTCTTCCCCAGTCACCGCTCTGCGTGGTGGAGTACTCAAACCTCCTCCAACTCAACCCACCAGTTTTCTCACTTTTACTCTCCAGTGCTGTTCCCAGCACAAACCCAAACCGGCCCCACACCAGCCACTGTGACGAACGTTAACTCGACCCCAGCCGAACCAGCGCCCCTTTGAGGGGGCTTTGAGAGGATTTACCAATTATCTGCAAACTGCCTGGCTGTGAGCACGGAGGACAGGGCAGAGATGGCCCAGTTTACCCCTTCCCTTCTCTGCCACACGCAGCGGACCCTTCTGGAGCAGCGCAGCTCCCCGGGGCACATTAGTTCAGTCACCGTGCGGTGCCTGCCTATTGATGACTGGCTCCGTGTCAAGGTTTTCGTTCCTGTCCTTGTTGTCACATGGATGAAATCCACTGCTGGAGCGTTATCTGCTATCGATGGGGGCTACGTCCTGGCGGAAAGGCACAACCCTCCACATCTGTGATTTTGGCGAGCCTGCGGTCAGGGCCTGGGGGAGGTACTTGTCGGTGGAACACGATGGACCGCAGGACTGTAGTTTTAGGACAAGACCTGTTCTGTTTGCAGTTTTTATCCTGGAAGAGTACGTGGTCTGTAGCTCCCGGCAGCGCGTAGGTGTAACGGCCACACGCCCCTGACTCCCGGCGTGTTGAACCTGCCCGTGCTGCTGCAGAGCTGCTGTTGGTTCGCAAATAAGGCGAGGGTTATCCTTCTAGCAGTCTAGAAGAAAAGGATAGGAGGGAGCTAGTCCATTCTCCACGGTGTCACTCTCTGCCCGGTGGCAGCGCTGTCCTTCGCACTGATCTCTGTGTGGCGAGAATGCCGGTAAAGGTTCGTTTTTACTGGTTATCAACAGCCAGGCTGACCCAGGAAGCACCGTCCCTTCTGCCTTCGCTGCGCCTGGGCTGAGTCTTTGCGCTGATGCTCTGATACTTCTCCAGGTCTTTCCTGAGGAGGCAAGGGGACACAGAGACCTTCATCCCACCTCAAACAACCTGGTCTACCTAACCTTGGCTGTCGCCCTCCCGCCCCCCCAGTGCCGACCAGCAGCACCTCCCCGCTCTCCTCTCTTGCTTTAGCTGTGAAGAGACGGTCGGGTTTTACCACTGCCCGTATCTGCCTCTAGCCGTTGCTACCTCTTCTTCCTCTGCGTGTGCATGACAGGCTTCTGACTTTGCAGGGGGGCCCTTGAACAAGTTGCCAAGTTTGAAACCGAGGAAGAGGAAGGGTTTCTGCCTGACCAAAAATCCCCGCTAAGGGCCAGAAGGGGGAAAACGCAGGGACTGATCCTCGCGCGGGCACTTTGCATCTTTCTGGAGGGCAGATGCTCCGTACGGAAATGGCAGACGGTCTCACCAAGGCGTTGACGACGATCCTGAGTTTAGGTGGATGTAATGGCCTTTGTTTAGGGCGTGTTTTTAAGGAAGGAGATCCTGCTGCAAAGGTTATGGAGCAAAAGGAGAAGCGGCGCTCCTGGAAACACTGCCCGGGCATGGCTTAGCTCCGCCGTCGCTCGTGTGAGCAGCAGGAAAATAACCAGGAGGTGAATCCTGTTCAGACAGAGATCAGAGCCGCTTTGGATGGTGTCCGGCTTCATTCTAGACACCTGCAGAGTTGATGGACACCCGAGCTGCCCTGGCTGGGTTCCTTTAATGGCCAAAGGAAAGAGATTGGCACTTGTCTGAAGAATTTTCAGGGGTAAGTGAACCTTGCCCTTGGTGCTGCTGACTGTACGCAGGAGCGTGGGCTGAGCTGGGCTGCGCTGCACGCGTCTGCGGGGAAATGCCACCCTTGGTGTGAGGAAGTCTTGGAGGACATCCTGGGGCTGAGTTGTTCTGCCCTGTGAAGGAAGACGTGGAGCACAGGAAGGCTGTAAATGAACACCCTACTACGAACAGAAAGTCCTGTCAAGGTTGAGACTCTGCCAAGTTTACACGGAGTTGGATGGATTTTGAATATGGAAAAACAAGTGTTACAGACCCCTGTGGACCTCAGTCTGGGGGACAACACCGCAGACAGCAAGGGGTCCCTTTCCGGGCTCGCCGGACTGTGGGACACGGGTGGAAAGCCCCTCCAGGACTTGCCAGAAGGTGCAGATGATGGCAATGGGGTTTTCTGGGAAGGCAGGCGGTGGTTGCGTAGCGCTCCTATTTTTGTCCGTTGAGGTCACTCCGTTTGTTTTGAAGTCATTCTAATTCAGGGCTGGAAGGGAGCGGGAGTTGGTTTTTTGGCTGCAGCCTTGGTTTGAACTTTAACTGAGCGGCATCTTTGTGTGGCAGTCAGCCGTGCAGCCCCGAGGAAGGGTTCTGAAGGGCAGTGACTGGCAGCGCTGGCAGCGTCCCTCGGGCCACGCTGACAGACCCGTCAGGCACAAGTGGCCTGACCCGGGCTGGGGCGATCGCTGCTGAGCATCTGCCTCCCGCTTCCTCGGGATAACAGGCCCGCTGGGGCTGCGCCAGGGAACACCAGCCACCAGGCAGGTAGGGGGACACTGGTGTCCTCTGAGGGCAAACACCTGAAGTCCCGAGCCAAACGGGCTAATGACAGGGACGAAGAGATGGCCTGGCTCTGCTCTTCTGTTGACGTGCTGCGTGGCTGTGGTTTTGTGCGTCAGCTCCTCGGCAGGGGATGGCTGAACGCTTCAAAACACCTCTGTGGGCAGCACCTTACCAAGGTCCTGCACGCTCTGTCTGTCGGCGTGCTAAGCAAGTCACCCGTCCCGCCATCAAAACCCTTCCTAAGAGTAGCCTGGGCAGCCACAGCCTTGGCAGGCACAAGTGACAGGAGGAAACCTCTAACGAAGGCTGAAGAAGAGCTTTCCATCCGTCCCCCGGGAGGAAGATTTCTCGTCCTCGCTTGGCAGAGACACCGGTCTCAGAGCCCTGCAAAACAACAGCAAAATCCGCAATACAGGAGTACGGAAACAGGTGAACTGCTCGTGCTTGGAAGAGCTTGTTCTTGTCTGGATGCTCTGTGAGACAGCCTCCTGCGGGTGACAGCGATCTTACAGGTACCATGCTTGGAGTCAGAGTTAAGTTGGGCTTTTTCCTGTTAATGTGGGGGCCCGTAATCACAATAACTTGTGGGCTGCACGGCCGATGGCCGAGCCCGCAGCTGAGATAGGGATGTGCTTTGATACTCCTCCATCTCAAGCATGCCCAGAAAACACGTCATGACTCTTCCATGTTATTGCTTGGGAGCTGGGAGAAAACCCTCTGAACATAGCACTGGCTGGGACAGTGGTGCCAGATTGCCCCTCGCCCTGAGCCCAGCACGGAAGAAGGGCCAGGGGGCATTACACAACCGTTGGCCACACCTTGCTTACAACGCTCTCTCTGCTCCAGTGTCGCACTGGGAACTGCAAAGTGGCTGAGGAGATCTTTTTTCTGAGCAGGAGAAGTGCCCACTGGGTGCAGAGTGGCACTTCTGGAAGTCAGTTCCTAAGTTAGTCCATTCAGCGTATGTCTGAAGGAGCTGTTGTTCTGCTGGGTGCCACAGCTCCGGTCCCCCAAGTCGACGTTCACCGCTGCTGAATTTGCTGCTGGCATTTCTCCAAATGGCAGCACAAGCTTTTCCGGGCAGCTGGGGTGCAGATCCCACCGTAAAATGCAGAGGGACGGGTACCGTGGGCACTTTCACCCTGCTGCCCAGATGCGGCAGTGAATCACTGTGTGCACGATCTGATGACCGGCTGCGAGGTGCGGAGCTGAGCTCCCCGGTGTCCCAGTGCTGCTGGAGCTCCCGTGCTCTTTCAGGGTGGGTAGATCTGCCAGGCCCCTGCCAGAACCTGCAGAGAAGCTGAGGCAGATCTCCGTGACCAAACCCTGTCCCAAAAAGGAGGCTGGTTTTGAAGAGGACTGGCAAACTGAATTCCTGTGGCAGATAAGGCGGCTTCTGTAGGGCAACAAAATATGGCTAGAGACCAGCTGGGAACCAGCAGCAGTTTGTCTTGGCTGCAGCAGCCAGGCTGCAATAGCAAAAAGGTCCTTCACGCTGCCTGGATGGTGAGCCGGTGGACAGAAGCATTTCTGGCACAGCACAGGGCACAAGGCGAGGGTTCAAAGCGGCGCCGTGTGCCGAGGAGCGAGACAAGCGGGGATTGTGTCTCACAGCTATTGGCAGTTAGAAGGAACGGAGGGAGAACGGAACGGCCCTGCCCTTCGTTCCTTGGGGCGGCGGGAGGCTCGACCGCAGCAGGGACAAGAGTGTGCCGTTGCGCCCACGCGGGTTGCGGCTCTGCTCCGAGAGCAGGGATTCGGTACGAGTGGGAAGGGTGCTGGGTGCTGCGGAAAGGGTGTCGTAGTACAAGTGTCACCTGGGGGGCGTCTTGTTGGGCTAATTGGATATTTGCGAAAAGTGCTTCACTACGGGGGTGGTCACGCGCTGGAGCAAGCTCCGCAGGGAAGCGGTCACGGCGCCAAGCCTCTCCGTGTTGGAGAAGCACTTGGACAGTGCTCTTAGATACACGGTTTAACTTTTAGGTTGCCCTGTGTGTGGTCAGAAGTTGGACTCCATGGTCCAGCTCAGGATATTCTTTCCTTCTAATTAGCCTGAAGGCAGCGACCAGTCAGGTATCAGTTATTTGCTTCCAAACTTCTACGGTTGCCGTTGCTTCTCCTGCGGTACGACGCTCTGAGCTTCGTTTCCAGCCACTCCTCTCACAAACTCGAGTAAGAGAACAGTGTTACCCTGAAAGCGAAGACAACGCACACGGTTTATTTTCTGCGCCTTTAGAAAAGAACAGTGAGGAGCTAATCCAAGAGATACAGGTCTGCCAGGCGTCTGCAGTCAAAAGGTTGAGCTCTTTGGATGTGGATTTACTCATCGCAAATTACTCAAAACAGGATCTTCATTTTCATGGTGAAAACTTTTTTCTTAACAATGTGCGTAGTGAATGTGGCCGTTAGAGAGCCACCCTGAAAAGGGAACATCCACAAGTCTGGGAGATTCAGAGCAGCTGCCTTGTGTTCCCACAGACCACCTACCCCAGACTGGTCGGAATGGAGCATACCCACCCTCTTCTCTAGTTGGTGGCTTAGGACTTCTAAGACAGAAGTGCCCAGGAGGCTCTGGGGAAACTCACTCTTGTTCAGCTCTGCAACGGTGAAATGCGTGGGGAAGGAGCTGTGTTGGTCCTGCTCCAAAGAACGATGGAGGTGCAAGGCTACGTGAAGAAGGTGGCCGTATTGTCATTGGATGTTTCCTTCCCCTCAGATTCCTTCTTCTGGGTTTTTTGGGTGGCAGTTGTAGCATCTACAGACTCTGTGTCCCCCTCTCCTCCTGCTATCAGTGCCCCATAAACAGTCTGTTCCTGTGCCTCACTTCCCTCTTCCCAGATGGGACATCGACCTGTGTCGGTATCTGAATAACTCAGTGCTTGGACACGATGTGGTACCTTCGGTTCTCGAGCAGCAAAAGCAGGTTCTGATAGAGAGGGTGTCCATAGCAAAAGCCAAGGGAAATGCCGTGTTCCCATGAATTCAGAGTGAGGTGAGCCCGTTGATGTGAGTCTCGAGTGAGCGTGGAGGGAGCGGTCCCCTCTAAAGCAGTTCGACCGGCACCCGTAACCTCTTACCCTGCAGCCCTATCTCTCACGTGAATCGCTGTTTGCGGCAGTGTTTGCTCAGGACCCAGGCACGATCTGTATGGGAGTCTGGCTATTGCAGCAACTGCTGGGTTACTCAACCGGCTTCCCAGACGGCTGGTTAATACCTAACGAGCCAGATTGTAAATTCCGTTGGCACAAGATACCGTCAGAATGGAAAGCAGAAATTACTGATACTGTACTGTATGTAGTTCATGAATCTATTACGTACCCGTAATGGAGCATCGTGCTCCGGTCAAAGAGGCTGCGGGTTTCTAATCTGAATTAACACTCGGTGACCATCTTCTAGCTGTCATGAGTAATCGCGCTATTCCCCCGTGTCAAAATGGAAACAAAGAAGGATTCAATGAGTTAATTACAAAATGCCACACTAAAAATCTCCATCGTGCCCAACGCCATCCCGGTGACAATTAACAGTGAGATTAATTGTGGGGTCAAAAGCAGTCCGCGGCTTTGAGGATTGGGCACATCCCCAGATCGCTTTGGCTGCGTATGGAGTTGCCCTCACCTCCTGGGCGTGCTCCGTGATCATTTCTGAATGAAGGTCGTTCATCTGGATGATGGGAAATATCTCAGAAAAATGCACTCCACTCGTTCTGTGCCAGTGTGGCAATAAAAAAAAGAGCACTGAAAGGTCTGGGCAATAACCCGGTGTCGACAGTCAAAGGCACTGGGGCAGAAATGCTGTTTGGTCTTTTGGAAGGTGTATGGTTTTTTAATAAAATGAGCCAGGACAGGAAACGCAGAGTGTGTGTGTGAGGGAGAAGGACGCAGCAGCTCCCTGAAGTGCCTTCAACCTCTTTGCTCTGCTGATCCCCCCGTATTTGCCCTGCCTGCTCCTCAGCCCGGGTTTGCTCCAGCCCCGTCGCCGCTCCCCGGGCAGGCAGGTCCCCGTGAACAATCGCACTGCTGCTATCTGGAAACGTTTCCTAACTTAGTGACCTTTCTTTAACTCGGGCTGCAGGTTCTTATCGCCGGGAAGGAACAAATGTGTCTGGGTGAGGTGGAGAGCTGACGCCAGCACCCAGAACGTGCATCTCGCCCCCGGCTCTGCCCGCACCGTCCCAGCGCTGCGGGTTTGGCTCCCCGAGGACTCAGAAACTGCTCTCTGCCACCTCCTCACTCTGACTGTGCCCATGACGGAGGTTTAACGGCCCACAAGGAAACAGCCAGCGAGGAACCATTCTTTGTCTCAAACGATAAACTCTACGGCCGGCGTGCCTTAAAACCTACAGCAGGTGCTTACGGACAGGCAGTGCCTGAGCTGAAAGCGGTGCCTGGGATCGCCCCTTTTACATCCCACCACAGCGACAACCGGCAGTGCTGGAGCTGCAAGTTCCAGCACAGATCAGTTATTCCAGCTGGGTTTTAGTCTGTGGCTGTGCGTGCTGAGCTCAGCAAATTGTTGCATAATGAGCAAAAGGGGAGAAAGAGAAAAAGGTGTTGTAGGAGTCCAAGTCATTTCAAGATGAGTCTGTGATCTACCTCGTTATTTGGGTCAGGAACAGATTCTGTCAGCAATGTGCTCACATTTTTATCTTACCCCTGGCTGTTGTTCAAGCAACATATTGATGTGGGCGTGCTCTTGGAGCTCTTCATTGTGTTGCATTTAAATATAGAGCATTTATTGTCACGTTAACAGCAGCTACATGAACACGAGAAGGGATCTTCTACTGGGCTTTGCTCCTGCTCTGTCCCTGCGAGCGTCCAGGCATGCTCTCGGGTTCTTCGCAGCAGACGTGCTCCGAGCATTCAACATGAGTGGCGACAGTGCCTGATACCTTGTCGTACCAGCTTTGTCCTCCATGACTCTCTGCAGCCTTTTATTAGTGACCATTATTACACCCATGGTAATTAATTCCGTGCCCTTTCTCCCCTCCCAGTCACCACGTCACACCCACCTCCCTCATGCTGCTCCACGTGCTGGCAGGGAACATGCCCCAGCTTGTGCAGGCCATCTGCCTGTGCCGCGCACTTGGAAGAGCCCGAGGTGGCTCCGGCAGGTCCTTCCTTGGAGCAGGCTGATTTGGCTCCCCGCTGTATAGTTCTGCAGTGGAATTCATCACACAAAAAACTGAGTCCAAGGCTTGGCCATAGTAGACAGACTGGAGAAGATGTGATTTAGCACAGCTTAGAACTTCCTGAGTGTTTTCAGTCCTTATTGTGGTTGCTTTTAACCCTAGGAAGAGTTGTGAGGATGTGCCATCGCAGCAAAGAGACCATGCCCAGTTTCTTCCTCCACTAGCGGGGTGAAATCTGTCCCAGTCAGGCTGCAAAGGACGTGTGGGTGAGCCCCGGGACCAGTGGCAGCTCTGCTCTCGGTGAGACAGCAGCAGGGCTCTGCCGCCAGCCGGGGGTAAGAAGGGGACGCAAAGAGCCTGTTCCTCTGCAGCTTGGGTGGCTCTGTCACCAAACGGCAGAGGTGGCAACCCCCTTGCCTGGCAGACATCCTCCAGCAGGCAATGCCAGCGAGGACCACCCGCTAGGTGAGGACCACCCACTGGGTGAGGACTACCCGCTGGGTGAGGACCACCCCGTGGGTGAGGACCCCCGGTGCCTTCTGCCACTCCTGCAGCGGCAGAGCCGAGCGCGACCCTGACCTGAGGAGCTGCTGCTTGCCCAGACCTCATCAAACCGGCGAGGATTAAGAGGGATGGAGAGCCGGTTCAGGGCAGGTAGAGAACCTGTTACCATAGCAACCGTTCTCTGCTTTGAGCAGAGCCTGGAGGAGTCCCTGCGCGCTCCCCAGCCCGGGAGGGCAGGTCGCTTCAAGAACCTGCTTGGACAACGGCTGCGTGGCTGCACTCCTGAACTCTGCTGGGAGCCGGGATCGGTTTGTGGAGGAGTTTGACGCTTGTCCAAAAGCAAAACAGATGTGGAAGTGCCGGGAGGCAGGGGAGGGATTCCTGGGCTGGGGCTCTGCTGACAGTGATGCTCACCTCATGGCGTGGCGTTCGGTGGGTATCACAGGATGGGCGGGTGACAGGAGCTTCAGAGCTGCACTTTTTGAAAGAAATCAGAGGATAGTTAGCTATTTCCTCCTGGATTTTTAAATCTCTCTGAGGCTCTGAGAAAGTTCCCTGGCTGGGTTTCTGCAGTGGGATGAAATTGGTGCAGAGCGGGCGATGAAGTAATCTGTGATCTAACAAAGGCTTGGTCAGCGTGACTCTGAGAAGAGTCACCCTCTGGGACCCGGGCCAGGCCGCGTCATCCCGGCCAGCTCTGGGAGTACCTGGCGCTGCACAGGCTCCGGGGCTCTGTGGTTATCTTAGCCCAACACAGCAATGAATGCCCGTATTCTCCTTCCCTGGGGCTGCCTCTGGTGCAGCACTTCCCTCGCCTTCACCGGAGGTCAGGGCCTTGTGCACAGCCCTGCTCCTCAGCCCTTGTTAACCCTCTGTGCGCCGGCGGGTTGGCTGCATCGTGGTTTTTTGCCGGTGTTTCGTGCTGGAAACTGAACAAACAGAGAAGGAAAACAAAACGACCTGTGATCATCTCAAATGTAGTCCTGAAATTCTCTCCCTTAGGGTCAAAGCACAGAAGACAACGCAGATTATTTTGATACGGGGTGAGCAAAGGGGCCTTTGGGTGGAATACCCCGCTGCCCTTTTCTCCCTTGTGGTCTATTTTTCCGTGCAGCGTTGTTGCTGGAGACACAGACCCAGGAGAAGGGTGTCTGCCACGGTCCCAGGACGGGGGCACAGCTGCGCAGCTGCCTCTTGCCTCGGTGGCTAACACGAGTCAAGCCTTCATGGTCCTTGGCATTCGGAGGGGCATTTCTTCAGCTGTTGATGCAGGGAGTAAGAAACAGGAGCCTTCCCAGACATAGAACCAAGGAGTCAAAAAAGGAAAGCAGGTTCCCTGCTCCCAGAGCAACTCGAAGGCGGACCTGGGCTGAGAGTATTTTGCTCTGGCGGAGTGCTGCCCCGTGAGCAGGATGCTGAGGGGGGGAGCCAGGAGGCGGAGGGACTCCAGGACAGCCCTGGACTTGTGGCAACTCCACAGTTCCCCTGTCACAGCCTCCAGCCTCAGCCTGGTTTCAGAAATGGGATTCACAAACTCAACAGCAACCCGCTACCCGTCCACAGGGAATTTTATCGACAACAGCTATTAGGAGGTCCACGAGCTTTTCAGCTGAAATAAGTACCTGCCTCCTTCTACAAGTGTCCTTCTGCCTGCGCCATGTGGCACGTCCAGCCTCAGCTGCCTTTTGATCTTGCCAGTAAAACCTGCTGCTGCCTGGTACAACAGCAAGGGAGAAAAGAGTGGAAGAAAATGAAGAGCTTTCTGAGTCCGAATTCTAGACCCGGCACTTCTGTGAGCAGTAATGCAGCTGGGTGAATAAACTCATGCATCAACCCAACTGCAGTTCCCTGTGCTGCCGGTATACAGGTGCTACAGAAAACGGGGGAAATATTCTAAGAAGCCTTAGGAAGTTACTAAATTAACGAATGGTTCACGTTACACTGTCATGGAACAGAGACATGTGCCCCCTCTGGATTGAGGAGATGATCGAGACCGTGCTCAGTAGAGATTTCCATCAGCACTTGGTGAAGAAGCATCTCCACGACTTCAGAGGAAGTGGTGGACTAAGGACCATCAGACCCTGGTCAGCCGCTGACCCAACAGATGACATGGTCCTGGTAGAGGGTCAAGGGAAAAGAAGGGCAGAAAAGAGGACAAAAAGGGTTGTTTTTTACTGTCCGAGGGGAAGGAGATTTCAGTGGTGAGTAGTTTTGTCTCCCTCCACACTGACAGCAGAGGACACACAAACTCTTAAGCCTCTGCTCACCCCTCGAGAGGGGATCTTACTCCTCATCGTACTTTGCACAATGAGTCACTTGTCTGGGCCCTCACCCTACTATCTCACCGTGACTTCCTTCACCAGCTCCACAGCGAGGTTACCCAGGGGATACAGGCAGATGAAGAATTAATCTCTTATCAGGCCTCATTAATTAGATGCTACTGTAGATAGACGCAGAAATTGAACCTGGATACAGGACCCGTGTCTGCTACCTACAATAAAAAAAGTGTGCTAATGCAGCTTGGTCGCCACGGTGTAAAACCTGGCATCAGGAACACGAAGACACATTTGCCTTTTTCCGTCACATAAGAAGGCGGCTGGTCGAGGGACTCGTCCATTGGGGAGGACCTTGCATTGTCTCCTAACAACAAAGTGCTTCTAGTGCACAAGAATCGAAAAGGGGCCAGTTGCTGCTGAGGACATAATCAGGTTCCTCAGGTCTGAGTCCGGTATTTGAACCGTTCAGTCTTGGAGCGTCTGAGCCAATAATTCAGCACTTAACTCCCCTTCTTGGAGGTTTTTCCTGATGCCTTTGAGGTTTCCATACATCCTGATGTTGGCAGAAGCCTTCGTTCTGCTGAGATCAACTGCGTACATTCACTGAGTAATGGATTCCTCCTCAGAGCAGAAAAAACCACATACTCGGGTAGAAGAAATAGGTTTGGGGTTTTTTTCTGATTGTTTTATGTGAACACGGACTTAAAACTGCTGAGAAGAACCTCCGTAGTAGCTCTAGAAGGAGAACCTCCCTCCCTGTAGAGCAGAAATAGATACTGAAAAATAGTTACATGTCTCATCCATAGCTCCTCCCGCACACTCTGAGCCAAACCAGGGAAGTTCTTGGGTAAGAGCAGAAAGTTATTTATTTTCATGTTTAGCAAAACCAGTTCCTGCCTTTCCCATCCTCTGCTGGGTTTTGCATCGTGCCTTCAGACCGCTCACCTCCGGCGTTGCTGCTGAGGCTTCCAACAAGACCCTGTTGGTGCCACTGCTGCCACGTGGCCTCCTGCGCGCTCAACCCGCCCCCCGTCTGAAGAGCCCAGTGGTGGGATAACCTGGCTGAAGGAACCATCACCCACTGCTAAGACCGAAGTCATTTTCAACAACCACTCCTCTCACCGACGTTCACCTTCTGGGAGTCAGGGGAGAAAAGCGGCTTTGGCAAGTAACGTACTGCTGTGCGTCCTACCAGCTAAACCTGCGGGCCCTCGCGATTACGCACCTCCGTTTCGATCACGAGTTCCGCTGCTCTTTGTTCTCGCCTTCGTTGCGCTGCACATGCCTGTGGCTCCCAGGAGATAGACCCTGTTTGTTGAAAGACACCCTGAGCAGTGTCCGAGTGAGCTACACCCCTTGTGTCCACTCGGGAAGAGGTGACCAGGAGCTGCCAACCACTACTAAAGCGTTAAACCACCAGTGATGTAATGAGCAGAACGAATGTCTAACAGAAACATGTGCCCGGGCTTCGCCCTGGGATCCAGGGCGCTTATCACCACGGAAGCGGCTACGGGACTGACACGGGGAAAGGGTGTGTCCTAATCAAAAGGGTATAAACCAAGTAAAGCTGTAATTTTCCTATCTCCTTCTGGGTTCTCGGAGGCTTTGAAAGGACGATTGGAGGATCTGAAGCAAAGCTGACGAGCCGGTATGAACAAATGGCAGTGACGTGGCCAGCAGCAACGTGTGGGAGGTTTATTGTCTTGTAGAAGCGGTCAGAATTCTCTCTTCCCGGAAAAATGAAATCTTTTATTTCTCTGACTTTTCTGCTTTCTCCTTCCACACTAATAGAAAAAAATAATCAAATACTTCTAATTAAAAAAAAAAGTGCTGTTACTCACATGCTGTGAGAAAGTAGCATGGGGCTGGAGCACGTGGGAACAGAGCGAAAGGACCAGTCTGAAAGGCAAATTTTTCTGGTGTTTCCTCCACCTCTTCCCACGTGCAGCGACATCACCAGCGTTTGCTGCAGAATGGGCCGTCCAGCTGCAGAGCTGGTTGTCGAGCTCAGCTCTTCCACACCAGTGGCCTTGGCAGGGACTTCAGCCGGGACACGGCTCTTCCTCTCACCGAGGGCCTGGCACGCCTCCTCCACCGCCGTTCCGGCTGGGCTGAGGCTGAGGCTGCTCTGCCAGCCCAAAGCGGCTCCGAAGGCAGTTGCGGAGCTTTCCTGCCGCTTCTTGGGAACCCCCGGGGCTGTCTGGGGGGCTTTCCAGCAGCGGGAGGCTGAAGCGTGAGGACAAAATGAGGGAGCAGCCCATGCGGTGCGGTCGTTTGGGAAGGGGTGAGGGAGGGAGTGTGTGAGGGAGTCCTTCGCGGCCCAGCTCGAGCAAGGATCGCCGCCGAAGCGGGGACTGGTATCACAGGAGCCCACAGCACCCGCCGCCCCAGGGGACCCAGCCCGAGGCGGACAAAGCCCAGGGAAGCGCAGAGGCAGTTCAGAGCTTACAGGTGGTTTATTCCTTCACTGCTCGCTTGTGCCCAGGCGATGTCACCAACCGGGCACCCACCGGAGGAGGACCCCGCCCGGCTGCAGGAGGCCGGGAAGGCGGCAGGGCTCCCGCCAGCCGCCCATGACATCACCGCGGGTACCGGCAGGCAGGTGCTGGCGTTTCCCGGAGCTGGGGAACGTCTTTGCAGCGCCAAAACTAACCACAACACTCCACTTGGAAGTGGCGCACGTGGTGGTTGTTTTTCTTCTCGAAGCTGACCTGTCCGGCCGGGCGCGGCCTTCTGCTGAGCCTGGAGAGCCCGGTTCACCGCCCGGGCACCGAGCGGCCCTCACTCCGCTCACCGAGGAACTCCCTCACTGCCCGTAAGCACCGGCGGTTCTACAAACCGACCAGCTGTTTGCCGCAATCCGCGTGGCACCGCACGGGCACTTCCCGCGAAGGACACCGGCTCGCTATGAAGCTTTGGCACGGGCAGCCCGCGGGAGCGCGGCTCCGTTAGACGCTGTACAGCCAACGACCCAGCGAAGGCGGCTCCACCGCCCAGCACGCCGTGAGGCCCCGGCCGGCTGCCCCGCTCAGTCCTCAGCGCCCCAGCCCGGCCGAGCCCCCGCTGTGGGGGCCCCGAACCTCCCCCGGTATATCCCCCTCGGGCCGGAGCGGCGGCCGCGGGGGAGCGGCAGGCACGGAGCAGCGCCCGGCGGCGGCGGGGAAGGGGAAGCGGGGCCCAAGGGGAGCTGACGGGCCGGGCCCGGCGGCCGCGGTGGAGAGCGGGGGGGGGGCGGGGTCACCTCGCGCTGCGCCCCCCCGAGCAGCTCAGGCGCTGCGCGCGCCGGTCACCGGGACAACCGGGGAGCGGCCAATCGGCGCGCTCCGTGCCCGCCCCTCGCGCACGGGGGCGGCAGCGGCGGAGGCGCGAGCGAGCGCCTCGTGCTCCCGCGCGCACCAATCACCGGGCGCTGCGGGCGCTGGGGAAAGGCGCGCACGCTCCTCGCGCTCGCTCTCAACCTCGCCCCCTCCTCAGCCCCGCTCCGGGCCGGGGCCGTGAGCAGCCGGCAGCCAATCAGGACAGGGGGAGAGCGCGTGAGGCGAGCGGGCCCGCGTGCTGAGCTGCCTATAAAAAGGGGGGCCGGGAGCGAGCGCGCGGTTCACTCGCCGCTGGCGCTGGCGGCGGGAGGACGCACGCGAGGCGGGAGAGCGCGCGTGAGCTGTCGCGCCCACTCCCGGCCCTGACGGCCGCCGCGCCCCCGCCCCGCCGTCCCTTCGCCCGCCCGCCCCGCGCCATGAAGACCAAGTTCTGTAACGGCGAGACCGACCCCTCCCCGCTCGGGCTCCTCCTCGGCTGCAGCTCGGGCGGGGGGGGCGTCGTCCTCCCCGCCGCCGGGCAGCCCCCCTCCCCGCTGGCTCACGCCGACCCCGAAGGGAAAGACCCCGCGGTGGCGGGCAGAGGCGCCCCGACCCCGCCTGCCGCGCTGCTGCTGCCGCCGCCGGCGGCTGAGGAGGAGCCGCCGCTCGACCCCCGGACGCGGCGCAAGGCGTATCTGTGGTGTAAGGAGTTCCTGCCCGGGGCCTGGCGCGGGCTGCGGGAGGAGCAGCTGCGCATCACCCCCATCAGGTCAGCGCTGGGGGGCGGGAGGGGGCGGCCAGGGCCGGCGGCTCCCTGGGAGCGCCAGCCGCTTCCTGGCGCGGGAGGGCGGGAGATGAGGGTCTCCCTCTTCTTCTTTATTTTTTAAAAAAATCCGCCCCCCAGTGTGCCGCTCGGGGCGGAGGGGAGCGGGCCCGCTGCCGCGTGGGGAGTGACGGCGCATCCGCCTCCGCTCCGGCATCCCCCGGCTCCGCGGGGCGAGGCCGGCCGGACCCACCGCCTCGGCGCAGGGGCGTCTCTGCCGGGGGAGAGGTGGAAGGCCCTGGGTTCCTTGTGTCAATCCCCCCGCCTCTCGCCCAGGAGAGGGTGGTGGTGCCGGGTGGCTGGTGCCGCAGCGCCGAGCCGGGGGAGGAGCCGCGGACCTTGAGGGTAAGAGTGATGGAGCCGCTGCACCGAGCACGGGGCTCCCTCCTGAGGAAACGAAAAGCGCCTTTATTGCCGTGGCCTTGACCGCTCTGCGCTTCGGAGGTCAGCAGGTAAATGCGGTGTGTCGACGGTGTGAATCATCTTCGATCATATATAGTAACAAGTGCTTATGACTCAGCACGTTGGCAGCACAAAAATGTAAATTGGGGCTGTTCGAGAAGCCGCCCGAGATCCGCGCTGCCTCTGCGGAAACAGGCTCTTACTGTACCCGCCGCTTAACCCGGGGTTAGTTCAGAGTTTCATTTCTACTCTTTCTCCAGTGACTTAGTGCTTGACCGCTCTCCCTGATCGACTGTAGAGTCACATGCAGTTCCACAGGATATGGCTGTCTCCCCTTGAGTCCTGAGTTAGCTTTCCTAGTGATTCTGCTTTTGTTGATCCATGGAGTACCTGCACATCTATCCCGGTTAGCTAAGAGGGCATGAACTGTTGGCACAGCTCTGATATTTAGAAGTATAACCAAACCCCATCATGCTCCTTTCTAATTGTATTTTAAAAGCCGTGTTAAAAATGAGCAACTCATTGAAAGGCCATGCTGATAGTATTTGCATTTTTAGATCTTTTTCCTCACTTGACATGATCACAAGAAGTTTATGAAGGGACAGAATTTTTAGAGGTGTTCCCAGACAGTGAACTGGTCTGATATGTCTGTCATCTGCTTTCATCCTTAGTGGCGTGTACTGCTGACTTCAATACTTACTTTTTCTAAAGCATTAGGTTTTAGCACAGTTCTTGCATTTCTTGGAAACTTGCCCTCTGAGACACTGCTTCAAAATGGCTTGATGGTCTTCGGGTTGGGAGGAGGAGAGGATGGGCTGAAGCGCAGGAATGCGTAACACCATGCTAAGGGCAGCTGCATTTGTTTTGGCAGCAGTCTGCTCGCCACTTTCACAGAGAACACAGCATCGTACTGGTTCCACAGAAGTCAAGCGCTCACTGTGCTCCCCAGCAGGTCTGGCAGTGTGGCCATTTTGACTGCGTAGGGCAAATCCTGCTCACGAGCAGCTGTTAGTGGTGCTTGGTACCATCGGGTGAAGGAGTCCAGTCCTGGAGGATTCGCCTCTAATCAGAGTGCACTGTAAGCCCATCTCAGTGCTGTGGCTGTGACCTGGGGACAGTGATGGGGAGCTTTGAAGGGTTTGCCTTTGAAAGATTGGTAGCGGCAGAGTGACTGGTGGCTGCATCTGTGCAGAGTGAGGTGATGCCCTTTTGACCCTTGAACAAGCTGCTGAGACTACAGGCCTTTCAGGAGAACAATACCTTTGACTAGACTGCCATCTGGATTGCCTTGGTCAGGGGTAACTTTGGAACTCTTGAGTGCATAAAACTGTAGTGAAACTTCTGTTTAATGGGGTTTGGCTTCAGTGAGACACTCCTGTTTGGCTGGAGAGGCATAAAACCGGAGCGTTTCTGGGCTGTCATGCACTGTGCACAGGCTGAGCCTGTGTTTAAATAACTGCCCTAACTGTTTGCACAGGGTTTCGAGCTCTGGTCCGGTATTTTTTGTAAAGCAGGTTTCAATGAGTTTAGTTCTGCTGAAGTATTGATACTTTCTCCAAAGTATATCTTAGAAAAGGTGGCAAATGTTTTTTGGAAACCTGGCCCGCAGAGCTTAGCTGCAGCCTGAAGTGTTGCTGCTGTAAGTAACCCGTGTGCGGATCCCATCGAGTGCTCTGGCCGGGCTCTGCTGCCCAGATCCTTCCAGCTGTCTGGTTTTTCTACCTGTTCACCTCCACGGGTCGAAGTTGCTTCATGTCTCTTGTCTTTAAACATCCTTTGTTGGGTGCCTGCCAAGCCACCTGGTTCTCTTCTGCTGTCTTTCCTGAGCACACAGTGCAGCTGCTGGCTTAGGCTGTTTTCTTGAGATTTATTTTTCCCTTCTCAGTCTTTGGCTTCCGTTCTGTAGCCAGCCCTTCTCTGTGTCATCTCCCAGTAAATACGTGCTGGTTGTCTGCTTCTTGGGAGCCTTTTTCTCCAGAAAGTCTTTGCTACTTCCCCACTGCATTGTAAGAGAACTCAGGAAAATGATTGAAAAAGCATTGGGAGGGGTTGTCAGGTTAGGGCTAAAACCTGCACTTCAGCCCCTGCAGGGTGCAGGAAAACGGTGGAGTGAAGACAGTGCAGGTTGAGTAGACTGGTGTTCTCATTGGGCTACTAGAAATCAAGAAACTTGGCTTCTCTCATCTAGTGTCTGTCCAGCTTGATAAACCTGTAGAAAACCGATGCAGTCTCTTTTTTTCCTGCAGGAACGCTGCCGTGAAGCAGCAGTGGAACAAAGAGCCAGTGTGTTTGTGTAACCCCTGGATGACTGAAGCACAGGGCTCCCCAGTTTGCGCCTTACCAATGGGATTCTGAGGGTGACTTGAGTTCTGACAAATACACGGGAGGTTTCTTTGCAGCACTGGTGATACAGTAAATTCCAAACTGGGAAAGGAGTGCTTGAGAACAGTGGCGTAAGCAGGGTTTTCCTCAGGGGTGCTGCAGCACGGGTATCCAGATCAAAGCTTTGTAGCTCAGCTTTGTAGCTGCCATCCCAGTGACACCAGCTCTTAACTCAAATCCAGGGGTTTATACTTGCTGCACGGGTTTCAGCTTATTCCACTCTCTTCTGGCTTGTTTGTGCAGCCAAGGATATCTGGCAAGACTCCAGCATCTCTTTCTAGAAGTCTGGAAAATGACTAAGTTCACAGAAGTCCTCATCTTATCTTAGTGCTCATAGCTTGAGCTGTAATTTGGGTTGATAGTGTCAGTGGTGAACTGCATGTCATGAAGCTGCCGATCTTTGTGTTGAGGCCTTACACGTTATGAGGCATTGGTACAGAGTGGCTGGGAGCTTGTTTGTCACGTTAGAGAAGGTCAGTTAATCACACTGGAAGGACGATTAGCGCGCCTCTGATTTGCAGAAGATAGAACACGTGCGCTCCCCTGAGCAGCTGACAAATGTCCCTTTCTCTTGACAGAGGTGGCCTCAGCAACATGCTGTTCCAGTGCTCGCTGCCTGACACCACTGAGACGGTGGCAGACGAACCACGGAAAGTTCTCCTGCGCTTGTACGGTGCAATCCTGCAGATGGTGAGTACGTAGAGAGCTCTGGGAGTGGGAGGGTTTCTGTAGCTCGATTGTAGTGCGTTTGGAGACCTTCCCTGGGACACACCGCGAGCGGGTGCTGCTTTACCTGTGGGAAGGTGCTCTCACGGCAGAGGGTAGGTTGCTAGCTTCAAGCAGTTCTCGTGGAGTCTGTTACTGCCTGGAACTCACGCTCCTTTCTGTACAGATCTCGACCGGCGTGTATCAGCTGAAGGCTCGTTTGCTGTCCGTGTGATCAGTAATGTTCTGTCTGTGGTGTTCAGTTTGGACTTGGGTGGTGCAGAGCAGTCATTAAAGTTTGCTTCTGTAGGGCTTTGGCATAACTAGCACGATCGCAGAGACTAAGCTGCTTCACGTTAATCTTGGTAGCGCTTAATGAATCTCGGAGATGAAAGTTGAAGGTTTTATCGAACTTGTGCAGTGCTCAAGCATTTTATTAGATCTCCTGGGTAATTGTGTTGTTGGAAAATTCAATCTCTAGTGTTAGAATAAAAACAAAGCACAAATATCAATACCGTACAGCCATCTCACTCCCAAACACGCTCTCCTCAATGTGTGATGTGCCTCCTAGCTGGCACAGAAGCTTAACCAGATGTTTGTGGAACTCTTCTAATGTTACATTTTTTTATTTCGTTAGTAAAATGTAAATGGCATTGAAATTTGTCAAACCTTAAGAGAAGGGGTTGGCAAGTCTGTTTCAAGGTGTAAGGTTTGAAATCAAGACTATTTTGTAAAGGTGATCTCTGCTAAAGCTTACAGGCTGCTGCTAAAGCTTACAGGCTGCTGCCGAAGAACCGTACAGCAGATCTCGCCCATCTCTGCTTGACTGTTTTGTAAATAAATAGTCATAACATCAGTGTTTAACCTGATGAAAAATTGCAGCTTCATAAAATCACATTTGGATGTTGGCAATTGTTTCTCTTTGACTTAGGGTCTGGGTTGATTGTCCGTTAACTTGGTATTTCCAGTGCTCAGTTGCTTGCTTTGAATAACTGATCCGATAGCTGCAGGAGATTGATGGTTCCAGAAACTGCAGCCCATTCTTCCTGCCTCTGCTGCCTTGACCAAATGCACTGTTACAAATGTCACTGGATACTGTCACTTCACTGGCTTCAAAGTGTTCTTTGATTATCCTGCGGGAGATATTAACTTTCCCGTGGCAGCAACCACTACCAGAAATATGTGAAAGATTCCAGTGGTTAGAAGTGGCAGGAAACGCTCGGCTCCACCACCGAGCGTGTGTCGGGAAAGTTAAACTGTTTCACAAGAAAAGCCTGTTAGATTAATTCAAGAAACCAAAAGCAAAGTGAAAAAAATGGTGGTGAGAAACTTTGTTTTTGAAATGATTCCTAAGGTTGCTGCTAAGAATTTCTTCAGAATTATCAATGCCTTTAATATAACGTTGATTTCATATGAGAAGGCTCGAGTAGGAACATGGGCTGTAAAACTGCTGCAGCAGTAGAACCTTGGTTGCCCAAGAGCTGTGGAGAAATGTGGCCTTTCCCTTATATTTTGGAGGAAGAGTCAAGCAGACTCTAGAATTTGGTTGCCCTCCTCTTCCCTCAGGGTTTTTTTTTTTTAACTTGCGTCTTCTGTGCCCCATCCACTGAAGAAATCAAAATAAAATTTTGGGCTCTAAAATCAGAACTAATTCGGTTTGAAAATTGAAAGTGTGTTCATAACTTTCTAACCTTTCTGCTCTTGGTGTTGAAGGACCTTTTGAGATGTCTAACTTCCTTTATTTCCATAGTGGCAGTGAAATGACTGCTCTTGTTGGTGCAGTTCACTAAAGGTTAAGTAAGCAGAGAAAGTCCCCAGGTAAAACTTTCAGATTGCATTGAGGTTCACAATTTCTGTTGACAAACATTTGTCTCTTCCAGCCCCTCTACCTTAATCGCAAGTTAAAATATAAGCAAACTGTTTTGTTGGGGTATTTTGAAAACCTCATTTAGGATTCTTATGAATTTCTGGGTGGCCTGAGCAGACTCTTATGACGAGCCCATTAGGAGGGAGCAATTGGATAATTTTAGCAATGTTGCTGAAGTTTAAAGCCCTGCAGAAATTAAGGGACTCTGCTTAAGAGTTTTGAGACCTTCTGCTAAAATCACAATGTAATTCTCGATGACTTAATTGTAACTGCTGCTGGCTGTTAGTAGTTACCACTCGTTTGCTGGAGCCTTTGTAGCATGGTTTTACTCTTGTCTGTTTTACTTGCTGCTGAAATTGGAGCACAAACCAGGGGTAAAACCAGCTCCTCCTCCTTTACTGTAAATGCTGTAGATCTAGAGCAACTGGCACTAAATTGTCACACCTACAGAAGACAAGTTCAAGTTAAAACTTTGAACGGAAGTGAAAAATAGAAACCTGACACTGACTTAATGAAGGAGTGATACTGGCACCCTAATTCCCTGAGCCACCTTTCAAAGGAGCCTTTATTGCTGTTTGAAAATAGCCCCAGTTTGCTTATTCTGAATCTTGGAAGACACAAATGTCAGTACATGAAACTCATCCAGTGTAAACCATGCCAGCTGGCTGAAGCTGCCGCACAGGGAAGGCTTTGTGCCTTCCTCTGTCATAGCTGATATGTTTAAGCTGATTTTTTTTTTCGTGTGCATGACTGTTCTGGGGGGAGCTGGGGGGAGATGAACGGCGCTGGCTCGGCCATTGTTCCGAATGGTCGCACTGGCATGGATGTTTAAAAATCAAGGACTTCTCCTGAGCATATCCTTGAGCAGAACTTTTTTTTTTAAGACAAGTATTTGTGCTTGTGACAGGTGAAAGTACTAACCACATTAAAACTCCAGTGTTTGAGGCACAATGCAGATATGTTCTACACTGAAAAAAGGGAAATGTCTCACTCTGCTTCACTTATTCTTGCTCCAGCTTAGTTGCTAAATTTAAAGGGGAGCATTGAAAGTAAAACTTCATGTCAAAACGTCTTTAATGTTGGCTCTATCCGTATTTGAAACCACGGAACAAAAGATTCTCCAACAACACACCTTGTAATGTCCAGGCTGTGATTGGATTTCCTATGCAGATTGCTGTAGTGTTTCTACTTAAATTCAGAACAACCAAAACTCCCTGCTCTTAGGAATGCCAATAGGATTACAAGATAAGACAGCATCAACAAACAAAGCTCCAATTCAGGTGAATTTCTTTGAAGTTCACCCATCCAAAGGTAACTTGGGGATTGATTCCCATTCTTTACACATGTCAAAAGAACCTTGAGCTCTGATTCACTGGGGCTCTGTTACTTTGCAACAGCCAAAACAAAATCTTGTCTGTAAATGAGGAAAAACAAACCAGTGTACCTAATGTTCCTCTCTGGTCTCTCAATTTCTGTGAGCAGACGCAAAATAAGTATAAACGGCTGCCACGGTTCTGTGGTAAATTTTTTTTCCATACCTGCCTTGCTGCCTTTTATTTTTGTAACTAAATAAAATGCAGACTGCTGTGTAACTGTAATGATCAACGTCTTCTGTGGTTGTCGGTGTCCATGTCTGTTTGTAGCATGGAGTAACTACAAATCCCTGGCACTGGCAGACGGCTTGAAAGAAACCAAGCACCTCTTACGGGGATGTACGTGTGTTGGGTGGCGTTAAGGGTGTTTGGGGGTAATGTACCACTTTAGTTGTATATGCATGTGTTCTCTGCTGCAGGCTTGCCCATGCGATCGTGCCTAGAGCACTCTGGTTTCCAGGTGACAGACACGATTCACGGTATAGTATGAGATCTCTGAAGTTGGAGCATTCTCTACAGCTTTCATTTTCTTTAGTACTGGATTTCACTGTTTAAAAATAAGGCTTAAGTAGCACCAGCTACTGTCTGTGCATCTGAATGTTTACAGCAAAGACAAAATACCAGAGTACTGCCCCTTCCTTTCCTCTGCTCCCTCACAAGAGAATGGTATCTTGAAATGAAGAGGATTAGAGATGTCTTTGTGGCTTCTGCAGGGCTTGAGTTGCTCTTCACATGCTAGATTCGAGGAGTTCAGCAAATTAGTACCAGTTCCTTCAGGTCTGGCAGGGACCAGTGATTGAAGGCGGATTCTTAGATATAGTTATTGCTGAATCTAAAACTGTTTGTGTTCCCATATGCTGAAGGTCAGATCCATGTCTTCCAACAGCTTCCAGAACTAAGAAGTTTCCCCTGCATAGGTTGCCTCTCACCTCTCAGACAGTGCCCTGTAATGTTGTCATTCATTGGGGTTTGAGTTCCTGGAGACTGGTCTAAATCAAAGTGCTGCAGTATTCTGAAGACTTGAAAACTACTGAAGCTGAGTAAACTCAGAAAAATGGACTTAAATAAAATTTAAGCTTGTGGGCAGAGCTAAGGGTTATTTTGGGGGAAGAAAGTTGCTGGTTCTTCCTCCATTCAGAATTCCCCTGCCAAGCATCCTTTGGCATTTTTGACAGAGCACACCTTCCAGCTACAAGAGAAATAGAAGAAGTCAATGTTCTGTGTCAAGCTGCCAGATGTGTAAATGCTGTCTGGTCGTCTTCCGATCACAGACCAGATAGTGGCGGTGTCCCCCATTCCAGGACTTCTGTCTTGTACCTGAAGTTCCCTGCCTTAAAGTCAATTTACGTGATCACAAAGCAGTCGGTAACAACTTCTGCTGTCTGTGTGCACACAGCTGTCCTCCCCTACTAAAGCTGCCATGAACTTTCTTATATCTGCTTTGAGAATAAACCTTCCCACAATAAAAGAAGCACTGAACAAATATTTAAAGAAACCTGAAAGATGATGAAATGTCCGTTTAATATTTCTGTGTAGAGTGATTAAAAACCTCCAGCAGTTACTCAGTCATTCTCTTATGAGTGTAATTAAAATCTCCTCATTGCTGCTGCAGTAAATATCTCCTGGAACTGGACAGAAGTTGGAGTGAGGTGTCAAGACGTTATGGGAGGACTGAACTTTTGACTGCTTTAGCCAGGAGCACATGAGTAAATATGTAGATTAAACTCATACTCCTTATGGTATGAGATGTTTGACTTTGAACTGCTGTTCAAATAGGTGATTGTGCAGTCAGAACAGTCAAATCCTACTGCTTCAACATCCGCTGAACTCTTAAACTCCTGTGACATAACACTGCATCCTGATTACTCCGGTCTCCCTGACCACGTGTGCTGGGGACTTTCCTAATGCTAGGCTGAGTACGTGGCCACTGGTGAAGACCGATCCTCTCCAAGCTCCCATTCACATTTGCGAGTTATTTACAAAGGACTTTGTGTTCATTCTCTGCTGGGCACTAATGCTCCACGCTGAGAGAGCAGAAAAGAGGAAGGGCTGCCGCAGAAGTCTCCTTTTCTGATGACTCTGCAGTACTCGTCCCTGAGGGTCTCTTTCCAGCGGCACAGCAGGTGCTGTTAGGCTATCTCCAACGCTGAGTCGAGGTGGACTCTCAGAACTGGCTAGCTCTATGCCTTCTGGAAGGCAGATGCCAGCTCAGGGTCTAGGGAAAAGCCTAATCTGCTTATCTTCTGATGAACTGAACCGTTCTGAGAGCACCATTAATCAGGAAAGCCTCCTGGATGGTGAGTAACCTTCTGACTGTTCCAGAACAATCTGTAAGATGCAAGAGTGGGGTTGATGTAGGACATACTTGTTCAGAGAAGCCCTCTGTAAATGACTTTAATACCACTGAGTAGTTACACATTTACCTTTAGTGAATATCTTTTGACTTTATTAATTTCCTTGAAAGAAATATAATCTCATAGTTTTCATATTGTCTTGTTTTAAACTTATTATCCTAGTGGAATGGGAAGTGCTTGCTGAAAGACCATCGATTCACGTTAACTGTACTTCTTCTGTAGCTTCTGAAATGCCGTACCTGCAGAGCTCCTGTAAATCATTAGCTGCTTGTGCTGTACTGAAGGCAGCTGGTGTTGCTTAACTGTATTCCATTAAGTTCCTATTTCCACCCTTGTTTTGGAGACGTTAGAGCTTTGGAACAGCAAGGTACGCACACGGTGCTATGAATCGAGGGCTGCCCTTCAGAAGGTGGAGAAGCAGCTGCCTTTATGGGCCTCTAAAGCTAGGCCGGTTTAAACAGTCAGCAGTGGAATTGCAGCCTAAAGAGCAGCCACAAACTGTCGCTAATTCTAAGCAAATATTTGCTTTCCCTTCTCCTTACCTTCAAGCCCTTTTAAAGGACAAGGTTTTTATTACCTCTTGAATTTGAAATGTGCAGCTCTACTAAAAGCATGTGCCACTGAGGGCGCAGTTGCTGAGGGTGTGGTTTGATCGACCAGAGTGCCATGCATTATGCATGGCACTTGTTAAAAGTTTTGCTCATATACCACAGTTCTTATGGAGACATCTGTAGCGTCAGGGGCGGCTCATTTGGAGAAACGTCTGGGATTTGATTACACGGCCAGTGGTATGTTGTACATCCAGCCTGATCAGCAGACGGTAAAGGAGGAAATTCTAGTCACAAGAAATTTGGAAAATAAATAGGAAAAAGGCAAGAGCTTTGCAAACTTCATACCATGCCTATTCTAATAGTCCTTTTAAGGCTTTTCTATAACCTCTGAAATGCACCTCGTTAAGTGCTTTAGCTGCAAGAGGAGTGTCATCCCAGATGTCATGTGGAGGGACTTAATTGTCTCTAATTAAAAATGTTCCTCTAAGCTTATGATACATTGAAATCTTATTTTGAAGTACTGGGAGACAATGAAAACATCCCTGAGCATCAGCCCCAGGCTGGTACCAGGAGCAGCTTGGTCTCAGTGGCACATCCTTTGGAAAGAGTGTGGCGCTGTTGGCGTAGTGCGGTGGGCAGAGGAGAGCTGCACACTAGTGCTGTAGCTGTCACTGCTCGAGGCAGTGCTGGGACAGGTAGTTAACTGTAGCTGGCACTGCTGCTCCCTTTGTGCTGATGGTTGCAGGTAACCGTGTTAAATTTCACCTTCTCATTGTGTTTGCTTTTTCTCGTTCATAGAGGTCCTGTAATAAAGGAGAGTCTGTACAGTCTCAGAAGGAAAATGACTTGCAAGTGAGTAATTAAATTTGCTTATTCCGCAGAATTTTATAGCTGATAGAGAAATGTGGTGATCCTGCATGTTCTAAACCAGTGCTTACTCCACCTGGGGCTGGGCTGTCTTCCTGGAAACCACAAACAGGGATGAAGAATAATCTGTTTGCTCATGGAAGTGACATTGTAATGTGTCTGCCCATAGTTTGGAGAGATTTCGGCATTCCACATTAGCCAGAAACACCCCGCCCAATTCTACCCTCAGTGGTTTCTTACCATTTCTGCCATTGGGACCTCTGCTTCTAACTCTAAGCTCTTCGTTCTTTAGCGGAGGAAGGTCAGTGCTCTGCTTTACCTAACCCCTACCTTACAGTGCACCGAGGAACTCTTCAGAGGAAGGTTGATGGAGAAGGAGAGGACTTTGATTTGATCATGACGTGTTTGCTATTAGCACTGTGCTTGGGTTGTCTGTGCTCTGCAAACTTTCAAGTTCTTGTGTTTGGAAGCAGTTCTGCTCAGGCAGCATAATGGTTAGCTGAGTGTGATTTTTCCCTGAAGTCATCTGAACAGAGTTTGGTGATTTAGATTTCTGCCCTGGCAGTGTTTTTTCAGCAGGGGATAACACTGCAGTATGGTGGCCAGATGCTTTGCTGGTTGTGTGCTGTCATTTCTCAGCTCTGTTGGGGCTGCCAGTGATGGGGAGTACACTTTGCCTGTTTGAGAAGTGCTGGTTTTCTCCCCTTGTATCTTCTGCCTTCTGGGAATGCCATCTGAAACAGTTTGGGTTTTTCTAGTGAGTTTAGTAGAAACTGGGTTCAATGTTGTTGTCAAATGGCTGCTTTTGAAGTCCTGTTGAACTTCCAGTTGTGTTTACTGGAACAGCTTCAATCAGCTGAGCCAAGACTGACCTGAAAAATGAGCTGGTTTGGTTCCTCAGTTTTCGTCAGAGACGAAACCTGGAGGTGGCTTGATTTCTCCTCCGCCCCAATCCAGTAAAAAAAAGATAGAGAACAAAAATCCAAAGAAGCCCCACCCTGCTGCCAGCAGCTCAAAGAAGTTTTACTTTGAGCAAAGCTTTGAACTGCAGAACTGGCTTCGTTTGCTGCCTGAAACTATAGTGTGGCTCTGTGCTGGTAGGTTACTGTGTTCTGCTGTTGATCTCACAGTGCTGGAACTGCACTGTTGGATCAGCGTGCTCAAGAATTCCTGTCAGGATGGAGTTGTTAGTTTTCTTGAGTCTGTTATAGGTAGGTTTGATCAGAGGAGTTAATGTCATCCTTTGGAGAGGAGAAAAACCTCTGGGTGCTCCCAGGATGTTCTGGATCACTGGCAAAAGCGTTGTAGCTGTTCTGACCTGCCTGGAGTCTAACAGCTGTGAATGGCAATGGGATGGTCGTCTCTCAGCTCGGAATGGCTTTAAACAGGGATTAGCCATGTTTTACCTTGGTTTGGCTCTAGTTAGGGGTAATTTTCCTCAAGATATTACAATTTCGTGTGTTTTAGAGTGCACTTTTTGTTGAAGCAAGAATAAAGCAGAAGCTTCAGTTCCAGCTGAAGTATGGAAAGGCTTTTGATCGTCACTTGTCTGGATGGGATTTGTGTACTTGGAAGAGTCTTGTCAAGAGTGTTTATAATATGTAGGTTTGACATGCAATGTTCTGCTCTAAGTACTTATTTAAAAGTGTGAGCAGTTGAATCTTCTTCCAGGACTTATTTTAAATACAAGGGCTCATGGCTCCAGCTGCTTGAAACTGAGACCTTGAGAGCCTAAAACAAGAGGTGGTTGTCTTGGCCGTGTGAGTATATTGTGAAGTATTTGAGAGACATAATTTACTTAGTCACATTGCCTGACCCTTTAAAAAAAGTCATCAGGTGAACATTTAACTGAAGAGCTGGATATCTGGGCCTGTTCTGTGTCCATAGGAAGTGTACCACAGAAATGTCTAATGTATTGGAGGTTATTTCCACACCTGAGAGTAGTGTGTGGAGTGGAGACTTGGTAGAAGGCCCATTGGGCGTTAGGAAGGAGGAGCTGTTGTGTCTGAGCAGCGTAGATGGTGTTATTCTAGAGCTGCCACTGGACTGGTTCTCCAGTGACCATTCTGTGACGGCAGGGGAAGTTCTTTTGGTGCTCTAAACTCTTTTGTCTTTCAAGAGTCAGGCACTGAAGCGTTCAGACTTCTTATTTTGTTCTGCTGCTCTTAGATAATATTTGCCTGGACTTCTTAATCCTGAAGCAGATCTTTCATGGAGACAAACAGCCATCCTTGTTAACACAGAAGTTCACAAACCTGCAGCTGTGGGTTATCTGAAGAGTCTAAGTTTTAAAGCATGTCTGAAAGGTCATGGGCTATAGGCAGACACTGCTGAGGAACTGGAAATGTCCCTGTTTCTGGTTGTCCCTTCTGAGGCATTAAGGGACATCTTGGTGAAGAATGTCTTTGGCACTTGCTGTTATCCAAGTATCAGGGGCTGGTTTTTCAGTAAGAGGTGAAAACAAGGGACTGGTGTCTTAATGGGAGGAGCCAAGAGGGTCACTGTCACCAGTCTGTGGGAGCACCCTGCTGTTGTACCAGGCACAGACAAGCTCAGCATTGGCTAATACTGTGGTGGGGAGGGCTTGAGGGGTGGTTAAAATGACGTTTAGTGGGAACATTAGTTAGTTCTCAACAGAACTGCCTGGGGCGTGCGCAAGAGCGGGACTTGTACAGAGCTATTTACTGTCTGAGACAGCAGTGGCCACAGGAACGAAAGGCTCTGCTGTCTGAAATACTGGAGAGCTTTCTGCGTTTTGTGCCCTTAACTCTTACACTTTTAAGTGTCATGGGTCAGACTCTGGAGATGAGTTGCTCAAAAGTAGGCAGAGGCTTCGAGTGCAGCTGGGTTCTGGTTTGCGTCATTGAGTTCTGATTTATATTGTGGCTTCTGTGTTTTACTTACAGCTAATCTTACCCATCAAAGCTGTACTTCAGTGATTTTCGCTGTGCTTTTGGGACAAACCTCATGTTTCTGTTAGTTTTTAAAGGTTCCTATTAAAAAGGTGTCTGCTTGTGATTACTGGATGAGTTTATTGACGTAAGGAAAACCTTGGAGAAAAGTTACTGAAACTTGAGGTGTGTTTGGAGGTAGAAAAGGAAGAATGTTTAGTCACACAGATGTGCTCCCTAGCAGGAGTTTAAATTATTCTTTCAAGAAAGAAGAGGGAAGACCTAAAATATGCTCAATGCAAACAGATCCAAAGTCATTCTTCTAGGCGAACTGTTGATTCGCTCAGTCGTTCGCTTCATTCACTCGCGTAGTTAAAATGTCCCTTTGTGAGGCAGTGTTCCAAAGGGTGTCAGAATAGCCAAGGATAATATTTATAATTCCCGTGCTGTGCTTCAGTGGATTAAACTCCTTCAGGAAATGGATGTGCAGAGTTCCCACAGGTTGGGGAGGAGAGGAGTGGTTTGGTTTTTCCTTTGACCTGGCCCACCAACAGTAACTGGGGAGTAATGCAGATTTTCCTCCCCACCTTTCAGCTTGAAAGAAAAATAGTTATATTGCTTCCACGTTAACGAGTTGCTACTAGTCAAGAAACTGCGGTTAGCGACATGTCGAGTCATCGTCTTAAAGCTAACCCTAACATTTCTCACTCTGTAGCAGTGTAGCCTTTGTGCACATGAAGTTCGTTTCTGTGCAAGCACCAACTAATGTTTTAATGTGGGGTTTGTTTGTTTTCAGGGGGCAGAAGCCATGGTTCTGGAAAGTGTTATGTTTGCCATTCTTGCAGAGAGAGCGCTTGGCCCGAAGCTGTATGGAATCTTTCCTCAGGGGCGGCTGGAGGAGTTCATTCCCGTAAGTCCGGTCCGCGGGTGGTTAGCGGGCTGCTGGGAGCTGGTTTGATTGATCCTGACAAGAAGGTCTCCGGCCTGCCCAGAGAAGGAGGGATGTGGGAATGGAATACTTGGCAGCCTGTAGTAATGGCTGCCTGTAACGCGATACAGTTACGGAGGGTGTTGGAGAGCCCAGTTATAGCTCCTGCCAGGGAGAGAGAGCTCAAAACTCTTCCGCTGTGGTAGACTAATAAATGAGGATAAAATGCCTGTTAGATACCAAACATAGCATTGGAAGCTCTGGAGTAACACTTGCTTTAAAAGCAACAGGAGCAGATGCTTTTGATGTTCTCAAGTATTTACAGCCAATCTGCTTTGAAGATATTCCTAGTGCGAGATGTGATACTCCCCAGGTCTCGATCGAGAGGAGAATTCAGTCATAGGGCAGCCAGGCTGGCCGCTCGCCTTTCCCAAAGACAGCAATTCTGCCCGTTCTTTTGGGGTGAAAAAAGTGTATTGTCTGAGTTCTGTGCTAGGATGGAACATGCCGCTGTAGAGGGACTAATGCTAGTGTCTAATGAATGCACTGTCATTAACGGTGTTTTATTACAGAGCAGGAAACTGAGTACCGAAGAACTCAGCTTACCTGACATCTCTGCTGAAATAGCTGAGAAGATGGCAAGATTTCATGGCATGAAAATGCCTTTCAATAAAGAACCGAAGTGGCTTTTTGGAACAATGGAGAAGTAAGTTATGCAATACTTGAAAGTACGGGAAAAAGGTGCCCTTGTAATTTTGATAAGCAGGTTGCTCTTCCTGAACGCTGGAGAGCACCAGCTCTGACTGTACCCAGAAGCTGTTTGCAGTTACCTGAGAAACTTCAGTTACCTTGAAGAATAGAAACATTCTCTTCAGTAACTCTTCCTGTAAACTTCCTTGGCTTCAGTTTAAATGGAATCTTGGTACGGGAAGACTACTACACCTGTTGTCACAAAAGCTGTACTATTGTCTCTGTTTTTAACAGATACCTGAACCAAGTGCTGAGGATTAAGTTCACCAGAGAATGCAGAACTAGGAAACTGAACAAACTCCTCAGTTACAATCTCCCCCAGGAAATGAAAAATCTAAGGTAGGCTTGTTTTGTCCACCACCATCTTCATCCGGTTTCGGGATGAACTCCTGTACTTGTTCAAACACATTACGCAGCATAAGACCCAACATTCACTTTACTTTACAAGCTGGGGATTGTTTTCGGTTCTGTAACTGGCTCGAGTCTCTCATGATGGCAAATTGATACCATCTGCTGCTGGTCTGACTTGCTGATCAGCAGAGTCCAACTTGGTCGTCCTCATCTTGGGTTCACAGTTGAGAACTCGGAGTCTTGCTAGAAATGAAAAGCACTTCAAATCCTTGCCACAATCCGTTCTTTACTTGGAGATGGGGCTGAACTTAGTGATCTCTTCCTTACAAGATCCTGCGTTACTGTTTTCTAGGGCTATGCTTGAAGCAACTCCATCACCGGTTGTGTTTTGCCACAATGACTGTCAGGAAGGTAAGCTGCTGGTGTTCTGTGACCCTGTTGTGTGATGCGGTGTGAGGCCTCTCCTGGTCATTTGTTTGCTTTCTGAGAGGTGGTCATGTTATCGAGGGACTGCCCTGGCAGCTGACCTGGGACCACAGCCGGGGCGCTCCCAGCCTGCAGCAGTCAGAGCAGAGTGCGTTGGCTTCAGCAGCACTTCCGGCTGACGAAGAGACTGTCCAGTGTCAGAACTGGGCTGAGCTAAGCGTACACACTTGCTCTGCTCAGCTGATGATGGGAGCCTTGGGTGTTCCTGTGGAGACAGCACCTTTCTGAGCTGTCTGCAGTACATGTGATCAGGGTAGGATGTGCTTAGTCCTTTTAAAAGAGAGATACTGAAGTAGTTCAGCGAGTGGTGAAAATAGAGACTGTCTCAGCGGTTCCTGGCTTGAACTGGTAAGAAACATTAGGAAAACCTTATCTACTGTTTCGGGGTTTTTCAGTGCACTCTCTCTGGGAGTTATGGAGGGGAGTAACAATTTTTGAGTCAGCTGTCTAAGACATGAAAAGGAGGAAGGGCTGAAGGTGTGGGGTGTGCTGTGTTTGAGCTCCCTGTCACCTGTGCAGTGGCTGAGCTGGAAGGATGCTCTCCTGGGCCCATATGCAGGGCTGCTCTGTTCTCTTGTTAGCTAAGTCTGAGGAAGCGGCCTGGAAGAGGATTGCCCTGGAGGACGGGCACAGGAGGACAGGCAGCATGAGGGGAACGAGCCACCGCTCTGCTCACTCAGTGGTGGAGTTCTTCACTGGTGTGGCAAGATGCAGTACTGGAGGAGTCAGAGCATAGGGCTGGGACAGGCTTTGGAACCTCAGTTTCCAAGGTGTGAGTGAAATACTGTCCTTGTTCTGTGGTGCAAGGGTATGGCGCAGAGAGCAGATGTACCTGCGGAGAGGGGACAAACTACTGCAGGAACAGCAGTTACTCTGAACTGATTTACTGGTTGGCACTTGCCAGAGGCTGACCTGATGTCTTTCAGAGGAGCAATAGCAACCAAGTGATTGAAAGACAGACAGAGCATCTCCCTGTTGGAAAAGCTTGGCCTTTCCTTTCTGGGGGTACTGGTTGTGCCACAGCAGAACAGCAAAGTGACCAGTCTGCGGCTTTTGGGCTGCTGCCGAGCGATTCCTGTCCCAGGTGCGGTGTGGTCAGGGATAGCGCTGAGCAGGTACAAGGCGCTGCGTGGTTCAGATCTCAGGCTGTGGGAGGGAACAGTTCAGTGAGGGCTGCTAAGGCTGGCGGTGCCACCCGAGTTAGCCGTGAGCTGAACCCTAGAGGAGCAGAACCTGTGGGACAACAAACCCACCTCTGCCTGTATAGAAGAAACTCCCTCACTTTTCAGCTTCACGAGGTTTATAGTCTACACCTCAACTTGCCAGTGCAGCCTGGCTTTTCCTGTCCTCCTCCCGTGCAGATGCCAGGGGTAACTGGGATTATCTGAACAGTTTTAGGATACAGTATGGCTTTTCTGTAATTTTCCAGGGACTGGACTGAGTATGTTGTGTTATCTTAACATTTTCAGGTAACGTCTTGCTTCTGGAAGGCAGGGAGAATTCAGAAAACCAAAAGCTGATGCTCATTGACTTCGAATACAGCAGCTATAATTACCGGTGAGTCCCTTTATTTTTGGTTCAGCAGGAAGGTGTGTTCCTTTCTACATGCTACAGGGAGAGCACGTGCTGTGCCGCTGGCCATCTGCCTGTCCTGGTGCATGGTGTTCTGCTCAAGTATTTTAACTGTCTCTGTGGGCATAAAACGTGGTACCAGAGTCACATGTTTTCACGTGGCTGGTAGCTGTTGTTCTGAACTGCCCGTCTTTACTAACTGATTTTAATAACCTGCAAAAGAGCTGCATTCTGGTCATCAATTCTCTACCAGCTTTGGCACAGCTGCTGTAGGGTCTGATTAGCCTTGTGCTGTTAAATGCGGTTCGAGGTTTGCTTGAGCAAAACCGGAACGGCCAGTATGCAAACACTGAGGTACTCAGGCTTTACCTCTCTTCCAGAGGGTTTGACATTGGCAACCACTTCTGTGAATGGATGTATGATTACACGTATGAGAAGTACCCGTTCTTCAAAGCCAGTGTTCTCAAATACCCCTCAAAGAAGCAACAGGTAGGCACAAGCATTAATAAAGTGCCGATGTTCATGGTCTTCAAATCTCAACTCTTGTCTCCAGCTCTGTTTTGTACTTAACTCTGTCTCAAGACCTTTCCTCCGTGACTTCCTTAAAAGTAACTCTTTCTCTAATCCTGACTACCTTTGCCCTAAAAGTCATAGAAACTTTGAAATAGCTATTCAGAACAGAACATTTACTCTGCCGTGCAGCTGGCCACCACAGGCGGTCCAGTCATTGTGGGCTGCAGCTGTGAAATGAGATGGCAGTAGCAAAGTGTCATCTGTTGTCCTAATATTGTGGCTTTTCTGAAACCAAGTGGTGAGTCGAACCACCATTCGTCTTAAAGCTCACTCCAGCACTGTTGATGTCTGGAAAAAAGAGGTGAGACTAGATTGCCTGGTTCTGAAAGTGGCACAGATGTCTGGAGACAGAGTTGTAACTGATGTTTACCTCTCTTCCAGCTTCATTTTATCTCCAGTTACCTGGCTGCATTCCAGGAGGGCTTTGAACATCTGAGCAATGAAGAGAAGTCCAGACTAGAAGAGGAAGTGTTGATAGAAGTGAACAGGTAACTTGTCTTTCACAACTCCACCTGGGAAGGTCCTACACTCGTATACCTCACTGGGCAGAGGGGCTTCAGCTAGGAGGGGTTGGGAGATATTTCCAGGTGGTACAGAAGAATCTGTCCATTGTACCCTTTAATTAGCGGAGAAAACAATGCTACTCCTTGGGGAAGCCAATGGAATGAGTGTCGTACTTGAAGAGGAGGTTAGACATCCCCAAACTAGGGAATGCTACTTGTCCAGGACCTTGAAATTGGGTGTTGTGACGTAGCTGGGTGTTTCAGTAAACATGGGTTTGTGATTTCAGGTTTGCCCTCGCATCACACTTCTTCTGGGGTCTGTGGTCTATCATACAAGCAAAGATCTCATCCATCGAGTTTGGATACCTGGTAAGTTACTGAATTGAGGTTTCCTGTAACTAAAACTGTGTACTCTGACCTGTGGTACGTTATCAGAAAGTAAATGAAATGGCCTCTCACAGCAGATACTCTCTAAGTGGAGTAAAATGTTTTAAAATCAATTTGTTACTAGTTTGTGCCCTTTCCTTAATGTAAAGAACATCCAAGATGGTAAAAGCCTCAGAAATTCTTCCCATCGTTACGTAGAGGCTGTTAGCCCCGTGTCAGGCCGTGCAGTGCAGCTCCCCTGCAGTAAGTGCCCGTGCGAGAGGGAAGCCAGTGTGCAGTGATCGGGGAAACAGAGCCCTCAGAGCACCCATGTAACAACATGGTGATGCCCAGGGTGCAGCAGCGTCAGGGCCAGGCGGCTCGTCCTCGAGCAGCTCAGCGTTGCTCCTGCGCGTGTCTTGCACTCTGCAAGCGGTGTAACTCGCTCCGCTGGATGTCCCGCAGGAGGGGTTGCAGAAGCCGGCCCTTTCAGTGAGTGCCTGGTCTTTCTGACACGCTGGCAGCAGCTCATAGTGTTAAGAGTGAAGATTGGAGGAAATGTTCAGAGGCCAGAACACCTCTGGAGAGATTATCCTTCCCAAACAGAGCTAATTAATGCATTGAGCTGACGGATTAGGGTGGTAACACAGTTAATACCCTCGTTGCGCCTCCCCCTCCCACAGAAGAAATCTCAGCAATTCACTGTGGTGAGCACTGAATGTCCCTTGTTTCTCCAGGAATACGCATTATCCAGGTTCGATGCCTACTTTGATCAGAAGAGGAAGCTGAAGGTGTGAATGTGGGAGGAGCGGCCCGTCGGTTACGTTAGGAGGAGGGCGGCTGGACAGGACTGACACTGTGCTTAGGCTACTGTATCTCTGCCGGAGGCATCGCTCAGCTCCGGTTCCTCGGAACGCAGGTGTACAGGACTGCAGACTGTGTAAAAAGGACCTATTTACAGTTCCATAAATACTTGGAAGGAGGTTGGGAGGCAAAAGCAAGATACAACAGTGCAATATCTTTAAATCCTTTTGATCTAGAAGGTATTTTTTATCCCGGGAGAAGCTCATGATTGTCAATACCAGACGGGTCAGAGCAAACAGTGTTACTGTGAGAGCGTTTTCTGGGGGGGTGTTGGCATTCCGGTTTATGTTGTAAGCAGAACAGTTGTAAAAGGTGATTGGTTGTGGCCACTGCCTCTGGAGAGAGGACAGAGCAGAGGAGACAACTGTCAAACTGTGAAGTAGGCTTCAGATCTTACTGTGAGGTTAGGCTGATGTGCCCCATGAACACTATCCTCAAAGCTGCTGATACGTTACACCACTTTAACCGCATAGCAACTCAGCCCACGGAGCGGGGTGTGCTTCAGTGTCCCCTACGCACACACGAACGTTCCTCTTCAGCTGCTGTGCCTGTGGAGCAGGAGTGACCTTTGAACTGGTTGTTCTGGAGGAACTGTTCACTCCGTGTCCTTCAAGAACATGCTTTAGCCCAGCCTGGTCTCTTCACGTGCTGCGTCCTGCACAGGGGGTTCTGGGCTGGCAGCACTGGAGGAGCGAGTGCCTTGAATTGCTCTAGCAACTCCCCGGAGAACTGGATTGACAGGGATGAACCGGTCTGGGAGCCCACCTCTCCCCTGGTGTTGCCACAGTGTATGGCCGTAAGAAACGGTGGAGCCAAAGACTGCAGAGAACACTTCAGGAAACGGCCCTTCTGCCCATCCAGTGCTTACGTGGCTTGGGAGGTGCTTTCCAGCACCTTCCATGTTCATTGTGATCCAGCAATCCAGTCCCGTGGAGCGTCTTGTGGGGAACAATAACTTGTATATTGAAACCGGAGTGTAATCTGTGTACACGTCATCTGAAGATCGCTGTAGATTTTGGGGGAACTCGTTTATTTTGAATGTTATTTGTTTGTGCTTTCTAACATGCTGTACTATAAATAATAAACTTCTCAGCCTACCCTTTTTCACTCGTAGAGCAAGTGCTGTTCGAGCAGCTGAGACGAGGGGCAGCGTTTTGCAGTCTGTACAGCGTAACGCATGAAAACTGGCACTTTATTCTCCAGACAGAATCATTTTCCATACACTCAGTTATTCATACTTGATAATAAATATAAAGCACTTGAACATTGTAGTCGATACTCTTCAGTCTTCCTCGCATCGGCAGGATAAACCTGCCGTAAGTGCTTTTCCGGCTTCCCTCCAAAGGCAGGCGTAGCTGAGTCCTTAGAAGCGTAGCTGGGCTTTGGGCTCAGGCTGGGGCCGTTCCTCCTCAGTGTAAAGAGGTTCTTCCTGCTCAGCGAGAGCTCCAGCACGGGAAGGAGCTGATTGTGAGAAGAGGCTGCCACAAGGTGAAGCCCTTTCTTAGGGTTGGGGTGGCTCTTGTAACCCAATTCCGAGAGGAAACTGAGCTATGCAGCTGCTCCAAGGGGCTGTTGTGCTCCAGCATTGGGCAGGTGGGGAAAGGAAGGCAAGGGCTGCTCTGCCTTGTGCCTTTGGGAAGGTGAGTTCTCTTCAGAGAGGGCCACCAGGGAGTCAGAACGCGGGAGCACAGAGCAATGCTGAGGCTTTTCTGGGCATTTTTTTTAGGTTTGCCTGTTAAGGGCAAGTCCTCTGAGTTTTCTTTGAAAAACACCTGACTTCTAGTGGATAAAGGGGTCCCCTCGTCCTCAGTCACTGACTGAAAGCTGGGGTAGACCCTGGCCAAGCAGCTGTTCCTGGGCGTTGGTGCTTCTGCAGGGGCGTACGCGGAGCCATCCTGGGAGCGCGGCTTCGTACAGACATGGTTAAAGGTTTCTAGTGCTTTGCCCGTGCCTATTTCGAAGCTGATCGGATTTACTTTCCATCAAGGCACTTTAAAATTGCTGGTTAGTCCTTGTTTCAGGGGATTGTAGACATGTGCTTGTGCTTGAGCTCGCTCTGGAAGCTGCTGGGGTTTATTTCACTTGCTCTTGTCCTGGTGTCACATTGCCTCACGAGTGGCTGGTGGAAGGACCTGCTGTGAACTGGTGAAAATGCAGGTTTTGGTCTATGAGTTAAAATGCAAACGGGCAAAAAACCAACCGCCCGCCAGCACAGCCTGAAGGGAACTGTCAGCGTCAGCCGGGCAGCTGACAGGGGGTGATGGGCACTGTCTGGCAGGTGCCCCCATCACCCCAACAGCCGTTGATAGGTGATGAAAACCCAAAGGTGTCCGGCTGCTGCTCCGGCAGGGTCTGACGCCGGGAGTCAGCCTGTGCAGCCGTGCCGGCTGTGCCGCCTCCTCCCTCGCTGGACAAAGGGGTGTTTCTGGTCCGAGCTGGATACGCTCCGGTGTGAACTGAGCGTCTCTCACAGTGGCGATGCCACTGAACAAGTGGGATTATTATGGTCTGGAGTTGCTGATCTCTTGGTAATTGATTAGGGAGGAAGTTTATTTCCAGCCTGGCCCTCAGGGAACACGCTGCAAGGAGCAGGCGCGGTGCGAGGGCAGAGCAGCCTTTGCTGGCGCTGTAACGGGACTCGGGGTCTGTCCAGCCCGTGCCCAGAGCTGCTCTTTGCTGTGGCGGGGAGTCGCCGATTGCCAGTACTTGACCAGCTGCTTTTTGAGAGCTGTGGTGTTTTCACTGCGAGGCTTCTTCGCTCCAGGGTCAGGCGCTACCTCGGAAAACCCCTGTTCCCCGCCACTGCAGGTGCCAAGAGGATGAGCTGGTGTCGCTCCCTCCGATGGATGTCACGATTTCATTTGTTCTCTCTGTCTGTGGCCGCGGGAGCCCCTCGAGGGCTCCGGGTCTCGCAGCCTCGTCCTCCAGGGACCGAATTTGTCCTGCAGTTCACGTACGGGGTGTGACAGTGGGAGGATGAGCCTCGCTTGATCCTGCAGGAGGCTGCGGAGCTGGGAGGTGAAGAGGGCACCCTCTGACCTGTGCATAGCGAAGGAGGACAAATGAAGGAGCTCCCTGCAGCGCGACTGTGCCAGCACCCCTCAGCATCTGCACTCTGCTCTGCGGCTGCGGGTCCCTGCAGCTCCGCTGGGGCCTGATGTCTGGGAGTCTGCTGATGCCCTGAGATACCCGTGTGTCTTCCCTGCAGCACAAACCTTCAGCAAGTCCCCACAGCTTCCAGTCGAACCACGAGTCCGGCGGCCAGAAGCCAACAGGTGCTGCTGCTGTTTCTCCACCACCATTCAGCTCTGCCAGTGCGATACAGCCGGTGCTGGGAGCCGCCCGCAGCTGCTGGGCAGCCCAACCCAGTCCAGTTCAGCCCAGCTCAGCCCAGCCCAGTCCAGCCCCGCGCCGGCAGGTGGGTGAAGCGCTGTCTGCTGCGCCTCACAAAGACAAAAAGGCTTTTAAGAGGTCAAATCCTCCCTGGCAAGGTCCTTGAGACAGCCTTGGGTAAGCTCACCCAACACGCAGACAGGGCTGGCCCCGATGCCAGCCCGGGTCCACAGGAAGCAGCAAACGGAGCGTTTCACCGGGGTGAATAAATAGCCGTGATGGTTCTGGGCTGAAATAAAATACAGCTCCTGGCAGGAGCAAAAGGAGCTACTGTGCTGGGTACCCAGGCAACAACGCCAGGCACGAGCAAACAGGTGGCTCATTTCTTCCTGATGGGAAATCCTCTTCCATGGCTTTCGTCTTCAGCGTAGGCAGAGCTCCTGCTGACTCAACATGCTGTTATAATGTGCAAACACAGCTCTGTGTGTGTGTGTGTGTGTGTTTGTACTCTGTGCTCACCGGTCTCACCAAACAGGGATCAGCCAACAAAGCCTGACTGCAGCCCGACCGCTAGTCCAATCGCCTCCTGCTTTTTGGGAGTGGGGGAAAGGAATCAGAAAGAATATTATTTCATTTGCTTCCATCTGCTCACGCGTTAGCAGGGGGTGATAAACCAGGGACCCACGCTGAGGAAATCTTCCCTTTCACCATGCAGGATCTTTCTGGAGGAAAGAAGGGTTTGCTCCCTGAGCAGGGACAGCATTAGGAGATGGGACAGTCTTTTCCTCATGCATCAAGAATTTGGGGTTCTGGGTGCCTTCTCCAGCCTTCTGGATCTGTTGCCTTCTTCCCAAACAGAAAAAAACAGGGAGAAACCTAGGATCTCTATGGAAAAAGTCTCATTAATACATTGAACCCTGCCTTGGAAAGCGTCCTGGCCAGGAGCTGGTTGGAGCCTTGGAGCGGTGCAGCACCAAGGTGCTCCTCTGAGGAGTGGTGCGAGAAAAGGCAGGTGGCTGAGCGAGGGTGGTGGGACCTGTCCCTGCAGAGCCAGAGCAGCCCACCGCCGTGGAGCTCCAGCCCAGCGCGCTGCGTGCCACACCGCCTACTTTCTCAGAAAGCCTCGTGGTCGCGGCCTCAGCTGCCAGTCCCGGGAAACGTGACCGTGTTCGTTGTTCCCCTCTTACAGAAGTAAGGCACGGCTCAGGAATCGGCCATCCTTCCTAATTTTCACATCCCACAACTTTCGAGGTGCCGTAAATCGGGCTGGCAAGTGCTGTCCGAAGGGGCCCAGTGGCAGAATTTAAGTGGCGCACAGCAGAGCTGGGAAGCTCCGGCATCCACCAGAAGCTCCCAGTTCCCACCAAGCTGGGAAAAGAGCAGAGCCAAAAGGAACTGCCTGAGCAGGTCGCAATGTTGCCTCTTGCCTGTGTCCTGCCTTGGAGGCAGATCTCCCCACCCCGAGCAGGACGCTTCCCTCTGGTCGGGCAGAGAAAAAGAACCACCCGCCGCCACCTCAAACACTCGCTGAGCTCTGCTCTGGCGTTTCCAGCTGGAAACTCTCAGAGTTTCCTCGGCACGCGGGCTTTTCTCCCTGCCACGGCTCTTCCTCCTACAGCCCGTGGGGAAGCTGCCATGCCCTGTTCATCCGGACGTGTACCGAAGGAAATGGCATCGCAGCTCGTCCTTCCGCGCTGAACCTCCCCACCGAGCCCTCTTCTTGCCGCATCTCACTGCGTCTGGGCGTCAGCGGAGACTGGGGCCCGATGAGCCTATTGGGGATGTAACTGAAGAGGACGCGGCGTGGAAAGGCGGAAGGAAGGCTGCTGTAATCACCCAACACAAAGGCCATTAAATAACACACTCATTTCCTCAGGAAGAGATTACGGAGGATTGTGTGCAGTGCCCCAGCTCTGAAGGGCTTAAAAGCTCACCTTGGAACGAAAGTCTCATTAGAGGGCTGCGGCTGTAAAGAAAAACGGTGATTTCACAACCCCCTCGCTACAGCCATGTGGAAAAGTACTGGTTTCTCGTCAGGAATAAAATCAATCAAACCATTCATTTACACGGAATTGTGTTTTGGATGAAGACTCAAAACTCAGACTTCAGGTTTCTGAAATTGACTGTGAGGTCTTTCCATTCCAGTTCGAAAGTGCGAACAACCCCAAGTAAAAAGAAAGTTTTCTGTAACATCTTCCCTTGTTTTTCTTTCTGGCCTCTCCCCACTAGTTTGGATTCTTTTCTCTATTTCTGGTGAGGTTTATTTATCTAGATGCAGCCTGTTACGGGACAGTGATGAGAACAGGTACGCGTACAGCTCTGAAGCACTGAGGAGCTGACAGGGAACGACGTTTCCGAGGAGCAGGTGGATCTCAGGGTTCCGGTCCTCTCTGCTCTTCCATTTAATCAACCGAAACCAGAACAAGAAATGGGAAGTGATTTCTAGGCAGCAGTTTGATGGCTGCACGCTCCAACACGCCGTCTGTGAGGGCACTGTTCGTGTCGCAAGTCGTGCTCTTACTTCCCGAGAAAGTAAAGAAGATCCAAAAAGAGGGAGGGGTGGAGAAGACAGGCAAAACCGGGGACGCTGTAAGCAGCAGCTGTACAGATGGCCCAGTTACACGAGTCACTGGTTCTCACTGGGCATCCCCAGGACCCTGCTCTGCCCTGGTCCCTCCAGACCACCTCGGGTTGATGCTCAGCACCGGAGCGAGATGGCAAGACGGCAGCGTGGACCTTCCAGGGCAGGGGGTCCCCATCTCCCGCTCACGTTGCTTCCGCCGTTGCCTGGCTGCCTCTCGGCTCGCAGCCTCCCAGCCCTTGAGCCGTGCAAGAGCTGGCGACAAAGCGAGCGCTCTCAGATGAACTCGCGGGGCTGGAGCGGGGCTCTCGAGCACGGATCCGCTAAGCAGGAGTGCCCCGAGGAAGGGGACGGCAGGGTCCTCGCTGCCTTCAGCCATCCGAACTGGGCTTCTCGCTTTCACTTGCTGCTAGAGGTGGTGATCCAGAGCCCAGCGACGCTGACGGAAAACAGTCTCCCACTGAAACGCTTAAAAAGTTAAAAATGTGATGAGTTTATACCCCACTCAGGTCTCAGACCTCCTGGTCACGTTCCCTTTGTATCTTCATGCGTGGGAGAGCCTTGAGCGCTTGGAGTTCAGCTCTGAGTTGAAGTCTCCAGCTAAGGGTCTTTCAGCTGGCCTCGTCCCCACCTCCATACGGGTTTGCCTCGGGCAGCGCACACGGCTCAGCACCCTGCCCTCCGCACCGCGGGCAGCTGCGCCCTGCCTCCGGGCACTTGGGCTCTGCTCGTGTCAAGCCCTAGACTTCTCTTGCCAAGGCTAAGCCATGGCTGAACTGTGCAACGTGCCAGGAGTCTGGGCGTGGATCTGGCCGAATCCGTAAGGTAATTCCTCTCGGTTCCCACTGAGCGTTCTGCTCCAGATTAACCTCAGCTCCAGCGTGCTTGTGCGTCACGGCTTCCTCCGGGGCAGAGCAGCGTCAACCCGGCAAGGCGCGCACATCCACCGAGCTTCCTTCTGGAAAGCTGCTGGTCCTGTGTCAGCGCGGAGTCCCCGGCAAAGCGGAGCGCTCTGTGAGGATGAGCTCGGTGACCTCAGAGAGTTACGAAGTGTTGATGTGTTGGGCTCAAGACACACGTGTAGGGCTGCCAAGGCCCTGGGCAGGAGGCGTAGCGGCGTGGGCGTTCCGAGCCTTTCTCCGGTGAGTCAGCAGAGCCTCGAGAGGACCCTGCGGAGCTTGGTGAGCTTCCAGCTCCGCAGCGGGGCGTGATGCTGCTTAAAGGAGCTCTTCTAACAGCTGAGACCGGTGCTCACCGGAGCCCGACCGGAGGCAGCAGGAGCAGGACCTCGTGGCGCTCGCTGCTCCTGCTCGGTTGATCCCTGGCCGCAGCTGCGGTTCAGTGGGTCAACAGCCTGTTTACACGCTTTGCCCCGGCAATTGCAACGCGGCGCTGCCTTTCCCGGCTCCGCTCCTTCCCCAGGGGAAAGCTCTGCCCACCGCTGCCGTGGCTCTCGGGTCGCTGGGCGCGACTTCGGTGGTTTTCACTGACGAGCGAAGGGCCGGGCCACGGGAGCAGGCGGCTCACGCGGGGGCCGGCTGCCCCTGCGTGGGATTTCTAACCCCCCGACAGGGGATGCGGCTGTCGCTCAGAAGGGGAAGGGTTATTCTCACAGCCCCGCCTCAGTTACGGACTTCTCGGCTGAACATTTACCTCCCGCCGCCCGCAGCAGCAGGCTGTCCGCTGGTCACCGTCCCTCGGACTGACGCCTCCGGGTTGCCGAGGAGGCTGCAGGCACTGGCCGGCTCCACCCTGCCTCCTGTTTCTAAGGGAAAGTTGCTTGGCTTCTGCCTGAAGGTGCCGGGGAGGGACTGCTCAGCTCTGCCAACGGACGAGAAAGGACAGAGGACGTTTTTGGCCCGGTAACCTGAACGTGGCTCTTCATTCCGCTCCCATGTGCCCAGCCGTGGCTGCAGACCTTGCTTTTGCACGGTGCCAGTGTCCCCCTCCTGCTGCTGGCACTTCCAGTCGATGGCACCATGTGTTGGCGGAGCTGGCCCGGCGTGTCCAGGTACACACACGTACCCACCAAATCCCCGCGCTCTTCCCAGCCCACTCGGGTCCTGGGTGGCCTTTTCACCAACCCATTTTGACTTCAGTATTCAAAAGCAAATACCCCGTGTGCGCAGCGAGAGCGAGGGGCCGGCGGGGCGGGATGCTTGTGGGGCGGCTGGTAGAGGTGGGAGACGGTCAGCCCCTGGTGCGGTGTCCTTGCGAAGCCGGCCACCAGCGTGACACCAGCGCTTCCAGCTCTCCCCAGCTCCCTTGTCTTCAGCCTGCAGAAAACCAAAGCTCTGCCTCCCCGAGTGGCGCCTTCGTTCATGTAGCGCCGTGCAGTGAGCCAGCTCCTGCACGAGGCCCTCTGGATGTCTGGGTACATAAAAACCAGAAACAAATGAACTCGGGGTGCCTCCATGAAAAACTTCCTGAGTTCCTGTGAGCCCAGCTGCTCGTTTGGAGGTTGACCCGAACCCTCCCCACTGCGTGTAAAATCATGGTGAGGGCAGGTCTGAACTTGAGACCTACTCAGCAGTCGCCGGATGCTTTGGGTTACAATGGGGTGGTACGAGGAATCCGGGTAAGAAACCTTTTTTTGGGTGGTAAAGAGACCAAACCAAGGTCCTCATGGGGAGGAGGCAGAGTCCAGCCCTGTCCTCGCTGCAGACCTGGGGTGAGAAAACCACCATCAGGCGATGAAAGCCACACACCGACGGGCTGTGAGCAGTCCCTGCTCACGCTCTCCCGGGCACGCTGGGGCTGTGCGCGTGTCCTGGTGGCCTTCAACGCTATCTCCGTGTAAACCCTGCTTCTCAACTGTGGGGAAAGCGCGCGGGTGATGGTTAATGATTGAGACGTTCTTCAGGGAGCCGTGACTTTGCTCGGAGGCTTTGGCTTGTTCGTTAACACGTGGTTAAAAAGAGATGTCAAGGACGTTCTCCAGAAGGTGCGCGTTTAGTGTGGTTGTGACCCAAATGTCTCTTCCTCTTCGGGAAGGAGTTGGTTCACTTCCCTTTAGCCAACCTGGAGCCTGGGATGGAAGAGCCTCATCTTGAGTAAACAAACCAAAACTGTTCCCCGAACTGGGCAACACACGGTCCGGAGCAGCAGCAGCAGCGCAGGGATTTCTAAAAGCGTGGGCCAAGGGAGCGAGAGGCTGGCGGGGATGCCACCAGGGCTCGCGTTTCCACTGCAAACCAGTTTAACCAGCGTCCCTGACACCAAGCCTCCTGAGCAACGGGGGATTGCGGAGCACATGGCGCATGAGCTCTAGGCTGAGCTGGGGCTGGGAGCTGGGTCCAGAGCAGGTCTAAACCACGCGGTTCTTGAGGAGAGACTCTCCGCTCTGTGCTGGCGGGCACCACGTGTGTGTGCGGAGCAGGACGGGTTTGGCAGAGGAGTGTTTGACCACCCGTGGCGGTTTGGGCAGACGGCTAGATAGTCCAAATTCGGCATCTGGGTGGCTGGATTTTATTTCGAGCTGTGTTTTCGAAGCTCCTCAGGCATGGAAGGGCTTTTGAAACTTTTCTCCATTATCCAAGTGTTCAAGAAAACCATTTTTCTCTGTTTCGATGATGTCTCCCGGGAGCACGTTTTCCTGGTCGGGGGGGCGGGCAAAGCCTTTCTCCTTGTTCTTAAAAACTGGGACTTTTGGTGATGGGAAAGACGGTTCTATAAAATACTGTAAAGGGAGCTAAACCTCAGAGAGATTTATCGCTTCCAAAAAGAAGCCTGACCCTCCCCAGAAGGAAGCCACCGCCACCCGTCACCTGACGGGTTTCCTCAGCAGCCCGGGCGAAAGCCGGGGGTGAGTTGAGGACTGACCGTGGAGCAGTGGTGTCAAACGGCTGCTGGGAAGGTGGGAACGGGTGAGAGGCCGGTCTCCCTTTCCCGGAGGGAGTTTCCCAGGGAGGGTTTGTGAGAAGAGGAAATTCAGCAGCAGCGACACCGCTCTGGTACCGTCAAGCGAACGCTCTGGAATTTGCTCGCTGTTGCTGGTTGCTGAGCCGTGGGGATCTGGGGTTGGGACGAGCTGCTCTCGCCAAGTGGTTCAGGCTCCGGGGCTGGAGGGGGTTGCGTCCTCTCCTCAGCTGCTCGCCGCAGCCCGTACCAGCCGAGCTCCTGCCAGGACGGCTCTTGTCAATGCCTCCTAACGCTCCCTTGAATGGGTTTTTCCAGCTGCCCGTCTTGCTTACCTAAAAAAAAAGTGTTAGGGTGCTGCCCGCAGAGATAAGGCTCCGGGAGACATTTGCACCTTCTGCCGAGTGGGAGCAAGAGAAACCCAACAGGCGTTTCTGTTGTGGAGCTGCCAGAGTGGGGCTGGCGGAGGGTGAGTCCCGCGGCAGCCCCATGCCCGGCAGCGGTCACCGTGTGCGGTGCTGCCCCGCTGAGCTCTGCCTGTGGGACCCAAACCTGTCCCGCGGGGGAGAGGCTCCATCACCACTCCTAAATGTGGTGCTTTTCCCCTCCCCTCTGCCCGCAGGGTTGCTGTGGCGAGGGCAGAGCAACTCGTTCTGGCTCACAGACCATGAGGGGCTGTCCCCGAGCCAACAGCGCTTTGAAGCTGGGCGCCAGGTTACCTTCCCAACGCCCCAGCCAGCCCCGCGGTGTCCCTCCAGGCCTCCCGTCTGGACCAGGAGGTCTCTGTTGGGTTAGAAAGACAGCGCAGACACAGGCCGCCTGGACCACAGGCGTCTGCTGTGTCTGTGCCAGATGCGTAGGAGTGAGGGTTGTGGGGCTGGGGTGCCCAAACATGCTGCCCCGCTGAGGTCGGAGTTTTCTGGGTGTAGCCGGGCTCGCCCGAAAGATGTCAGGTTGGGCCTCCAGCTGCTGGGACACCGAACGCCCCCAGCAAAACCGTCCTGGTGGGACCAGGGCTGGCCCCAGGAGAGGCAACAGAGGGGATCACTCTGAAGGCTCTTGGGGCCATGGGGTGAGCCAACCAGAGTCTTTATTGCTCTGCGAAGAACAAAGTGCAGGCGGTGCTTGGCCAGGTCACTGGTACCTGGAGGAGGCCTCTCCCAGGAGCCTCCTGTGGCATGTCCTCCTTCCTCTCCCACCGCCTCTTCCTCTCCCACCTCCTGCCGCACACCAGCACCTTGTTTCCAGCACGGTGTTTCCTGTCGTCATCGCCCCCGTCACCACGCAGGGACACACCACTCGAGCCAGGGGCTGGCTGGGTCAGGAATTCCTCCCCTCCGGCCGGAGGACGTGTTGTCTTTGTTGTCCGGCCTCCAGCGAGCGGAGGGGGCTGGAGGGGCGCCAGCGGCCACGGGCGCTGGGCTTCCCCTGCGTCAGCCGTGAAAGGAAGCCGCTGGCGGCGAGCTCGAGGTCCTCGCGCCTGCTGGGACTGGGAGCCGGGCTCCGCACGTGGGGGGATGTTTGTGAGGCACCGGCAGGTTCTCAGCGGGGAAAAGCCGAGCCTCAGCTCTCATCACGGGTGGGTACCCAGGGAGATGGGGCTGCGGACGGAGCGAGGTGGGTCGAACACGCTGCCTTCGGCCCCGGCGCCAAATCCCGGAAGTGTGAGAAACTCAGACTTTGTTTCTCCAAAGGATGCAACAGCCTTTCATCCCCGCTCCACTCTCCCAACCGCTTGTTTTTGTAAAAAACCTCATTTTAACCTGGAATTGCATTAGGTACTCCCAGGGAGCAGCTGCCACGTCCCCATGCCTGCACAGCCGCGGGGCAGTGAGACGAGACCGTCTCCTAACAGGCGCCTCCGTGAGGAGCGGCTCACGCGGGGTACGCGCTCCCGCGTGGAGCAAAGCCTCTGTCTGCGACTAACGAGCCAAAGCAGGGCTCCACAGGTTTGGATTCGTCTATAAGAGGCTTCCTGCAGGATTTCAGCCCACGTGCCCTTGTCTCTGGCGCGAGGGAACATTCGCCTCCCGGCCAGTTTGCTGGAAAAGTTCGGTCAGTCACGAAGCCGCGTCGATGCGGGGATGAGAGCCTTGGAAGAGAGAGACGTGGTGTGTGGGAAGTGGGCGCCTACCCAGAGCCGGGCAGACCTTGGAGGCTCCCAGGTGATGCTGCTGCTGTTCTGCTTGCTGCGGAGCTCTGCCTGCTCCTCCTCGACGATGGCCGTCGTCTTGGTGATGCTGCCGCGGGCGCTGCGAGAGCTGACACCGCGACACGGAGGTGCCGCCTGGTCCCCTGCCAGCTCCCCGCGGTTTGTTTTTTTAAACGTGTATTTGCGTTTCGTTTATCGGGGCGGGGGGGAAACAGAGGAGGAAGGAAGCACCGATTCTCACTGCCGGCTGTTGGTACAACCCCCTGCCCTGCCTGCCTGGCTGGGGGCCATGAACTGCCGCCGCCTGATGGAGCTGGACGTGGTGTGACGTCAGAGGAGGAAGCAGTTATGGAGCTGGCCCAAGCGCACACTACTTCTGTCCTTGCAAGCACAGAAAAATCCTAAAGTAACCCAGAGGAGCTCCCAGAGGGATGGTGTCCCGGCGCGGAGCGCATGGGTGGTGTATGGGGGTCTGCAGCTGGGTGTGGGTGGGCATGGCTGGGCGTGTTCTGCCGCCCTGCTTTTGAGCTCCCAGTGGGTGGGATGGTTCAAGCTTGCTCTGGGACCCTTGTTTCGGTGGGAGGTGTGGCCCAGCATCAGGTCCTGCATGCTGGAGCCAAGGTTTGGGTGAGAGCTGGGGGGCTGCTGAAGGAGGGGTCTCCACTGGCGCTACTGGGGAGAGTGAGCAGGGGCGGCAGCTTCTGGCCAAGGTTGTCCCGAACACTCCCGACGAGCGGTTGTTCGTATCAGGACTGCTTTGGTCCTGCCAGTTAGGAGCACTCACACGCTGGCTTTTTCCGGAGAAGCCGTGGCTACTGCTTTCACCAGCGCAGCCACTCGCCCGCAGGGAGGGGATGGACGAGGGGACAGGCGGGTGCGCTGTTTCGCCTCACCAGCAGACCCGGCTGCTCCAGAGCATCGTCCTGGCGGTGCTCGATCATGAGGGTCGGCTTCATCCCAGGTCGGGTTTTGCCGGTCCACAGCGAGGGAGAGGCACCACCCAGAGCCGGCTCGTTCCTGCCGGGGGGTGGCTGGGGATGTGGAGGCAGGCAAGCAGGGTGAGCCTCGGCATTTCTGTCTCCTCTCTGTGACAGCCCATCACAAACCGGCGCTTGGCAAGATCTCCACTCTCCCCCCCAGCAGCTGCCATGTCCCCAAGGCCGCCGCTGCGCCGGCCAAAGCGGGGGACCCCGGGAGGGCCAGCCAGGGGGCCCGGGCGGCCAGCCCTGCTGCCAGGGGAGGAAAGGCCACGGTGGGCTGAGCGTTTGGGTGGCTTTGGCTCACCCAGAGGGACCAGGGGGGGTGCGAGGAGCACAGTCAGACCCCTTCGGGGTGGGAGGGCATGAGGGGGCAGGCAAAGGTCCAGCAGTGCGGGGAGCATGGGAACGGCAGGGGCGACGCCGGGGCTCGCTGCGCGGCGTGTGCTCGGGGCAGCTCCTTTTGTCTCTCGCTTTCGACCACGGAGACGTGTCTGGGGAGCGGGACCGGCACCGCGCGCTGAGGGGCCGGTGGGAAGCGGGGAGGCAGGCGCCCGTCCCTGCCTTGCCGCAGAAAGCAGGTGCTTGGAGAGGAGGAGGGAGGGCAGGGTGGCCCTGGGAGCTTTGCCAGGCACCCGAGCAGCTGGGAGCTCCTGGAGAGGAGACACATGGCACGTGTGGGCAGATTAACGAGCCGAGCCCATCGCGGGCCGCCCAGCCCTGCACGCCTGTGCCCGGGGCTGCCCGCCAGCGCCTCTCCAATGACTTCCCGCCTGGCCAGCAGCCAGGTGCCGTTCAGCGGGGGCAAACTCGTGAGTGATCGTCTGAATTTTTGTTGCCACCAGCCAAGCCGTGGCTGCCGACTGTCCTGGCTGGGCCCAAGGCTCGGATGCCAGAGCTCTCAAAGCACCCAGCAGCGCAGCACGGCACGGCACGGCACGGCTGCCTTCAGCGGCAGAACAGCAGCACAGCGCTTGAAACGAAATGCAGAGCTGGTTGGACGACGATGTTCCTCTGCAGAGCCGAGTCTGAGACCTGCCGTAGTCTGGGGAGGTCTGACACGTCCGGCTCCGCGCGGGGACCAAACGGGACCCCCGTGCTTCGGTGCCTGGCTGTGCTCGAGCTGGACGTGTTGCTTCAAGCCCACGCACGTGGTGTTTGGCCAGGATCCCCCAAACACCAATAGAAGAAGGTGCGTCCAGGCCTGGTTGTAGCAGAGCAGGAGAGCGCGTGGCGCTGTGGTCCTGCAGGCACAGCAGAGAGGACCACGTCCCGATTCCCCATCTGCCCCCTCCCATTCCACTGTGCTGCTGTAGCTCCGTGCCCACAACCGCGTGCCTGACGTGGCCGTCCTCAAGTGCCAGCTCCTCTGGGCACAGGTTTAGAAATCCCCCTTCCTCAGCACCCCCATCCCAGCCACATGCAGGGCAGAGCTTGTCTTCGCTGCAGTGCTCGGTGCCCCTGGGGAGAAGCCCCGGAGGTGCTGGGGGCTGCTGCTGGTCCAGGCTGAGCACGCGCTGGACCCCCTGGGCTGGAGCCTGGCTCCAGCAAAGCAGCGGCACATCGAGTTGATGCAAAGGGATCCCGCATGAGACCCTGGCACTACAGACCCAGGAGAGGAGCACCAGCCCTGCAGAAAAGGAGGAGAACCCCCAGGTAATGAAGTCCTCTCGCTGAAGCCACCCAAATAGAACGCAGGAGCCTTCGTGTTTCTGCTCCATACCGGTGCCGCCCTCAGGCTGCGCCCCGTCGCTGCCTGTTCCCTGGGGCTCTCTGGTGGGTCACCGGCACTTTTTCTGCTACTTAGAGTCACAAGCTGGTTGGGTGGGAAGGGACCTTCCAGGATCACCCAGTCCAACCCCCTGCAGTGCGCAGAGACATCTGCAACCGGAGCAGGGCGCCCTGCTCCATCCCGTGAGGACACTGTGCTCCACAGCCCCAGGGAGGCGGGAGAAGCTGCCCCCAGCAGACCCAGACCAGCGGAACACGGCCAGCAACCGGGACCAGCAACTGCTCGGAAATGACTCCAACGGCTCCAAACCTGAGCTGGTCAGAGAAGCTCCGAGAGCTGGAGGAGTAAAATGACCCTAACGAACAGTTTAACTGTGGAAACACCCGACCCAGGGGGCTGCGGGTGGGATGTCCTCTCCTGAGCAGGGCTTCTCCTCCGCTGCGGGCAGGAAGAGCTGCCTGCGAAGGACGCGCCGGGACCAGCTCCGGGTTTGACAGCTCCCCGCTCCGGTGGTATTTTTCCATGGGATTTGCAGAGCTGTTTGCCCGCCGGTCTGTCCTGCTGTCCAGACGTCTTTATGTAAATATTTTGTACTTATTCATTTATTGGGATATATTGTAATACACATTTATATGCAAATACTGTATGTTCATTTATGAGCCACCTTCTTCTTCCTCAGCGCAGCACTGCTCGGCTCCGCCTGGAGCCAGTCCTGTGCCCAGCGCAGCGAAGGACTTCAAGTGAACTTCAGTATAGGGTGTTTGGAGAGGAAAACTGTCCCCTGGAGAAGACGTGAGTGAGCGACGTGTCCCCAGAGAGGCCAGAGAGAGCCTCTGCCCCCGGCGGGGCAGCAGTCAGGGCGTCCTCTGTCAGGAAAGGGATGCTGCTGCCGCTGCTGTGTCTGGACAGCGTTGGAGATCAAAGCCTGGAGGTGCTGAAGATCACAGAATCGCAGAGTCACAGGGCCGTTGGGGTTGGAAGAGACCTTTAAGCTCCTCGAGTCCCCCCGCTCCCCCAGCACTGCCAGGTCCCCACTGACCCCTGTCCCTCAGCACCACCTCCACACGGCTGGGAAACCCCTCCAGGGATGGGGACTCCACCACTGCCCTGGGCAGCCTGGGACAGGCCTGGACAGCCCCAACGGGGAAGAAACGGTTCCTCAGGGCCAACCTCAACCTCCCCTGGAACAACTGGAGGCTGGTTCCTCTCGACAGAACCGTGCAGTCCCACAAAGACAAGGCCCAAAATTCCAAGCGCTGTTGTGTTTTGCGTCAACTGTCGGGTTACAGGAGGAGAAGGTTGCTCTACCTCCGCCTTCTCCAGGGAGGGAGCTGCCTGCAGCTGATCTGCAATGCAGAGCGTCTCTAAGGCTGCTCTCAAGCGCCCATGGCCTTGGAGGGCCGTCTCAGCAGAGGAGATTGAATGATGCTGGTGGTGCTCTGGTTACATCCCCACAGAGCGCTGCAGCGTCTCTGCACCGCCCTCACTCCAGGGCATCCTCAAGAGGACAGGTGACCTGGCTCTGCACTGAGGACAACAGAGCTGTGAGGGAGTTTGAACGTCAGGCCTCTGTGGAGCAGGGAGATAGGATTCGAGTCCTGTGACAGGGAAGAGGAGTGGAAGGCATCGCCCAAGAGAAGTAGCTGAGTGTTTCAGCAGTGGGCTGAGCCCACAAAACCAGCTTCCATGTCGAACCTCACAGGATCTAACATCAGATGGGCACCTTGCTGAGGCGAGCGGGGAGCCACGCAGCAGCTCGCGGCTGTGCGGCGCCTTTGTTGTGAGCAGCAGATGGAGGCAGCAAGGTCAATGCTACCAAGGGAAGGGGGTTCTTCACAGAAGTGTAGCTTGGTGTGGACATATCTGCCACAGGGTGGGTGTTGGACTCAAGGGAAGACCAAAGGAGTGCTGGGAGGAGAAATCCGTTGGGGATTTCTAAATACGCAGAAGCCAACTTCAGCTCAGGAAATCTCCAAGCCATGAACTGGAAGAGGCGGGAGGAGCAGAGAGGTGGAGTATCCCTCATGCCTGTCTTCTTCCCATACTTCCCTCTGTTCTCCATCAGAGACAGTCGCTACGTTAGACAGACCCGTGGTCTGAGCCAGCAGCACTTGTTGGGGTGCGATGGGCATGGGAGGGACCTTTCCAACACCTCCCCATCGCTCTGGGTGGCTGAGGTGGCTGCCAGTCACCTCCTGTTCTTTGCTCTAGCTTCATCTCCAGCAGTGATTGCTGGTGGCGTGCTTCGCCGTGCCCCAGCACTTGCATGGGGTTCTCCACCAAAGGTGCAGGTAACACCGTCAGTGACGAGACATCGTAGAGCGCTGGCTCGGGCTGCCCAGAGAGGTGGTGGAGTCTCCTGCTCCCAAACCCACCTGGATGCCTCCCTGGGCACCCAGCTCTGGTGACCCTGCTGGAGCAGGGGGTTGGACTGGGTGATCCCCAGAGGTCCCTGCCAGCCCCCCAGTCTCAGATTCTGTCATCCTATGATCCACTGTCCTCCTACCCACGTCCCAGATGCTGGGGGAAGAAAAACTTCCCACTGAACTGGGATCTCTCCCAGCTGCTTCTGGTTAACATTCTGCTTTCCAGAGACACGATCATTGGGAGTTTTTAAACTCCGGGCAGCCTAAAGGCTTTCACAAGCTACCAAATAAAATTCCCAGTCCAAGACTCTTGTCCTCATCTCCAGATGTCATCTCCAAGCCGGATCTCACTCAGCGTTTCTTTGCTCCCGCAGAGCACAGGTGCCGCAGCGGAGGCCGGGTTACCCTAAAGGCAGAGCACGGCACCGGGGGGGGTGGGACGGACCCCTCTTTTGCGAAGCATGGCTAAGCAGAGCGGTGCAGGGATCAAGGCAAGTGCACCGGGGCTGGGGCAAAGCCAAGACCTCTCCTTATTTTCCAAAGCCCCAGAGGGTCGAGCAATGACCATCCGGTAGAGAACAAGACCCCAAAACCCGGGGCAAGAAACCGTACAGCGAGAGAGAGACTCGGGCTGAGAGGAGCGGGGCAGAAGCGAGGCAGAGTAGAATAGGGTAGGGTGGAACGGGGTGGGACGTGTCCTGTGTAAAATAAAATACTGCTCTTCAAGAGAAGAGCTCTTCAACGCAATATTGCTCTTCGACGCGTCCGCTCGCCCCTGTTTCCCTGGCAGGACTAAACAGCCACAGAGACCCGCACAGGGCAGGGGGAGCAACGCCGGCCCTGCTGCGGGGTTTGGCCGCAATCACAGCTCACCCACAGCTCCTGGACGCCCTGCTCCGTCCTCTGCTGCCCCTCGGCCTCCCAGCGGGTACGAGAAGTACCCCAGGTAAGTTCTGGGAGGCAAATGCAGGTTTTGGCGTCTCGGAAGCAGGGCTGCTGGGGTGCTTCGGCTCCTCAGGTCGCAAGCGACACGGGGCCGGCGGGGTGGCGGTGCGCGGCCGGGACCTTCGCTCCTGTTTCCAGATGCGTTGATGGGAGGGACGAGCCGATGAGGTCTGCTGCCGAGGGGAGTGGGAACACCGGCAGAGCAATTCCTGGGAAAACTGTTGCAAAAACCCCTCTCACTCGATCCAATGTTTGACCTCTCCTTGCTTCTGCTTCGTCTGTCACTTTAATTTTTAATGAAAAAGCAGCAATTACAAACCTTCCCCACCCCCCATGACTGAGGACACCCAGTTTCTTCTCCACCCCCGGCCTGTGTCTCTGCCACCGAACGTGTTTTCTGGTAAAACAGATTCCTCAGGTGCCTGGTGACCTTCCCGCAGCTGGCCGGGGCACTCAGCGAGGGAGGAAGCCCAGAGCGCCCCGGCAGGGGCAGAGCCGTCTCCACCGCAGCGGAGGGGAGCCAGCTCCGGAGCACCGCCGGCAGCTGTGGGCACAGACCGGCTGTTCCAGGGGGGAAAGGGCTGAAAGCGGGTCCGTCCCCCACGACCGGGGTGGAGGAGAGCAGCTGCTTTGGTGGGTTTGCTCTCCCCGCTGCAGGGCTCCGCGGGGCGTTCACTCACCGGCCAGTCCTGGGCGAGGCCAGGCTCTTCCCAGCTCTTCGTTCCCCATGGTCTGAACCAGGACAGGACGCCTGGGTGATGCCAGAGAGCCCATCTGCCAGGAGAGGGGAGCGCGCGAGGTGCTGGTGGTACCGCACAACCCCTCAGGGGTCCCCTGGCTCTACTGCGAAGGCACCGGGTCTAAACACACCTTCTTCTCTTCCTGCTGCTGTAGGAACAGGAGGGAAGCTCAGCAAACCAGGCTGTGAAAGACCCACGTCTCTCTTGTCCTCTCGTCCTCTTCTTCCTCAGGTGGAACTGTTAAGAACTGAGCTGGGTGAGCCGTGCACCTGCCTCATCTCCTCCTCCAGCAGGCCCAAGGACCTCCGCAGCATGAGCAGCGATTCAGGGCTCCTACCCCACTGCTGGGGCTCACTGAAGTTCTCCCTCCTCCACCGCAGAGAGCAATGTGAGCTGCTTTTGACCGGCTTCAAGGCCCGAGGGCTGCCCAGCCACGGGTGCGCTGTGTCCACCGTCCAGGTCCAGCTGCTGAAGCAGGTCCCATCCCACATCCCCCAGCTCCAGCGCATGGCCAGGAACGTCAAAGCCAGGGGGTGAAGAGCTGCAGCAGACCACCACTTTTTCTGCTCCCTGCAGCATGCTGAGGTGGAGAAGAGCACCCTGCAGCTGGAGGCGGGACGGTGCCTGCTCAATAGCCGTAAAGAGGGGTGCCTTGACCAGAGAAGAAATGTGCAATGGCTTCTGGAGCTGTCTCCTCTCACCACTCTGAGGACCACAGCGGTGGTTAGTGACCAGGTCCTCTGAGTGCAGCCAGCCGGGAGGTCGGCCCTTTGGCAACGTGAATAAGGCCAAGGTTGCCAACTGCCATCAGCAGCAGCCAGGAGGGTCAGAACGCCTAGAGCCCCCAGAACTTCAGCTTTCAAAGGGGTGCTCTATGAATTTCATTTGGTTTTGGGGCTCTGCAGTGTTGATGTAGGTGAGGATTGGGTTTTCCTGAGTCTGTGTCTCCGGGTGCTCTATGTTCTCCCGTCCTTTGCCACGGGCATTCCCAGAGGAAATGCTGTGGAAGTGTGGCCTGGGGTCAACGCGTGGCTCTGCCGGAAGGGAGCTGAGGGACATCATTCAGCGCATGGCTCTGATGGAGATAGGGTGGTGAGCTGAAGCAGCCTCCACCACTGTTGGCCGCTTTTCCATGACTCTGTTTCACTCTCACTTGGCTGCTTCTGACCTGCCTCATTCAGCGCTGGTTTGGGTCCAGCCGCAAATGTCAGCCTGCAGATGCACCATGGCACCATGCCCAGGGACTTTAGATGTATACAGTGCCTTGGCAGCAGGTAGCTGTGAGACATCCTCCAGACTGGGATGGGTTTGAGACGTGTGCTGCGGGGACAGCAGAGATGACATCACCGGTGAAATCCACATCAGACGGGTCATTTCGCAACCACCTCTTCCCCACGAACCATCTGCAGGTACCAGGAGACAGCAGTCAGAAAGGGCATGGAGCTGCAGTCGTGCTTTGAACCCTTCACCACGTTATACCGCGGTGCCCGGGAGCTCAGCTGGAGGCAGAGGGAAGTGCATCTCGCCCAGAAATCCAGAGTTGCACAGACAGCAGGATGAAGGCACTGCACGGCTGGTGCCAGCTCACAGGTCTCCAGGTGTTCACTAGAGGTGTAACCAACCAGGGAGAGGTGACTTTCCTGGGGACACGTCATCCTTTAATGGTCTCTAGTAGGTTTTGCTCCTCCCAGGAGCAGCCAGCAATTGCTCTTTCAAAAGACATCAGCGGACAAGATGGCTCGTAGGTCTGACCCTGAATGGTGATTCCTACATGTTGCTACAGATCTCACAGAATCACAGGATCATCTGGTTGGAGGAGACCTTTACGATCACCTAGTCCAACCCTTCCCCCTGCACTGCCAGGGTCCCTAAACCATGTCCCTCAGCACCACATCCACACGTCTGTTAAACACCTCCAGGGACGGGGACTCACCGCCTCTCTGGGCATCCTGTTCCAACGCTTAACGACCTTCTTCTGTGTCTCTTGACAAGGGTCCAGCTGCACGTTACTTCAAAGGCCGTTAAGTTTTCCTGCGGTAACGAGCAGCAAAGCCAGGGAGCTTAGACCAGACGTGGAAAATGGCCACGTGCTGGTGAGCCCCATGCTGGAGGAGCAGCTGTGGAGGGGGAACACAAAGAGAGGACTGAAGCCATGTGTGAGCACATGCAGTGACGGCCCCACGCTGTCGTGAAGCAAGTGCGGGCAGCTGGCAGAGGACATGCCCCTGTGCAAGGGGACCCCAGCACCCGCCTGTCCCTCCGGCCAGCCCGGCAGGGGGACCTTGCCCAGGGGAAGGGCAGGGCTCAGCAGGGTCAGAGGGGCCATGGCCTTCACACAGCCCGCTCAAGCTGCTCTGAGAAAGGGGACAGGCTGAGGTGATGCCGCTTGATGTTCCAGCAGGCAGAGGCCCAGGAGCAGCAGGGCGTTAGCAGAGGTGGAAGCACAGCAGAAGAGTTTTTTCAGGCGATGCCACTGAAAGAAAGTATCTGAATTTTACTCCTTGGCACGGGCCGTCTTTGCTGTCATGACAGCCCAATCCTGGCTCCCCCAAGAGCCCATGAGTGAAAATGGGAACAGGTGAAAACAGGCCCTAAAGGCAGGTCGCCCCCCTGAATGCAGCTCAGCTGTGGTCCATGGTCCATGGGGAGGCACCAGCGGCACAGCCCCACCCTGCCCCTCACCCCCGCGGGCACACCGCTTCTCCCTCCCACAGGTTCAACGGTTCGACACGTCCTCCAGAAACGCTGCGCTGGGGGAAGTCAGGGTCCCCCTGAGCGAGTTAAAGGCCTCCCAAAGCTTGGGTTGATGTGAAGAGCTGCAGAAGACTACACAGGTGATGAGTCTATCACGTGGCCTTGCCCTGTGTGCCCACACAGTGGCCACGGAGCTGCACGTCAGTGCAGCCACCCCTTTGCTTTGTTAATGAGGACTCCCCACCCCGCACCCCTGGGGACCCTCAGTGCGCTACTCGTGGTAGCAGATCCCCTCCGCAACCAGCACACTGCTCCGGCAGGGTCTGCAGGAAGACCGGGCTTTACAGGGGTGGACTTGGAAACCACACCTCAAAGGTGACATCTCCAGCGAAGGCTGAAGGCACACTGATGACCGAGCTTACGTTGCAGCACCTTCTCCCTTGCCCACCGCAGAGACAAGAGTTCACTGTGCATTACACTGGTGGCCCTTTGGTTTGTTTGAAGAGATGGACAGCCCAGAATGACGACGTGTGACGTGTTCCACGAGGAATCAACAGCAGTTAAAAAACGTTAGCGGTGTATTAATTTTCAGTGGTTGCTAACGACAACAGTCAAACGTCAGGACACAACCGTACATCCAGGTTGTCCAGACGCAGGAGAACAGGGGCTCTTCCCTTCGTCCCTTGGAGAAAGGGAAACAGCCACGAGGAACAAATAACGAGTGGATGCCGGCAGTTGTTAAAAAGATAAAATGCTAAAATCCAGTCTCAAGAAAAGCCACCGGAGAGCAGGATGAGGCCGGCGTGCTGTGGGGGCCCGGCAGGCTCTGCCGCTGAGGCCCCAGGAGCACAGTCAGGAGCTGCGGAAGCCTGACGCGTGGCCTCGGTGGCTGAAGAGGTTGTTGCCCGGGGTGGCGGCTCACCACATGCCCATGTGCCTTTCGCAGACGCCGCGGGAGAAAGGCTTGTGCTGCTAAAGTGCTGCCCCAGCTCTCAGAGGAGAGAGGTCAAGGTGAAAACTGCATCCCCTCGAAGCACCTCAGAGCAGAGTACGAGGGAACAAGTCTTATGAGGACTGGGGGTGAGCCTGGAGGAAAGCAGGCTCAGGGGAGACCTTCTGGCTCTTGACAACTCCCTGATGGGAGGTTGCAGAGAGGTGGGGTTTCAGTCTCCTCTCCCCAGGCACAAGCAACAGGATGAGAGGAACCAGCCTCCAGTTGCTCCAGGGGAGGTTGAGGTTGGCCCTGAGGAACCATTTCTTGCTCGTTGGAGTTGTCCAGGCCTGGCCCAGGCTGCCCAGGGCAGTGGTGGAGTCCCCATCCCTGGAGGGGTTTCCCAGCCGTGTGGAGGTGGTGCTGAGGGACAGGGGTCAGTGGGGACCTGGTGGTGTGGGGTTAATGGTTGGACTCGATGATCTTGAGGCCTCTTCCAGCCACAACGATCGGTGAGCAAGGGGTTTATAGGTGCTACTGTTGCTGCTCCAGTCTTTATTCTGCTGCCCACTTCCTTTGGATAGAGAGCTCTGTGTGCTCTCTATCACGCCATCCCGACCCGTCGGGGCGTCCTCCCCAGAGCGCTCATCAGCTGACCCCACCGTGCCCAGCTCGCGGGGACTGCAGCTCTCCGATCCCCTGTGCTCAGGAGGTGTGGCAGCACGCCACGGGCACGCCTGACTCAGGTTTGCTTTGCGTTCGGTGGCACGGCCGGGGGAACGGACTCCCCGGGAGCCTGCTGTGAAGAGGTTCCCCACTGCAGCCAGGGACGAATAAAACAGCCTTTTCCCCCCTTTGTGGGAGGTGCCACCGAGAAAACACTTTGCTGCTTTATCTTCTCATTATCTCCAAGCGCAGCCTCACCGCTTGATTTGTGGTTCCTGCACTTGAGAGATGAGCCGATGCATCTCACCCAGCGACGAGGAGCTCAGTTGGCTGAGCTACACCTCGAAGCCGGGGCAGGCAGTTACGGCGTGGCCTGGGGAGCAGTTCCGTGTCCAGAGCAGAGGTGCTTTAATCATCTCAAAATGTCATTAAGGGCTGAACGAAGAGTCTAAGCCATGAGTGAAGCAAGGCAAAGCCATACGTATGGTGTAAAGGAGGAGGTTTGGGTGGGAAGGGGTGGCCTGGCAGGGTGCTGCGGGACTGCGTACTGTGCGGACGGCACGTCATGGTTCTTGGGATGGGATGGTTACCAGCGAGCAGCTCCGGGGGATTCACGTGAGGTGCTGGTAGGGTGTCCATGCCAACACGGGCTGTGCTGGTGCTTTACTTCCCTCTGCGGGTGTTGGGGGCTGCTGTGAGCCAGCCTGGCGGCAGGGCAGCCTCTCTTGGGGGGGTTTGAGTATCTGCTCTGGAACATCTTCAAGGGCTTGAGGAATGGCCAACAACTCACCTCTCCCACTGCACACCTGCCTTTAACTGCAAACGAGAGAGGCCATGGCCCGATGCTGGCCAGTTAAAGTTTCCATCCCCACCTCGTTACACAGTCCTGATGTGTCACCCACACGACGCATGCCACCGATTTGCCCTCTAGCTCGGGAAGGCTTCTCAGCCGCGTAGGCGTCTGAGCCAGCGTCTCTTCCTCCCGCCAGGGGCTGCATTTCCTCCCTTGGTGGATGCCGCCGTGGCTGAGAAAGGCGAGACTAACCTTAGGTGCTCCCACAGCTGTCCATCGGCCCGTCCCCACCGGCCTGGGGGTGCACTGGGCTGGCCAGCGCTGGTGTTGTGGGTGCCAGGAGAAGCCAGGAAGGTGCTGAGAAGCTGTGCCCCAGGAGGAGAAATGCAAGGTGTCCATGGTGGGTTCGCAGCCATGGGTAAAGCAGGTCAAAACTCTTCTCGCCGTATGGGGAGAGGGACCTTCCCTCTCAGCTTTGGGGTATTTTGTCAGCGCGCCGCCCCACTGGTAAGAGGGGATGTGGAAAGGAGGCGTTGGGGAGGAAGGGGTGACTGAGGGACGGAGCGCACCGGAAGGGGGAGAGATGCTGGGAGTGAAACCCCGTGATTTTCCGTGCCAGAGCGGGTTCAGGCAGGAGGCAGCTCCCCCGCAGCTGTTTAGCAGAGGACCGGGGTGCCCCGCATGGCAGGTCCTGCTGCAAGGAGAGCGGGGAGCGCTGGTTAACGCTGCAAACACACTTGCCTTGATTCCCCCCGGGATTCACCTGGAGTGCTGAAATCGCCGTCAGCGTCGGTCCGTTTTGGAGCTGGGGCCTTGCTGTGCTGGAGCCCGGCTCAAAAAGCCCCGGCAGCGAGCGAGCAGCCGGGGCAGCCGCGACACGATGCTCTTCCGAAGCAAGCAGCAGCTTGAGTTGGGGTCTAACCCGTTGGTGAGGCCAGTAAGGTTTGCTCGACCGCTTCTGGCACCGTTCACCGGAACGCGTGACCTCCCCGCTCGAGACCGTGCGCTGCGATGGGTGAAAAAGTCAGTTTGTGCCAGAAACCTGGAGTTTTAACACACTCTGAACCACTCTTGCTGTTTCTGAGATCTGAACCACAAACGTGCTCTCTCTGGCTTTAAGGTCTCTGCTGTTTGACCTCGAGGGACACGTGGTATGACTTGGAAAGTCAAATACCTGGATTTCTCAACCACCTGTTTTGGCCACACGATTTTACCTTCAAGCTTCATCCCACCGGGTGAAACTCCACCCTCGCTCGTAGAAAGTCGGTATGTTCAACCCACCGGTACAGGGGGTCCGACATTTGGCCAGACTGAGAACCAGGACGTGACCACGACATGCCAGGAGCTGCTGAGTGCTCCCCCTGTGACCTGGGTATGAGCAGGGCTTTGGCTGCCAGCCCGATCTCTTGTCCAAAATACGGCTCCTGTGGTGTTCCTTGCTGGAGCTGGTGACTGGGCAAGCAGCACGTGCTGCAGAGACCTTCCCAGACCCTGTCTGTGTTTCTGCAGGGCTCGCACCACCGCCCCGGGACACGAGGCAGGCGCGTGGAGCTTGTCCCCAGGCAGGGGTGCTGGTCCCAGGCTGAACGCCTGCAGCGGGGCCATGGCCGCCTCAGCGCTCCTCTGCCTGCAGCAGGAAGACCAGGCACTTTCCAGGAGGCCAGCAGCAGCGTGTCCATGCCGCAGTGCAAGGGGAGAGTGCCACCGCCTGGGTAGCCAGCCCGGGGGCCGCCGCAGGGAATGCGCACTGCCGACGTGCGGGCGGCTGGCTGTGAGCTGTTTGGCCCAGGTTTGGCTTCGGCTGATGCAGCCCTCAGCCCATCCTGCCAGCTGGATGAGGCTTTGCCTGCTCTCACCTTCAACCAGCCTGCCCACCACCCGCTTCGGGAGCAGCCCGGGAGCACCTCCGCACCCTCTCAGCCTGCCTCTTCCACCCACCACTCCAGGTACTCTCAGAAAACCACTTCTCGTATTTGTTTTTTTCAGAGCGCTGTCTTTACACCCAGCCAGGTGCCTGAATTTGGAGGCTGATGTGCTCTTGCCCCTCTTCAGCCCCTATCTTCTCCCCCAGCTTGAAACGAGCCTGTGCAGACCAAGTCCAGGAGAGACCACGAAAGCGAAAAGCCTGTTTAAGAGCTTCTCATGAGGGGTAGGTTCCTAAACACAAGAACTGCTTCTGCCCTCCACAGAGAACACCAGATGCCTCAAGAGAGATGTGTGCTGAGAAAAAAACAAATCCCGTCCTTCCTGCTTGCCTGAAGAGACAGTTTGATAGTTGTGAAGGCTACTGTAGAAACTGTGCTTAGGTCAAGCCTTCCTTAACCCGAAGAAAAGCCAGCTGCAGCCTCTGCAGGATGAACATGTGACATCTGTGTGAGCATCGCAAGGCAAAGCCTGGAGGACACCTTTAACTTGGGTGCCCACGCAGGATTTGCGAGTGAGTGAAACACCGACTGAGGAGAGATGCTGGGGAATGGGCTTTTTCAGATGTTCCTCCTGCAAGGCCACCCCAGGGCAAGGACAGGTTTGTTTCCTGCGTCTTTAAAGCTACCGTCGTTCTTTTGTGGTTTAGGTGTGGAGCAGCTGCATTTTCCCTTGGAATAAGGTTTATTAAAACTCCAACTGGGCAAGAAAACCCAGTCAGCGTCCTCTGAATCCAGGGGAACACCCCTCAGGCCTGCTGTCCACCTAAGGCCTTGACTAAGATCTTGACATGCTTCAGCTGGGAACTTACGGAAAGCAACCACGTAGAACAAGGTATCGGTCGTTGTCATTCAGAAGCAATGGAGAAACACGCAGACATACCTTGTTTGTCCAAGTAGAAGAATGAAGCATTTAATTGTTTGCAAACAGACTTTATTAATGAAGTTCTGGTAGAACCACTCTTGCCAGAGGAAGCCTCTCAAACCCCTCAGCACCTCCCGTCCCAGCAGAAACGCACGCAGCATCCTGTGTCTGCGGGCAAATCACTTGTCAAGGGAGACCAGTTGTGAAGTTGTGCAGCTGAGTGGCAGCTCATTTTCTTCTGCTCTAGTGCCTTGGCCACCGCTGCTTTGCCGAGAACTCTCCCCGGGAAGGGCCGGGGAAAGCTCCCTTTTCAATTAAAAACCACGTGGCTTTAGAGACCTGGCTAAAGCACCACCCAGCACCACCACGGCAGGTCGTTCTCCTCCTGCCTGGGGACAGCAGCTCGCTTTGAAGCCTCACTAACGCGTTAGAGGGGATTACAGGATTAAAGAGTCCTACAGGGTAGAGACCCGCTTCTAGAAGATGCCCAGTAACTGTTTATTTCAGGAATAGTTATGCTGCAGTGAAGACGTACAACGCTCTCGTAAGCCTCGGAGCTCGGACATCCAGGGAGGCCCAGGAGGTGGATCAGCTCCCCGGACACCCACTCAGCAAATCCACACGGTTTTGGTACAAGCAAATTCTCTATTAATTAGCTCGATGTACGAAAAAGTTCAGATTAAGAAGAGGGCGTGGCTTTGACGTGGCTCTGCAGGCAGTCACCCCTCACCAAACGATCTTCACTTCAGGCATGGACTCTTTCATGGCTCTCAGCTCATCCTCCACTTCTTCACTCCAGAAGATCTCGTACAAACTGCGTCCAAACAAAAAGGCCGGTGGGGTTAATGAGCATCCTCCCCTTACGGGAAGGTGCACGGGAAGATCACAGGACAGAAAGGGACCCGTCTAGACCCAAGGGCCCAGGCCGGCAGCCAGAAGCATGCCTTACAACGCAGGACCCTGTTACTCCCTCCCCAGCACCCCCTTCTCCTTGTTCTTGGGCCCTATGTGGCCCAAAGCAGATCAGGACACTGCGGTCACAGCACTTAGAAGGCACGAGGAGTGCTCTGCAACCTGCAGATGGCATCTCCCTGGGTCACGGGTTGCCCTCAGGTGCAATTCCCAGAGAGCCGGTGGTTACGGCCCCCTTTCTGCAGCACCCCAGCCCCACCACCTGCCAGGGGCACCACGAGCAGCACCACAAACATCACTCACACTAGTTGCTGCACGTTGCAGCTGGGATCCCTCAGGGTTTCATAGAGCATCTTGACACCTCCATCTCCCAGGGGGTTGTAGCCCACGTCCAGCTCGGTAAGGCACGGCTTGGAAGTCATGAGTTTGACGAGGGTTGGGCAGCAGGCTGCCGTGAGGTCGCAGTTACACAGCCTGCGGGGAGAAGAGGGAGAGGAAGGAGAGGCCTGGGTAGTGAGTGATGGCTCCAGAGACCAGCCCACCTCGGGCAGCAGCCATGGACATCCCGAGCACAGACCAGAGACCACCGTTCGGCTGAATCTCTGAGACATCAGCAGGGGCTGTTCCATGGTCTTCCTACAGAGACAGCCATCCTCATGGTGACTGCTGAACACCTCAAAGTCCCCCCTAAAGCTTACGCTGTGTGGTTACAGGAGGAGAAGGAAACCCAAGAAGGTATTCCCAACTTCAACATCATGCACAATCTTCTCTGGTTTAAACTGGTCATAAATCTTCTCTAAAGTTCATTACTTGAGACTTTGCAACCATCTCTCTAAAAAGGGAAACTGAGGCCTCTCAGGTGAGAGACAAGTAGCTTTAATTGGTCAGCAAACATCTTTCTGGGCAGAGACTCCAAGTCTTACTGATGTCTCCCATAAAACTGGAACCCCTCTGCTGGGAGGAGAGGGGAGAGAGTTGGGGGTGTTCAGCCTGGAGCAGAGAAGGCTCCAGGGAGACCTTAGTGCGGCCTGTCAGTGCTTCAAGGGGGCTGTCCGAAAGCTGGGGAGGGGCTGTTCAGCAGGGGCTGTTGGGACAGGACAAGGGGTGATGGGTTCAACTGGGAGAGGGAGATTCAGACCAGAGAGAAGGGAGAGATTGTTTCCTCTGAGGGTGGTGAGACCCTGGCCCAGGTTGCCCCGAGGGGTGGGAGAAGCCCCATCCCTGGCACCATCCCAGGTCAGGCTGGCCCTTGGGGCTCTGAGCACCCTGCTCTGGTTGCAGATGTCCCTGCTCCCTGCAGGGGGGTGGGCTGGAGGAGCCTGAAAGGTCGTTCAACCCAAACCAGTCTGTGATTCAATGACTCATCTGCTCAACTCCCTCACTGTGAGTCTCGGGCATCAGAGCACGGCTTCAGCTCCTGTTAGATGCCGTGGAGGAAGACAAGCAGGGTGCCCCGAGCATCACACAGGCCACAGCCACAAAAGTCCAGAGCTCAGTACCTGCCTGGGAAAGGAACAGGCAGAAGGGGAAGGTGAGTCCCACCACAGGGCTGGAGGTGACACTCCAGCTGGCCTCCGACTGGTGAGGCTGGACCAGTGCATGTCCTGGCACCCACAGAGACTATGGAAAGCAGAAGGCAACTGGTGAACTCAAGCAGGCCTTGCACTGCGACTGGCAGGCATGGGAACTAACATGCCAGACCTGGACCAGCAGTTCCTCCAACTCAGGGTCCCACCTGAGAGGCCCTGTGGGCAAGTGCAGAGAAGGGCACGGGAAGCTCTACAGTGGCTCGCAGAACAAAGCAAGACCCCTCCAGCCTCCCACACGTTGCTCTAGATCCTCAAGGTCCGCTGCACCATGAGCTTTCAGTTCTGCACTGGGACTTGAAAGAGACCATGACTGACAGGACATGTGGGAGCACTCGTGACATTCATGTACCTGGTAGAGAACTTGTTAAACACCAGTTTGTGGTGTGAACTGTTTCACGTGAGCAAAAAAATACCAGGCTCCCACCTCTTGCTCTCTTCCGTCCTCCGCACGCTGTTCTTGGAAGGGTAACACAGCGAGAGAGAAGCGGACTTACCAGAGCGACTGGAGGCTGCAGCTGGGGTGCAGCACCCCTTCAGCAATGAGCTCCACACCCGCATCTCCCAGCTTGTTCTCGCCCACGTGCAAGACTTTCAAGTGCTTGTTCGTGCTGAGAGCGGAGCCGATGGCCTTGCAGCAAGCGGTAGTGAGCCCACACTCCCTGACCCTGCAAGGCAAAAGCGACAGGAGGTCTAGATGGGGACCTGGAGAGTGTCAGGCGTTGTTCACAGCTTCACATCTGCCTCACTGGAGCCCGGGCAGTGGGAACAGAGGAATCAAAGCTTCCCACAATTACTGCGCCCCTCTCAGCCCCCTGCCCGCTCCACCCTTCCGAAGCAGCACCTCTCCCACTCCTTTTATCTGGGATGTCTGTCTCAGAGCGTGCTCTGAGGAGAGCACAGGAATGACTGGAGACAAAGCGTGCTGTTCTCATCTTGCCTCCACCATGCACTCCTGAGGCACCCATCGACTCCCGCGCTCCCCGGCCAGGGGGAGACCCCAGTGGGGACAGCGGCTGAACTTGCAGTGTAGAAAAGTTCAAGTGCTGCTTGTTCAAGGTCTATGTGAAAGATGCATTCTCTCCGAGCCCCAGGACACCAGTCCATCCCAGCCTAACAGGTTACACTGTCAGCAGAGAGACTGCTGAGAACGGCTTCTGTCACTAGAGCAGCCTTCTGGCTCATCAATGAGAGAGCTTGGATCCAGTGAAGAACCTGAGATACCTGATCACAGCACCACTTTGCTACTACATGAGGCCTTTCACACGTCTCTTAGCTGCCACTTGTTGCATGATAAAATACATTAGACAGAAGCACTGCAACTCATGCTTGGTCTTCTATGGCTTATAACAAGATGACTATGGGGCAGATCTTCAGGGTGTCCACAGAGTCACAGAGTCGTTTGGGCTGGAAGAGACCTTTAAGCTCCTCGAGTCCAACTGCTCCCCCAGCACTGCCAGGTCCCCACTGACCCCTGTCCCTCAGCACCACCTCCACACGGCTGGGAAACCCCTCCAGGGATGGGGACTCCACCACTGCCCTGGGCAGCCTGCGACAGGCCTGGACAACCCCAACGGGCAAGAAATGGTTCCTCAGGGCCAACCTCAACCTCCCCTGGAACAACTGGAGGCCGGTTTCTCTCGTCCTGTTGCTTGTTCCTGGGCAGAAGAGACTGACCGCTGCCTCACTCCAACCTCCTGTCAGGCAGTTGTTGAGAGCCAGAAGGTCTCCCCTGAGCCTCCTTTTCTCCAGGCTCAACCCTCCCAGGTGCCCCAGCCGCTCCTCATGAGACTTGTTCTCTAAACCCTCTACGAGTTGAGAAATACAAATCCCTTTAGCTCTGTAAGTCTAAATCCTTTAGGTGACAACTGGCACGAGTTGTTCGTGGAACCATCACAACGGAGGATCTATCTGGTGGGCATTACTTCACCTACATCTTTCTCAGGTGAGGTCTCCAAAGAAGGCAGGCGGCATGTGAAACCTGAGAGAAGCTCACCATAGCTCCTGGAGTTTACAGTTGGGATCCTTGAGCGCTTCGCACAGCATTTCCATCCCCGAGTCTCTCAGGTTATTGTCTATCAGACTGATCTCTACAAGGGTCTCCTTTGTGCTGATAAGTTTGGCGAGATCTTTACAGCTAGCGCTTGTGAGATCACAGTCCCATAACCTGCAGGGAAGAACAAAATACTATTTTCCCCTGAGAATGACTTAGATGAGGAAACAGAGCCCTGTGTCGGTATTCTGAGTTTCTGGTTACATCACCTCGTTCTCTTCTATCCTGTACAAAACCCATTCATGCATCACACCACACAGCTTTCTCCTTACTTTCCACCCGTTGCACCAAAAGCTGTTTGTAACACAACAAAGAAATAGGAACACACAACTTGTGGTAACTCAACAGAAAGCCATGACTCTGCCACCACAGGATTCCACCCACCCTCTCCCCAGAATCTGACCCAAGTGATGTCAGTGCGGTCCTGCTCGGCCATGGTGTGCTCCACCCAGTTATGTGAAGTGACTCTCTTGCAGTAGAGACATTCTTGTTTTACTAGAGGGTGTAACTGAGAAACTTTCTGCTTAGGAGCCAACAAACCAGCAGCACAACACAGATAGCTGAGGGGCTGCAGGAGGGCTGCCTGCCCTTACCACAGCTTCTGGATTTTGCAGTTTGGATGCATCAGTCCTTGGCACAGCACAGCCACACCGGCGTCCCCGATCTTGTTATCCCCCACGGAGAGTTCTATCAGCGACGAGTTGCTGCCGAGAACTGCGCTGATCTCCTGACAGCTATCGCAGGTTATGCCGCAGTTCTCCAGTCTGTGGAAGAAAGCACAGCTGGAGTTGCTGCTCCAGACGCGCTGTGTTCGATGCACCCCAACACCCCCAGTTCCGTCTGAGAGGGCCAATGGAGTGCAAACCAGTGCAGCTCAGCTGGGCACGGCCAGACCCTGCAAGGCCCAGCGATGACACAGGTATCCCAGAGAGGCTCTGGATGAGGCAACACTCCACTCCCGCACCCCACAAGGCTGTGGGGCACTTGTGCCCTGACCCACCCGCTCACACCCATTAACAGAAGGATCGGTTTTGCCAAACTCCCCCTTGGTATTGACCGTCCTTTTCAAGAGGAGCTTTTGGTTGTGTCCCACAGCGAGACCCTGCAGCCAACCCCCGCTGAAGCACAGGGACAAGACAAACTGAATCGTGCTTCTCCCCTGAACCCCTTCAGGGGCTTTACCCCAGACACGAGGCCAAATCCAGCATCTCTGTTTTGAAGCAAAAAAGTGATTGGAACAAATATCCTCAGCTGGCTGGTAAGAATTGCAACCACCGAGGGCAACTGCTCCTCTGCTCTGCGATACCGGTGAGCTGTCACCCCTTGTCACTGTGGGTTTAACTGGGCTACACACTCACACTGTACTGACAGGCCTAAGAGTGAGCTCAGAATCACATGCTAAAAAAAACCCCCCAAAGTGAAAGCCCCAGTCATTTGCTGGCAGTTTCCAGTTACAGGAACGTGAGCCAGCAAAAAAATCCAGCCTGAATTTCAAGCATCCCTGACAGTAACTCGTCCCATCCCACGGGCGGAATGACGAACAGCAGGACAGCTGTGACAGCTCTTCCTTACTGTAGCAGCTCCAGGTTGCAGTTGGCGTCCACCAGCCCCCGGCACAGCAACTTGACAGCCGTATCTCCCAGCGTGTTGTTGCTCAGGCTGAGCTCCTTCAGAGCAGGTTTGCTTTGCAGTGCGGCGTTGAGAGCTTCCACCACGTCGGCTGTGAGCTCGCAGTACTCCAGCCTGCGAGAAGGAAGGAAGGTCGGGGAAAAACAACCGTTTTCACCACGTCGCATGAGACAGGAGCTGGGCGAAGCCTGTGTAGCCAGAGCAGAAAACAGGCCAACACGAGCCGAGACCAGGCTCAGCCACAAAACAAGAACTAAGTGCAGCTGAATTAGACTTCCCTGGGTGTCTGAGGGGTCTCACATTAACTGCCAGGAGGGCTAAACAAAGCCTATGGAACAGACACCCAGCTCTTGCCAACCCATGAGACCTCCCAGCATGAACAAATTTCAGATAAAACAGGAAGAAATCCACATCCTGCAGCAAAACCCCTGCTTGCCTCAAGGGGAAGACAAACACAATCTGTCTGATGACCAAAGAAAGCCCAGGGAAGACTTACTGCAGCTTCTCCAGCTTACAGTTGGGATTCATTATCCCTTGGCACAGCATCTTCACTCCAGCAGTTTCCAGCTTGTTATCGCTTAAGTGCAGCTCGGTCAGGGATGGCTGGGTGATGAGGAGGGAGCGGAGAGCCTCGCAGCTGGCACTGGTCAGGCTGCAGTTTTGCACCCTGTAGGAGAGACACAACTGGCGTGAGGGAAATGCACCCCCAGGCTTGTGGCAGCTCCTCTCCGAGACGTGCATCTGCTGGGGCTGGGGCCTGGAAAGGACATGGCGGCACTGGCAGCACGTAACCCTCTGGGACGTGGTCTGTCCCAGGTAGTGCCGCTGCTTCACAGGCGTGCCAAGACATGTTCTCAGCTAGTATGACTCCTGCAACATGACCCGCAGCTCCCACGCTTCCCTTGGGGTAATTGCTCATCCAGCACCTCCAGCAGAGGAAGGATCCACCTCACATGAAGCAGCACCCCAACTGCCTCATGGAAGTGTTTTAATCATCACGAGGCTCATCCCAGAGATAAAGCAAGGGCATCTAATGATTCTGGCCCGCTCCGGAAACATGATCCAGAGCAGCTAAAAGCAAAACATCTCGCCCAGTTTGACTGAAATCCCTGGCTATTGCTTAGAAGTTTCATGGTACGCTACACGCAGGATCTGTGACGCTGACTCGTCAGCACTCAGCCAGGAGGAGTAGGAGCCGTGCTGGTATTGCTACGGGGTGTTTGGAGTTACCGGACCAGATGTTCTGGCAGTGGAGAGGTGTTATGCATGGTGGTACCCAGCCTGACTCAGGTCTGGCTGCTCTTCTCTTCCCTAAGGCACCTTACCAGAACCCCAGAAATGGGTAATTGCATTCCTACAGAACTGAAACAGCCTGCTCCAGGCTGTTCCTTGAGCTGCTGAAGGCTGAAACTGAGGACAAACTCACTGTGTTAGTCTTCCAGTACAGAGTCCCACAGTTATTTCTTGAAGGCCCATCAGAGAGCTGCAATTTGATTGGCTTCACAGTCAACCTTCCCTCTGTTTCCCCTCAGTGAGCCCTCACTGCAGGGGCACAGGGACTTGAAAGCAGGCCCATGTGATCCAAAAGGCAGATGATTTTTACAAGGTGGTGTCCTAGATCCACCTCAGGAGCTGAGGGACTTCAGTGCCCTGCAGAAGAGATGCTGGGCAGAGAAGGCAGCACCTCTTTGAGGGTCACTGAGGCACAGGGGCAGCAGCCACTGGCTTTCACTAAAGCTCCTGCACCACGGCTGCTGAGAGGAGCCCACTAATGCTATGAACTGGTGCTGGTGCCTCAGCAAAACGTGCTGGCTTGAAACAAGCTGGCCCTGCCCAGCTGAGAAGATGAGGCTTGAGGCAGAGCCAGTCCGGTAGAGTGCAGAAGGACTAACAGCTCTCAAACCTCTAATTGCTGAGGTGCATTGGCGTGGCTTGTACCACCAGCACACACCAGTCTGCCTCACAACTGCACGTGCAGCAGACCACGAGCAAGACAACAAGGCGGCCTTACCATAACGTCTGCAGGTTACAGCTTGGCGTCAGCAGCCCTTTACACAGGTGCAGGATGCCGGCATCTCCCAGATCGTTGTTGTTCAACTTCAGCTCTGTGAGGGACGGATTCATACGGATCACGGAGGAGAGATCCTCACAGTTGCTGCTGGAGAGGTTGCAGTCATCCATCCTGAAAGAGAAGAGCGAAGGAGCACTTCAGTCCTTGGGGCTGTGTTTCCCATGAAGGCCATGTGGATGATTTGCTCCTGGACAGCCCCTGGGCCACCTCCGTGAGTGTGCGCGTGGCCTGTTGAGTGACGCGCAGCCCAAACTACGACTCTCTCTCTGCAGGGCTGCACGACGTGAGGGGCCGGATGGCAGAGCCCCAAGCCATGATCTCCTCCGTGCTGCGCAGAAGAGGGCACACGACTCGAGTCATCCCCCCTGGCAGGGCTTCGGCTGGACCATGCACCTTCATTTAAACATCGACAGCATCAAACGACCTGGTGTCTGAAGCCACATCTAACCAGAGCCCAGCTCACAGGCTGTTGGGCTTGTTCTGCGCTGAGACCAGCCAAGCTGGGCCTTCAGCCAGCCCCGGAGATGCCCACTGGCAGTTTGGGCTCATGGAGGTGAGTCACACCGGTCTGCACCGTCCCTCTCCTCTGTGACTCTCTGTACACGAGCTGCACGTTTGCAGCGTGGCAGAGCCTTCTCCCACCAGGCATTTTTCTCCTTCCCTCCCTCCGGCAAGATGACTTGGCTCCCAAGAGGACCGTGTTCCATGCCGATTAACAACCCCTGCCACAGCCGCCCTCATCCAGTACCTCCTGAGCAGCCCGGCCTGTGCCCAGGAAACAGCCGTCCGGCTGCCTGCTGCACCCCCAGGCAGACCTCGGGAGGCAGGGCCAGGCGCAAGGAAGCCTCCCTGCAAAGAGCAACTTTCCACAACAACCCCAAGTCACATTCCACCTGCCCGATGTCCTCCAAGCCACTGCTGGCTTGATACGGCCCATCCTCTGCAGCCCAAGCAAAAGGATGCCAGCCCAGGGGATGTGAATTCCCAGCCCGCAGAGGTGGAAGTGTGCAGGAGCAGCTCTCCTGAAGCCTGTCCTGCAGCTGACACTCCAGGAGACAGCTCCTTCATGCTGGTTTGCCCCACACACAAGGCCAAGTGAAGAATTGAAAGCTGAGGGCACGTGGCTTTTGTGTGACTATTAAGGACCAGCTACATGGCAGCATTTGACCCACAGCCCAGAGAGAGTGCAGCCTAGCGAGCACATGGAGACATCTTCCTACTCTTCGGGGAGAAAGAGGAAGCCAGAATTATCGGAAGGGTGGTCAAACGTTTAGCTAACCATAGCACCCAGCTGAGTCCTGCGGCACACCCAGGGCCCGAAGGACGATCAGCCATAGTTGAAAAAACCTTTGCAAGAGGGTGGATTTTTTTTTCCCCCTCCTTTAAATTAACTTTATGGATAAAACCAGGTAGAATCATTCCTGTTACTGTGCGGTTTTTAAGTCACGGGTCTATAGTTCTGCAGCCAACAACCACAGCAGAGAAACGGAACAGTTCTCATGTAGAAGAGGTGATACACAACTAGTTGCTAGTTACCTGATGGTTTTGCAGGATTTCATAATGGACAAAAGTTCGGCCCATCTGGATGGGCTCATCTCCTCACACTGGACGTCAAGGTCCATTTTGACCGTTGAGATAAGATCTAAAAATGAAAAAAAAGTAAAATCAACCTTGTTTTTTTCATTGACTGAGAAGCAACGATCCTCTCCAGCCCCCTCAGCAATCAGCCACGAGTTGCACTGTGCAAAGGGGACAGACTGTTTTCCCAACGCCAGCCTGCTGCAAGCACCCGTACGAGCCAGCAGCGTCGGAGCGGTTCTGTCTGGGACTCGGCAAGTCCCTCCAAGAGGCAAAAGCACCGGGATCCTGGAGAGATGTGGCAGCAGCTCGTTACCTGGAGGCTGCTTGGTGAGAGTAAGATGCTCCCCTTCCCTCCCCAAGGGAGCTGAACCAGAACGAGCTTTTCAGAGGCACTGGTGCTACTTCACTACCGCACCACCGAGCCCCTGGGTATGACCTGATGGACTCTGGGACCTCCAGCTGTACTTAAATTGAGGGTGTTTTTGAGAGAATGAGGGTGAACAAGGAAGACGAGCATGAGACATGCCTGGGCTCAGATTAAAAGTCCTGCTGGCCACGTGTCTGGGTGTGAGAGGTGGAACAAGGCGGCTGGGGAAAGGGTTCCTCCACGGTTCGCTATCCAGGCTTTGAAAGGTCACTCTGGTTGGGCAAGTCCAAGCACAGAGAAGCCGATAAGCAGGAATTTTTTTTGCTCTGCAGCCAAACTGCATTTCTGAAGGGGGGTAAAAACAGGACCTTGCCCAGCAGCTCCAGGTAACCACGCACAGAAACACGCCGAGGCCAACAGCTGAGCTCTAGGCTGAGCCTACAAGAGACAGCGTTAAAGGGCAGCGCTCCAGCCAGCGACAAAACGTGGTCCTGGCATCTGGGCTTTGCAAACATGACTCAGACTACAGGATATTTCTAAAGGAAATCATCTCCTGACCCATCACATCGGCATGTGAAAGCAGAAAGCCCCACCGGTCGCTGCCTGCCGTTAGTCACCGCCTTCCCCATCTGCCACCCCCGAACCCAGGGGATCCCCGGCGAGGCCCTGCCCAGAGGACGCGCCCGTTCCGCCCACCCCAGCCCCTCACCCCCGGGGGAGGGGGGTGCCGAGGACGGGCCCTCACCACCCAGGAAGGGAGCCGGGACACGGAGGGTAGCGTTGGCAGAGCTCACCCCCCGCGGCCTCGCCGCTTCCTCAGCCACAGCAACGCGCCGCCGGGAGGCTCGGACCGCGGCCTGGCCGGGCTCCGCCACGGCCCCGCGCAGAGGGGCCCGAACGCGGCGGGGTGAACGCTCAGCGCCGGCCCGGCCCAGCGCCAGTAACGGCCAGAACGGGGCAAAGGAACCAGCGACGGGACGGACCCTCCCGAGCTCGCTCGCTGCTTTTTTCCCGTTTTTACCTCCCTCCGATCAAAGAAGGGGTTTCCCACCCCTCCGCCCCCCCCCAGCTCTGCACCTTCCCGCAGGCTGCCGGACCGTCCCGCTCCGGGCTGCCCTGGCTCCGAGCCCCGGCCCGGTCCCACCCCGCGGGCACCCCGCCACGGCTGCTGCCCCTCGCCCGGTGCCTGCTGCGGGGACCGGCCTCTGTTCCCTCCCACCCCGCCACCGCGTCCTGCCACGCAGTTACCGCCTAACGCCCGGCCCCGGCCCTGGCCCTGCGGTTCCTACCGCGCTCCGCGCCGCCACCGCGCAGCCGCCGCCACCGTCTGCCCCGGCCCGGCCCCGCTCCGCTCCGCCCCGGCCCCGCTCCGCCCCGGCCCCGCTCCGCCCCGGCCCCGCTCCGCTCCGCCCCGGCCCCGCTCCGCCCCGGCCCCGCTCCGCCCCGGCCCCGCTCCGCCCCGGCCCCGCTCCGCTCCGCCCCGGCCCCGCTCCGCCCCGGCCCCGCTCCGCCCCGGCCCCGCTCCGCTCCGCCCCAGCCCTGCGCCAGCCCGGGCCTGCCCCGGGGAGCGGGGGCGGAGCGCGGCCGGGTGCGGTCGGTGCCCGTCCTCCCTCCTCCTCCCCGGTTTTTTCCCTTTCTCTCCCCTTTTCTTCCTCTTTTCCTCCCTTTTCCCTCTCTCACCCTTTTCCCCCCGCGCTCTCTGACACTTCCCCCCTTTTCCCTCTCTTTCCCTCGTCTTACCTTTCCCTTTCTTTCTTTTCCCCCGACTGCTCCCTGCTTACTTACTCCTTTGCCCCCTTTTCTCCCTTCTTTTCCCCTTTCCCCTCCTTTCCCTATCTTTTTCCTCTCTTCTTTCCCCTTTTCCCTCTGTTTTCTCTCTCTTCCCTATTTTTCTTCCCTTCCTCCCCTCTTTCTCCTTTCCTTCTTTTTTTTTTTCCATTTGCTTTCCCCACGTCCCTCTTTTCTCTCCCTTTCCCCCTTCTCCCTTCTTTCCCCCTTCCCTCTTTTGTGCCTTTTCCACCCTTCTCCTTCCTTTTCTCCCCTTTTCCTACTCTTTCCCTATTTCTTCCCTCTTTCTCATCATCTCACCCACTTCCCTCTTTTCCTCCTCTTTTTCCTCTCTTTCCCTTCCCCCCCTCCCCTGTTGTCCTTTTTCCCATCCACTCCTGTCTCGCCTCCAGAGCAGGAACACTGGGATAGCAGGAAACAGGGCAGGAGAGGGGGGAATCCCTGTGTGGAGGGGATGCGGAAGGGATGGGAGGATCCATCGTGAGATGGGGAGGTGTCCCACCGGGCTGGGAGGGCCCCTCTGCCCCATGCTGGGACCTGGAGCGTGATGGGGACGCGTGCAGGTCACCCAGGGCAGAGACAACTGGTGGGGGCTTGCCCAGGGGAGACAGGACCCCCCTCGTACTTCCCCAGCAAGGTCAGAACTGGGAACCGTTTGAACTGGGAACACCACCAAAACTATCTCCTGCTCAGGGCTCTCCCTGGCCTCCAGCTTGCCAGACACCTGCAAGTCAGGGGCCGCCTTGGCAGCCTGGCCTGAGCCCCCTCCACCCCTTCCACCCGTCCTACCCAGGACACGTCTTCCCTCCTACGCCATCTCCCTCGTTGGTGCGACACATTGAGGAGCAGACGAGCCGCAGCTCGCGGGCACAAAGGCCTCTCTATGCTGGGTGAAGCGGAGCCCTCGGAGCAACGGAGGACGGGCCCGGCAGAGTTCTGCTGTGGCGACCGTTCCCTCCTGGGCTCTCCCCAGCACCCACCCAGCGCCCATGCCCCCTGGCGTGCCCGAAAAGCTGTCCTGCAGCGAGCGCGATGGGAACAGCGCCCGACTGGGGCTGGAAGAGATTCGTCATCGCTCCGCTCGCTTCCTCCTCCCGCTGCCGGCTACTCCCTGGCTCCCTGTTGTGTCCCAGCACTTCCAGCCCCAGCCAAAGCTCGTCCAGACTTTCACAAGAGAGAGCGGAGAAAGGTTTTGCAGCACCGAGAGCTTTCTAGGCACACACCGAGTCACTTCCCTTCCTCCCACCCCCGAAATCTTCGCCTCTCCCTCGGTTTCTCCATCCCACAAACACCCCATCCCTGTCCCCCGGCTCACACAACAGTTCGATCCAGCCGCTCCCTCCCCTGCAGCCTCTGCGGTACCCGGCCGGAAGCCTACTCCGCTCCGGTGAAGCAGACGGAAAAGTTGAGGGAGTTTAAGAGCCCGGTCTTGCTGCCGATACGAACCTCGCTCTTCTGCGGGGAGGGAGGAGGGCAGAGCTGACGCCTTCCTGCGGCCGTTACCACGCAACCTCTGCTGTCGTACACACGTTGCCTGCCAGAGGGAGAAACGCACTTGGGGCGTGGGGTGGTGACGGCTTTTTTCCTCCTGGGACAGTTCTGCAGGGGCTCGGGGAGCCGCGCTCCCTACGCGGTTGTACTTGGCTTCGTGAGGGTGCCAACAGCCCACAACCCCTGGTGGTGGCAGAGGCGGCTTCAACTCCTTCCCCCGGACATGCAGCCGCTCGGCAGGGTTCGGCCCAGAGCGAGGGAGGAGCTGCCGTCGGAGGACCCGTGCCAAAACGGGGTCACCGCACCCCAGCGTTAACGTGCGGGTGGGGATGCGGGAGTTTGCAAACAGTTGCTCCGGTCCTCGGGCAAGCCCTCTCCCGCCTGGGCAGGGAGCGATGCTGCCCCTCTGCCACCTCACCGGGGGGCTACAGGCCAAGGGCAGCCCCTGCTGCCGCGCCAGCTGGGTGCTCATGGAGCCTGGAAGGATCCTCTGGGAACAGCCCTGGCTGTGCCTGTCGGCAGCCAGCTGGGCCCCCGCTCCTCCTCCTCCCGCTCTCCAACCGCCGCTGCTCTTCCCCTTGCCAGGGATTCCCTGCCATCACCCCGGCACACTCACTGCAGCCTGAAGTAACCCACTTTGTCCCACCATCCTCAGCGGCGGGCGTGAAGATCAATGGAGCTCTCGAGGGACTGCCAGTGAACCGGGGCAGCAGGTCGGCTCCGTTTTTCTCCCCCGCGGGTGCCGGCAGATGCGATGGCGGGGTGGGCTGGGAAATGCAGCCTTTGTTGCATCAGGAAGGATTCCCCCCAGTTGCCTTTATTATTCGTCTTCTGGAGAAGATGGGAACGCACCACCAGAAGAGCTCAAAGAGCTCAAACCCCCTTCCCTAGCACCCAGAAGAGAGCTGAATGCCGACAGGTGAACCTCTTCCCCATTCCCTCCCAGGAAAGGCAGGGTTGTCCAGCCAAAGGCGTTCTAGAACAATCCTGTGCCCCTGGCTCTGACCTGAAACCTGTCCAGCCCCAGTCACGAGCTTGGGAGCGGCATCAGCTTCTGGCTTCGGCCCTTGCCAGGACACTCCCTGCAGGAGGGTGGGTGGGGAGCAGTGGCCGGTGAAGCACATCTCTGCCTTCCTTGCTTAGCGTGACACCCTCAGGAAGACCACTGGTGTCCGGAAGGGACAGCAGGTAATCTGAAATCAGATGCCTTGGCCTGACAGCAAAGGTGCCACTGCCGGCACCTCGATGCCATCGGTTCCTGCTCCACCACCAGCATCAGGAGCCTCTAAAGGACAAAGTCTAGTGTTTGTTAGAGGTTTCAGAGTGGTTTCTGTCACGTGGACCTTCTGTCAACCTCTCTCCCTGGAAAACACATCCACTGTGCACTGGTCTGTGCTGGTGAAATCTGGATTTAGAAGCCAGCTAGCCATGCCAAGATGTTACCAGCTTCTATCTCCCGGTCATCCCTTTGGCTGCCCCCACTGTGGGGACAGTAAAAGGCATCTTGGGAAAAAGCCATTGCCCTTTCCCCAGCACGTCCTGCTCACAGAGAAACACACGAGTCCAGAGGAAACTCTGCAAAACGGGGCTGAGAAAGCCGCCAGCAAACACGGGTGAGAAATGCTGTGTGTCTCTTCCCACAGGAGCAGCGGAAGGCTCCTGGCGTGGAAGGTACGTCCATTTGGGCGGTCACACAGACTCCCGCCTGACTCCCTGAGGAGTCTGATGGTGACCTCTGCCCCGCGTTCCCTTCTCCATTACCACCACTTGTCCTTTTTGAGGTCTCTCAAGTGCATCTCCCCTTTTTTTAGGGCCCTCCCCTGCTTCATCCTTTGTACCAGGGAGGGAGTGATGGTGCTGCCCACCTTGGCCTCGCTGCTCGTGGGCTCGGCAAGGACCCAGCAAGGGCAGGTCTGCTGTCCTGGGACCCGGGGAGGTTGAGATGTGTCTCTGCATTTACTGAATTTACAGACATAACCCTTGAGCAAACTTCCAAAGGGATGCTTAAATTAAGCTCCGTAGCGCGAGCTTTGCCTTTTCCCCCTCTAGCAGCTCCCTCCTGCCCTCTCTGCTCCCGGGGTGCCTCTGCACATGAGCTTCATTGCAATTAAAGGAATAACGTTTCCAGGGCAGTGATGAATCCTTTGCTGAGTTGACCGTGCGATGTCTACCAGCAAATTCGTCACAGAAATTCAGCCGTGGCGATCCGCACAGCCGGTCGTGAGCGCAGACCCAGCTCCATCTGCTGCGCTCAGAGCCTTGTTTTAATTCCTGCTCGATCTGCTGCTGGAAGCCATTTGTTCCCCGAGCTCATGTGTGACTTGGAGTGCGGCTTTGGAGGGGCAGGAAATGCAAACCGTGGGTCACTGCTGGAGAGCCGGCTGGCGGATAAAGCGCCAGGGAGTGACAGCATCTGCGGAGCCAGAGGGGAGAGCCAAACACTGCGGCTTAGCTGGTGCCTGGGGAGCAAGAAGCCAGGGAGGCTGATGAAGAGCTGCCGGCAGCGTGGGGCTGGGAGCTCCGAGGTGGCCGAGCACGCTTTGGGCCCCGCAGCAAGTACCGCAGATGCTCTCCCCGACCCGCCTGTGCACGCTCACCCATCCGGACACTGCATGCTCTGGCAGCTCGTCCTGGATCCCCAGAAGAAGCCCCTCTGGGAGGAGTTCCCAGCCGTCCTGATGTGGTCATCCCATTCTGGTAGAAGAAGAGCTGCCCTTGTTGTTCCTGCTGGTTTTCTTCTTCCGAGGGGTGGGAATGGTTGTAACGAAAGAGTGCTGCGAGTGCGTGCATGGGGGTTTATCCCTGCATCTCTGGCTGTGGGTCCGGTGGAAACGGGGCTTTCCAGAGGTGTCCGTCCAGCACCGCTGCGTGCTGACCCACACAACAAATGCGGCCAGGGCAGGGTTTGGCCCAGCGCTGCTCTCCCGCCGTGCCCAGAGCCCCAGTCCCAGGCAGCCCTGGGCTGCCAGTCTGCAGAGGGCGGTGCAGCACCAGGCTGACCAGCCTCACGGTCCTCCTTTAGTTTTCCACCATCCCGAGGATGCCCGCGGTCACCAAGGTGTCGCGGGGGTTGAGATGAGGCCAAAGCTGGAGGGGAAAATGGGGGACCGGCTGTAGACCCAAATGTCTTCCACGACACGATCTCCTGATGCTGGCCGTGAGGCGGCTGATGGAATAGGAGGAGGCGATGGGTGTCTCTGCTGCACAGGAACCCTCGTATCAGCTCTTGAAGCTCTGAAGACGGTTGTAGTGACAGCCCATTATTTCACGAGCCTGCATGGGACTCGGAAGCCTGAGAGCAAATCAGCTTTAAAGGGCAAGAAAGAAATCTTTGAGCTCAAAGAAACCTGACAACCACGCACTCCTCTGCTTCTCCTTCCATAGTTACCATCGCCCGTGTCTGGAAAGGACTGGTGGATGTCCACTGCCGGTGGGGACACCTCTCTCTAGTCTCCACAGGAATTCATTTGCCCAATCATGACGGTGAAAAGCCAGTGCATCCTCTCTTCCATCCAGTTCTCCTGTGGGCTATGGGGAATTAACTGGGATTTGTCTTGTTCAAACACCCGCTCTGCCTGTGAGGAAGGGCGGTGGGGAGAGAAGGGCTTCCAACGACCCGCCGGAGTTAAGGAGTAAAAGAGGCAGGACCTGAGCCGGGGGTGCGGCAATCGCTGCACAAAAAGGCCACAACTAAGTCCTGTTGCCCTGCAACCCCCCCGCCACGAGATTCGTGCAGACAAAAAGAGCTTCCCCAGGTTTATCCTGTTTCAAAGGACACCCAGTAATCTTAGGGTTTCCTCCTCTTTCCGAGGATGTGCTTTAGTGGAAGGCTGTTGCAGAAGCATTTGGTGGGTCTGGAAAGCACCCACTGTGTCCCAGGTCCTGCCTGGGCACCTGCTGAACCTGCTGGGGTTTGAGAGCCTGGCCTCCAGGCAGAGCTCTTCCCTCATCGACCGCCCCGCGGCTCGGGCGCCGGCTCTGCGGAGGGGCGAGCCGACCCCCGGCCCCCGGGGCTGCTTTGGGGCTGGGGTGTTGTGCGTTTGCTGAGGTGCGGGCTGGGGGCCGCTGGTAAGCTGAATTCCGCTCTTTGCCGTTGAAAGGTGTCGGAAAGGTCATTTCCTCACGCGTGTAACCAGAGAAGGTGCCCAGGACGGTTCCCCTCTGCCGGTTCCCAGTCCAGCTGGATGAACTGGGGTGGAGATGCCGGCTGAGTGTATTCCTGCGGGGAGGGGTTGTTTCACCCAGCTTCTGAAAGCGGTTCTCTTTTTCTTCACAGTGTTTGGCTATTCCTTGTGGCTTCTGCAGTAGAATAATGGCAGGATGTGCAGAACTGGAACATTTCACAGCATCGTTTGGGTTGGAAAAGACATTCAAGATCATCATGTCCAACCATTCCCCCAGCACCGCCAGGTCCCCACTGACCCCTGTCCCTCAGCACCACCTCCACACGGCTGGGAAACCCCTCCAGGGATGGGGACTGCACCACTGCCCTGGGCAGCCTGGGACACGCCTGGACCAACCCCAACGGGCCAGAAATGGTTCCTCAGGGACAACCTCAACCTCCCCTGGAACAACTGGGCCCCCTCCCCTGGGGCCGGTCCCTCTGGTTCTGTTTGCCTGAACGTTGCACCTGGACAAACTGACGGGGTGAGATGGTGCCTGTTTGGTGACCAAGGACGCGTACCACAGCCCCTTGTCGGGGCGTTCCGATTCCTTCTCCCATTGCTGAAGGCCAGCGGGTGTTTCGGCTCTAGGGGGGCTCCCAGGAGGAGGGGCTCTGGGGTTAGGGCGGGGCTGGAGCTGCTGGGGAAGCGCCGGCAGGGTCTGGGCCTTGTCCCGCCTCAGCTGAGGACGCCAAGGGCCCCCTCTTCTCGGCTTGCCTTAACCGTGGGTTACGCAAAGGCATCTTTAGCAACTGTCAGGAAACAAAAGAGAAATTAAGGAATTGTAAAGAAAAAGAAAGCCAAGCGAATGGGAGTTTTTAAGGAAAAAGTGTAGCACCGGTAGCGGATCACGGCAGCCGAAAACACTTGGAGAATGCGGGCATCGATCCCGCTCCCTCTCGCATGCTAAGCGAGCGCTCTACCATTTGAGCTAATTCCCCACCCTGCCACTGTTATTGGCCGGTGCCCTTCTATTCTCTTCTCGCGAGACTCCGCCAGCACGTCCGGCTGGGAGGCGTATCGCACTGCGCCTGCGCGGGCGCGCGCCGGCGCGGACCTTGGCGTTGGCGGAGGATGCGCGGCGGGGCCGGGAGCTCGCGCCTGCCTGTGCGGCGCCCCGCGGTAAGGAGCCGGGGAGGGGAACGGGATACGGAGAGAGGGGCACACGGAGCGCGACGGGACGGGACGGGACGGGACGGGAGGAGCGGAGAGAGGAGGTGCGCGGGTGTGCGCGGCGGGGTCTGCCCGGGGGCACGGCGGCGTGCGGAGCCCGGGGGGAGCGCGCGAGGGGGAGCACCGGGCGGGGGCGGTTGCGAAGGGCTCGTGTCTGGGGGCATCGGGGTGGGGGGGTTTGGTGGTGCGGAGGGTTGTGTGTGCCCGGGGACACCGGCGGGACGGACGGTTTGCAGAGGTCTGTGTGCCCGGGAGCATCCAGGGCTTTGCAGAGAGCTCGGGGGGTGCGTGTGTCGGGGGCACCCCCGAGACATGGGGGGGCTGCGGGGGGGTGTCGGAGCATGGCGCTCTGTGCCGGGCAGAGGCACTGCCCGGGGTTGGGGGGGTCCTTTGAGTCGTGGTGAGACTCCACGGAGGTCAAAACAGAAGAACACCCCACGCCCAAACACCTCAAATATTGCGGTTTTTTTGCCCCCACCGCGGCAGGAGCTGCCCGCGATCCCCTCGGTAGCTGCTGGGGGGGCTTCGCCCTCCTGGCAGCCGAGCGCGTGCCTTGGGGTGGGCAGGGTGGGGAGCCTTCCCTGCCCCCCCAGCCCTGCCGCTCGCCGGGGACGCGCGGGGGGGCCCGGGGATGGCCTGGGAGCCCCCGGGACCCCGCCGGAGGGGCGGCCGGGCTTGGTCCCTGCGGGCGGCCGGGGCAGAGAGAGGTGCGACCCCCTGAGGCAGCGGGGTCCCCCCTTGCCCTGTGATAGCTCCTTTAAAAACAACTCTCCAAAAAGTGAAATCCGGCACCGTGGTGAATCGTGAGGTCTGTTCCGTCAAGAAATGGTTCCTTTTGCTCTTGTGCTCCGACTGAAGTAGAGTTGAGGGCGACGTCTCCCCGCTGGGCGAGGAGGGAGATGCTGGGTCTGGAGCAGGGATCGCCGGGCGCCTGCTGAGGTGGCGGAGGAGGACACGTACTGGAGCCTTCCGGGGAGCTGCTCCGACCGGCCGGGAGCCGGTGCACCGTTTTTGTCACGAAAAGGGGATGCTCTCGGTCGGGGTGTGCATGGCAAAGTGGGTGAGTGTCGGGACCTTTCTCTGGCAGCGCCATGCTGAGGAGGAGGCGGCGGCTCTTGGTGGGCTCGACGCTTTCATTTGGAGCTCTGTTCAGCGGCGGCGATACCCGGGGTTCGGCCGAAAAGCTGTCCCGCTGGTTAGCAGCTCAGCCGCTTTTCTTCCCCTCTGACGTTCTCCTGCAAGAGCAGGCCACGCCGAGCAGCGGTGAGGGCCAGCGCACCGCGCTTTCCAAACCGAAGGGGTTGCAAAACCGCTCCTGTTGTCTAACCTCCGTGCGAGCTGCTGAGCACCGTGCTGTTTGGAGAGCAGTGGTGTCCGGGGCCGAGCTGGCAGCGCTGCCGGGCCCCACGTTACTGCGGTTCCCTGAGCAGCGGGAACTCGGAGAGGGGAGCAGGACCGGCTGCGGCTCCAGCCGGCTCCTGGATGCTTGAAGCGGTTTTCCTGCAGTGCTTCCACCTCGGCTCTGTTCTGTTGCATTAAAACCTTCCTGCTCAGTTTTACACCCTTCCTGAGGGTTAGTTCTGCCTCTGATGTACAGGTTACTTTTTTTCCTGGCCGCCTTTGCGGAGCCTCCTCCAGACCGTGGATTTCTGGTGAAATACTCTCGTGGATCAACAGCTTCACAAGTGAAAACCAGGTTTTTAAAATTGTTCATTTCATTTCCTCGTAAGGTTTTGGTCTCTGCATGGGCTCTGTCTCTTGCAGAGTCTGCTTAATAGCTTCTCTGGATGATGTTTATCAAACTATTCGGAGTTTTAAATTGACTCCTCTTTTGTCCTTCTCATTGTACTGATATGTTGCATCTTACTGTAAAGGGCCCGTGAAGCGTGAGCTCCACTCCAGCCGGCTTTTCATTTATCGTTTTCACGGTCCTGAGCTTCCTTCTTTTTCTTTCAGCAGAGGGAAGATTGGCCAAGAAATAGGTTCTGAAAGACATGTTTATCTCTTAAAAAAACCCCAACAGCGCCCAAACAGGCTGGCAGCCGCACCCATCCAGCAGAACGATTCCTTATCTTGGAGTCTGGCTCACAATTCTGACAGCTCCGCACCTCCTCGGTAATTTAAAAAGAAAGTAATTTTCCTAGCTAAGCTGCTCCCCGGGTGCCGGGCCGAGGGGTGTTGTACATGTGTTGTTTTTCTGATGTCCTCCGCTCTCTTTTACATCGCCCTGAGCCGCAGGAGCCGAAATCTTGCCCAGAGGCTTCCTTTGGTTTTGCCGATTTGCAGAAAACAGGGAGATGCTGGTGAGTGTCTCCCAATGGCGAGTCTCCCCTTCGATGCCAGCTACAGCGTTTTGCCAGCTTGGTTCTGGAAAACATCAAGTCGACTCTTGTGGAGCTGGAAAAAACGTTTCCGGCTGTGTTTTGCCTAGATGCTCTCAGCGGTGAGGTTTCACCGCCCGCGTGTGAGATGGGTTTTTCCTGTCACGGGGCAGCTACCGCCCTGAGTCGTTCAGTGCTGCAAGTGACTGGCTGTGCCAGTGCTGGGGCAGAGGGTGCCTTCAGCCCTGCCTTGTCAGCCAGCGCCTCCTCGCTCGCTCCTCCTGTGGTTTAACAACAGGCTGCTGCAGGACCCTTTCCTACAGCAAAACCTCTTTTCTCCTTTTTATCCGTTTAGAATTAAAATTGTGCTGAGGAGCGTGTGTTAAGACTGACTGTGAAACTCAGAGCCTGTCAGTGCTTGGCAGTCACGCCGGAGTCATTCCTGCACTTTCCTCTCCTGCATTTTAATTACGGCAGAGCGCCCGCAGCTCAGCGCCCGCAGCTCGAGCTGAGGTGAGGGCACGTCCGTACTCTGCAGGCACTCCTGCTTTGGCGGAGCTGTGCATGGCTCCCCACACCCGGGACAAACATCCTGCGAGTGCTGGTGAGCTCTGTTTTCTCCTTGTGCTCCTTCCCTGCTGAGGACAGGGAGGTCCCTTTGCAGGCGGGTACAAGGAAACCCACCTGAACAAACCTTCTTTGCTCTGTGCAAAGAACAGCCCCCAGCCGTGCTGAAGCTGCGGTGTGTCCGTGGGGCTTGGCAGGAGTCCCCAGGGTAGGGCGAGGGTGGTTGGAGGGGCTGCCTCACCGGTTCGGCGCAGTGGCTGCGGGGCAATGGCAAGCAATGTTCTAGCCCGTGCAGGACACTCTCCCGTGCTGGGGTGAGCGGTCTTGGCTGCTTCGCCACAGCACACCTCCCCGTTTGACGTAGCAGTGGATCTTTCTGAAGCAACCAAGTGGATCTTTCTGAAGCACACAGTCAGACTGGAGTGCTCGCTCCGTCATTTTGAAGGTGGATGGGTGCTCTCCTTAGCTGTGGGTTTGCTTTGACACCCTCAGCATCAGGCACGTGCTGAGGGACCGGTACAAATTCGCCTCCCGAAGGGTCTGCTTGGGCGCCAGCCGTTCCTTCCGGCTCGGTATCCCGCCGGGTTGCTCCCGCACGTGCCATCCCGCTCTGTGCCGCAGGAGAGCTCAACCGGGGTTGGAAGAGAGCTGGCAAGAGGCCTGGATGTTCCTAGAAGGATATTGATTGCCCTGGACAGTTCGGGTTTGTTTCTTTTGTTTCCCTGGCTCTCGTCACGGGGTCGGGCTCGTTACGGCAGCAGCTCGTTGGAGGATGGAGAAACAGAGCAGGCTTTGCGGGCTGAGGCTGGAGCGGAGCCATCCCGGCCCGCCTCTCTCAAGTGTGAAGTCTGAAGCAGGCTGCCTGGTAATTCCATTAATGGGAGCCTAGTGCCGGAGAGATAAATGTAATTCCAGGGTAAAGCCGACGCTTGGGCTCAAATGAAGAGGATTTGCTGGTTCTCCCGGCTGCGTGGCCATGAGTCATGCGCTCCTGTGTTACCCACAGACGATGGTTACAGTCTGGATGTCAGCGTAAAGACTGGGCGGTGGTTAAAAAAATGCTAAATCTGCATGTGACGAAATCCTTTGGTCCAGAGCCTTGCTGTCTCTTTGCAGCGGTGTGATCCACGCGTGAATCCAGAGACGACTGTCCTGGCCAGCTCTTCTCCCAGTTTGATTCGTGGTTTTTACGGACTCCATCTTCCTTCTGGCAGTTGTCGAATACCCTTGCGGCACCGTCAGCCAGTCCTGCGTGGAAAATGAATGGCTAATTGGCATATTTTTAGCTCTCCTTGTGGCTTCGATCCTGGAAATCAAATGCAGGATCCGGCACCGTTCAGCTTTCCGCAGAGGAGCTTCCCGTGCTGAGGCGGCTGCTCCAGCAGGGTGGGGGCTCCCAGCACCAGTGAGCCCCGGTGCTGGGGTACCCCAACACTAGGTGCTTGCCCCCACCTTTCAGAGCTCAGCACTAAAACTGCTTGTCGCCAGTCCTGGGTGGGGGGGAAGAGGAGGCGGGTGCTGGGAGTGCTCAGCCGCCCGCATACTCCCATCATGCCACCTTTGCCGGGTGCCCATCGGTACCAGTCTGACCTCTTGGGACTTGGAGCCCTGCTGGCATCCTGGCAGCAGAATGAAAGCCAGCTTGGCTGTTGGTGTGCTCAGCAGCTCGCCGGTGCCTCCCCTGTGTGAGGTTTGCCGGTTCAGCAGAGTGGTGCCCCAGCAGCTGGGACAGCTGTCCAGAGCCCGCGGCCGGCTCACGCGTCTCTGACTTCTTTGCAGTGGCTGTGCAGACGCGCACACGCTTTGGGCCAGCTCGCTCGCCCAAAATCAGCGGGATCTCGTGGAGACTCGACGCTTGGTCCAAGCATTTAGATCTCCTGCCTCCCCTTCCCCTCAGTTCTGCTCCCCGATGAGCGAGGGCCGTGCTCCGCGTGCCTTGACCCAGCTGCCGGCGCCGCAGCCTGCCCGGTGTGAGGAGGCTGCACTGGGGAAACCTGCAGAGAAACGCGTGCGAGAGCCGCGTCTGCTGCTGCCCTGGCAGGATGCTGGGGGTGCAGGTATCAGTCTGAGCTAGTGCGATTGCTGCTTTTTTTTTTTTATTAAGTTTCCTCCTGCATCGTGGCTGACTCCTCAAGGTTTAGTTTAGTAGTGTGTTTTTTCTCTTCCTGAGGTAAAGGTTTTGACTGTCTCCTTTCCTGCTTCCTTTGCTCTGACGTCTGATTTGGGCTGGAGCGGAGCAAGGCTGCGCTGATAGTGATTTGTGTGTCTTGTCAGACATTCCAGCGCAGATCAGAGGAGGAGGGAGCAGGTGGAAAATGACCTGCACACTTCAAAATTCAGCTTCTCAAAAAATGTCCTGCCTGTGGTGGCTTGTTCTTACTTACTTCTCTCTTCCCTCCCTACTCAGTTCCGTGAGTCAAAGCTGCTGGTGAGAACACCCCTGTTGAATGGGGGGGCCGTACCAGGGAGGATGTAATGTGTTCACTTCCTCTGGGTGGTGATGAAGCGGGTCGGAAGGGTTGTGGTGCTGTTGCTGTTGATTGCAACGCTAACCAGGTGAAGACACTGCAGTTATTTCGGAGCATCGCTGTTGTCTTTGCTCCCTGACTTGCTGCCTGAGCTTCACCTGAGTTTGCCTGTATCTCATCTGCGCAGCATTGATGGCTCCTCTGGCCTAGGTGCATGGTTGAGCCACCTTCTTGCCACCTTGGTACAACAGTCTGGGTGGCCCGGCACTGCATTTGTTCTTTGCCAAAGTATTTTTGAACCACATCTGCATCCTCCTCTGGTTTGCTGCATATCTGACCGGGCAGCTGTGGAGGAACAGCCTGAGCTGCTGGGGACTGACGCCCACCACCCCACTCCCCAGCAGAAGGGGCTGGCAGGAGCAGCCTGGCCTCCTGGGGACTTCAAGCCTGTTTGCTCTGCACGTCTAGAGGCTGAGCAAATAGAGCCTGATAACACTGTCCTTCTGACTGTCTGGAGCTTGTGGTGTAAATCCCTCGGCAGGCTCTGCAGGCCGTTGAACCGAGGATGCTGGGCAGTGCTAGAGATACCGTGAGCAGCCTCAGTGCTGGGCTCTGACAAGATGCTCCTTGAAAAGCCACCAGCAACTGGAATTGGCATTAATTCACGTTGCGGTGTTGGGGACTTGGCTTCTCTGGGTCCTTTCTGAGCGTTTGAGGCTGGAGACCTTCTGATGCTGTGTCTGCTCAACTTTGGGGCATTTGAGGGGTGACCTGATGGCTCTGGGTGGTGACGAGGTCTGCCTGGAGGCTGCTCAGGGTCTCCCAGACTGCCGTGGGATGGAGTGGGTGGAATTTGCAGTGGTATTGGGAGTGGAAAGGGGCATGTATAACATAGAGCTGGGAAAACCAATCAGCTTCTGAAGTCCTGAGCCAGCGAAGGGACTGAACTTGTTCCCAGGTGACATGTTTGAAATGTGATTAGCTGCATCTTAAAGCGGTGCCGTAATCGGGTTCCGTGGAAGAGTTGCACAGTGCGTGTGTCGAGCCAAGGGGTGTGCATGCGGCTTTCGGGCTCGGTCTGTAAACCCCCCTTGTTCTGGCCTGTTGCAGACTGGTGAGAGTGCAGGCAGCTTTCTCTCCTGCAGCGTTGCCCTCCCCATGCTTTTAACATCCGAGAGTCTGGATGAAATCGTCTTCATCCTGCCCTCTCATGCACCAGCTCCCGATCTGGTGGCGGGCAGAGCCTCAGTAGCAGCCAGAGCCTTTCCCTCCATCACGGACTGGGGGGAGCAAGGGAGAGGCGGGCAGGTCTTGCCCCTCTTTGGCAGTGGTGGACTGTTGTCTAAGGAAGCGGTTCTAATGGTTCTGTGTGTCTAAGGAAATGGTTTTCCAAGTCATCTGTTGGGGTTTTCCAGAGATCTCTTCCCTGACCACTTTCCCGGCTGTGCTGGCTCTCCTCTGACCTCTTCCTGCAGCGTGTCCAAGCGGTTCAGGCCTTGGGGGATTAAGCAGTTTTCTGCTGCAGGGTGCTGGGTCCAGCACGGGGGCAGCTGGGCAGACAGGGAGCCCCATCCCCAGAGAGGCCAGGCAGGAGCAGTGATTGACCCCCCAGCCCCTGGCTGGAAACACATCCCTGCTCCTCAGTTTGTGGCTCCAGCAGCGCTGCTCGTCCATGCTCTCTGACTGCTGGGAGCGGCAGGCTGTGAAATGAAAGGACTGGGTTAACTGGTGTCCTGCTTGGGCTGACAGAGCAGCAGTTTAGCTGCTCTGGTTTTGTTTCAAGACATTACGTTAAGAAATGAGCAAAGGAGGCTGCACCGGAGGCTGCTCCCGCAGCAGATGTCTGCGTGCAAAGCTGCGTTGCAGAGCGATTCCTCCTGGTGCTGCGAAGCCGTCGGGGAAAGCAGAGCTGCGGCTCGGCCAGGAGACCTCTGGGGACCCTTGGAGACCCCAAGGGCTGGGGGAGGGCTTCGGCAGCTCGTCTTTGAGCCAGGTATGGGCATTGCTTCCATCCGTTACCAGTGGCTGCTGCGTCTGGGGGAGTGTGACGAGCTGCTCGTTCCTGTGAGCTGAGGAGCCGTGCCGGGAGGTGGCAGGTAGGTGACTGAAAGGTCCCTGGCATAAATGTCACACTCATGATGGCTCTCGTGTCCTGCCTTGCATCAGCGCTGTGGTTACAGCGAGTTGCGGCTGACTTTGACAACTCTGCTCTGTAAGAATTGCCCTGAATTAATCCGTTGTGGTTGGGTTTTTTTCTTTAAATCTAAGACACCATGAATTCCTGCAGAGGTGGAAGCCTGAGCTGTGTAATAAAGCCCACGATGCTCTGAAGGATGCAGTGGGGTGTTTCTGGGGTGTGCATGTGCTCTGCGTGCAGAACTGAGAACGGGGCGGTCGGAGATGCCGAGCTGGTGGATTGACTCTAATGCCATGGAAACGCAGTTTGAGCAGCTTTGTGCCTTTTCTGGTGGGGAGAAAAAAAAGCAGCATTAAATGGAGGAGCAGCTCTGGGTATTTCTGTGAGGGATGTTTAAAGGGGGCTCGAACACCAGGGTTTTAACTGTGCTCGCCCGTCTGCGTCAAGAGCTGGCGGAGTTGGTGGTTCCGGTGCAAACGCGGCAGCGACCGCAGGCTGGGCTTGCCAGGGGCCCTGAGGCAGCCGCGTCAGGAGCCGGGGTGACTAATGCTGCCTCAGTGCAGGAGAACAAGAGGGAGTTAGCTGCTTCTCCACCTCCGCGAGGAGCTAGAGCGGCCCGCTGCTGCCGGGGGTTTGGCTGGTACCTCTGGGGTGCTGGTGCCTCAGCAGCCTCTGCTCAGCGCAGCTTCCTGGCGTGTGCTGGTTTGGGAGGCGAGGCGGCTGGCGGGGCTGTGAAGGCTTGTGCTGGCGGCCCCTCTGGTACCCTGAGCTGCACCTCATCCACCATCCACCCTGCCCTGGAGGAGAAGTGGGATGGAGGTGGAGGGGGCTCGGGCCATCCCATGCTGGGGTCAAGCCAGCCTGTGGGGACCACGCAGGGCTGTGCTCTCCCTCCGTGCTGCTGGAGGTGTGGAAGGAGGTCACATCTCAAGATGAAGGGCTGGCTTAGAGTTTGAGCCTCTGCTTCTGTTTTTCTGTCCTTATTTTCCAGTGTTTCTCTGCAAGGACTTGGAAGATCCCTTCTGTGGGCTGCTGGGACAGCCTCAGAAATGTCCAGATGGGTTTGAACTTTGGTGCCGCAAAGGGCTCTGTGTATTTATTTTCAGCATCCTGCTGTCTACTTTGCTTAAGAGCTTTTGCTAGATCCTTCGCATATGCTCGTCCTTGCTCCTCTTCTCCTGAAACCATTCAAGAACCCTTCAGCCATGGCAAAACACACCAAAAAAAAGAGAAATCCCCAAACCTCTTGGAGAAATTTTGTTTTCCCCACAATTCCGTGGTAAGCTGGGAGGTTTGCAGAGCTGTCGTGTGTTGCTGTTTGGGTGCATCAGCCTGGTTTGGAGACCTCGGGTAGCACTTCACCAGGCTGTTTTGGATGGGTCTTTAGAAAAGTGAGCAACCAGGCAGTGAATGGAGCCGTTAAATTGGTTTTTAAGTGACTTACCCCTGTGCAAAGGCAAAGCTATGATGGGTTGGAGCACTGTAGCTCGAAAGCCTCGTCTAGGTTTCCAGCGGAACCGCTGTGCCATCTTTCTGAGGTTGTGCGTCCCATCAGCTTTAGCTGATCTCAGGCTGTTCTCATGCCAGAAATCCTTCCCCTTTATTTTCTTCTTTCTGGGGTGGCTTGCAGTTGCATCAGGCAAACGATGGTTGCTACCACAAGAGTGGAGATGACTGGGATGTGTGGAAAGGGGGGAGGGAAAAGGCAGGACTGTCTGTTTTGGCAGCAAAGGATGGTATTGGATCAGTTAGGCTGATGAGCATGTGGGAGTGGATGTGGCTTGCTGAGGGGCAGCCACGTAGCCCCTGGTAGAGCATGTCCTGCTTCCACCCCAGTTTCCCTCCCTGTGAAGGAGGAGTAAGGATTGCCAAGTGTGTTGTTATTTCTGGGAGGCTGCACTGTTGGCAGAGCCCTTTGAGGTGTCCTGCTGACTGATGGCTTTGCGTATGTGCTGGAAACGTTCGGCTCCCCACTTAACCCAGGGGAGGAATCCTTCTGGGCGGCTTTGAGCCCAGCTTTGAAATGACATCTGCTGCTGAGCATGTCAGGGAAAATTTGAATGCGATTGAATGTGAGGGAGAAGCTTTCTACTGCTGGGGAGGTGAGACCCTGGCACGGGTGCCCAGAGAGGTTGTGGATGCCCCGTCACTGGAAGTGTTAGTAGAAGATGTCCTTGTCCATGGCAGGGGGTTCGACTAGCTGAGCTTTGAAAGGTCCTTTCCAACCCAAACTGTTTGGCGATTCTATGATTTCTCTGTTTAAATACGCTGCAGACCAGGGCCTGATGCGCTGGTGCCTGTCTGGGAGGGAGCAGGACAGACGCTGCTGCCCCCTTCTCTTCTAGCTGTAAGGCCAGGGGTAGGTTTATCTCCCTGCCTGACTTGTTCGAAACATTTATCTGACCCACCTCGGGCTGAAAAGCCCTTGTGTTAGGTGCTTGTTGTATGTCATTGCCTTGATGATGACTTCTCAAGGCCTGTGGGCTGGGGAGCCGGTGTGGTTTCGGTAGCTCTCTCGACGAGCTGGCCCTGTCTGAGGAGCTCTACCTGGGCGCTCGTGTCGAAGGGGCTTGGTTGTGCATCCCTCCGTTAAAAGCAGCGCAGACGCTCAGCCTTGCTCTTGGTTGTGGGAGGCCAGAGCTGTTCACTTGAGCTTGAAATTGCTGGTGTTGCGAGATGGTCTCAGGAGGGGGAGAGAAAATTAGCGTAAGCCTCTTAAGGAAAGCTCTGTTATTTCTCAGAGCTGGCAGGAAACACCCCATCCCCCTCTTTCGGCTTCAGAGCAGGGTTTTTCTGTGGTGGGTGCATCTGCTGGTGACAGGAGCATTAGCAGAGCGGCACGGCCAGCTCGGCGTCTGGCAGCTCCCCCGCGGTCGTGTGCCTGCTCTCTTGGCCAGTCCCACCCTTCTCTGCTGCTGCTGACGGTGTGGGGTTCTCCTCTTGGCGCTCCTGCTCTGCAGAGCCCTCCTGTTTCTCTGCCCCATCGTTCTGCGCGCACCCTTCACTCCTGATCCGGTGACGCTTCCTTCCTCCCTTCGCAGCTCACCCGGGACCGCTCAGTCCTCTCCCCTGCGCCTCTTAACTTTTCTTTAAAACTCCGGTGAATCTTTATTTGCTGCATAAGATGAAATAAAAAGTCACCGCATCTCTGCAGCGCTAGTTCAGTCTTCAACAAGCAACACGTCGTGACGTCAAGGTCAAGGACAGAAGGAGGTCGCGGGGGCGGTGACACCAAGAAATTCGCGTTTTGGTGGACAAGTCGGAGGAGCAGGAAGGCAGCAGCAGAGCTTTGCTGGCACGAGCGTGTTGTCCGTGCTCTGGGGAGGAGCCCCCCTGAGGCGAGTGGTGCCGCTGGGTGGTTCGGGAGGGGAGTCTGGGAGCAGGGCCCCGTTTCCCCGGCACTCAGCTGTGGTTCCAGTACCTCGCTGCTGCGGGACAGAACGCTTCGGCTGAGAGCTGCGGGTGCTTGGGGAAGGCAGGCCCGGCCACCTTCATCTGGGGCTGATTAAATCCAGCAGCTCGTGGAGAAGCTACAAGCATCTTTGTTTGCCGTGCTCAGCGGTACCGAGCTCTGCTCGTGCCTTTTCTGCGGTGGTGTCAAAGAGCAGCAGTCGCCTTGAGAAGGTTCTGAGGGGTCAAAGGAGCTGGAGGAGGAAGGGAGAAGAAGTTGTGTGCGGCACAGCCGTGCTGCTCTCCCCCACATGCCGAGCCCCGGTGCAGGAGGGGCTCGATGCCAGTGCAGCTGATGTCCTACAAAGCTAATGCAGCTCCTTTAGATTAAGGCACGTGAAGCGAAGGTGTGGATTTCCGTGCTGGGGGAGGAAAGTCATCTTTCTTACTGATATAAATAAGCTGCCACTGAAGATTATCGGCCAGGCTGGATTTGTCACGTTGTTTCTGTCTTTGTAGAGCTTTATGTTCCGCTGCAGAGCGGTGTTCGGTTCAAAAGAAATCCAGAAGACCCTCCTGGAGGTACCTACCAGGAGCGAGTAACTCTTGTGTTTTGGCCGGAGCGGTAATGTAAAGCAACAGGGAGAGCGATTATAAATGGTGATGGAAAATCTGTGCTTGAGGCTGGAGTCCAAAGCCTGTGCTGTGGTCTTGTGGTCTTAAGCATTGTTTTCATCCTTAGGAATGCCTTCAGCCCTTCCGTAATGGGAAGGGACTAGGGGGAAGCTGGGATGCTGAGCGGATTACCGTTTTTCCCAGTTCTTTCAATAGCAGCTGGCGGTGGCTGACGTCTGCGAGTCACCCGCAGAGACGAGGGAAAACAAGCACGTCTCTTTCTCAGTCCAAGGTAAACCAAGGCGCTGCGTGAGTTTTCTCGCAGTTCGTAACGAGGTTCCGTTGGCAGGAGATACGTGAGATGTTGTCGGGCTGATCCTGTACCTTCCCCATGCCGGTTTGGTGCTTTGACTGGAGAAGTTGTCCCACCCTGTTCCCTTACCTCTCCCCACTTCCGAGTCCTCTCTCCGTTACGATGTGCTTGGGGGTGGTTGTTCATCCACCGCGTTCGCTGCTGTCCTTGAACAGAACGGGAAAAGTAAACCTATCGGATGTGGCGACCTTTGCTTCCGTTGTGTAATCAGAAAATCGTCTCCTTGGAGCCGCTTGGAATTGCTTCCAGTCAAACATCTTTTTTTCTGGTACCTCTCTGGCGTGCAGCAGGCGCTTGGCATGCCTGAGGCAAGGCGTTGCTGCAGCCCGCAGAGGCGACTTCTGTCACAGCTTCTGCTCAGTGCTTTCATGTGACTAATGTTCAAAAGCTTCGTAAAGCCATTGGTGCAGGTACAAAACCATTGATACTATGAAACCATAACGACGGATCAATAATAATAATAATAGTGAAGAAATGGAAGCAGCTCGGCTCTGACATCAGCAGGGATTCACCTGCCCTGGAAATGAGAAGAAATTGCACAAGTGCTGTGGAGCAGGAGATCTTCAGCAGCCTCTCGGCGACAGGAGCAGGGGGGTTGTGCAGGTGACTGCTTCTGTCCCAGCCTCTAACCCTAACCCAGCCTATTTGCTGCCCCTCTGTTGCGACGTTAACTTCAGGGCATGGACTGTTGAGGTTTTGCTGGACAAACAGCCTTGGTGCGGGGCTCATCGTCTTGCTGTGTACCTTGGCTTCCTTCCGTGGTTTTGGAGAAGTGCCCTGAGCCTCAGGGCAGGGATCTAACACCCTCCCATCTCCTGCGAGGCCGCCTTGGCCTCCTTCCCCTTCACCAGCCAGTTCTTGTTAATGCCAATAATTACTATTCCAACGCTTACGGGATTTGCCGGTTCCCATACGCCGGTAGGGATCGGCTTCTGGCTCCTTGTCGGGGCCTGAAGAGAAGCTGGTGCTCTGAACAGGTACGTTTGCCGTGCTCCTGGCGAGGGGGCGAGGGTCCGGACGTGTCCGAGAGCGGTAGATGTGCGAGGTTTGCCGTCTGGGTGCATTCACAGACGCTGTGGGAGAGGCTGCTCCGCAGGGGACAGTCTGTTTCCATCCAGCTGTGTGGTGGGAACAGCCAGGCAGGAGGTGAGGTCTGCCCTCTGAGGAGAGCGCTGGAGAACACAGCGTGGCTGCCCAGCACCTCCGGGATGGCCACGCTCCTCGCAGCACTTTCCTTCCCATGGCGCCTGCTGGGGGCTCCCGGTTGAGCTCCGTGCGCTGCTCCTGCACCCTCCCGCCTTCGGCAGCTGCCCCGTAGCGTATGTCTGCCACTGTCCCGCGTGGGGGTGGGAGGGAGCTCTTTGCCTCTTGGTATCCAGCCACGAGCAGATCTGCTCTTTTTCTTAATGCATGGCGAGAACAACCCGTAGCAGCGTGTTCCGCCCTGGGCAGTTCCTGCTCTCTGCCACCGAGTGCCATCGGGAGCCGTCGGGTAGTGCTCCGTGGCGCTGCCAGCACATCCTTTTGCCCGAGTTATCTGATGTATTTATTCCTTTAAGGCATCAGTGCTCAACTGAGAAATCTCATCTGCGCTCTCTGCAGCCGTTTGGCACTGAGGAGACTGCTGAGGTCACCGAGACGCCAGACGTGCGTTCAGGGCTGCCCCTCGCTGTGCAGCCAGCAGGTCCGCCTGCACCTCGAGTCCAGTTCCTGCGTGACTTGGAGGAGCAGGAGGCAGTACAGGGCTGGCTTGCAGGCTACTGTTATATCCACTGGAATGAAGGTCCCAGCCGAGCAGAGATGTGTGTGCGACCACTGGAGCCGGGGTGGAGTCTTCTGCCGTTTGTGGTTGCTCAGGGCGGGTCTGAGAAGCGGGTGGATGGATGGTAGGTAGGAGCGTCGATGGATGAGGAGGGGTTGGCCTGGCACGCCGAGCTCAAGCCTTCAGCTTGCCCTAAGAGCTTATTGAGCCAAAAGGGCTCCTTCCGCGAGCGTCCATCCCTGACGGGTCTCATTCCAAACGGGCACTGTCTGCCTTCACCTGCTGGAATGCCCCGCTGGGTTGCAGGAGGACGTACCCGTGACTCCCTGCACGCAGCTCTGCTGATCCCTGAAGAATTGAACTGGATTCCTTATGGAAAGTGATCTTTCTTGAAAGCCTGGTTCCTCCGGCACCGTCTGGGCGAGCGCGCAGGAGTGGGAGTCGGGGTGGAGCTGTTTCCACCCAGTTCCCCCGTGTTTTCCTGGGGTTTATCGCATCGAGCCGGCAGACGTGCGCTCTGCTCTGGAGCTCAAAGCGGAGCTGGTTAGTAGAGCCCTGCCTGGGCTTCCATGCTCACCCGCTCGTACTTTCCTTCTCTTCAGTTGCGTTTCTAGTGTGAAAGGCCTGTTTTTAAAGGGAGAACCGCAAGGAGGAGGGGAACAGCGAAGGCAGGGCGCCTCCCCTGGCTAGCGAGCTGTGGCAGGGACATGTGGGTCGGAGGAGCCAGCACTGAGTCAGCGCCCCGGACTGCTGGTGACTCAGGTGGCAAAAGCCCAAGTCCTCTTACATGCCCGACCAGTTTCCTGTAACACGGTTTCACCCCCCCGTAGTGGCCGTGCTGGGGACGGTGTGTCATCCTCTTCCTCCCGTATGGGTTACAAGCAGCTCGGGTGACAGTGGGCGCAGGCAAGTGGTGGTGGAGGTGGTGGCACTTCTTGCCAAACTAGGTGGAAACTCGACTTACCCTCAACCCCACCTCTATCCTGTTTCTCCCCCGGTTTTGTTTTTGAGATGGGACAAGTCACAGTAGCTGCAGCTCTCTGTTGAGCCGGTGAGGTTCTCGTGCAGACTGGAGGTCACGTTCTGGCGGGTCTGCCTGCATGCACTGTCCACAACTACATCGTGCTGGGAAGGGATCTATTTTCTGAAACGCGTTTTATTTTTAGTCAAGGCTTTCCCCGTCTAACTGGCAAAAGTTCAGCGTTCGCAGCACAATTTGCAGCAGAAGCGATTTCACCGAGTGCTGGGGCTGGGGGAAGGGAGAGGAAATGTCCTGTTAGCTCGTGAAAAAGCTGAACGCTGACTTGAAAAGACAGCTCGAGATGCTGCTGGGAGAGCGTGAGGATGGGTGATGCCGGTGGAGCCCAGCGCCGCGTCCGCTGCAGTGGGTGATTCAGTCTGGGTTGGTCGTGTTTTCCCTCGTGACGGCTGCCGCGGTGGCCAGCCCACAGTGGACGGGTGGGAGCTGCTGTTGGGGGACGGGTGGTGGGTGCAGCCAACCTGTTGGCCTGGCCCTGAGCAGAGGCAGCAGCTCACCTTCACCGCAGCGTCTGTGGAGAGGGTCCCATGGCTGCGCAGCACCTTGCCAGCGGGTTGCCCCGCTCCTGGGGCTCTGGAGCCTCACCCGGGGTCGAGCTTTGTGTTGGTACAGACCCTCTCGGTCTGTGTTGGAGTTCCCTTGTCAGACACCCTGAAACAAGCCGGGTGCTGTGGGGGTGTCCTGGGGCAGTGCTGCCGCTGCCTCCGCTCCTCTCCGGGGACAAGCTGTCCCTACGCCTCGCTGCCCTCACCAGCCACTCTGCCCACGCTGGGGGTTGAGCTGGCTGCTCCCATGACCAGCTGCCCATCAGAGGCGTGGGGTGCTCTTCCTGTTCCCGCATCTCCCTGACACTTCCACCGCTCCCTTTACAGAGGCATCTTGCTTACCGTTAGCTGCAGACGTCTGAGGAGGCACCAGGGAGGGGATGGCTGGGTGTGAAGCCTTTGACACCCGCTGCTCTGCCCCCACGTGTGGGCACAGACACGGCTTGTTTGATGCTGCCGGGTAATGCCTGCACTTCGCTTCGTCCTTCTTTGGCTTTCCCCCCCGCAGCAGACAATTGCACAGCAGCTTCGTCATGGTTCCACTGAGAACACAAGGAGAAATTGTTGAGTTTCACTTTCCTTCTGAATATTTGGAACCCAGGGGAAGGAGGGAAGTAGCACTGGGCTGTTGGGGCTGGTCTGTGTTCCGTCTGGGGGGGTGAGCGCTGCCGGCAGGTAGCGGAGCCGTGTCGTTGGGGAAGAGCTGGGCATGAAGCTTCGAAGTGCTGTTTCAGTCACGGAGGTAGAGAGCATCAAGGTGAGGGCACCCGTCAGCTGTCCAGGGCAGTAACCTTCCCAGGGGGAATCAACCCCATTTAACCTGAGTCACGGGCTTCTGCCGTGGGGAAGTCTCTGCCGTTTCCTGCTGAGCTTCCTGAGAAGACTGGGAAGAGGGAAGTGCCAAAACGACCCTTTTCTCCCTGGGCGAGGGGGTTTCTGTTTTCCTAAGAGCTGTTGTTATCTTCCTGTTCAAACCCCGTCTGTATCAGCTGCCCAGTGAGGACCGTTGTGCTCTTCAGTCTTCCCCGGGGACCTGCTCGTTGAGAACCTGTTTGCAAATCTGCTCTTTATGTGGGATGCAGAACATCTTGCACGTGTCCCGGTGTTGCCCCATGCTCACCGTACCCCCGATGCACGCAGGGGTGTCGTAAGTTTGAAGCTTTTATTTACTGAAAGTTTGTGGGTGGATATTTTTTTGGATTTTTCCCTTTTTTTTTTTTTTTTCCTATGTTGTAAATTGTTTCAGGGGAACTCCTATCTTGTTAGTGCTTTCTCCCCAGAAGGTACTTCTCTCCCTCTCCGTCTGTTGCCCTCAGAGGCCAGGAGAACCCTGATGCGTTAGGAAAGCCAGTCTCTAAATGGCCTTCAGCATGTGAGCATTCAGCTCCATTTCCTTTTACAGCAGCTTGTTACGAAATGAGCAGGAATCTCGGGGCATCCCTGGGTCGGCTTTTCCTCTGAGCGGCGGGTGAGAGCAAGGGGGGTTTCACTGCAGCGGGTGGGTGCTTGGAGGAGGAGCTGTGTGCCTCGAGCTCGGAGCTCTCTGGGAGGAAAATGTTTCTCTTATCAGTGAATTTTTGCTGATATTGTTGAACTATGATTGAAGTATGTGGACATATCTTGTAACCTGCTGGCGAAGGCGCCGTGAAAGCAGCTGTCCTGGGCTGGAGCAGAGGTGCTCCTGTCCAAAGCGATGCCCTGTCTGCAGCGGTGGAGCGGGAGCTGGGTGGAAGCGGAGCAGGCCAGCTCCAGACGGCCTCTGCTCCAGCCTGACCAGCAGATGAGCTGGGCTGGAGCGGGCGAGATCTGCGCTTGGCGGGCAGCCCCCAGCCCCAGCGTCTGGTGCGTGAGGAGCGGCCACGCCTGGGGCTGAGCACTGAAACCAGGGGCTGCAGGCGCAGCGGTGGGGGCTGCCTGGGTCACCCGCAGCGACGGGCAATGCAGACCTTCCCAAGGTTCCCAGCACCGTCATTAAACCCTTTATTTAGCTGGAGGATTTGGCCCTGATGCTCACGTGGAGCAAACTGCAGGCAGACCCCGCTGCAACGGGGGATAAGTTTCCCTTCCCTTGGCCGACTCGTTGGAAAACCCTTTTCACTCCGGGTTGGTTTGGAAGGTGAAACGGCCACACAGATGGCTGCTCTCTGGCTGTCCTTCGCGGTGGGCGTTCTTCTGTGCCTTTTTGCGTCACCCTCAGGTGAAACCCAGGCTCGCTGCCAAAAACCAGATCCCAGAGTTAGAAATAAACTGGTCGCTGAGGATATTCTGGTTTTTCTCTCTTAAGCTGGAAAGGCCACGGACTATCTAATATTTTAGCAGCTCACAAAGGATTGTGTTGCTTTTTCTTTCTGGCTGAGTTTCCGTGCAGTTCACTTGTTTGCTTTCCTGCGATAGAACAGCGTTCTTCAGGATTGTTTGGGCTGTGTTTTGCTCCTCAAGCTTGAGACTGTCTGAATAGTGCCACTTGCTCTAGACAAATGCCAGTGCTCTGCTTTGGAGCCTGCTGCTCTCATCTGATAAGGTGGGTTTTTTTTTTTTCCTCCTAAGTAGCTCTCAGAAGAATTGCTGGATTGTTAAATCGTAAGAAGTGTTTTTAGGTCTTGGAGCTCTTGTAACCAAAGGCGGGGGAAGGAAAGACATGGCATTGCGGCGAGCCTTGGGTTCACGAAAGGGGAGTTACAGCCTCCCGGCAGATCCCTCACCCTCCTGGACCCCGGCTTTTGGCCACTCGAGATCTTCGGTCTGACATTGCTCCCGGCTCTTCAGCCAGGGGAGAAGCAGAGTTAGGTCAGAGCTGGCCAGTGCGCAGCGGTGGTTGGACCTCGCTGTCTAAGAGGCCTTGAGAGGATGCCGGAGGGCCCCGTGCTGGGCTGCCGGGGTGCGGGAAGACGAGGCCAAGGAAGACGGTGGATGTGGCAACCTGAAGGCAAAGGTTTCTGGTGGGCTCAGGTCTTCCTCTTGCAATGAGGACTTTTTTAAGGGAGGGATGTGTGGAAGAAGATGAGCAGCAGACACAGGTTATTTTCTTTAAATAATGGGAGGGCAAGTGAGATATTTGCTGCTGTTCCTGTCCCCAGCCCCGTTCATTCCACGTGCTCCTTGTCCCCTCTTGGGAGCCCTCGCCCTTCACCTTAGGAGGTCTATCTCGTTTCTGAGACGCGGGAGGGTGCAGAGGGGCTCCCATGGCCAACCAGGCGCCTCCTGCCCCCCGCAGTCGATCCTTCGTTCCCATTTTCTGCTCGCGGGGTGCTGAGCCCCTGGGCACAGGGCCAGGCGAGTGGGTGGCCGGGCTGGCCCCGCGCCTGGGCAGGAGCTCTGGGAGGACTCGGGGCCACGTCCCAGCGTGGCGCGGGTGCCGGGAGCTGCCGAACCTGGGTTCCTGCCCAGTGCCCTCCTGGATTAACCGGGCTAACAGCCAGGCTTGCGCGGGCTGGGATAGACGGCTGGACCGCGGCGATTTTCCTTTTGGTCTTTATTTCCTGGCGTGCCACTGCTGTAATTCCTGCGTGGCTTTTATCCTCCTCCACTCCCGAAAGTATGTTTTCCTTTCTCTCCCTTTCCCGCGGGTTTCGGGCAGTGTTTTCCACAGCTGTTGTGGTGGGCATTTCCCCTTCTGGCCCAGCAGCAGCTTTCCTTGCGGAATGAATAGCTCAGCATTGTTCCCATTGTCTTCCAGTTTTATGGGCTTTTCATTTTTTTTCCCTTTTGACTTTGACTCCAACATCTCCTAAATGCTTCTGCAGCTCTGCGGGTCACTTTGCAGAACTATTTTTTTCCTGGAACAGTAGGTCTCCCGTTCAAAGCTCCAGGCAAAGCTGCCTTTGTGGCGCTCACGTTTGAGTTTCTGAGAGCGTTGGTTCTTGTGGGCTTTTTGCTGGGTTTTGGCCAAGCCTCAGTTAAGATGGTGCGACGTTCAGCTCTAAGCTGGACTTCTTCAGCTTGGTGCAGCTGACTTCTGTTGGAACGTTTCTTATGACGCAGCAAACCCTCCCCTTCTGGTTTCTACCTGGCACCCCGTGTGTTCGGTCTGCTCTGCTCTTCCATCCCAATGCCTATCCCCCCCATTCCCCCCAGAAACAACAGGTTACTGTAGGGGCGTGTACGCCTCCTCCAGGCTTTGCACTGAAGGCATTTGTCTCGTTGTCTACGTTGAACGCAGAGGCTGGGCCCCATGGCCAGCGTGGCGTACTTCTGCAGACCTCCATGGTTTGCTCGGAGCACGACCTTGCGGCTGCACAAACTTCGCTTTGCGTCCCTGGTGTAAAATGAGTGATGCACAGCGATGAACTTCTCCACTCAGGTTCTTTTGGTACTAAACGTCTCTGAAGCAAGAGGTGGACTTGATTTGCATTTTGGGGGCTTCCCCGTCTCCTTTGAGCACTGAATACCGGTGAAAGGCCGTGGGTTACGTCGGCCCAGATGGTACTCGTGGCATAGTGGTGTTGTCTCCTGGGATGTGTCAGATCTCCTCGCCCATTGGGTACCGGCAGCCTGCTGCCCCAGCGGTGGGAGGACTGCAATGAGCAAACTGCTGGGGGACGGAGTGTGAGCCACCTGCAGCGACTCACTGAGACCTTCTCAACGCCAGCTCATTGCCATGACCCTGCAGCATCTGCAGCTTGATCCGACGCTCAGGAGCTGGGTTTCCTGAGCGTTGGCTGCTCGAACGGTGCAGTCCCGGTACTTGCCGCAGTTGACCGACTGGGTTGGATGGGTTCTAACATTCTTCTCAGCTATTGTGCCCCTTAAGATAGGAAAAAAAAAAAAAATCAAAATGAGGTTTGGAGGATGGGACAAAAGTTAGAGGTTAAGAACCTTTTCTTAAGTCGCTGTTCTCATTTATCTTTTGAATTAGCTTTTTTCCCCCAGTGTAACATCAGAATTTTGCAATGAAATCCACATGGCACATCTTCTAGTCCAAACAGCCTCCACGTTGCCTGGCTGCTTCAGTGGGCATAGAGAAAGGTTTGGATTCGGCAGCTGGCGGCTGAAGGAGTGCGTGTTGAATGCGTTAGTTTCTCCCCTTTATACTGTAATGACGATGCCGCTAGAGAAACCACATGAGAGAATGTGTCCCAGAACATCTCCTCCGAGGGCGCATGTTTAAAACTGCAAACTCGGGTTCTTCTAATCACAGCTAAAACCTTGCTGGGTATTTCAGGGAGATGTTTCTCCTTGGTCAGGTTTTGTGGCAGGGCAGCTGTAGTGCATGTGCTCGCTGCTGGTGATGGCTTGGTCTTGGAGCAGAGGAGGTTGTGTCCTCCTGTCTCAGCCCTTGACCTCCTCTCAAGCCATGCCTCGCTAGGTCAGCCCCTCTGAGAAGCTTGGTGGTAGGTGTGGAGGGATGCTAACTGTTTTTCTTCAAAATTACGCAGTGCTTGCTTCTATGGACCTGGAGTAATTCTCCAAGCATGGTAGTGACTCTTACTTCCCTAGGAAAAGGAGCACTTTCTTTCCTTCTTTAGCCTCGTTTCACTTAAGGTTGCTCTAAGCAGCTGGTTCTTTGGCCGTTTTCAGATACCAGCTGAAAACACCGGGGTTCAGCCTGCAGAAGGCTCGGTGTGTGGATTTAAAGGAAAGAGTAATGTAAGGAAGGGCCTAACCATGTCCCTGCAGCAGCCCTTAAGTAGGTGTAGGCGTGATTACCTAAAAATGCCAAAGGTATGAGGTCAGAAGGTGATTCTGCTCCTCCTTGAAAAAACCTGGTTAGAATTAGAGGTCAATTAAAAACAGTAATTTTCAGAAGGGCTTCGAATTGACAGTTGCCTGAGCCCTGAATTCAGACAGTTCTCTGAATATTATTTCTGAGCAAAAAATCACATTTCCTTCCCTTGCTGCCACCCAAATTGGAGATGCCTCCAGGCCTCCGAGACGAGACGAATGGTAGTCATCTCCCTGCTGCAGCGGTTTCTCTCTCCGACTCTCTTTGCCTGCTGTAGTAAAACCCTCCGGGCAGGCTGGGTTGTGTTTGAATTAGCTGGTCCTCTACCTCCGGTAGGAAACTCTCTTGGAGAAATGTTTAGTGCCAGCGTTGAGAGAGAACGTTTCTGTAAGTGGCCTGGTGCCAAGGCTATTGCTATGTTAATTGGGAAATAAAATTAAACAAGAAAAGGGGGAAAAAAACTATCCATGGGCTCTGCAGCCTGCCTGAGCGTTCTAGCCGTAGAGTTTTGGCAGGCGCGTTGGGAAAGAGACTCCGCTTTCCTGACGAAAACCCTTTGGATTAAGCACTCTGAGTGGAGGGACTTTGTCCATCTGGAATGGAAAAGCCTGTGAGCACACCCAGCTCACAGCGTCGGTGGAAAAACCAGCCGCTCCTGCGGGTTGTCCTAGGCATCGGCCCCAAAGTCTGGATTTTCTGCTGCTCAGGCGCGGCGTCAGGCGTGGCAGAGGCTGTCACACCGAGCAGCACGGAGGAGTTCGCGGCTGGCACGCCTTTGGAAGAGCCCGTTGTTACGACCTCGCTGCAGCACAGGAATTCTGCTGTCGAGGGGACGATGGTGGTACCCCGGGGTCGCTGAAACGGCTGCTGTACCTGCACTGCCAGGGACCCCTTTGGCTCTGCCCCTCCCGCTGGCGCTGCAGGGGAACGGGGCAGCTCTGCTCTGCTGGACTCGCTCCCTCGGCACGTGTGTATCGGTGACCCTGGCACGATAACCCCCTGCTATGCCTAAGAAGCAAAAGCTGCGAGGGAGAGGCTTGGAGACAGACGCGGTGCTCCTAACTTGCAGGGGAGATGCCCGGTGCTTCCGGGATAGTCGCAGCTGTACGCTGGAAAATGTGGTTTATGTTGGACTTGATGAAGTTAACGGTCTTTCCCAACCTAAACCATGCCATGATTGTACGGTTCTGTGTGTTGCTACAATACGATCACCTGCAAAATACAGTGTGAATTTTTACCTGTGTAAAACCGTAGATGTAACTGTTCATGTCATGATTAACTATTAGTATATCTGATGAAGGGTTGCCCTGGATATTGGACCAAAGTCCCAGCGGTCCGTTCTCCCCGAGTGCTTTGTAAGCTGTATTGACCTGCAAATAGAGCAATGACCTCCTTTTTGGTGGGAAGCATGACCCTGCTGAAGACAAGTCTTTGGATTTATTTCAACTGATGTTATTTTCCTTCCAAACCTAGAGTTACAACTGATGAAAGCGTCAGGGAACCGGATGCTTGTTGGATGCTCTTGGGTTCTTGCAAGGATTTTCGAGACACCCTCTGCAGCGAAGAGGTGAGGAGCTGTGAGCCATCTCGCTTTGGTAAGCTTGTCCCTCTGTGTCCTGCGATGCTGGAGGGCAGCAGCTCGGTGTGTGCATTGCAAGCTCTCACCGGAGCACTCTGCTTGGTTGGAGATGTATGAAACTGCTAGATTGTTCCCCTGGAGGCTGAGCTATTCACCTACCCTGGAACTGAAGAGAAAAAACCACGGCCATTATTAGCAGATCAAAAGGAGCAGTCATCCAGCCCGCCTAACGCGCAGGTTCTGCAACAGCCCCGAGCGGGGCGTTCTGTGAAAAGCAGCTCAAATCAGACAAGCAAGCAAAGCTCCGAACAAAACAGAAACCAAAACTAACAAAGGAAGCATCTGCTGCTCCGATGAGCTGATAGAGGTGAGGGAGGAAAAAACAAGCCATCAGAGACCGCCAAAGGCTTGCAGCTGCGGCCAGAGGGCTGCTGTTCGGAGGCGTCAGACATTTCATGGTCCGGTGAGGGTGGTGCAGATGTTCCGGTGGTACAATCCTAGGCAAAAGCAGGCTGGGTGATGCAGAGCGGTGAGAGGTGCCGAGCTGGGATGCAGCAAAGCCGTATCTCAGGTCTTGCTCCATTTAGATGAGTTGAGATGCACCTCTCCAGGGCAGCTCCAGTTCCACTGTCCGCTCTGGTGTCACAGAATTGTTTTGGTTTGAAGAGACCTTTAAGCTCCTCGAGTCCAACTGTTCCCCCAGCACTGCCAGGTCCCCACTGACCCCTGTCCCTCAGCACCACCTCGACACAGCTGGGAAACCCCTCCAGGGATGGGCACTCCACCACTGCCCTGGGCAGCCTGCGGCAGGCCTGGACAACCCCAACGGACAAGAAATGGTTCCTCAGGGCCAACCTCAACCTCCCCTGGAACAACTGGAGGCCAGTTCCTCTTGTCCTGTCGCTTGTTCCTGGTCAGAAAAGACTGATCCCCACCTCTCTGCAACCTCCCGTCAGGGAGTTGTCGAGAGCCTGAAGGTCTCCCCTGAGCCTCCTTTTCTCCAGGCTCAACTCCACCAGGTCCCTCAGCCGTTCCTCAGAGCACTTGTGCTCCAGACCCTGCTCCAGCTTTGTTGTCCTTCTCTGGACACGCTCCAGCCCCTCAATGTCCTTCCTGGAGAGAGTGGGGAGGAAGGGGACCTGCTCCCAGGACTCACTTCCATTTTCAGCTTGCGTAGTAAAGCAGAGCTCAGCACTGGTGTGTGGCAGCGCCGAGGGGCTCGTGGCTGCTCTGCACGAGCGTTTCCCCATGGCGGTATGGCAGGAGCCCTGGTCTGCAGGACGCTTCGCTTTGTGCTGAGCTGGGTTGGTTTATTTGAAAGTCTGTCCCAGGGCAGCGGTGCTTCGGTTGGTGGTTTTGTGCCTCTAGAATTTCTGATGCTGTGTTAAGGATACGTGCCTGCAGGCAGGGGAGCAGGAGGGCCCTTTGTTTCAGTCACTCTCCTGGTTGCCAGAAGCCCGACTGGTATGAGGTGGGAGAACCAAGAGGAAGGGTGTTTCAGCTGGATGCTGGATGTGAAGAGCAGGAGCGATATGCCCACGGGCTGCATCGTTGTCGTGTGAATAATGGGCGAGAGGACAGCCTGTGTGTGGTGGCACTGCTGTCAGCTCGTGTTGTCCCACGCTGGGGGACCCTGAATGCCCAGCCCCCGTTGGCGGGATGTCCTGCTTTAACCTGCTCAGAGAAGGGATTTGTCTGCCCTGGAGCGTGACACGTTTCTGTGTGCACCTTTCCAATAGCAAAGGGTTTCACACCCCTTTGGCGAACGGTCCCTGCCAGCCCCTGAGGGGCCAGTGCCGCGGTGCTTCTCTTCACCACTCTGCAGAGCGAGAGGTGCCTGGCCCAGGGGTTTTAGCCGTGATCATCACGCTCACTATCACTGTCTCCACCATGGAGCTCCAACGTGGAGCTCAGAGGCTTTTGTTTAACCAGCAACTGGTGAGAGCATCTTCACAAAATTTTAGTAACCTGTCATTTTAATACCTTAGAAGTCCTGGCTCCTGGTATAGTAACCTGGTGCGAGGGTGCCTGGTGCAGGAATGCTTGAAACAGCTCCCGAGGGTGGGAAGTACAGGAGGAGTGCAGAGAAACGGGAAGGTTTGGCCAGCCTGGTTGGAAAGTAGCTGCAGCAGCGAGCAAACCCCTCCTCTGAAGCGCACACGTGGTTTCTCGTATCAAGGCAGGAGGCTGACAAGGTGCCTTGGCTTGGAGGAGAAGTCGAGTGGTCTGTGTAAGGTGCTTATGGTTTCCCCTCTCGAGGCAGCAGAGGATAAAAACCTGCAGAAGAAGAGATCTCTGCCCAGGTTCTGAGGCTGTTAATCTGTTTGGGATGGTTAGTTGCCATGAGGAGAAGGATCACTGATCTCTCTGCTCCGTGTTACTGATACTGCATCTCCTCCTGGTTGAGGGGTCCTTGCTTTTTGGGTCGTCCCACGGTACCTGTCATGGTTTCCTATGAGGCTTTTATTCGCCGTGCATGCGGGATTTGTTCTTCACCTGGGACCAGAGCTTGACTGGTGTTACTTTAGGAACATCAGCAGCGGAATGGGGCCGTTACCTGTTCCCCGAAAAGCATTAGGGTGCTGATTTTCCCCTGTGCCACAGAGACCACTGCAGCCTTCTCCAGCTATTGTCAACATCCAAGTAGCTTGCCTTGGTCTTTCGTGTTCCTGAAGAACCTTGCGGCAACACAACACCAAAATTCTGCTGTTCGGGTTGGGGTGTGCCATGGACATGTCCTTCCCCTGCAGGGAGGCGGAGAGCGTGGACCAAAGAGGACAGACTTTAAGCATTGAACAAGGTGACTTGCCACAGTGTAGTTGGCATTAGCGGTCTCAGGAGCTGAACTACCGTGGGGCTTGGTGTGTCCATGTGTCCTTTCCACCATCAGATGGGACTCCACAGTCTGGCTTTGCAAAGCAGTCAGCTGCCGCTGGAGAGCTTTCTCCTGACCTTCTGCCTTCCTGCTGGAGAAACGCCTGCCAAGTGCCCGCCTTTGCCGGTCTGAAGTCAAGGGGCTGGTGTCCCACGAGGCGTGTGGCGCAGGGACAGAGAAGGTGAGTGGGCAGGTTGGGATCGGGGGCATCTGTGGTTGTGCTGAGCGTTGTTACGTGCTCGTGTGCCAGAGAGCGTCTGCCAAGGCTTGGCTCTGCAAACAGGGCAGCTCTTTAGTTGGGGCGGCCGGACGCCCGGCTTTGGGTCAGCTTTTGGGCAGGTGCTCGCAGGAGGAGGCAGTTGCTGAGACATCGATAAACTTGGCTGTGAGCATATGGTTCCCAGTGGCCTCGTCCCTGGTGGAGCCGGGGGAGAGCAGCCAGGAGCTGCCGCGCTCTCCCCAGGGGCGGTGGCAGGGAACAGGCCTGGGGAGCTGCTGCTCCCCCACCAGCTCCTCCGCGTTCGTTCGTTCCTTCGCTGGTTCTGTGCGAGCAGGGCTCTGCCAGAGCAGTGCCGAGGGCTACGACAGCCCAACACGTTTGCGGCATGCCTGTTGCGCTGGCAGTGGGCACAGCCCCCTGTGACTTTACCTTTGTTCTTCGCTGCCTGTGCAAGCTGAAGACTCTTTTTAATGTTATTCCCCTGTATTTAGAAATAAGGGCGCAGTAGTTCAACCTCTGAACCCCTTTGGTCTCTGCGTGTCTCAGGGTGGCTCGGAGGGGTGCTGGTGCCTGGGCTTATGGCCCGTGTCCGCCTGAGCCAGGCTGAGCCATCTGCTGCCGAACGTGTCGTTGCCTTGTTTTCCTTTACTCGCTTCCTCCTGTTTTCCTGCTGGAAGGTGACGCGGCGGGTGGTGGCAGGAGCAGAGTCCAGGAGTCCGCAGTCAGCCGCGGAGCTTGTCCTCGGTTCACCCTCACCCGTCTCCTGCCACAGCAGCAAAGATGATGCTGCATTAGCCGGAAGAAGTAAATTTCCTGCTGCGTGAGGAACCGGCTAATCATTGCGTGCCTCAGTTTCCCCATTTAAAAATACGTTCTTTATATCTTTAAAATAAAAGAGCGGGCGTGAATTTGGTTCTGCAGTGCCCTGCCGCAGCGTTACCGTGCATCGATGCTGCTCCCCGCGGACAGGCAAAAGGGTCGTCTGTGCATCGGCTGGGGAGCAACCTCCCTAACTGGGTGGGACTGGAGGTTCTCTGCCTTTCAAATCTTTTTTGGGTTTTTTTTTTTGCAGGCGCTGTGGTTAAAGGCTTCTATTTTTAAAACCTTAACTCTTGGAGCGTGGCTCCAGGGCAGCGTGTAGTGGGACGTGGAAAAATGTCTGCTGAAGCAGTGTGTCAGGGATAGCGGAACGGTGAGGTCATGGTGGAGTTGTTAGACTTCCTGCCGCTGGTGCTTGTGATCTTTAAAAATTATTTTTCATTTAGTCAATGCAGAGCTATGAATATCTTTCTTAGAAAATAAAAAAAGGGCCTTAGACAAACGTCCCTTTTTCACGACGGTGTTTCTTCCCAGTTAATGGCTATTTTGGTGGCAGCTGCCCTGTTCTTTCCATCTGGTCTCTGTGCCCACCCCTCTGGACGTTTCCATTTCAGAAGGGAGGCAGACACCAGTGCCAGAGGAACTTCCAAAGCTGCCGTGCAGGGAAGTGGCACCGTTTGGATGTGTTTAGGAATGAGCAGGAAAAAAAAACCCTTAAACTTTTTACTGTCCTGGAAAGGTAACAGGAGAACTTGCTTCTTGGTTCCTCCGTTCCACATGAAAATCGTGGAAATGAGTAATGCTGTCACCCCCCTAAAAAGCATTGGAGAGACTTAGGAGCACTCAAGGGTGTTTAAAGAAGATTCGATGTTTTACCTATGGAGTTCTGCAGTTCTCAGTCGCGCTCGGTGACTTCAAATGGGACTTTTGGGTGCCGCTCAGGTGCGGGACACACAGGCCAGGGCTCTCTTTCTCCATACGCCATCGTACCGCTGGTGGTTTTCACTCCGCAGCCCCCAGTGGTACCCAGCAGCTGTGCTCGCCCCCATCCCGGGGGAGCCCAGTTTGGATGAGGCAGTGTTTTCCTGTCCAAGCTTCCCTGTTGAGGGGGAAGGGGAAGGACTTTTTCTCCAGAGCAGCGGAACGCGGAGCCCTGGTTACCATGGTTTTTAAATGGAGCACTCCAGAGGAAGTACAAAAGCATCTTTAGCCCTCGCAGTGTGAGGAGAATGAAAGGACCTGGATTATGTCAGCACTGCCGCTCAGTGAGCCTCGTTCGTGTATTGTGGGGAGATGACCCAGTTTGGGCTGTGTTGATGGAGTGGGAGGGGAGAACGGACCGGCTTCAGACGACTTCTGAGCTTTTTGTAGGGATAGCGTTGGCTCCCGCTGGGTAAACAGAGCCCGCGCAGGCTGTTCCCAGGGCACTGCTGCGGTGACGTGTCCTGCCCTTCCCGGCTAGACGTGTGCTGCCAAGATGGGTGGATCCGTGCCACGTCTCTCCGCGTGGGGTTGTGTTGGATGGGGAGAAAAAATGAGTTGCCAGACAGAACCCGCCCAGCTGATTTTTATTTATTTTATTGCGTTTTCTCACAAGGCTTTTAAAGCCTCCAGTTACTGTAGAGTTTGCAGACTGGTTCCAGCCGCGCAGGTCCTTAGCTGATGGCAAGGACCCGGCGATGAGTGGTGAAGGTGATGGGTGGTCAAGTCTGCACATGGTGGGATGCGTCTCTTTTTGCTTTTTTCACCCCTTCCTGTAAAATGATGAGCAGTCTGTTTTAAGCACAGTCCATTGTCCCTTTCTTTTCTCCTGGCTCGGATGGCAATGAAGAACTTCCTTTTCATCTTAAAGATGGGCGTGAGGGTCCGCTGCCACTGTCTGCATGTCCTTCTGGGGGGCTCTGACCTGGCGTTTAAACAGTTTTGGTCCCGCTGGGAGGAATACACCCTCTGCAGATCCTGGGAAGGACGTAATTTCTCAGATAATCTTTCTTCGTTTGTTTACTTTTTGGTTTTCCTTGCAAGTGTTGCTGGAGTCATTACATCAAGCACAACCCTCATGGTGCGAACTGCTCAGAAGTGTCCAGAGCAGAGGCTGCTGTGGGCTTAAACCCATCTGCAGATTTGGGAGGGGGAAGGAAGAAGGTAAGCAGGGAAAACTCATGAGGGGCCGGAGCTCAGAGGAGCTCAGCCTTCCCGGCAGACACTCTCTAGGTCAGATGGGCCTCGTGTGACGATGGGGAGAAATCTGAGTTTCTCTGCATGTTCATTAGCAGCATCACCATTTGTCCGAGCAGAGCCGGGGCTGTGTTCTCCAGCTAACCAGTGCTGAGAGCCCCTGCGGAGAGGCCCGGCTGCCTCGCATCCTCCGCAGCCTGCGTTAAAAGGAGCCTTTTCCCCACGAGGAGGGGAGGAGGGCAGCCACCCCTTCCCACAGCCGTCCCGGCAAGCCGCGGGCTGGTCCAGCTCTGGTGGGGTTCAGCAGGGTGGTCACCGGAGCACTCACCAGAGCAGAGGGCTGCGAGCACGTGGAGGGGCTGTCAGGATTCGCTGCTTTGGAGGCACCGTCAGCCGCAAAGCCTGGCTGTGTCCGAGCACGGGTGCGCCCGAGCCCAGGCTGCGCTGGCGCCGGCTGACCCCTGCCTTCCGGGCAGTGGTTGCTCTGTAGGAATTGGTGTCTGATGCGTTTGGGTTTGCAGGGAACCTGCTGGCCACGAAAGCTTGCTGGTGTGTGGGCGAGAGGATCGGAACGATGTTAGATGGAGGTGTGGTGTTCAGCTGGGGGCGAGGGCGGGTGGCCGGTCTCCTGGGGCAGGGTCCCCGGGGTCTGCCAGCACACCAAGGGCACCACGTTGCCTGCAGCAAGCGCAGAGTTGAGCATCTCAGGGCAAACCAGCGTCTCCTCCTTTCCCCGGCTTTCCTGAGGGTAGGGACGGCATGTTTTGGTAACCAAAGGATCACACAGAGAGGTCTCTCTTGTGTGGGAGATGGAACCCGAGGTCAGGCGTGGACATGTCCCTTTTCTGTCTGGTTATTGTGGTCAGTTCGTTTTTTCTTCCTGTGTCGTCTTTTCAGTCCAGTTTGGTGATGCTGGTTCAAGTTAAGGACAATGAAAACGAAGTGACTTGCCCTGGCTCTTCCCCAGTGTGTAGTGTGCTGTTGAATGAGAAGTGAGACAAGGCAGAGCTCAGTTTGCTCTCCTGGCTCTGCAGGACTGAGGAGCAAGTCGGGATAGTCATTGGGTGTGATGGTGTGGTCTTCAGGGCAAGACTCCAGGAAATCCATTGTGTTCCTGTGAACAGGATGGAGCCTTTCACGTGATTATCTTTTTTTAAACGTTAATTCTGTAATCTCGATCCGTTATCTCATAGCAGGAAGACTCCCTAAACTTGGAAATGTATTTTATCTGCTTGGGGAGCGAAAGCCTCCGTCTCAGCCTGCCTGGGGAGCTCTGGCTGTACCCCTCGTCCCAGTGTGGGGCACCTTCTTCAGCAGGCGCTGGGGATTGCTGTGCTGAGCCAGAGCCACGCATCGACTCGCCTTTCAGCTGGCAGCAGGGCCAGCGGGTGTTTTGCTGCAGCGTTCTGCTGTCTTGGCTCTCCAGGGTGGGCTGTGGGCTGTGGAGTGCTTGCTGCCACCGACCTCCCCTAGATTGTTCCTCCGCTGTGGCTCAGGTACCTGAGAAATCGCTCCGGAGCAGCTTTCCACTGCGCCTTCCCGCTGGGTGAAATCTGGCTGTAGAGGCGGTCTGGTGTTCGTCTGTCCGGGCAGGTAAGCGGACTCCTTCCACCGAGGTGTCAGAAGGAGTAAAGAAACACCTCTGACAGCAGTGGCTGTGCATCAGGAGGGTCGGTGACTGCTTTTGCCTTCATCCTGACAGTTTTTCTCCGAGACCTTTTAGGCATGTGCAGATTAAGATTTAATTTTCTCTTGAATTTAACAGCTTTGAAAGGACTAGAATCAGGGGCTGGCTGGAGTTGTGGCTGGGGCTGCAGGAACTTCAATGCCCTTCTCCTCTAGAGCAGATACTGCTTCAGGTGCGACGGGGAGCGGAAGCTGTCCTGTAAAGCCATCCGCTGCATGTCTGCACCCCGAGTCCTCTATGGGTCATGTTTTGGGAGCCTCTTTTAATCTCAGGCGTGACCCTCAGCATTTAAAGAGCAGAGCTGAGTCTGCTTTGTTGCCTCGCCAAGTCCGCATCACTCGTGCTGTGATCCACCAGCCTGGAGAGGGGCTTTTCTGCCCCCACGCTTCCCTGACGCCTTTAACCGAGTATCAGTGCACCCCCCTGCCCGCCAGTCCCTAAAACCTCGTGCCCTGTTTCAGAGACGTTCTTACGGGGTAGAAACTCCGCAGAGTTAATTTTCTACTTGCTGGAGAGGTGCAGTCCTCGGTTAATGGCTCACTCTGAGGGAAGGCAGGTGGGACTCTGGCAGCCGTGCCAGCTTCTCCTGTGCCAAGTAGAAACAGCAGGTCTGGTGGCTCCTCACTGGAGATGAGGAAACCTCGTTAGTGCATGGCCACAGCGTGGTAGGACTCGGGGACGCAGCGAATGTCTCCTTAGAAAGCCAGGCAGCAGTAGTTAAGGTGTCCACAGGGCAGCTCACACCCGTGCCCCGCTCTCACATCTGGTTTGGAGTTTGTGGGTGCTGGAGCCACCCAACGCGCTGCGGCGTGGATGGGAGCTGTGGGTGAGGTGAGGGGTTGCTGCGCAGAGCGGGCAGCATCGGTGAGCATCCCTGGCGTGGCTTGGTGAGGAGGACCTCCGTGGGCTTCTCACTGGTGTCCTGAAGCCCCGGGGGAGTGTGAGCTCTGTTCTCTGAGGCTCCTGCAAGACAAAAGGCAAAGTGCTAGAAACCACAACAGCTTCCACTCTAAAAATACCATAAAAGGCTGTGTCCTTAGGAGCTGGGCATGGGAGCAGTTCCCACCCACATTGCTGCAGCGTGAGTCACTGGGCTGTTGCAAGGCTCTCCATGGGGATGCCCAGCTGAAGATGCAGCGTGGAGCAGAGGGAGGAAGGGGAACCGCGCCATGGTGCAGTGGAAGTGGTGAAGAGTTACGAAGAAGAGGGTGATACGCAGGCACACGTGAACTCGACCCAACTGCCGGATGGTTTTGCTTTCGTCAGTATTTTTTTTTTGTGAGATCTTCCAGCAGATGCTGCTTGCTGATGGTTTGAGCTTAAGGTGTTTGCAGGCAAGAGTCTTCTGAACGTGCAGAAACCCCCAGTTTGCTTTTAGGAAGCCCAGTAATTGCCACATGAATAATATGAAGCTGGAAAACCCCTCTGATGTGGAAGTATGTTTAATTTACTCTCTTTAAGCAGAGTTTTTCTCTCCCTATCCTCCGTCCTCCTCTTCATCCTCTCTCCCCTACCCTGGAGCAGAAATAGGCTGCGCTTCCTCGTGACAGGTGGTGTCAAAACGCATCTCCCTTACGCTACGCGCTGCTCTTACCTGGGCTTTTATCCAGCGTGCAGCTTTGAGGGAGAACATTTGGGTGTGTTTTGGTTCCCTGACTGAGACGCCGCCCTCCTGCCCTGGCCCCGGCCATGGTATGGTTCTCGTTTTCCCTTTTCCTTCCCTTCCTGCCTGACCACGTCTCGGCTATCGGGGTTTACCGGATTAAGTCTGTCAGTGGGAAATTCTATAAAAAGCTTCCTTTATTTAGACATGGAAGACATGCCCGCGTGATGTCATTACAAGTTCGTCCGGGCTGAGCGGATGGAGGGCGGTGGCGGCTGTGAAGCTGAGCCCTGCCTCTTCCCCAGTGCACCTCGTGGCCCGGCTCGGTGGCTGTCCTTCAAAATAAACCCCAATCCTCCTCCTCCTCCTCCGGGGAGAGCGCAGGGAGCTCCCCCAGCAGACTGCACCTCCTTTAGCAAACTTCCTGACGGTACCACATAGCCCTGGTTGTGCTGCACATGGCTCTCAGGTTAGTCCTTCAAAGTGTTTTTTGGTGGGTGTTCACCCGGACTTCTCCGGGAAGCAGGAGGCTTGCACGCTCCATAGCTTTGGCGCTCCTAAGTTTTGCCTTGGGCCGGTGTCAGATAGCTTTGACAGGGGAGCAGGAGGACTGGAGGTCCGAGCGTCTGCGTGGACAGGCAGAGAGCGGGGGCACGGGGCACATGGCAGATGTGCTGCTTGTTTCGGGGTGGAGGGAAGGGGGCAGCCACGGGCAACAGCAGGGCAGGAGGTGGCCACCAAAGTCATGTACTGGCAAAACTAACATCTGTGTGTGGTTTCTTAAAAAAAACCCCAGTACTTTGAGTGTGTCTGGATGGGGGGTGTATTTGGTATGGACCGGAGAGTAACGCGTGTGACCTGGACAAGGTTTCTGGGCCTTCTGGAGAAGTGATTCCTGGATTTCGTTTACATCTTTGGAGGACAGTGCTGGGGGGTGCTGGCCTTCCCCTTGTACGTGCTGTTTGTTAAAACGTTTCCCTTACCTGCCCGCAGCAATTCCTGGGAGTTTTTCTACGTGATCAGTAAACCAGAGCTTGTTTAAGCAATAAAACGGAAGAAACCTCTCTGCTGGGGGGCATTTAATTGACTCCCTTTACTCTGCTCGCCCTCCTGTTGAAGGAAGCCACCAGGTTGCCCTACGTCACGCTGTCCATTAAACATCGATGACACCCTTTAGAGCTGGAGGGATTTGAGGAGCCAGTTCAGTCTGTCCATACTGCCGATTTTTCCAGTCCTACCGAGGATTTGGGTCAGACGAGAGGCGGTTTCCAGCCCCGCGCCAACGCTTGCGCTGCTGCTCTGCTTGTTGATGTTCTCTCCTTCCCACATTCTCCACCTCGATACTCTGAAAGATTAAAAAACAAAAATAAACCCATATTGCACAAACACTGCAGCTCAGAAGGGGTTGCCAAAATGCTTTGTTCTCTTTAGAAAGCTCTTCTGCAAAGTGAGGTGGTGCTAGGAGAAAATACAGGTTTGCAGGGGCCAGCTTCAGGCAGTATGTCACCTCAGATGGCACGGAGAAGTGGGGTCTTTGCGGCAGCAAACAAGGTCTTTCCCCAAGGGCTCCCATTGTGTTCCCTGGAAAGAAAATCCAGTGCTCAAAATACCACTTTAATTAAAAACCAAACAAACATGTTTTTACCGTGGGGAAGTGACATCTGATAATGTTTTCTCCAAAGAAGGGGTGTGGGGATCGAGTACTTTTAGCTGCAGCTATTCTCAAGCTGTTGTTCTTTTATGACCTTCTCTTCATAGTACGTTTCTTTAACACCCTCTTTAAAGTTTTTGTAGTTCCAGAAGCTTTTTCAGCCAAAGGCGTGTTGTTGTGGGGAGGAGAAGAGGGAGGAGCTGCCCACAGGCAGGAGTAAGTGTTGAGATCTGTTTTCTGGTAGATTTTGGAGCTGGGTGCGTCTCGTGAGGGGACCTTCCCCAGGTCGGAGGGGTGGCTTGTGCTTCAGCTTTTCCCCCTGCTGTAAGGTTGCCACCAGCTACTTCTTAAAAGTAGTTGAGAATGGGATCAAAAAACTGAATTTGGACAAGTGTAGAAGGTTGGAAGAGGAGAGACGTGCTGCTGGAGATGCTGTGGTACAGGAATCCCATGGAAGGGCAGGCGTAAGGAACAGCAGCTTAAAGGTCTTTGTGTAGTGGTTTGGGCTGGGACTGGCTGGCTGGAGCCACTTGGGACTTCCTGCAAATGTTGTTGTTTCTGTGATGATAAGAGAGCCAACAAATTCCCATGTCAAACCTGAGGGTCATCTTTGTCAGTCCACAGGCTGCTGGGCTTCTCCTTGCTTGATGTCCTTGGACCAGAAAGCCAGCACAGATCCTGGGGGTCAGATGAGGCTTTTGTGAACGTCAGAGTGGCCATGAAAAAGCTTCTCAAAGAGTGGTGGTGTAACAAGCAGGAGAGGAGAAGCATTTTCTGGTTGGATTGTTGATGCTGTCTATCTCTTGGTAGTTACCAACCGAGATGGTCAGGATTTCCAGGGAACTCTGCCGTTAGATGTTTCTCTGCTCTTGCCTCTGATGACATTGGGAGGGGATTAAGCTGAGTGTAAATAATGAGCACACGCCACGTGAACGCAGGCAGGAGGAAGGACAAGCACGAGGTGTCCATGCTGCACCAACAGCATGAAGCTGAAGCCGGCGGTGGGGCTGGAGAGGCGTCTGGCTTAGGCGCAGCCTGGGGAAGGGATAAGGACAGTGTTTAAGTAGTTGTTTGCTTGGTTATATACACACACACAGTGTTTATATGTATTTTTTTTCCCCTCACTACCCAGTTCAGTGATGAGGAGTTTCTGAGAACTGGTGATAAATGAAGCAAAGGAAACATTCCCCGAGCTGAGACTGGTTCACCTGCCAGCAAGTCCTTTCATGCTGTGGCGCCTCTTCACAACCACAAGCACCGTCAGAAACGGCAGCCCAGCCTAGCGAAGGTGTCGACACCGCACGCAGTCACTGGTTCAGCCTTGAGTCAGGAGAAACCAGGGCTGCTGCTGCCCGGCACAGCGAGCCCAGATCCTGCCGCTGCTGGCGAGGGAGAGCGGGGCTGGGCGGTATGGATCCTGCTTGGAAGAGCTTATGGATCGTTTCGCACCAGCCACTTGCCAAAAGGGGCTTTTTCCCCCTGTGTTCTTGGATTGAGAATTTACTTACTCATTTTGAAGCTCGTACTTTGTAAAATCTGTTCAGTCTTCGGTAGGTCCTCATGCTGAAGTGACCTGACCTCATCTTCTGGAGGAGACCTCCTGAGAGCTTTAGCGCAGGGCTGGTGCTGAGCTCCTGCGGAACCGTGTTGCCTGTGCCCCCATTTTCCCTGGCATCGACGTTGGGGTATGGAGTGGCTGTCTGGGTGATGCTTTCACTGCGGGGAACCGCCACGTGTGCGTGGAAGCCGTTTGGTCTTGGCAACAGCCGGTGTGGGCAGGTCTCAGTCAGGAGTTAGCAAGGTGTCAGCTTGGGTCGTGATAGTTGAGTATTTAACATCCCGAGTAATTCTTGGACTTCTGGTGCCCTTCTTGGTTTTAGGAGCTGACACTTGATACTCTGGTTGCTCAAAAACAGATAAATTAAAAATAAGAAGTGACCGAGTGTGTGCACGCATTCAGTGGTTTTTTGGGCACTGTAGGCTTGGCACCGTGTTTTCAGGGTGGTTAATTCTGCGTCACGCATTGGCAGGAGCACCGCGGGCTTCGTGCCTGGTGCAAGTGCGTTTCTTTGGGTCACCGAATAAAAGAGCAGCATCAGCAAGAGTGGAAGTTTCATCTGGGTGGTTCTGGGGTGAAACACGATGATAAGGGATCTGGAAGGAAGGAAGCGTGGCGGGTGGTGAGGAGAGAGAACAGCAGATACTCAGAGTATGGTACTTGGAGGATGATACAGCAGATACTCAGAGTGGGCAGAGTATCTTCTGGAGATGGTCTGCAGCAGAAAACAGGGGCAGCCACTCGAAGCCAGGGCAGTGGTGCAGAGTTGGCCTCATCCCTTTGAGCCATGATGCAGAGGTGATGTAGATGAATAAAGTAGATGCGTCCAGTTTTGGGCCCCTTACTCCAAGAAGGACATTGAGGGGCTGGAGCATGTCCAGAGAAGGGCAACAAAGCTGGTGCAGCCGCTGAGGAGTGGCTGAGGGACCTGGTGGAGTTGAGCCTGGAGAAAAGGAGGCTCAGGGGAGACCTTCTGGCTCTCGACAACTCCCTGACAGGAGGTTGGAGCGAGGTGGGGTTTCGGTCTCTTCTCCCCAAGAACAAGCGACAAGATGAGAGGAACCAGCCTCCAGTTGTTCCAGGGGAGGTTGAGGTTGTCCCTGAGGAAGCATTTCTGTCCCGTTGGGGTTGGTCCAGGCGTGTCCCTGGCTGCCCAGGGCAGTGGTGGAGTGCCCATCCCTGGAGGGGTTTCCCAGCCGTGTGGAGGTGGTGCTGAGGGACAGGGGTCAGTGGGGACCTGGCAGTGCTGGGGGAGCAGTTGGACTCGAGGAGCTTAAAGGTCTCTTCCCAAGATGATTCTCTGATTCTGTAGCTGGAGCATCATCTGCTCCACAGGACCAGTAAGGTACTGGAGGAGGTGCTGGCGCGTGTGGTGTCCAGCGGGGATGGGAAGGGCCGGACCTGGCTCCGGGCTGGGTCTGCCGGGTGGGCTCGGAATGGCCTCTGTCCCAAATCAACCCCTGCTGCCTTTCCATGGGATTGAGCCTGTTGTTCTGCTGAAAACCCTTCAGAAACGAGGAGGGGAGACACCACCTGGGAAAGCAACTCTTTTCTGATAGTGGTGAGCACTGGTGCGAGCTTTTGTTTTTGGTCAATGGAAGGAAGCAGGAGAAACACGTCATAGCTCCAGTGCCTCGCTGCTGCAGAAGAGATTTAGTTCTCGCCCTCCGGCAGCTGGTCCTCAGGGAGGATCCGCTGGGGAGATAGCCAGGAGGAGAGGACAGGCTGCTCGGAGCCCGGCGCCGCTTCTGCTTTGCTGCAGCGGAGCATCAGCCTGAAGGAAGGTCTGCGACCCCTGAGCCGAGATGGGGACCCGGGGCCGGGCTTGCGTGGGAAATGGGAACCGGGAAGATGAACTCCTCAGTTTGTGCTCAGCCAGGACCAGGCTGAAACAACTCTGCTTTGAAGGGAAGGGTGGCTCACAGGGGCTCCTCGCTGCTCAGCTCACGGAGGTGATAAAGAGTGAACAGCTCTGATCTCTGCTCTCCAGAAGAACCCTTCCTGCTGAAGGGCTTGATCTTTTGTAAAGGATAAAAATCCCCTCCCGTTAAAATGCAGAAACCTCCCGCGCCGTCGCTATTCTCTTGTGAAGTCCTAGCTGAAGGCCCATGGGCACGTTCTACCTTGAGCGTGAGCTTACTCTTTGTGTTGGCCCCACTTTAGGAAAAATAAAAGGTGATTTCTTTGTGCCTTTCCTATCAAAACACCCTCCTCTGCCCTCACATGCTGATTTATTGACCACTTCCCTTTTCCAAGCCGCCGAGCCCAGCTGCGCCTCAGCAGGATGCCTTCGGCTCTCCCAGGTTTTGGTCTCGGAACAGGCAGGCTCCCGACTCCCAGCTGCCGAGGAAATCGCCGTCCTGCTTGCGAAAGTCTTTCGTGGCAATTAACCGGAATTTGGGCTTACGCGTGAGCTGGTTCACGGGTTTGAAGCGAGCTGTCCGGTTGGTGCGTTGCTGGGTGAACAAAGCGTTCCTGTCGCGTTAACGCGTTTCTAAGATAAATGCACCTTTCAAGTTCCAACTATCTTTTTTTATTTTCTTTAGCTGAGCACGTCTTCAGCTGCGTCTTCAAATGCCGGTCATACTGGAGGTGCGTTGGTTTGTTTCCTGGGGAGAGCAGCATCTGCCGCTGCTTGTAAGGGCACCTTTGCGTGGGTCTCCGTCGTACCAAACGCTTGTCTTCGTATCGCTGCCACAGGCTCTCAGCCCTTTAACCTTCTCCCTCTGCTTTTTATCTCATCTGAGAAGGGGGTTGTGATTTTTTTCAGTTCTGTTCTTGTTATTTGAGCCAGCCATGGGCCCCTTTAACTTGCTTTTCTCCCGCTCCCGTTGCTGTCCATTGTCCACATCAGAGCTGCTGAGGCTGTGGAGAACAGCGGTTGTGGGTAACAGATCCACCGCGGGCTTGAGCACTGGCTTTCCTGAAGTTCCTTGTGTTGCCTTCTCAAGCGTACGTGATCGAAGGGGCTGCCTGAATGCCTCTGAAAACCTCACAATGGGGAGATGATGCTGGGTTTGATGTCCACCCGTGTCACCTGGCCCTTTGGTTGTACATCCCCGTGGACACCAGGCTCCATGGTGGCATCTGCAGGTTCGGGACCACACCAGACCTGCTTGGGGCTCTCCACGAGCCATGTGGAGCTGGACTTCAAACGTGGCGCTGGCTCAGGCCATCCCTTGTGCCACCCGTCCACCTTTGAGTCCTTCGTGGGGTAAGATGAGCGATGAGGCAGGTGCTGTGCTCGGGCATAGCATTCTCCCCCAGAAACCCAGCTGAGTTCCTGCCTCCTCCTGACGTTGTGATTGTTGCAGGAGCTTCCAAACTGGCGGTGGGAAGACGCTGAGTTGGCAAACCCGAATTTCTGGTTCACGCTGGTCTGAGGCAGCCTGGGGAAGCTGGTGGTGTCCACCGTTACATGGTGGGACGTGCCGCGAAGTGTGGCGGTGCTCTGCGATCTCCCTGATGGGGGCGGGGTGGTGCTGGGGTCTCAGCCTTGCTGCTCTGGGTCCGGGGAAAGCGCTGCTGTTGGGTTAAAGCGGTGGGCGGCAGCGTGGTGACGTGAGCAGTCCTTGCTGAGCCCTTCGGGGGCCGGTGTTTAGTCAATTGGGAGATAGCCAAGTGCTGAGGGTGCTCTTGCAAGGGAAAGGAGTGTCGCTGGGGGCTTTGGGGTGAACGTGGGGCTGGTGGAGGAGGGCCAGACTCATCTGCTCCCCCGAGCACACGTGCAAAGGCACCAGCTGTTTACACCCATGGCCCTGGGGACCGGCGTGGCTTCGCCCTGGGACTGCGGGCTCCCTGCTGCAGGGATGGGGCGATGCTCTCCACGTGTGCACGTGGTTGTGGCTGATGGCGTGGGCTGGCACTGCAGTGACAGGAGCACTGGTTTGGCCGCTGTTGGTGGCCGGCAGCTCCTGCCACTGGTTGCTGCCTGACGTGGTACCTCACCAGCGGCCCGCGACCAGCACGGGGGCTTTGCCAGGGAGCAGGAGGGTCGCATCCCCTTCCACACCGAGCTCCTTCCAGGGTCCAGCACCAACCCGCCGGCTGGCCCTGAGCACGGTTTCGTTGCACGTCTGAAGTACAGAACCTGCTGTCGCAACCCGATGGCTTCCTCCAGAGCACCGCGTCGTTCTCCCAGGCTGGAAGGTTTGTGTCTGTCTTTAGCCCCAGCAGTCTCAGTGGGTCCGTTTTTAGTGTCGGGTTTAGTTCTACGTTGACCGTGGTGACGTGGTAACAGCTGAATACATCGTGGATTGTACGAGGTGGTTTGGAGTCAACAGATGTTGAATTCAACACCATTAAAATCAAACCGGGAGCCCTTGGGTTGGTTTTATATTGACTCCTGAGCTGCCTCTACCAGGGTGTCCTACCCCGCCATCGCTGCTCCGCCAGCTGAAGCGGTACGTCTGTCTTAGCCTCCAGTTGGATTTTATAAACATGTTTTCCACGAAGGGAAGAGGGGAGGACTTCTTGTGTGAACCGTTCCCTCAAAGGGAACACAACCATTAAATGCTCTTGTTTATATAAAATGGTGCTTTTGCACACACAAAAAAATAGCAAAAATTCCTGCGGCTTTTCAGTTGGAGTCATTTTTGGAGTTATCAGCAAGCAAAAAGGAAGGGAGAGGTTATGTTGTAATTAAGAAAAGATTGCCCTCGTACTCCTCCCGCGTTTTGTGTAGGCTAACGCTGTTCTGCTTGTGGTTCAAGGCTGCGGAAGAGCTCCGGGAGACATTTGCTCGGAACTCGTCCCGTGTCAGATCAAATGCTTCTTGTTTCGCTGAGGTTTTCTGGTACTGGACATGCTTGCCTGGGGCTTTGGTAGAAGAAAAGACGTTATTAACCGCTCGTCCGTGAGCACCCAGAGGTGCTGACTGAAGGTAACCCGGCCCAAGGTGCTGCCGGCGGAGCGGTGGGGATTGTCCTCTGCAGAGGCTGCCAAGACCCCGGCGCTTCCTGCATGGGGTTCTATGCTGGGCGGCGCTGCGAGCCGAGGGAGCTCAGCACAGCGGCTGAAGGAATGAGGGTGGTGCTCGGAGAACCTCCTCTAAAATACATATTTCCTAGGGGATGGGTCAGGGCCAGGCTGACGGCTCGAGCCGCCTCCCCTCCGGCCAGCGGGGCAGCCCCACGCGGGCAGCGCGGGTCTCACCGGAGCTCAGCTGACGGATTGATAACGTACCAATCGCTCACCTCAGGGACCATTCGGGGCAGATTTTCCACGGACAAGCTGCATCTCGCCGTTAGTGGATTTTTTAACTTCCCTCCCATTTATTTCCTTGGCTGCGGCAGCGGCTCTGTGTAACGGTAGGTTGTTACTCGTGTTTTCGAAGAGATGCCGCCCCTCGGAGCCGAGGGGAACACAGGCTGCCGGCCGCATGACGCTCACCTTACATCCTCGCTCCTGTGGTTTTGGCTAGTGACCATCCCTCCGCCGTGCCCGGGGGGACATCTGGGTACCAGCCAGGACGCGTGTCCTCGCCTCCTGCTTCGGCCAGGGGCTGGACGTGGGTGGCCTTCCGCTGGAGGTGGCTGCCAAGCCGAAGGGCAGGAGGAGTTTTAAATAGCACAAGGAGATGCAAGGAGAGTTTTTAGCTTCCCCAAAATTGCCAGGTACAGCTGGAGGCAAGAAGGGCCACGGGGGTGGTGAAAGGGAAGAGCAGCATGTCCCGTGGTGCTGCGACATGGATCAACAAGAGCCGAAGGCGGTATTTTGAGAGGAACGCCTGTCCGTGTGGAGAATGGCCATCGTTGTGGCTTCCTTTAGCTTATGGTTAAAGACACGTAAACTGTTCTTCCAGCCTCGAGCAAACGGAAGGCGGCGGTTCCTAAGCTCTGTGTTTATATAGTTTCTTTCCAGGTCACTGCATCACCCCCCCAAAAAAGGGATTTTTAATTTTTATTTTTCCCCTCTGGCTTTTCTGGCCTTTTTATAGACGCTGGAATGGAGGGAGGAGGGAATGCAGAGAGAACGTTTCAACTCCCAAAGCAGCATGTGGACTTTGGCGTTCTTCAGTTTACTTCCCTTTTTGTAAGGAGAAGTCATTTAAATAACGATGCTTCAAAAAAACCAATAAATTCCTGTATCTTGGGGGGGTTTGTGCTGTTTTTTGTTTGGCTGGGTTTTTTTGCTCTTGTCTGGAGAAGATGAGTTCCTGTCAAAAAGAGCCTACAAGAAACGTTTGGACGCTCTTTTATTCCCCGAGAGGTGTAGAGGCAGCTGATGAAACACTGCAGGTAGTCTCGTCGTTCTGCTTGGAGGTTGAGTCGCGTCTAAAGCCGCGTCGTCCGAGCTTTGTGGCAGCGCCAGTGCCGGGCTCGCTGAGCGTCAGCGGGGAGGGCAGCAGACCTCCTCGCCGGCCCTCCTGCTTCTCTCCTCCCGGCTCCGTCCTCGGGCAGAGACCTCAGCCTGAGCGCCAGGGCACAGTGGAGGAAGCGCAGGTGAAACGAGGACGAGACGGAGGTGCCGGGAGCACCGGCAGGACGGCGGGCAGAGGCTGAGGGTTTAGGCGCTGCGGCGCCACTGTGCACGCCATGAAGGCAGCCTGGCGTAGGGTTTTGGTCATTTCTGGTCATTCAGTCTATTTGCGTTTCACGGGGTCCCCATCATCCAGTGGAAAAGTCTTATCTTCGTCGTGACTGCAGCTTGTCGTCGCCCTTGGTGCCCGTTGGGAGACAGGGAGAGATGTCTGTGATCCGTGTTACCATGTCTGTAAGCTGCTTCATAAGCTGCTCAGTGGTAATGTATGTAGCGTGTATGTATGTGTTACATATGTATGTAATACATGTGTGATGTGATCTGTGCCGCAGGTTACTTGGTGGCCACCTCTGAAAGGGTGTGAAGGATTCTGCGCTTTGGGCTCTCGGAGCCATTGTGGGCGCTGGAGGGGCGACAGGGGAAGGTCAGCGCAGGAAAGCCCCGAAACGGGGGGACGTCCCTTCGCAGGTGCCTGTGGGGGGATCGGAGGAGAGGCGCCGCTGTTAACGCGGCTGCTCGTGTCTGCAGTGAGCTGGGCTTCCTCTCCCAGGCGTCAGCGCACGCTTGCCCCCACCGCGTGGCTTCAGACAGCCGCGTCGTGCTTTGGGGTGGTGTCCCTCGTGAAACCAGAGCCTTGCCCTCCGGGTTGCTTAAGGTGAGCGTTGAAAACCCGTTTTAAAACACGGGTGACTGCGTGCTGGGCTCCGGCGTCCTGCGGTAGCTGTTTGGACGTGTTGGGTAGGAACTGCAGGTGCTGGAAGGTGGCAGAGGTGGTGCTGCTGGGGCCAGCTCTTCTGCTGTGCCAGTCAGTGATGTCACGTTACTGGTCTTAACCTGACCGAAGTCCTGGAGGAACGGCCTGGACCCCCCACTGCATCCCTTCTTGGTGGCAGCGTGCTCTGACATCGGCTGAAGGCGGGTGTAGCACCATGCCTTTGGCTTGGGCAGGGGCCGGTCCTGCCTGCCGAGTGCCGGCAGCACGCGTCTGCTGGTACCAAGGTGTGATGGGCTCGGATCTGCATGGGAAGCTCCTCCGTGCCCCGGCACTCGGGCCAGAAAATGGGTGAAAACACAGTGCCCGCTGCAGACCAGGTGCTGGCTTGGGTCTGAGCTGAGCGTCCCTGGACAAACCCCCCGGACAAGACACTGTTGTGCAGCTGGAGGCGCTCGGGCTGGTTTTCCGTGTACGGTCGGGTCACTGTAAAGTTGCTGCCTGGGCCCAAACCAAATCCCTGTAACGAGTCCTCTGTGTTGGTGCGAGTCCGTGCAGGGCTGGCTGGGGAGGAAGCTTGTCTGAAAAACCCACCGAATCCACCAAGTCCGAGTGTGACCCACGCCGAGGGGTTCCTTGCAGCGCAGTTCATTTGCCACCGTCGGGTGCCCTCCCGTTACAGCCAGTTCCCTCCCCTCCAGGCTGAGACGCTGCCCTGCTGCCCGCTCCCAGCGGACCTCCCTTTCTGCTGAGCGCCAAGAGCTGCCCCTGCGCTGGTACAGGATGGGGCCAGAACTGGAGAACTCACCAACTTCTTATTTCCTTCACAGTGAGCCCAGGGGAAGAGGGAGCCCACGCGTGGATCGCCTCCCGCCTCACCTTTTCTCCCGGCTGCTCGCGGAGAGCTCTCCCGTGCGGAGGATCTGCGGAGGATCGGAGGGAAGAGCCGCTGCGCTGAGCTGGAGCAGCGCGAGTGAGGCCCGAGGGTGTTTGGCCGGTGGGCTGCGGCGGCTGCGGGCTGAGACGACCAGCTCCTGCCAGGTCGATGCGGGCAGGGGAGAGGACAACTCTAGCTGAACGGATGCGTCTCGGCACCTGCTACCAGGCTCAGGTAAGGGCGGGTTGCAGGGAGCTGGGCTGTATTTCCATGCTCTCTTCTCTGAACTCTCAACCCAGCTCCGGAGCGGGTGGGGATCACCCCGCAAGCCGTTGCGTGCTGCGGGTACACATGCCGATAGATCAGCGGGATCTTGTCTGCGATGATGCAAGGTGCTCTGGCTCGTTGGGGCGTTGCTGGTGGCGTCAAAGCAAATCGCAGTGCAGGTTCTCACCGGGGTGCTCGTGGCTTCATCCGGTGCAGCACCCACTGCGGTTTGGGATACGGTGCAGGTTTCCTGGGAGAGGAGCTGCTCTGGATTTTCTGTGAGGCACCTGCGACGCCTGTGCAGTGATCTATGGGCAGATATTTTCGGAGACCCCCAGACAGGGAAGTCAGGAACCTCCCTGCAATTCAGCTGGATTCGTGCTCCTTACGCTCCTGACAAAAAAACAACTGACTTGCTCGCGTGCTCTGCATTTTCGTCGTAGCCAAGGAGATAACCACGGAGACGGGATCTCCTGTATCTCGGTCCGTCCTGCCTGCTGGTAATTTCACTGCTGAAGTCGCCATCCGCTTTGTGAGCGCGGCTCTGATTTCCTTCTCAGGAGCAGGGTTGTAAGCGAGCGCCGGGTTCGGGCTGTGATTGGGACTGTATTGTTGGGTGACGTGTTGTTTTGAAGCTGGTTCCCGGCCAGGGCGTTTGCAGTCGGGGTTTGTTAACGAGAGAGGAGCTGCGGAGGGGCTCAGCAGAAGTCCTTGGTGCAAGCGCATTGAGAGAGTTGGCCCTTTTGGGCTTGAAATTTGGGGTTCTAGTAAAAAATACTGTGGCAGCTGAACGGCAGAGGTGGGGACGCTGGCCAACCTTATACCAGGACTTCGGGAGCAGCTTGACTTCCGTGTGGAGAGCCAGGTTTTGCTCAGCAGAAGCTCTGCCTGCACCGGCAGCTCGTGGCCGTCACTTCCTCCTGCGGCTCGTTGCCTCCCGGGCACCGAGCCCTGCGTGCTGGCACCCAGCCGCAACTGCCCGCATCCCCTGCTGGGTGTCGGGAGGCTCCGAGGTTTCCTCAGGCCGTGGCGATGCAGTCGGAGCAGACTCAAAGCTGTGCTCGTTTGGGCTGTGCTTGGTAGGTGCGACCCCGTGGCTTTGCTTTCGAGAGGCTGTAAGGGCGTGGGAGAGGAGCCGCTGATGCCAGCTTGGCTCTCGGGGGCTGGCTGTGCCCCTAAAGTCGACCAGGGAGCTGGGATGGGGAGTTTGTTGGGAGCCGACAGCCTGCGTGGTTTGGAGCATGCCGAGGTGCCTGTTTCATGACTTAACCCCCCCGATACGGTTGATTCGCCTTTTGGCAGCGTGCTTTAGCCGTGCAGCGAGCGAAGCGTTGCACCGGTCCGTGGGGCCAGGTTTATTCCAGGGCGTGCGAGCACACGAGTCGCCGCTACAACCAGTAGCAGGTTTACGAGTGAGAGCAGAGCTCTGGGAAGGGGTGCAGACCGCAGGCGCACCTCGAGCGAGGGTCTCACCGCGTGGTAGGTGTCGTATCGACATTTCCACTTGCACTCTAAGTGTTTCCTTTGAGCCTGTGCCCTGCAGGAAAAGTCACAGGCTCGTACCGTAGATGGGTGAGGGTATGAAACGCTGCGTTAAAACGGGCTTGTAAAATAGAACACGAAACAGGAACGGCGGCAGCTGAGTTTCGGCAGCGGGGGACGTGGTTGTCGGTACGTACCTTCTGTACTTCACCCCGCAGCAGCAGTTGCAGTCTGACACAGGCGAGCGCGGTTGTTTGAATCTCGTAGTGGTAAACTGGGCACACTCAGGCGCCTCCACACCTTCACCTAAACCCCTTTCTCCTTTTCCAGTGACCTTCTGCTTGCACTAGTGTGCAGAAAAAAACCCACAGATGTTTCCACGGGCTTGGGTGCAGCCGGAGAGGAGAAACGTACGGTGCAGCGAGAGGTTGCTGAAGCGAAAATGCCCATTTTACGAGTTCTGTCCCGGGCTGGAGCACACCGGGAAGGAGCTGAGATGGCTCTGCTCGGGGCTGTGCGCCGGCGACGTGCTGGCCTGTAATCTGCTCTAACCGCTGGCTGCAGCGGGAGCGGAGAAACAACCCAAGTGTATGGTCTGTAATCTCAAGTGGTTTGAGTAGGTACTCTTGTACAGCATAAAACATTTAAAAATGGGGTTCCAGAGTATCCCCAAATCCAGCCCAAGGCTGAGAACACGGTGCTCTGCTGTACTTGCTAAGAAGAGGAGATGTTACTTATGTTTTAATTCTCAAAATCCCTTGTAGGTGGATTGTAGATCCATGCAGATCCCTTCTGCCCAGTGACCCGGGATTTACACTTTGCCGTGCAGCAAAGTGGCGAAGTCGAGCGCTACGGACTGAGGCTGGTGCTGCCCGACAGCGTAAAACCTGTGTAAAGCCAGTATAAAAGCGTGTAGAACTTTTGTCCTTTCCTTGTAAGGAGGCAAAAAGGGTTTGAAGAGATTGAAACTCCGGTGGCTTTGGCTCGGCTGGTTGCTGGGTGCCCTCACTGCTCTGGTCAAAGGCTGGGCAGCTGCTTTCTGGCCAAGGTGCCCACAGCCAAACCGCTGGGAGGAGGGCGAGGAGGAGCCGTGGTTGGAATCACAGTGTTCCGAATTTCTGGCATCTCCAGACGTGCTGATGTGCAGGGCCCATCCGCTGAGCTGTGGTGTCTCAGCTCCGGTTCGTAGACCCACAGTGGGCGTTGTTGTTGGGTAAATTCTGCATCCTGGTGGGGTTCAATGGATGTTTGTCCTTGTTCCACGTAAATGGAGCAGCAGGGAGGGGAGGACCTGGTGGTGAGCCGCACACGTGGCCATGGCAGGTGACCTCTGTGGAGAGAGGTGGCAGCGTCCGTGTCGTCTGCAGGTGCTGGCGCAGAGGGAGCAAACCAGGCAGGGTGATTGCTGGTGGGTCTGCAAGCGGGAGACACCGTGTTGTGCTTGGGGAGGGCGGGGGACACGTGTGTGTGCGTGTGTGTGTGTGTGTCCCCTGGCCATGGCATGGGCAGCTCTGCTGCCAGGCCACGGGAAACGCTCGGTTCCTCTTCTGGGCAGCGAGCAGGGCTGCGACCCGCAGGTTTGGCGGGTGGTGGCCAGAGGTTCCCATGCTCCCAGCCAGCCTGGTGCCACCCCGTGCAGGCTGCAGGAGCTCAACAGATCCTACTGGAACACCACGGGGCTTTTGGGAAGGGCTAGAACAGTAAATCTGATCTGTGGAGAGCAGGTTTTGCCCCAAGTCTTGGACGTTTGCTGCAGACACCTGCTATCCACCGGCAACCCTTGAGATCCCAGCTGGTGAAGTCATTCCGGGACAGTCCTGCTCGTCCCAGGTTCGGGTGTTTGAGGTGAGGCTCGCTGAGGGCTCCATCGCGTTCCCTGCGGGGAGGCCGTCAGGTGCATTTGCATCACGCGCCTTTAGGCTTGCTGTTGCTGGGATCAGTTTTAACTTCCTTAAAGTAGGAAGCTGCACGTTTTCGTGTGAGGTGGCAGATCATGGGGGCTTTCCACTCATTCGGAATGAGAAGGGAACTTCGCTTCCCAGCTGAATTTCAGCGCCCGTGGCTTGGGGCTGTCTGTCCTCACAGGAGACAGTTGGGTGGCAGCCTTGAGAAGGTCACTTCAGCGGGGTTCTAAGCAACCGCAGAAAAGTTCTCGGCCTTGGGTGGGCGTCTGGGGAAGCGTGGCGGGTCCGGGCTGCGCCTGTGTGTGAGCGGCCAATTTCCATCAGGACAGAAGGACGTGTTTTGTCAGGCTCTCCAGGGAACCGGCATCTCCGTAGCTTTGGCGAACACACGGTGTCTGTAACTTCAGGGTATCCAAGCACTCTGGGGTTCGAGTATGTGCTGAATTCAGCGACAAACCGCCCGCGTTCGGTGTCCGTGCTGAACGAGGCCGTGACAGAGCCAGCTCTGCGCTGTTTCCTCTCCGCAGCGCTCTGGAATCGCCTCACCGGGCACAGCATCGCCTTTGTTCTCCGGAGAGCGGCGGTGCTGCGGGCAGACCCCGAGCCGGCGCAGCCCCTTGCCATCCCCATCCCCTCCCGCTGCCGTCATCCGTTTGCTCCGCTTTCAAGTTTTTTTTTCTAAATTTGGACTTTTGCGCTGTTGTAGTGGAAAGAGAAAACAGACGTGCCTGTTCCAGGCGCCCGTTGCTGGACTGGCCCCTCGGCACCAGCCCGGCGGTTCGAGCTGCAGAGAGGCTTTCGCCGAGGCGGGTGCCAGGACACGCGTGGTCTGGCTGCGGCGTAAACCCTCCCGTGTCACCGCGTCGCTCTTCCTGTGGCGGTTCTGTTACGGAGTGTGGTCAGAGATGTTCAGAATAGCTTCGACTTCGTAAACCTCTTGAAAAACTGCCCGTTTAATTTCGCAGACACAATTCAGAAACGTAACGCACAGGATTTTTTTCTCCAGCCTGCAAAATGTTTGTATTTTTAGCAGCACGTAAAGGACCTCATTCGAATTCTGTGGCCCCGTAACAACCAAAACGGCTGAGAGTTGGGGGAGTGAATTTGCCTTCACAGAAGGAGAAGATGCAGGTGTTTTAGATGACACCGTCACTCGGACCTTGCCTCTGACAAATGAAGCTGCTGTTAACACGTGCTGAACAAAATTGATGGGAACATCTGGAGTGGGAGCTGCGGCTTGGAAAAATGAGAGAACCGAATCCACTGCAGTACTTCTATCCCTGCTCTGGTTTAGTTGTGGAGCCAGGAGCAGGGAAGGGTGGCAGCAATGGGGGCAGGAATGTGGAGTGGGTGATGATGAGGGTGAGGCAGTGACGAGCTGTGCTGTTGGCTGACCGTGTGTCGCAGAACCGCTGCCCTGCTTGTTGCCTGTGGTTTAGTATTTCTGTCACGCCGCCGGTGAGCGGGAGCGATGGCCACTTCTGAAATGAAGCGTTAGGGAAAGATGGATCTCCCGGACGGCTTCGTCCATGCCTGCAAGCCTCGGTGGCAGCGAGCAGGTTGATTAAGGAGTTGGTAAGATGAGACAAATTATCTCTTACGGACATCTGGAGGTGCAGGGAGGTGGGCTGAGCCTTGGAGAACACTCTTGCTTTTGCTCATCGTATCTCCCCCATTGCTTTTTTTTATTGCTATTTTTTTCCCTCAAGGCTAAACCACATTCTTCAGGTGCTCCCAGGTGCAACGCCTGTGGCTGCTCTGGCTCCTCCAGTGCCAGGCACTGCCGCTGGGATGCAGCTTCAGCCAGAGGCTGGGGTAGCGCACCCTACAGCGAGAGCCCTGCAGGTTCCTCCCAGCTCAGGCTGGCTCCTGGTGTCCATCAGAGCTGCGATGGCCGCTTGGAGAAAGCGGCTGTTGCACAGTGTTTTCTCTGTGGGCAGCTCTCCTCTGCAAGGAGGTGGTCACCCGTGCTTTGGGGAAGGACCAGAGCACAGCCACGCGGGATTTACTTTCCAGCTTTAGATGCACACAGGAATTCTCCTTCTCTATTTTCAAAAGGCTTTTCAAAGCGCTGACATTTCTTGTGGGAGGCTTTCAAGCCTCCTCTGCTCGGGGCATTCCAGATGTTCCAGGGAGCTCCTTTCAAGCCCTACATGAAACTCTGGAGTGTATTATTGAGGCTGTTTGGCTCTCAGATGTTCTGGGTAAATCACTGGCTCGTTCGTCATGTGGCAGGGGGTGGTGTGTGTGAATATTGTAAGGCTGTGGCGGCTCTTAACGTCTTTCCCAGCCCTGCTGGATCTTTTCACAGCAGGCAAAAGAGGGAAAACCTCCTCAGAGCCGGCAAAATGCCGTCTGCCTTTACAACAAACCACTCAAAGGCTTTGTACTCTTCAGGGTTCAAAAGCTCTTCCAACCACTAAGCCACTGGCAGCTGTGGACTGAACCTTGCTGTTCTTGAAACGCGTGGTATCTACCCAGGACCCACGGTGAGGCAGCGGGACTCCGGAGGACGGAGCCGCGTAGGTGGCGACGCAGCAGGACTTCCCAGTGCTTACCCTGTCTGCGCGGAGCAGGGCTTATAATTCACAGCAGAAGTGTGGGAAAAACTTCAAACTATTTTTAAAAGCTTTGAAAAAATAAGAACCCGACTGAGCGCTGGGGAAGGGGACAAGGGGAAGGTACCAGGGAGATCTGCAACTCTGGGGCTGGCTGGAATTTGTCCATGTGCAGAATGCTTGGGAGCGTGGTCCGTGGGCTGGGGATGAGGCCATCCCCGCTTGGCTGCCTGTCTTGGCTGATGTCCTCCGTGCTCGGGGACTGCCCTAGCCCGCAGGTCCGGGTAAGGTGGCCTGTGGTAGCCTGGCTTTAGGCGGTGCCGTAGCTGTGGTGTGGTCTGAGCTGGGCTGGCTGCGGCTCCCTGGAGTTTCAGAGCTTCCCTCTGCCCTCCTCCTCGCAGCCCAGCGGGGACTCTGCTTCCCTGGGGGTTTTGTCTGCCCGCGTTTTCTCCAGCGTGTTTTAGCTCAACCCTCTCCTTTTGTGAACAGCAAGAAACTACTTACGGCTTGACAGGGAGGATGTGCCTTTGGGCTTGGACGAGGCGCAGGCGCGTTTGGCGTGGACAATTGTCTTGCTCGTACGTACGTGTATGGGATGAAGCAGAGCAGTGAGCCCAGAGCCAGGGAGCTAGGCTGGGTCTGGTTTAGACCGAGACGGGTCCACCTCAGAGTAGCTGGAGACTCTTCTTGCTGCTCTGTGGTTTTCTTTTGGTGAGTACAGAAGCTAATCACCCAGAGGCCAGTGTCCTTGCTGCCTGTGCTCTTCGGTAGGCAGAACCTTCTCCTTTTAGTTTCCTCTGCCCTCAGGTGCCCCTACAGAGTATCCTGTGGCTTCACGTCCAGGGCTGAGGGCAGGACGCGGTGGTTTGCTGTCAGCGGTGCCCAGCTGCCGCGCGACCCGTGCCGGGAGGGCTCTGGGCCAGTTTCCCCGTCTCCATTTAAAAGCACGATGTCTCTCCTATAAGAACGAAGGCACAGCACCTTGTCCGCCGGCAGACGAGACTGGCCCTCACCCAGATGGGGTTGTGTCCCTGTGCAGAGCGGGGAGCTGGCGGCCCCGAAGCTCCACACACGCTGCGTACAGGGACGTCTCAGCACCGGCCTCATCGTAGCTGTGGGATACGGCTGAAAGGGAAAGTCGTCAGCAAAGGGTTTTTCCATGAGCACTTTCCTGAAACATTTCCCAAGCTGTGTCCACATCCACTTAACTCCTTTCCCCCCTTTTTTCTTGTGTCTTACAGCTTCTGACATGAAGAAAGATATAGAGTCTTTAATAGCGCAGGAGAAAGCGGAGATCGTCGCCAAGTATGAGAAGGTACCACGCCGGCGTTCCTCCCCGACGGGCTGCCTGAGGCTGACGCTCTTTATTCCATTAGGAATGCGTCAGAGGAGAACTTCTGGCTCCCTGCAGGCATCGCCCCAGTAACCCCACGCCATCGGGCCTCATGCCAGCTCTCCCTGCCTGCCCCTGCCTGCACATCCCCCCCCCCCCCCCCGCCCCATCCCGGGGTTCCTCACGGATGCTGTGTGTGCTCAGCACGGGTACCAAAGGTCCTGCGCTTCAGCTGCTCCAGGGCTGCCTTCACACCAGGATGGCAGATGCCCAGCAGCCCTGGTTTCTCTGCTCTACAGCCCTTCCCAGCCCGTGGCGGGGGCACGCCGGGGGCACGCCAGGGGCACTGGGGAGGCTGAACTTGTGCATTTTTCTCTTGCCTGGGTTGTACTTGGCTCTTTAGAGCAGGTTTTGGTCTCCTGGCTCTAACGTACGGGGCGGGAGGGATGCGGGCACTGGGGCCAGGTTGCCGGCACTGGGGCATTCCTGGGGCCGGCTCACCGGTGTCCTTTCTGCTTCCAGGGCAGGCAGGCAGGAGCTCGGATTGACCCGTGGGAAGATGCCGATTTCACGCTGTATAAAGTTACAGACCGGTTTGGATTCCTGCAGTAAGTGCTCCCGCCTTCTCTGACCCGGGTGTCTGTGCGGACCCTCCGCCTGTGCCAAGCGTGGCAGACCCCGCAACTCTCCCGTAAGCCGCTCTGGGGCTTGGCCTGGTCAATACCAAATGCAGAAGGAAAGACTAGATGTGCCTCCTCCCCCAAACACGCGTGTTCACACCCTCTGGTGCTCTGAACCTGCTGCAGGGTGAGGCTCAGGAGTGGCTTCCCACCACCAGCCCACTGTCAGAAGGTGCAGACTGGCTCCACGGAGACCCATGGTGTGTTGCGGAGGGAGAGCAAGAGCGTGTTTGATTCAGGGAGGTGTAGGAAGGGACGAGCCAAGATACCTGATTGTTCTCGGTTCCGTTAGAAAACCCCATCCTAAGCGAGGTGCATCTCATTCCTGCAGGCACACCGGGTGCCTGGGGAGGATGCTTAGCACAACTGGGTTTGTTCCCAGGAGCTCCGGCAGAAGGTGCTGTGTGCAGGAGGGGCACACAAACGCAGCTGCTGTCCCGAAATCCCCCCTGCCCCTTCCAATCGCTGACCACGTGCCTACCAAAGAGGAGCTTTACGCCCAGGATTTGCAGCCGTGTCCAGGGCTTGGTAGGGTTTTGGCTGGTGCTTCCTCTGCCTCTACCCCGTCAGGGACAGCTGTAGGAAAAGCTTGGAGCCCCCGAGCTGTGTCTCCTCAGGTGCCCAAGGTGGTCCCCAAGCTGCAGCACCCCACACTCCTGCACACCTTTCTTATCCCTAGAGTAACCAGTGACCTCTTGCTTTCCAGCGACCAGGAGCTGCCGACCCGCACTGCCTTGGAGGAGAAGGTGAGAGCTGCCAGCTCTGTCGTCAGGGATGTCGGGTGCTTGTCACAGCGGCTGGGGAGGGGATGGTCTCTGAGGAAACAAACGTGCCAGTGAGAGCGAAGCAGGCAGCCAGTGCTGCTGGTCACTGCCTCTCGCGCAGGGGTGGGAGCTCTGCATGACGCCCGGCTGTTGGAGGTTGTAGGTTGCCGGGTCAGGCATCTCCCCGCCCACGCTGCGCTGAAATCACACCTTTTTAAAGCGATTTTGGGGTTTTCACTCTGCTTTGGCACAGTGCTCCGCGGCTGTGGCTTGAAAAGGGGATTGCACGCACGGGGCGAGTCTCCATCCTCCTCTCCCCTGAGCTGGGAGCATGTCTTCTGTTAGCATCCTGCTAGTGGGGACTGAACGGCGTCCCGTTCTTGCCGATCTGATGCAGAGATACGATTCGAGGCTGGCTGAACCTGCAGAGATTTCTCTTGTCAAGGAATGCTCCTCTGGGAAAGGCTTTCTCTGCGTTAAGCCTGTTGTCAGTTTTACCAAGGCTGCTTTAACAACCGCAGGCTGAAATTAGCGGTGGATTATCCCTGTCCCCGGTGCGAGGTCTTAGCGTAGAACTTAAAACCGAAAGAGAATGAAGGTTCGTGCTTTCAGGAGGTGTCTTCTGGGGCTTTTTGTCGTAATTTGTCTCACCTTCTTTCAGCAAAAACAGCAGGAAATCGAACGCGTGGACAAGTGGCTGAAGATGCTGAAGAAATGGGGCAAATACCGCAACAGTGACAAGGTAAGGAGGAGAAGAATGAGCACGAGTCCGGAGGGATGGGAGTGGTGCCTCCGTGCGATGAATTAGGCTTTCGAAAAGCTGATAGAGAAACCAGAGAGCACTGGAAAATATTGCCTAATTCTACCCGTTAGTCTTGAATATTTTAAATCTTTCCTTGAAGCTGCTGGTTACCAGTGGGGGGCAAGGTCCCATCCTGACGAGCGTGGTTTTACAAGAGGTTTCCTGAACGATGCTGTGTGTCGGCGGTTCTGCTTCCCTGGCCGAGCAGGGGCAGGGCAGAGACGTTCGTGTGCCCAGCAGGGTCCCTGCACCGAGGGCAGGGGTGTTGCGGCTGCTCCTGTGTCCCCACCACCTGGGAACGGCCTGGGAGGTGTGACGGGTACGCTCCGGCTGACGTTCCTCGTACTTCTCACTGGGGCGAGAACTGTTTCTCTAGGACATCGCCTGGATGTTGAGTTTTTGCTCCTAGCTGGGGGGGTGAGCAGCCCCTCAGGGGTTAGATCGTGTGCACCCGTCTGTGGAAATCGAGGATGGAGACACCAGACTTGTACTGGCAGAGCTGCAGGGGGGTGTTGAGCAGGGCATGCCCCACCGCTTGGCCGTCCTGAGTGGTGGCAGATTCATCCGGCCAAAGAGCAGCCACAGGCTTGTCCTTTTTAAAAATCCCACCGAACCTCCTCCTTGCCACAGCAGGGGTGGGGTGGAGACGGGCTTGGGGGTTTATAACCCCCCATTGCAGGGGGGTTCTGATTTGTTCATCGGTGGTGCTCCGCGGGCAAAACTGGAGGCTCTCCTGTGGCTTTGGTTTTTCTAATTAGAAGTCAGCACTAATTGGTTAGTGGCCTTGTGGGTAAAACACCACATTCCAGCAGAGTGCAGGGAATTCCTTCAGGTCCTGAAGGAATGGATGGGTCATGCTGAGGTTTTAGCACACCTTGACTGCCCCGGGTGTCACGGGCTAGGGCTGGCCCAGCCACCAGACGATGGGCAGACGCTCTCTATGAACCCCCCGTCCCTCCCCAAAGGGGAAGAGAAGGGAATAAGGGAGAGAGATTGATGGACTGGGAAAGAAAACCAGACTGCTTTCAGGAGACAATAACGGTAAAACGCAATAGATACAAATATCAACAAACCCAACGCTGAACCCAACCCCCTGATGGCACCACGTCCCGCCACCGCTGGCGCTGGGGTCAGGCGCTGCGGAAGGACCCGGCTGGGCTCAGCGGCAGATGGGAACCAGATGCAGGAGCTGGATCCAGAACTGGATTCAGGGATGCACGGGTTGGGACCGAAGGCCGCACGGACAGAGTCCTGCTGGGACTGTGACATGCGGCGCTGTCACTGCCAGGAGCAGCCACTGTCTGCACAAACCTGCCGTGACCTTCACAAAGTGCCGTCACGGAGCAGAGACGGAGCTGGGCAGTGACACCCCTGACCAGAAGGCGGTCTGTCCTGACCTAGAGCAGGGCAGGGGCGACAGGCGGGCTCTGGGGTGAGGGGTGTGTGGAGCAGTGTGGGTCCCCATGTGTCTTTTGGCTTTACCCCGGTACTTAGCGGGTGTGTCCACACTGCAGCCGATGTCGCTCGGGTCTGCAGGGTGGCGGCGGCTGGACTGGCGAGCGGGCTCGGAGGGTCCTCGGGTCAGAAAATCACAGCGCTCTTGTAATGGAATAAATGGCGTTATTTATAACAGCCTGTAACTGGTCCTTGGGCACAGACGAGGCATTGTCCCCGTGCTGGGGGACTGGAGATGGCTGCCCCCGCCGCCAGCAAACGGGCCCCAAGCAGGGCAGGAGCAGTCTGGTGAGCCCGGGGAGCAGAAAGGAGCTTTGGCTTCAGCCCTGCCCAGCCTAACCCCCGCTGCCCCGCGGGTCTGGGCGTTGGAGCAGCCACGCAGCGCTAAGAGCCAAAGCCCTGAGGGGCACAAAAAGAGCGCTTCTGAAAAATGATAAGTGTCGGCTGTCTCCTTCACCTGGACGTGCAGCCTCACACTCGCGAGGAAGCTGCTCGGAGATTCCCGCTGCCGCGGCTGGGTGCAGCTCAGAGGTGGTGTTTCAGGGACGCCGTGCTGGGATCGCTGTCTTGCCCCTCAGGCGGTTGCACGTTCTTTTTCTCGCTGAAGTAAACGTGACAAGCCCTTGATCTGATTTTTCTGGAGAGGAGCAGGTGGTTTGTTCCCTCTGCGAGCGCTCAGGCTGTCACATCTGCACCGCACGCTCCCCTTCGGGTGGGTTTTGCCACTTGGCTGCCGTGACGGGAGCCCGAGCGTCACAAGGCAGCAGCGCTGTGTTACTGCTGTAAAGACTGGGATGTCACCTTTGGAAAAAACCTCCACCGGAAGGCAGGAGCCTTCCCTTGGTGTTCACTTTGACAGACGGCGCTTTATTAGAGGGAAATCAATCTTGTTGCAGGAAGCCCAGGCAGTTTCACAGGGAAGCTGCCCTGGCTTTGGCTCTGCAGGAACCTGTCTTATCTTCCAGGCTGGGACTTCCTGGCCTTCACGGCCCACCATTCGAGTCCCGGTTCACATGCTGGGGCTGGCAGACAGCTGTCCATGTCCAGCTCTGGGGTCCTCAGCACAGCAGAGACATGGACATGTTGGAACGGGGCCAGGGGGGGTGCGGTGTGGGGATGCCTTTCCTTGACCTCAGCCCATCGATCCAGCCTGTCCAGACGCCTCTGTGGAGCCTCCCGACTTTCAGGCAGATCAACACAACCTCCCAACTTAGTGTCATCTGCGAACTGACTGAGGGTGCCCTCAATCCCCTCATCCAGACCATTGATAAAGATGTTGAAGAGGACAGGCCCCCACACTGAGCCCTGAGGAACACCTCTGGTGACCGGCCACTTGAGGAGCCTAAAGGGCTCTTCCACCCCAAATGATTCTGTGAAATGGTGGAACTGGGGACAGGGAGGCTCAGGGGTCTGCGTCCTCTTCACTGCTGTTTAAATCCCTGGGTTTAAATCCCTGCCTGACTCTGCTTGGGAGGGTTAGGAGGTGGCTGGTGCCCTGTCACAATCTGCACAGTCAGGGCAGCCCCGTTGTGCAGGGACACAAGAGGCTGCGCCGGGTGCGCCCCAGTAGCAGGATGATTTATTCGTCGCAGCACTGAAAGAAGTGGATTTCAGCCAGAAATATCCGTCCCAGGGAGAGGATGTGACCTCTGCGTCATTTGCTGGCCACGAGGGATGGGCCGTTTGGAGAGGGGTGTCTGTGGCCGGAGATGTCTGGTTTTCAGGCAAAGCCCTGCTTTGTGCGGGGGTGCCCTTGTCTCTGCGAAGGTCACGGGAGCGCAGGGCGCTTCACCCCGCGCATGCCAGCCGAGCGGTTGGGGGTGAGCCGGGGGTCTGTGCGGGCTGACGCGGGCCGCCAAGAGCAGACAGTCTGCGAAGGCTGGGGAGAGCCCGCAGACGTTTGTGCTGGCAGGGTCGGCTGCAGTCGGGTCTCCTGCCCACAGATGCCACGGGAAGGAAAGAGGCTTGTGCCCGGGCGCTGCAGGGCGCCTTCTGCTGCTGGCTTTTGCCAGTTTGGAAAGGCAGGGGAGCACTGGGAGAACGTTTTCCTCTCCCCCAAAGGTAGCCCTGGTAATAAATGTAGATGCCCACTCACGACACATCAGCCTTAGGGTTTAAATTTGACCCTGCTTTGCTGCCAAAGCCTCCGCAGACCTGCTGGCACCCCACCTGGCACAGCCAAGGCTCTGGCTGGGGGGACACCAGCTGAGCTGGGAGCAGCCCTTATCCACACGGAAAGAAAACCTCGTGCTGCAAGGTCCGGGCTGCCAAGTGTCTTGCACAACCACATCATCAATCAGCTGACTTCGTGGAGCAAGAAGGAAGTCCTCTTCTCCAGGGTACTGGTGGTGGAGGCTTCAGCCACCTCTTTCCAATGAAAGTTTTCACGGCTCAGCTTCCCTGGCGCATCACTGGTGGAGGAAGTGAAGGGTCCTTCCTCTGCAGAAGGATCACTCTTTGACCCCTAAAGGATTTGAGGAAGAGGGGCTGCCCCCACTTCAGGGTGTTGGAGGCGTATGGTGGGTACCCGGAGGGAAATTGCCATGCGAACCCCAAATTTGGGCATTACTTCTGCAGTATCTTCCTGGTGGACCTTGCACATGGCTGAGAAACTAACAGTGACAGGCTCAAAATGTGACAGTGAGCTGGAACGTGATTATTCTGCTTTACAAAAGCCACCCCACCTCTCCCAAACCCTTTTCAACTCCAGTGTCTGAAGTACTGCAAAAAGACGTCCTGTGTTTGAAGGCAGCGACTCCACCCCGCGAGTTAAAGACCTGGAGCACTTGGTGGGGTCCTTCTCAGAGGAGATCTCCGACGAAGGAAGATGGAACTCGAGTCTGTACTTCTATAGTCTTCCCCATCCCATCTGCTGGAAGGAAAGAACGTGGGAAGGGGAGAGATGGAGGTGGGATGACGATGCCCTCTGTGCCGCAAGCTTTGTTTGGTAAACCCTGGAGAGGGAGGATGATCTTATGGCAAAACCCCGTGCAAGCTTTAACCGCTGTGAGCTCTGACACGGCCTTCCTACACACCACCTCGAGCCATCGCTTCGACCACCAGCATGTCCACCTGTGAAACGGGATGGTGTCCGTTCTCCCTGCCGTGCGCTGGTCTGTCGGTCAGTCTGCGTGGGGCATGGTGTCTCTTCCCATCTGCAAGGGCCGGGTGGTTCATAAGAGACAGAAGATGGTGACCTGGAGGGTTGTTCTTTCTTCTCACATGGAGTTGCCATCACCTGCTGCCCTCCCTTCGGTTCCCCCCAGTATCAAAGCTGCTTGTAATGATAACTTCCCTGTTTGCCTTCAAGTTTCTCAACGAAGGAAAATTGCTCTTTTTTCCTCGTTGTGACTCACAGCTCTGAGGATTTCTCACTTTCACGCCAGGAGGCGGTGGGAGGAGGAAAGCCCTTGGGTAAATAACAGCGAGGCATTTCAGTTCAGTTCCATCTCAGCATGTTTTGTGACTCCCCCGTTCGCACCACGCTCTCGTGTGGAGAAAATCATTAGACATTTACTATCTGCCAGTGAGGGGTCACTCGCTGAAGGACAACAATACCAGCTCTGGGAATTCAAAGCAGTTATTTTCTTCCCACAGAGCTGAGCATCATCTTCTACCTCGGCAGCTGTCAGTCAGTCTCTCTAATCCGTTGGAAATAAATGTTTTTTTCTCAGTTGGTGACACTATCTGGCTTGCTTGATCCCATCTCAGCTTTTGCTTCATGAAGTCATGAGCGTTTGCGGGTGCCAGGCTTTTGTGGGCGCCTTCGTACCACTTTGGGGACATGGTTCACCGAACCCCATCCTTGTGTCTCCTGATGCACTGCACTTCTCCCATCCTGATTTAATGACTCTTGGGGAATGGGAATCTCTTGTCCCGCTCTTTTGGCCTGGGGTGAAGCTGATGGCATGGTGGGAAGGTTTGCTGACCTCCCGAACGCCGCCTCCTGTGAGCTTGGACGAGCAGGAGTGGCTCCCTGGGTGTGCAGACGGTGAATTAAGTGATGTCCCACTCAACGTGCGGGAAGCTGTTGAACAGGATGGTGGACTTCGGTGGGCACGTCTCGGTAGTGAGGTGCTCTCTAGGGGGCAGCTCTTGTTCAGTGCATACAGAGGGGAGGGCAGGATCTTGCAGAGGGTTTCTGTAGAGTATGGTCCTGGCTGTGTACTGCACCTTCAGAGCTGCTGCTGAGCAACACCCGGGGCAGAGCAAGCGCTGGGCGGGTGCTGAGAACGGAGTTTTAGATACTGAATGTCTGTTACACCAGCAGGATCAGGATACGTTACCCTGACACCTTCTGTGTCAGCAGAAATACTGAAATATTCACTATAACAGGGTGCAGAGGTTTTCTAACACACATCCAGCTCTCCTAGGACTACGTGGTGGTCTTGGCATTTACTACACAGTGATTTCGTGTCCTTGTTTTGACTGGGATAGTGGTGTTACGTCGCTGCTGTCCCTTGCAGCCCACCTCCTGTCTCGTCCGTGCCAGCGCCGTCGTTGCGGTGTCCCGCGCTCAGTAGGCGCGGTGCTGCCGTGCAGGTGGTAGTGGAATGAGGAGCGCGGGTCTGCGCACGGGTCCGTGCTCTCGGAGGCTGCCAGCCCAGGCGGGTTGACAGCGCAGCGCCACGGTTATGGTCGTTATAACCTCGTGCATAGGCTGGTGTTAAAAAGTCGAGTTAGAAGTGAAAAGCTGATGATGCAAGATGGGTCAGAAAGGAACAGTCACAGGAGCAGCTGTTCAGCTTGGGGTAAGAGATGCAAAGGCAGGACCGTGGCCCGAAAACCTTCTGCTGGGATCGAGACGCTTCCCTGTGAACCGCAGCCCTTCTCCTATGTCAGCCTGAAACGCGTGAAGCAGAACACCCTGTGAGGGGGATTTGGAAGGAGGTCGGATGCGTTTGTACCAGGCGATGCCAGTAGCTCCAGTTGAACGCCTGGTTGGGTCACCCTGCTCAGACCCGAGGTCATTCCCGTGATGGGGAATCCAGCACCTCTGTCCCCTCCCAAGGAATTGCCCGCTCCTGAGGGATTGCCATGTCACAACTAAACCCCCTCCGGGGATTTATGGCTGGGGCTTGGGCACATGCAGCAGGTCCTTCAGCGTACCCCGGCGTCCACAGGAACCTGAGGAGCGCTGCTTCGTAGCGCAGCTGCGATGTGTTCTTGGGTGGGATGAATGGAAGGGTGGAAAGTATTCAGAAATGAGGCTTTTATCTTTTTCATGAAGCTTTTTCTTTTAATGGGAGAAGTCAGGGATGGAACAAAAGCTCCTTTTTCTGTTTCCCGTGGAAATTGAGTGGTCTCTTCAGAGAGAGAGGGCTTTATGACAAGAAAAAGGGAAGAGGCATCTGCGAGATGAAGTGAGCGTGTGGAGGCGGGAGGAGGGATACGCGCCTGTTTGTCCCCAGTCCCACTCCTTACTTGAGTACCCTGAACATTCAGGGGGGAGCCCTTGGTGTAGCCCACAGTCTCCTTTGCTGCTTGTCAAGCCGTGAGAGTTGCTGTGGGCACGTCCCCATGGCTCTCCTGGTGAGGCCTCTCCTCTCCTCAGGGAAATGTATTCTTCTCCCAGTCCGTGAGGATCCAGGTGAGAACGGCCATGCCGGGTCAGATCAAAGGCTGCAAAGCCAAGGGTGCTGTGTTAGGTCCTTGGAGAGGAGCCCAAGGACAGGATGGGGTGCACAGAATGTGACCATTGTGAAGCACCTGAGATGTCTCCACATATAAAGGGGATGGTCTGCGTCCAGCTCTTCCCGTGAGGTTAAAAGCATGAGATGTGGCCTGATGTTGACTAAGCGTAGCTCATCCATTAAATCGGAGATGACTTCTTGCAGCCGTGCAGGCAGGGGAGGTGGTGGGTTGGGGCGTCTGCTTTGATGCTGCTGCACACCAGCAGCCAAACCACAGCGCAAAGGTGGACCACCCTAGTCCCAGCTAACCTGGCTCACGTTTCCCTCCTCCCAGATGTGCCGGCGAGTGTACAAAGGGATCCCACTTCAGGTGCGAGGCCAGGTCTGGTCGCTTCTGCTGGATGTCGAGAAGATGAAGAAGGAGAACGAAGGAAAATACGAGGTAGGGGCTCTTCCTGGAAAGGCAACGGGAGCGGGGTGATGGGGAGGGTGCTTTGGAGGGGCTTCACCAGCTGGGGCAAGCCAGGCCCGTGGTGGACACAGACATGTCCATCTCCACCCGCACGGGCAGGAGGTAAATGGGGCTTTAAGGGTCGGGGGGGACACTCAGCCCTTGCATCCCCCCTTGAAGGGCAGCGGCGTGCTGAGCACCCTGCGACATGCGCTGGTGGTGGGGCCCGATCCTGCCTGTGTTCTGCTGTGACCTCTGAGAAGAAAAGGCTTAAAATGAGTGAGGACCGAAAGGGCAAGGGGGCTCCCTCCTCCCCCGGCTGTGTGGGGGGGCTCCATGAGGCCTGATGCTGCTTCCCCTTGTTCTGCTGGAAGCCGCCAGCAAAGGTGCTGTCGGCGTCCCGGCATCCCTGGGGAAGGTGCAGGGCAGAGGGAGGGGCTGCGTAGCCAAGGTACCGCTGGCGGTGCCCCGAGCTCCCTGCAGCGATGCCGAGTAGCCAGGAGCACCCTGGGCCGGGGGGGTGCTGGGTGGGGGTACCCCAGACCTCGCCATGTGCTGGAAGATGTCGCTCGCTCGGGGCGTTCTGAAATGCACGGCAAGGTCAGGAGCCTTAAACCAGCCAACAGCGGGTCATCAGTGGAGGAGCCCAGTTCAGGGTGTGGTGAGGGCAGGTCTGGCAAGCCTGGGGGGGAGTTTCTGAGCACAGGGTCCTGCCTTCCAACTTCAGCCTGCGGCTGGAAGTTCACCGGCAGCCCTGGAAGGGCTTGGATTGAAGTGGAATTTTATCTTCCAGCTTCAATCTTTTCACAGCTCTCCTGAAAGCTTCTATTAAAAATCGCTATTAAAAATCAAATAAAAACGGTTTTCCTGTTAAAACAGCACTTACCCGCTGCAGGCTTGGATCCTCAGTGGGAGGCAGGCGATTTCGGCCGGACCCCGGGCGACAGGGCTCGCTGTGTTCTGCTGCTGTTCGTTTCAGCTCCTTTGCGCTGCCGTTCTCCATCGGAGCCCGTGGTTGGCAATTAGCGCGTTTTCCAAACGGGGTTGTGATACTGGCGCCACGTGCCGGAACGGAGCAGGGTGCGGTGGCCGCGCGGCGGCGGGAGGTCGAGGGCTGCCTCCAGCACGTGCGTCTCCGAGCCCAGCCCGTCCGGGACGAGGCTGACGCTCGTTATCGTCAGTGACGTGAGGGTGTTCGCGGCGCGGTGCCGCCGGGCCGGGGTCCGGGCAGGGGCTGGGCTCACGGCGGGGGGCAGAGCACCCGGGTTCTTACCGCGCTCTCTCCCTCGAAGCGGTGCTGTGTGGGGAGGGGAGCAACCCCAGCAACCGAGAGTCGAGAAGTTCCTCTGTGCTCCGGCAGGGTCTGCCATACCCAGGAGCTTCATGGCCGGTGGGCTTTGCTGGGTGCGAACCCTCCACGGTCTCCATCCGCCTCTTCTCTGGTGCCATCTCCTGCCCGTAATTAACTTGCCCCTGGTGTCCTCCAGAGGATGCTCAGCGCAGGTCCTGGGTGAGGGCTGCTGCTTCCAAGACGGGACTGAGCCTCGGGCCCAGCCCTCTGTCCTGGAGGGGCTGGTCCTAAGGCGACCCCCTTCCTCCTTGGGGCAGCAACGGTGGCACGACAGCCTGGCTTTTGCGTGTGCCTGCGGTTTTGAGCCTGCCACCCCAAAACTTGCCTTTTGTAATACCTGCTGCTCCCTCTGCAGAGATGAGACATCTCTAGAGATGTCCCCCACGCTCCGTCTAGCAGAGGAGCTACTTCTCCAGCCTCGCGGGATGCCTTGCTCCCCACGTCCATGTTGCCTCTGGAGTGGTGCGATTAAAAAGCCTGGTCCAGCTGCCTCCACAGTGCTTTATCTTATCCCAGCTGTCCTCCAAGTCCTCTCCATGCAAGTCTCCGAGTCTTCCTCGTCCCTGGTGCTGCAGGAGCTCCCATGGGACGTGCCACTCTTGGTTTCGCCATGAGCGTGATGCTCTGCCTCTGTCTTACAGCCACAACCGAGAGGGCTTGAGGAGACCTGAGAAGGTGGCAGGGGAAACGAGCTGACCGTGGGGCAGAGCAGAGGCATCCTGGCTTTTACCTACTGCGTTGTGAAAGGTCGCTGGGACGGGATCTCCAGCTTCCCGGCCTCTGCTCTGCCGCCGGCTCACAGGGCTCATGGGCTCGGCAGAGCCTCTGTGGGGTCCCCCGGCTACTGAAAGGGGCAAAAAGGAGAACAGCCCATCCTGGGCTCCTTGTTTGCCGTCTCCAGAAGGAGTAAAGCCTCCTGGGTGCGTGGAGGTGACAGGGTGCCGCACAACCTGCCTGCTCTTCGGGTGCCTGATGAAAACACCCCAGAGCAGGGTTTGACAGGCCTGGGGAGATTTCTGTGTTGTTCTGGCAGGGAATTCCGAACCGAAGTGACCCGGGGCGTAGGTGGCGGCATCCTGTCTCAGGTAGCCTGCGGGCGTTATGGAGGACGGGAGCTGGAGGATGCGGAGAGCACGGGGTCTACGGTGAGGAAAGGAGGTTGTTCATCACATCTTCGTTCCCTCAGCGCTTTGATCCTCCCTTGTCTCGTGCAGGCGGTGGTCCAGAGCAGCCCCTGCACTGCTGCTCCTCCGTCCAGCTGCTCGCGAGGCTGGAGTTAATATTCCCGAGGTGCTGCGTCTGCCCTGAGCGTTGGCTGTGCTGATGCCTCTGGGTGCTGATGACCTTGTGATGTCCCCAGAGCTGATGTGGCCACCTCGGGGGGGCAACAGCAGCCTGGAGGTGCCTCGTGTCAGACTGACAAGCGTTTGTAGGATGGCGGCTGCTGGAGCAGATGATTAAGTATCTGTGGAGACGTGCTGTCTTCTGTCTTCTGTGTGGGCAAGGAGGGTCCTGACTCTGGGCTCTGGGCAAGCTGGGCTTGCTGGTCCTCTCCACTGCCCCTGTCCTGCCAGTGGACCTCAGGCTGCCTGCAGACAGTCACAAAATGTATTTTATTAATGTAATTAACCCTGGAGATATTCTAGCAGGAAGGCACGATCCCCAGCGGTGTCAAAAGGCGGTTAGAGGAGATGCCTGGCTGTGGTGGGATGGTGCTGACCTGCACACGCGGGGCTGAGCGGTGGGTTACCAGTGGGACTGCAGTGGGATTCGTCAAGGCAGCATCTTGAGGGAGCAACTGGTTGAGGTGGGCTGAGCTTGGGCTCGAATTTCCTTATTTTGCAGTGGACTTCGGTCCTTCATCTGCCTTACATGATGAGCCAGCGTGGGGGGAACATGGGGATCCTCGGCATTGAGTTTAGCTTCTGTTCCAGCCTCTCCCAGTTCCTTAAAATTAGCAGCAGTCCAAGGGAATACCCCAGAACCACTTTTCTAGTGGGAACTCCTTAAACTGAAGATGATTCTCTTCTGCAGGGAAGTAGTAGTTGGAGATCACTTCACAGAGCCCGTCGTAACAGTTTGGACTTTATCGTGACCGAGCCTCTGAGCAGCTCAGGGACTCGGTGCGTACGTCTGCCTGTTGGGTGGAGAAGTGTTTCGTTCCTTGAGCACCCATAGAGGTCTTGATGCTTTTGGACAGCCAGACCGGGTGCCGCAAAGAAATCAAAAGGAGTCAGAGCGGGATTTAATTGTACAGGTTTTAGATTGTGAAAACTCGGTGCCTGCATCGGAAGATGGGCGAAGGCTGGGCCGTGGCCGCGTATGCGCGTGGGGTTGTCCCCGTGTCTCTGGGCCAGCAGCACAGCCCAGGGCCTGGGATTCGCCAGCGGCTGCAGATCGAGGCAGGACGGCGGTGTCCAGGTCGTTCTGCTGTAGCTCTGTGCCGCTCGCCAGCGGCCGCCCCCACTGCGGGAAACCGTCTCGCTGCGTGGAGAGAGGTGCGGGCTGAGGCGCTGTCTGACTCCCTCTCGTCTGCCCCTCTCCCTTCCAGCAAATGAAGGAACAAGCAAAGAGCTTCTCATCGGAAATCAAGCAGATCGATCTGGACGTTAACCGCACCTTCCGAAACCACATCATGTTCCGGGATCGCTACGGGGTGAAGTGAGTCGGGGGGGCTTCGCGTGGCGGTGTGGGCATGGGTGCCGGTGGGTGCGCGTGGGACGAGCTGGAGGGGGTGGCCAGCAACCCCCTGGCTCAGAGCAGCTCTCAGGAGAGCAAAGCCATCTCTGCCTGCTCCACAAACCATCAGCACAGGGTGCGACCCACAGATGCTGGGCTGCTGGCTGTCTTTGGACAGGTCCACGCTGGACCACGTTCAGCCCCAGGTCTTGGGCCTGCTGCGGGGCTCTGTCCCCCAAGGTGCTAGGGCTGCAGCTGCAGAGGGCTTGGTTTGGGATGGCTGGGATGGTGGGGAGGGTCTGTCAGGAGCTGGGTGGGGTGGGATGGACGTGGCCTCACAACAGACAGGGTTGGAGAGGTTTGACAAAGTGGCTTTGCCATGTGGCTGAATCAGCCGTGGCTGCCCTGCAGGGACGTACACTCTGCGAGGAAGCCTGCACGGCGTATCCGAGCGGTGCTGCCTCCTGCAGCAAGGAGGGGAGGGAGGAAGGAGCCTCCTCATGAAACGGTGGCAGTTCTTTCCCCCAGGATGTCTAACACTTGATGCCTGGGTGGCTGCAGGGCTATTAAAAACCCACCACCACTCCGAGCCCGAGGAGCGGGTGTGTGGAGCAGCACGTGTAGGGACGTGCACGGCTCTCCAGCAGACCTGCTGAGGAGCAGGCTGGGTCAGCCCACCCCGCGGGGCCGCTGGGGACCCCCCCGCAAAGGAAGAGGTCCCATCCCACGTGCCCTGGCTGGGTGTTTCCAGCGCCTTGGCTCTTGTGTTCATGTCGGTGTGCACACAGAGCTGGAGACCTCACGCCCGGGTGTTGCAAACCCCTTCTTTCTCCCCAGGCAACAGGCGCTCTTCCACGTCCTGTCAGCGTACTCCGTCTATAACACCGTAAGTAGTGAGTTTGACCAGTTCAAGTGAAGAGTGCTGGCTTTGTACGTATATATATATTTTAAAGATTTTAAAAGAAGCCTTGTATGTATTGATATATGTGTGCACCTGTACGTTTGTGTGCATTTAACCAGCGGCGATTCCCGTTTTACGGCCCGTTACTGGTTTGTACAGATTGCTGCAAGACCTGCGGGCAGTGCGAGTCTCTTTGCCCAGTTGTTTCACTCCCTTGTCCACTTTGTCACTGGTAAATGACAGCTGGCAGATGGGGTTTGGGCGAGTGTCAGCCAAGAGCGAGGGATTGCCCTGCGGCTTTCCAGGCCTCCTGGCTGAAGGTCCGTCCGGTTTCTGGCCCTATTCCCTGAAGCAGCTGTAGGCATCTCTTACGTTGGGGTTTCTGTCCTTCCAGGCTTGAGCAGGGCTGGGGGGGTGCGGCGGCGTGGTGGGGGTCATTGCCTGCAAGCCCCTCACCTCCTGCTGGAGAACCTGCTAGAGCGGGGCCAGCGGAGACCGTGGAAGTGGTCAGAGGGCCAGACCACCTCTCCCATGAAGAAAGGCTGAGAGAGTTGGGGGCGTTCAGCCTGGAGAAGAGAAGGCTCCGGGGAGACCTTAGTGTGCCCTTTTAATCTTAGAAAGGGGGCTTCTAAGAAGGACAGACTTTTTGCCAGGGCCTGTGGTGACGGGACAAGGGGCAATGGTTTTAAACTGGAAGTGGGGAGGTTCGGGTTGGATATCGGGAAGAAATGTTTTACAGTGAGGGTGGTGAGACACTGGAGCGGGTTGCCCGGAGATGCCCATCATCGGAAGCATTCAGGGTTGGACAGGGCTTTGAGCAACCTGCCCTGGTTGAAGATGTCCCTGCTAAGGCAGGGGCGTTGGACAAGATGATCTTCAGAGGTCCCTTCCCACCCGAACCGCTCTGCGAGTCGGTGACGTGCTGTGGACGTAGGGGAGCTCTGAATTTGGGCACAAATGGTACAGACCTCGAAACGGCTCGGACCTCGTCCGAGGGGAGGGGAGCGCAGGCAGCCTGACCCGGTTCTGCAGCTGTAGTGTGGTGGTGGGGCGTGACGGCGCGGCGCGGCAGCACGTGTGCCCCTCTTGGCTCTTGCAGGAAGTGAGCTACTGCCAGGGGATGAGCCAGATCGCCGCCATCCTCCTGATGTACCTGAACGAAGAGGACGCGTTCTGGGCCCTGGCACAGCTGCTGACCAACCAGCGGCACGCCATGCATGGTACGGCTGCGGCGGGGGGCACGGGGGCTGCTGCGGCTCTTGAGGTTGGCTGGTGGAGCCTCGTTTCTCCTCACATACTTATTGAAAGCGCTAAGGCTTGATTATGCGCCAACACAACTGACTGCAGAGCTGAACTTTGCTCTTGGAGGCAGACAAGTTCATCAGAGAAAAATGTGGTTTATCGGCGCTGAGCTCTAGTAATTAACGCTCAGAGAGGTGCCGTCCTCCCCTGGAGTGCCCCTGGCAAGCAATTAACTCTAGGTTATGAGTTTTTAAGAAGTCTCACAGAAGTACATCCAAGAGCATCGTGTAAAGCGCCGTTTTTAGTGTGCCACGAGCTCCATGCCCTTGGGTTTTTATGAAGATGTAATTCCACCACATGTGCGGCGTTATTTTCCTTCGAACACAGTAAGGATCCTTCTGTCCTGTGGTTGGCGCCAATCTGTGCACAGAGGGTTGTTTAATGAGCAGAGGGCTAAGCCTCGCAGCTCAGTAACTCCAGAGGGGGTTAAACGCGGTCCTGCCAGATCACAGGGCACTCCACCAGCCTGTGGGCGTCAGACGTCAGCTTTTCTCTGAACCTTGGTAAGCACCGAGGTGTGTTGGGCGAGGTCTCGGCCAGGTCTCGGCGGTGGGGCGGTGAGCGGCTCTGCCCTGCGGGGCTGGGGCTGCTGCGGAGGGTGCTGTCACCCGTGGATGGAGTGAAGGGTGGGCTCTGGGGGATGCCACGGGAGGTAGCTGGGCGCGCTGTGGTCCAGCCGACCCACGGGCAGCGCAGGGGATGTGTTTCTAGAACATCTCCCCGCCCCGTGACTGCTCCAGAGCTTTTCTAACTATTTCTCTCCTCTTTTCTTGTTAAGGTTTTTTCATTCCGGGGTTCCCGAAGCTGCAGAGATTTCAAGCTCACCACGAGCAGATTTTAAGCAAACTGTTTCCCAAACTGAAGAAGCACATGGTACCTCTTTGCTATCAGTCTCCCCACGCCAGTATCGCGCTGTAGTGCTAAAGCAATTCGTGTCGTGTCCTGTCGTGTCCTGCCGTGCGGACGCACAGCTGAACCTCTGTCCAACGGCGCAGGACTGCCCCAGCCCCCGGGAGGCGGGTGCTTGTTCAGCGGGGTGGCTGGACCTGGCTGAGGCGAGGGGTTATCGTTTACTTGCTGGTCATCGTTAGTGTCGTGTCTGCTGAAATCTAAAGGCTTCCTGAGGACAGCCAGGCCAGAGGCTCCCGGAACCGGCCACAGAAGCAGCTGCAAAGCCCGAAGGGTGACGCTGGACTCTCTGGAGTCTTAACTCAATCATTAGCAGCCCCGAGTTCTTGCCTTTAACAGCTCTCTGTTTAAAGGCAGCAGCTGCGTAAGGTTTGCCGTGTGTTTTGTTGCTTGGGCATATCCAGCTGCTTTCCTCTCTGGCAGATGGTACAAACCCGTTTGGTGGCTGGAGGAGCATCTGCGGGACACAGCAACGCAGTCTAATGTCTAGGCGACACTTGCAACACTTGCTCCCTCTTTTTTAGCCCTTGTCCCCTCTTGCATTTGCTGTTGGTATTCAGTTGGTGTTCAGTGGCCAAGCTCCGGAGGGTGTCTTGTGGTCCAAGGGGCTCGGTGGCTGGGCTACACAAAAAGCCACTTGTATTGCCATCATCTGCAGCATGTCTGGGTGCTGATGGCCTTGTGATGTCCCCAGAGCTGATGTGGCCACCTCGGGGGGGGGCAACAGCAGCCTGGAGGTGCCTCGTGTCAGACTGACAAGCATTTGTAGGATGGCGGCTGCTGGAGCAGATGATTAAGTATCTGTGGAGATGTGCTGTCTTCTGTCTTCTGTGTGGGCAAGGAGGGATCCTTCCCAGCATGGGAATAAGTCTTGGAAAGCTGCTCGTGCCTCTTGGGTCCTGAGGGCTCCCCAGGCTTGCAAGTGCCCAGCACCAGCCGACAGCAAAAACTGGAGCCAGCATTAATCCCGTGGGCTTCTTCCTCTTCCCATCCCTGCTGCGTTGCCGGCTGTGCAGCAGCGGCCGTGTCAACCTCGTGCACATGCGGGGCCTCACGCGTCCCGGCACCAGCCGTGCCACGCTGTCAGCCATGGCACAAAAAGCGAAGCTGTGTACGAGGAGGTGCCGGACAGGGATGGAAAAGTGATAGGCCAGGTGTTCCAGCATGCTCTGTAGCCCGTCAGGCTGTCCTGCTGCCGCGCCAGCCGTGCCATGCTCATGAGGTCGTGCTAGCAAAGCCGGCTTGACCGTGCAGGGTTGGATTTACCTGTGGGGTACAGGGGGTTAATCCTCTTTGTGGTGCTCGCAGGGGAATTGCTATGGAAACAGAAATGGTGGGCTGTGAGCAGAGCTGGTTTGGGTTCCTGGAAGGTTTTTGTAAACACCCGGAGAAGGTACGAGGTCAGCAAAGCTTCTCCTAGAAAGCCCTCTCCAAAGCCGTGGCTGAAACCTGGCCACATTGCAGATCAGGTTCAGGGAGTGTCTGGGCAAAGGGCCACAGCAGGGCTTCGGCTTCGGAAGGTAAAGCAGGGGCTTTGCTGGGAGGCAAAGAGTAGCCAGATGCTGCAGCCAGACCCCAGCATTAACCAACCAGCCTCCCCCAAAGCCTTATGACCGCGTCCTTGAACTGGAGCCGGCAGCAGCCAGCCTGCTGAAACACCTTTTGCTGTCTCCCGTAGGACAAGGAGCAGATGACTACGGGGATTTACACGACCAAGTGGTTCCTGCAGTGCTTCATCGACCGGGTGAGGATGCTCTGTGGGTTCTTTGCTGCTCTGCCGCTTGTATGCGCGGTTAACCTGTCTGGTCCTTTGAAAAAGCATCACAGTTTGAAGGTGGTGTTAATATTTTATGCGGTGGGATATTACACGCAGTCTTGTAAGGCAAAAAAACTAATAAGGGCTAGAAATAGCCGTGTGTCACCGCTGAGAAGCCAGTTCCTGCTGCCTCATCACGAGCAGTCGCCGGGAGGAGGCTCAGCAGCCACACTGAGCTTCAAAGCCAGTTGCAGCTTCTCTTGCCCACTGGCACCACTGCAAAGGCCATTAACCTCCCTCGGGCTCTGGAAACAGCGTAGGGAGACGAGAGCTGGAGGCACCAACCTCAACAAACAGCCCCGCAGCAGCTGCAGGCAAAGGGGCACTGGAGACGCGTGAAAGCGTGAGAAAATCCCCCGATTTGTCTGGAGCTGATGCCGGTCTGGAGCCAAGAGCACGTGATTTTTAGGGGCAGCGCTGTGCTTGCGCGCTCCAACGCCAGATCCAGACTCTAACGTCGAGGCCATCCGTGTGTCCCCGGTCCCGGTTCTCTGCTGCCCCGTCTCCTGGAGAACAGCGGGCGACCTCTTCCCCTCCGAGGAGACTCCCTGCAATCCCTTTAACTGCAGTAAAAGAGCTGCAGCGGCTGTCGTGCCAAAGCGGGGCGTAAGTGGCAGCACCCTCAGCTTGAGCTGAAGTGTCTCGGTAGGAAAAGGATTAATTTCCCTGTGGGTGAGATGCCTGAAATCTTTGCTGGGAGATGACGGGCTGCTCCATCGGTTTGGGTGCCGGTTCAGTCCCCTTTGTCAGATCGGGTCTGGGTGCAAACGAAAACCTCTCGCAGAGGTTGTTCGGGCAGGCAGAAACAACCCTGTGGCGCTGCTGGTCCTTCAGACCTGCCCCGTAACCAGCCCCGGGATGTCGCTCGCAAGGCTGCGAGATGCTGCTGCTGCCTCCCGGGGAGGGCAGGCCGTGTGCCAGCGCGCCTGCGCGGCAGCATTCTCCTTTCTCTGCGTTCACGGCGGGTTCTGCGTACCTTCCCGGCCACCCTGGGGTGCTGATCGCTTTAAGGGGTGTAGTGATGCCACCAAGCTCTGCATGGTCATCCCATCAATCGGTGCTACCGGGCGTGGTGCTGACGAGCTGTTTTTCTGTTTGTGTGTCTGGAACAGACCCCCTTCACCCTCACCCTGCGGCTGTGGGATATCTACATCCTGGAAGGAGAGCGGGTGCTGACGGCCATGGCTTACACCATCGTCAAGCTGCACAAAAGTAAGGTCCCAGCGGTAATGTCTCATGGCAGAGGTGGCACCGTGCTGGGCCACCCTCCTGCTGCCCACCTGGAAAGCCTTGCCAGGCCACTGCTCTAAAACACCCAAATCCTGGGTTTCTTACCTAACAGTAGGGCCGTGATGTTTCTACCTGGAGATCTTTGAGGCTTTGGACTCCTCCACCCCCACAGCTGGTGGCCTTGTGTTGTCACCCTGTTAGGTCTTTGATCTGGGACAGGGGCGATGCTGATTTTGCATGTTGGGAGCCTTTGGGCCGGGGGGCATTTACGGGACCACGTGTGTTGGCTTCTGCCAGCAGCCACCCTGCTCTTCCTTCAGCTGGGTGAAGAACAGCCTCTGCAGAAACACATCTCCAAGTGTCCTGGTTGTTTGCAGACTGGGAAACTGGCAGGCGGAAGTTTCAGCCTGGCTGTGAAACCATCCCTCCTCCCTGAGGGATGCGTGGGGTGATGGGCAGTCTGCCCGCCTGCCGGCCCTGCCTGCCTCCCATCCCTGCTGCCGGCTGCAGATCGGCATCCCTGGCTGGTGCTGCCGGCTGCGGCAGCGGCTGTTGGGTCTAACGCTCGGGGTCCGGTCTCATGGAGCTTTTCCTCCTCCTAGAGGTATTGGTGAGAACTTCCAGAAAGGGCCCAAAACGTGCATCCTGGTCAGCGTAGGTCCCAGCCCCACCATCATGCTGCCCTTGCTGAGGTGGCTCGGATGTGTAAATGTATTGACAACCCTGAGCAACAGCGGGAAGGTGGGAGAGCAGCAAAGCCGCTCAGGGCGTCCCACCCCGCCTGGGAACAGCAGCGGGTTCCCAGGTGAAGCCACAGCTCTGCTGCCCTGCAGAGTGGCCATTGCTCCTTTGTCCCGTCCCCCAGAGCGCTTGTTGAAGATGACGCTGGAGGACCTGCGGGAATTTCTGCAGGAGAAGATGGCCGCTTCCCTGCAGTATGAGGACGATGCCGTCATCGAGCAGCTGCAGGTGTCGATGACTGAACTGCGCAAGATGAAGTTCGACCTGCCCCCGCCAGGTGGGTGGAGGGTGGTACCCGTGTCCCCTGGGGACCAGAGCATCCCTCTGGCAGGGCTGGGAGCTGGGGCAGCCCAGAAGGGCAGCATCTGCCTTCCCCGCGGTCAGGGCGGGGGCTAAAATGAGCTGATGCAGAGTTTGGGGTTTGTTTTCTCTGTTTCCGCTGCAGCAAAGCCGGAGGAGTTCCCACGGAAGCCCCTAGGCCTGGAGCTCTCCCTCAACCCAGTGGCCATGAAGGGCAACATGACGGCCAACGGCCAGAACGGCCGGGTGGGTGACCAAGCCCCGGACAGGGAGCCCCAGCCCCACAGAGGTCCCGGGGTGCCAGGAGGAACGACGGGGGCAGCAGCAGCAAGGACTGTCCTGCTCCAGGGCAGCGAAGCAGCTGAAGTGACGGACACCCCCCCGCACCCTCCTGGCCAGGAGCCACTGGGAGAGGAGGGTCGGGTGGAGCCCCCCGAGGACGGGCAGCCCCCGTCTCTTCTGAAGCCAAGCGAGATGCAGGCGCAGCATCACCTCCTGCCCCCAGCCCTGCCTCCGGAGCAGCCTCTTCTTGCTCCCAGCCGCACCGTGGTGGACCACGAGTCGGTCACCCTCCCCGCCCCCGCTGAGCACGGCTCGCCGGACTCCTCTCTCCAGAACACGCCGAGTCCGCCCAGCTCAAGCACCGCTGAGCTTTCTGCTGCAGACCACGCGCTGCGGGAGCCAAATCCTGCTGCCCCGCCGGCGGGAGAACAGGCATCTTCCCTGTGCCAGGAGAAGGGGCTCGACACTCCCCGCCATGCTCCGCCGGGCTGCCGCCGGCGCCTCTCCAGCGCCTCGCAGCACGACGGCTCCCCCGAGAGCCAGCACCAGGAGGAGACGGACGAGCAGCGCTGCCGAGCCGCGCTGCCGGACAAAACGGACTTGAAGCGCTTGGCGTCCAAAGCGGCGTCCACGGGGGAGCTCGCCAGCCCGCAGCAGAGCGAGCCGGGGAGCGGCACCACGCGCCGGCCGGAGGGCTTGGGTGGCAGCGTCCCCATCTTACCCGGCAGCGAGGCAGAGGCAGCGGGGCTGGGCGAGGGCTGCCCCGTCCAGCGGGCACCATCCCCCGCGGCGGAGGGGAACAGCCCCCACGCCGTGGTCAGAACCACCACTCCCCTCCACGTGGCCCACGCGACGGAGCAGGACTCCTCGAGCAGGAAGCAGGTGGCATTGCCTCTGCTGGAGACTGGACGGCCCCCGCCCGCCACCGCCCTGCCGCCAACTCTTGCGCTGGAGCCGGAGGAGGTAGATGCCCCCAAAAGCCTCCAGAAACCACTGAACGCACTGAAAGCCCCGCGACCCCCCCTGAGCCCCAAACCAAAGTTACCGCCGCGGGTTGCCAAATCCCGCTCGGAGAACAGTTTCCTTTCGGGCTCTGCTCCCCTGGCAAAGCTGCCCAAATCGGTGACGTTTTAGTGGGATGGGGGAGCCCAGAGAGAGGCAGTGGGTGCCACAGCACCGTTTTCGGGACCCCCCCCTTCCGCAGGGCTACGTCGGGGTGACAGCCCAGCAGCCATGGCCTGGCGAGCTGTGCTCTGGTACGAGTGCCCGGCGAGCAGGCGGAGCGGCGGCCGCCGGCACCAGCAGCCACCGGCAAATCGAGTTTGCATCTTTCCGATGGACGGATGGAAAGCGCTTTCATTCTGCGTCCGGCGAAGCTCCCCGAGCCTCGCCGCGTGTCGGGGCAGAGGCAGGGCTGGGCAGTGTGGCGGGTGCGTTCTGCTCCTGCCTGCCGTGGGTGGGAGCGGGCGCTAGGCGCGGGAGCCCAAAACACTCTCTTTAAACAGCCGGATCCGCGCAGCCAACAGCGCGGCTGGAACGGCCTCCGCAGCGGGAGATGTTCCTGTCCCGCCCCGGAGCCGCGGCTGGAGGCAGCAGCGTTTCCAGGCAGGGTCGGGGCATCCCGCTCCCTCCTCTATGCAACTCCTCGGAGCAGTGCCTGGCTGGACCCGGCTCCTGCCGCGCGGGTGGGTGGTCCCGGAGGGCGGTTGAGCAGCTGGCGAGTCCCTGGGGGCTCTCCTTGGTGTGACCCTGGTGGAGGACCACCAGCAGTCCCAGGTTCTCAAGGTGACCACGACAGGAACGAAGGTGGAGCCTGGTCTTTGTGGGCTGAGTGGCCTTTCTGCTGGCCCGTCCCTCGCAGGTCCAGGGCAGCGAGCGGGCTCGCTGCCTTCCCCTTGGCCGGGCAGAAAAGGGGTGGCTGCCCTGGGAAACCTCCTGCCTTTACCAGCCAGCTGCCGGGGTGCGGGGGGGGTGTCTCATCACGGTGCCCAGGCTGAAGCCCACTTCTACTCTGAGCAAGCTCATTGTCAGGAGCTGGGGAGGGGGGACATTGCCCAGCCCCTGAGCTCAGCCCTCCTGGTTTAGCCCACCCAAAATCGCCAGCCGAGGAGGGAAACGTGGGCACAGAGCTTTGGAAGGCGGTGCTGTAGAGCATCAACGGCGCCACAGCCCGCTGCTGCGGAGCCGGAGCGATGGGTGCCTGTCCGTCTCCTCCCCATGGCAGGGTGTCACAGCCCAAACCGTTGGCTGGAGCTGCGCGGGTCCCCGGGGACAGCTCATCCCGCTGAAAGCCGATCCACAGCCCCGTTCCCGGCGCCTGCTTCACCCCCGCAGCTGAAGGGGCTTCATCAGGAAGGGAGCTCAGTGGAGGGAGCAGGAACTAAACTGGGCCAGTCGTGCCGTCTCTGACTCTGCTGTCCAGAAGCGGTGGCTGCAGATGCCACCTTAGGTGGGACTGCAGGTGGGATTCCCATCCCTTCACTGGAGACCCCGGGCAGAAGCTCCTCTAAGTTCTAAGGAGACTTTGAAAACTGGTTTTGGTCTCACAGGCTGCTTCAGGAACACCAGCTGAGCTGCAGCCTGCCTGGCAGCCCAGCAGAGAACCTCCACCGAGTCACCGCGGGCTTTAGTGGGGTTTTCGTTCCCTGGGTGCAGCGGGTGCTGTGTTAGCAGCAGGGCGAGGCCGAAGGCAGCACCCCAGCTTGGTTTGGACGGAGCCCGCCACACCGCAGCACCCTCAGCTTCTGTTGCAAGCCCTGCTGCCAGGGACCCCCCATCGTCTGCCGAGCCTCCACCCCTGCCCCTCTCCCCTCTGCAAAGCAGGGAGGACCCTTTGGGTGACCTCGCGGGGGTGCCGTGGGGAGCCGGGCGGTGGGAACGGTCAGTGTTTGTGTTTCCAGACACCGCGGGGTCCTTCCTGGGACGACGGTGCTCGAGCCGGTTGTGATTTCCAGGTTGTTTTTCAGTGACCGCGCGGTAGCTGAACCCGGTGCTGTGTTCAACGGCCTGGGACGGGTTTCAGGACAGGCAGCCGCTGCCTTTCGCTCGCAGCCCACTGGCCTCTGGAGCTCGCCGGGAAATGCCGAGAAGCATCGGAGGGCTGGGGGTCACCTGGGGTAGCTTGTCCTCTCCTCGAAGCGCACACAAGCCTCCTGCTATGGCGCCTGCGTGCTTGGCTCCTGCGTGCAAGAGCCGAGACCTCTTTCCCCTCGTTTTTGCCCTTTTCCCCCTCATTTCGGGCACGTGGCCTTTTCACGTCCGAGTCTGGAGAGGGCGAATGCGCAGGACCGCCTGCGTGGCACCCAACAGGAATCCGGGGTGGGGGTGTCCCTCCTCTGAGCCCGAGCAGGACCGAGCAGCTGGGTCCTCGTTCGCCCCCGAGCCTGGGGCTGCTGTCAGCGCCCTCTGCCCAGGACAGAGGCTCCCCGTTGCCACCGGTGTCCTGCTGGGGGGTCTCTGGGCTCCTCGCTGCGCCGGCTCTTCTCCAGCCTGGAAGGTGGAGGTCCGGGCCAGTGGCCGGCGCTGGCTGGGAGCACCGCGCCGGCTGTCCCTGGAGTGACGCTGTCACCACGGCGCAGCGCGGCCACGGCCGAGCCCCGCTCCTCCTCTGCCTCGTGCTGCGGCCGAAGCTGGGCCGTGGCGGGGGGTGGCAGCAGGGGTGGGCAGGAAGGGCCTCCCCGGCCTCCGCTCTTCCGCCGGGGGTAGGAGAGGCAGGAGGAGGGCGAGGGTGGCAGCCCCGCGGGACACGGGACTGGCCCGAGCCGCCTGCACCCCTGCCCCGGCCTCCTCCCGCGCCTCGGCCCCGCAGCAGGAGCCGCTCTGGCCGCCAGCAGCCTCAGGACAGCAGCTCCCCCGGCCGCCCCCTCGCCACCCTCCACGGCTCTCCCCGCTGCCCTCCGGGTGAAGGCCAACGCTGCAGGTTTGGGGGGGTTTGGGGGGGTTTGGGGTTTTTTTGGAGCACTTTGCGCGGCTGCGGCACGGGCGGGAGCCACGGGACGGGCGTGAGGGCGGGGGCAGCGTCCGCTCCCCCTCGGCGCTGCTGTTCTTGTTTACAGCGTGGAACGCTTCCCCGACTCCTTCTAAAGTGTTGTGATTCTTACTTAAAACCCAACGTTTTTATGGCTGGGCTTCGTGGTGTTTGGGTTTTTTATGGGGATTTTTTTGGTGAGGAGGTTTGGGGGGCGGGAGGAAGGAAAGTGCAGTCGTTCCTGTTCACGCCTGCCAAGGATCTGACGCTGTTTGACGGGGTTGTAACGGGAACGGTTAAAGACTCTGGGCGTAAAATCGGGCTCCACGAGGTTTCTCACGGTGACAGCTGCTCCAGCAGGAGCGGTTCCTTCTGCCGGGTGGGCTTCAGCGGCGGCGGGTCCAGCCCGCTCCAGCGCTGCTTCCTCCCTGCTTTCCTCCCGCCGCTAAATCCCGGCAGCCCCAGCAGCGGCGGAAAGAAAACTGCCCCTCTGCACGTCCCGGGGTCCCGTCCCGGGGTCCCATCCTGGGGTCCCATCCCGGCTCGCCGAGCCGCGGGCAGCATCCTGCCCCCAGCCCTGCGCCCTCCGGACGCGCAGCCGGGGGCCAGCAGCCCCGCTGGGCCCGTCCGTTTGGGCCGAGGTCTGGGGCTGGGGTGGTTTAGCTGCCCGCTGGGAGGGTCGGCCGGGACCGGGAGCAGGTGGACACGGCTCCTCGCACGGCGCGTGGGTGCGACTCCCCGGGAGTCAGGGCTGAGTCTCGGGGAGCGCGAGGGGGTGCCGCTCGCAGCTGAAAACCAGGTTTGAAAAGCTGCGTGAGCAGCACCTCGGACGCACCCCGGCTGCTGCAGCCGCTGCTGCGGTGCCCGCGGTACTGCCAGCCTTGGGGCGTCCAGCGTGGGCAGGGCTCCGGCTCCCCCCACGGGGAAGCTGCCGCGACAGGGTCACGGGCAGGCAGGGTCCCGTCTCTGCCCGAGCGTCGCAGAGGGCACAAAGACTGGCAGCGAAAGGGGGGGCCGGGATTACCGAACCCCTCCGCGGGGTTGAAGGGCAGTGCAGGGAATGTGGCATGCCCGTGCGTCACCCAGCGGGAGCTGTGGGCTGGGGCTCCTGCTGCTGGCAGTGCTCTGCTCCACCTCAGAGAGGTCCAGCGGGAACAAAGCTCCTACCTTCTCCGCTGGCCTGAAGTCAGTTCATTTATATTAACTGTGGGACAAAAAAAAAAGCCGGCACGGTGGATGGAGGGAGGATGCAGCTCTCGGCACGTCTCCCGTAGCATTCCATGCTGGATGCCAGCCCAGGGATGCTCCCCCACGAGCACGGGTGGGGCATCCATGGGCTGGAGCGTAGCCAATCTCGCCCATCTCGTGTTTCCAGGTGCCCACAAGCAGCCCGGCTGCACCAGCTGCTCTGTGTCCCCTCCCGACCCACGGCCCCCGTGACGTGACGCCGCTGGCTCTCAGGCGGTGCGGAGGAAGCGGTGGGTGGGAGGGGGCTGGTCTGGCTGCGGTGGGTTCTGCCGTGACAGGCACCATGGCATTGATCTGACTGCCGGGACAGCTTCGGCCCCACGCTGCTGAGGAGGGAGAAGTGTCTGGAAGGGCTGGGGCTCCCCCGGGGAAGGCGAGTCGTGCCGGGTTGGAGGGAGGTGGCCAGCAGAGTCCTGGGTCTCTCTGAAACAGCCTCGTTCAGTCGGTCATTGAGTCAGACACGGCCGAATGCACCCTGGTGCCCACACCCCAGGCGTGTGCCCGGTCCTGGCCTGGCTGGGGCAGGGAGCTGGCAGCTGCCCTGCAGGGGCCGGGGACAGACAGGGCCCCACCGCAGCCCGACAGCATCCTCCTGGCTAACGCGGGAGCCGCAGCGGGAGCCAGCCGTGAACGGGTGAGGAGGAGGGTCTCGGGTAGGGTCCTGGGACCTGGCTCATGGAGGATGTCCCAAGCACCCACTGCCCAAAGGACGGGCCACCCCTGGGACATGCCCACCAGGTAAGCCTGGGACCTCCAGCGAAGTGAAGGATCTCGGGGTGGACACGAGCCGTGGCTGGTGCCCAGCCAAGGCTGAACGCCTGGCCCCCAGCTGGTGCCAGCAGCAGGTCACCAGCAGCCCCGTCCCCTCCTTTGCCCCCCCAGGGCCTGGCTGCTGCTCCCAGGGGACCAAGAGCAGGACAGGGGGTGCAGTCCCAAGGCCAAGCGTACCCACACCCATCTGCTGTGCAGCACTGGGACCAGCGGGGAATGAACTCTGTAGAAGGTATCGAGGCGGCTGCGTTAACTCCTGGTGGCCTGGCCGGCCAGGGAGCGGTCCTCCCGCTGCCTCGCCCTCCACACTCGGCACTTACCAGTATCCCCATCAAACGCCCTCGTTCCCTGGTGGAGCCGCTGCTCTCGTCACGGCTTTCAGACAACTTTAAGCGCAGCTCTCCGGCTCCCAGGGCTGGTCCCTGCGACAAGCCACTCCAGCGCCGGCCCTGCTCAGCTCCGCTGCCCCGGCAGCCCCTGACGGCTCCGGTCCTCCCCGGCTCACAACCAGTCAAACCAGCAGTGCCAGGACTGGGACAGGAGGGCGGCCTCGTCTCTCGGGGAGCCGTCCCCCACGACCGCGGGGTGCTCGGCAGCCCCGCCGTGCGCCCCCCAGAATGGCAGCGAGGCAGCACCGGGGAACCGATGCTACGTGGAGGGAGCCAGGCGCTGGGCTGGTTGGGACGCTAGGCTGGTTGGGGCGCTGGTCCTGGGGTGCAGTGGGGGAACAGAGATGGGTGTGCTTGTCTGGGGGCGCTGCGCCCCGGCCCGTTTGCCAGCGGCAGTGCCAAAGCATGGCTGCAGCAAAGGGGCTGCGGCAGCGGTGGCCAGGAGCTGGGGCAGAGCGAGGGCTGGCGGAGTGCAGGCGTGCAGCCCCCCGCCCCAGCAGCCTTGGCTGGGGCCCGGGGCTTGGCTCTGCCGAACCACAGACCCCATCCCCCGATGCACCCCAGGGCCAAGCTCACCTGCCCCAGGGGCAATGGAGCTGTGCGTGGGGCCAGCCCCATCTGCCCAGCCCAGTTCCCACCAGCTGCTGGTGGCCAGGACGGTCATCTGAGCAACGCCCCCCGCTCCAGCAGCACATCCTCGGGTATAAGCCAGCACATGGCGACAGAACGAGGCAGGTCTGCCCCCTTCCCAGACTGCCTCCCCAGTCCCACAACCTCGGCGCTGAGGAAGGCCCCTCAGCAGCATCCTCCTGGAGCCAGGCGATGCGCCTGCCCAGCAGGACGTGGAGGTGGCTCCTCCACCAACCGGGCAGGAGAGGCAAACCGGAGCTGAAACAACTCAGCCAACTGCTCACCAGGGGACACAGCACCCGGTCCCACCCCACGCACGTCCCAGTTACAGGGGAGCTCGCCATGGGGCTGGAGGTGGCTCTGAAGGCACACATGAAGGGGCCGGGAGCCGCCAAAGCCTGGCTTATTTAACCCTGTCCTTCCATGCAGGGAAACAGGCTCTTCCTAAGACACACGGAACATTTAATGTAAGAAACTTGCACCATTGCTCCAAAACTGGTGTGAGGTCCCCAGAGGTACCCGCAGATGGACAGGGTGCGATACCACAACCCCTGCTCCCAACAGCCCCATTAAGAGCCTGGGCCACGCTGGTGCCCGGGGGGCCACTGGGCCAGCCCCCGGCCAGGTCCCGCTGCGGGGGCAGCCAAGCCCGTGGCTCACGCGAGCAGGCAAGTCCCCTGGGGAAGCTGGTTCTTGGGTGGCTTTGTTTATCCTTATGGCTGCTGGTGCAGCCCAGGTGAAGGGGTATGGAAAGGCTTGCAGCAGCGGACCGGGCTGCAGTCCAGCAGGGAAACGGGTCAGCTCCTCCTGACCCCACCACACTGCAAGGGAGGATGAGGAGGAAGAGGAGGAGGCGGCCAGCGTTCAGGCAGGGCTGCTCTGTAAAACGCAGCCTTTCGATGCAGCTGCTCCCCGCTCGCCCCTCAGGTCTCTCCCCGACAGCGGGTCACCGCTGCCACCTCCTGCAAACCCAACCCAGATGCCTGCCAAGGCCGCAGCAAGCACAGGCACTCGTCCGCTCTGGAGGCACCGTCTCTGCTGGCTGAGGAAAATGCAGCTGTGGAAGCCCTCACAGACCAAAAGGCACGAGATCTGTTCCAGCATGTCATCAGCAGCTTCGAGGACTTGTAAGCAGTTCTGTCAGCTGACTCAGCTGTGATGTCTCTGGAGCCCCAACCCCTCTGTAACAGGGTGTGGGGCGCTTGAATGACGTGGGAGAAAAGCTTGTACATGAGTCCTGAGACATCGGGACCCGACCAGACCAGGCCTCCTCAGCTAGCCCGTCATTTAAGCACAGGTTCAAAGGTGGCACTCCTCCACCACGGGAGCTACAGCCTCAGCGCGTCACCGGTACGATGCTGCCTGAAGCCTTCTCAGATGTCCACGCTTGCCCGACATCCACGACAGAGCACCAAGCTTCGTCCAGCCTCACCACGACCAGCTGAAGGGATCACGGCAACCCAGCATGAGCTGATGTGCCCAAATACAGCAAAAATCTGACCTCTGTGGGCAGCCGGAGCGGCTCTCCAGGGTAACTGCGCATCCTGCACACCTCAGCTCATGCCACGGAGGCGGAACTGTGAAGGCAACGAGCTCCTTGTCCTAAGGGGAACGACGGCAGTCTCTGAAAACCACCACTTCCAGTCCAGGTATTTCAGGCACAAACGCACCTTAAATAACTGGGCGGGGGGGAATCAACGGAACGGACTCCAAACCCAGCGAGCCCTTCTCCAGGCCGATGTTCACGCTCCTGACACCGTAACCCTGACACCACGGCCTGAAGCGCTGTCCTGGACAAGCTATGCTAACATGTGAGACTTGAGCAGACCAGAGCTTTCCTGAGCCAGCTGGGACACCTCACCCTGAGGGGTGCAGCAGCCGCTCTGAAAGGCTTCCTGCTCGTGACCAAACTGCTGAAGGACTTCACGTTCTGCCCTGTGGAGACACCTCTCTCCCGCTGCGCCCCAGAGCTCCTCAGCTGGCCTGATCATGGCGCCTGGTCCTTGACTTCTGGCTCCCAACAAGAAAGGAGAGGACACTCTCAGCAGTTAGAGCCACCCAAAGGCCAGTCCTTGAGAGCGCCCCAACACAGCGTGACATCTCGTCTGACGGCCTCCAGACTGATCTGCTCCATCCGTCACCAAGGGCCTGGTGAAGGACGGGATAAGCTCTATTGCAGAAAAAGAGCACCAGTTTCCTAGTGCAGCAACACCACCAAGCTGGGGCCCCACATCAACCCACCCATGAACTGCTGAGGCTTTTAGTCATCTTCTAGAAGGACGAAGTGGCCCTGCCCGCTGCCCTGCCTGCAGTTGTGCGCAAGCTGCCAACTTTGGAACCAAACCCGCAGTTCCACGCTTCACACTCTGAATCACAGAATCGTTTTGGTTGGAAGAGACCCTCAACCATCCACGAGTGCCCCAGCACTGCCAGGTCCCCACTGACCCCCGTCCCTCAGCACCACCTCCACACTGCTGGGAAACCCCCCCAGGGATGGGGACTCCACCACTGCCCTGGGCAGCCTGCGACAGGCCTGGACAACCCCAACGGGCCAGAAATGGTTCCTCAGGGCCAACCTCAACCTCTCCTGGAACAACCTGAGGCCGGTTCCTCTCATCCTGTCAGAAGAGACCCACCCCTCCTTGCTCCAACCTCCTGTCAGGGAGTTGTCAGAGCCAGAAGGTCTCCCCGGAGCCTCCTTTGCTCCAGGCTCAACCCCCCCAGGTCCCTCAGCTGCTCCTCAGCGCACTTGTGCTCCAGCCCCTGCCCCAGCTTCGCTGCCCTTCTCTGGACACGCTCCAGCCCCTCAATGGCCTTTTTGGAATCCCCACTTAGGTTGGCAGGTTTTCTGGGAGTCCCTGTCCAGCCCCATCACGTAGCTCCAGACTCAGCACCTTCAGCGCTCCTCCAGCCTGGGGACAGGCTGCTGCAGACAGCACACCCAGCTACCGGCAGCGCAGCTCTGCCCTTGGGTAACTTCTCCCACTCGGGCTGGGATCAGCCCTTCTCTGCAGGAACTGGGAGCCAGGCAGCTGCGGCCAGGGTGGGGGCTGTGCCCCGCGGCACGTCATGGAGGTACAAAACCCAGCTGTTGGCACAAGTCCTCTCTTGCCCAGGCCACCAGCAAAGGCAGCAACTCCAAGCAGCCAAAACTGGAGTTTAACTCTGCTGCTGCCTGTTGTGATGGAGGACGAGGAGCGGGGCAGGAGGCTGCCTGTGCCGCAGGGACGCTGGAGCCCCCGGGTGGGCTGTGGCTTTGGGCTGGGGGCGTCCGCAGTTTCTGTACCGGTTTTGCCGTGTGAGACCTGTGACTCACACGTTGCCCTCACCGCTCCCCCGGCTGCCGAACCCGGCACCTCGTCAGGCCCGGGCTGGCCCGTGCAGAGCTGGTCCCTGCACCCGGCGGGATCTCCTCCGCTGCGATGCTCTTGCATCTGCATGCTGCTCCATGAGCCTCTGCACCAGCTGGGGAGGGGGAGGCAGCGAGCCCCGAGCCACTGGCAGCACCAAGCACACCATCTCGCCTTGGCTCTGCCGGTGCACGGGAGAAGCCGGTCAGAGCCCCGGTGAAAGTCCCGCAGGAGCAGGGCGGAGCGAAGGCGCGCTTCCCGACAGACCATCCCTTCTCCCCAGCGCTCTGACCCACTCCAAACCCACGGACTGGCCCTCTGGGTCCTTCAGCCGGAGCTGCTGAGCAGCCCAGGCAGCTGTGGGGCGGGAGGACCCTTCTGCTACACCCCACCAGTAATTAAGCTGTGCACAGGGCAGACGAGGATTTGCATACCATTATACGCTGCCGACAGACTGGAGCAGCCCAGGGTGGATCTGCTGTGCAGGGGTCAGCACTAGCAAGGTGCTGGCGGGGAGCAGAAAGGCCTCATTCTGCCTCTGGAGCACAGAAACATTTGGGAGGTGCCGTGCCAGTGAGAGCTGCCTGCAAAAAAACATCAAGGAAGCAACAAGCTGGACCAGCTGAGGTGAAGGCGGCTCTCCATCTCCCAGGCGCTTCTTCCCTTCCAGGGGTGCATCTGAGGCCGCAGAAAGTCCCACAAGGACTAGGGGGAAGGCAAAGGACCCAGGGGAGGGCCGGGGGTGGGCTCGGACTGGTTGTGCCCCTCCACCCCACCAAAATTTGGGGCTAGCAAAGGGTTTCAGGAGGGCTGGGGGGACAGGGACATGACGGTGACTCACTGGAGACAAAGGCAGCTCTTTCCCTGGAGGACACCCCGCCCCGATCGCCTTCACGGTCTACAGCAGGACCTCTGTCCGTGGAGAGCAAAGCTCAGCTCCCTCGCCTCCCGCCGTGCCCCCCGCGATCCTCCCGGAGCACCAGCAGCAGCCCCTCCGCAGTGAGGACACAGCCACCGAGACGGTTTGTCGAGACCATCGATAATAATTTACTGTGATTCAATCTGTGGCTTTGTACAGTTGCCGGGGTGGGAGGAGGCCAAAGGACGGGACGGGGGAAGAGAAAAAAAAAAGAAAAGTTGGTTGCCGCAGGCGTGGGTGAAGTGCGAGATAGTCCTTGGAGGGGCTCACGCTCCCCCTGTCCTCTTCCTCCTCCTCCTCCTCTTCCTCTCCCCCTCCCTCTACATTCCTCCCCTGAATCCGTTCGCTGCTTCCTTCGCTTCACCTCTTTCCTCGCGCTCTGCACAGTGGGAACCTCTCCAAGACACGGTCCAGTCAGCTGAAACCAGAAGAGGACACTCGTTAGCACCGTCAGAGCCGGGGGGCCGTTCCCATACCCACCCCTCACACTGCGGGGTGACCCTGCCAGTGCCCACAGCGTCCGCCCGCACAAAGGGCTGCACCGGCCCTGGCTCTGCAGAGCATTGGCACATGTGCTGGAGGGAACACACGGATGGTGGTCTGGGGAGTGCTGGGTGAGCCCTCCGGGCATCCCGCCAGACCTCCTGCCTCTGCCCAGACCTCCTCGGGGGATGGGGCACCGTTTGGTGAGAGCTTTCTTCCTCCTCCAGGCACGATGGGAACCACAAAGTGAGTCCAGGGCAATCCAACCTCACTTCCCTGGCCACGCGCCCACCCTCCTCCTCCCCAAACCTCGGGGTGTCCTTGCCTCGCTTCTCCTTGTGTGCCCTGATGGCCCCCCCCTCTGCTCTTGGCCGCTGCAGCTACAATAAGCTGGGATGTCTGGTTTCCAGTTTCTGCCTCACCAGAAAAAAACGTGGGCAGCTTGCAGGGCACCCTCACTTACAGAGGGGAGCGTTTCCAAGGGACTCCCTCCTTCCCACCCCTTCCTGCCCCTCTTTCTGAAGGCCCAGCCCGTACCGGCGCTGCCCACCCGGCTGGGACAGGACTGGGCTCCTGGCAGCTCACGTAGGGCAGCCGCAGCAGCGTCCACCGAGCCCATGCTGAGCGTCAGCTGTGAGCCAGAGCAGGAAACAAGCCCCGAGCTCACATCCCCATCCGGAGGAAACAATCCTGAACATCTGGAGGACCCGAACATCTGGAAAACCTCCCTCAGCAGCGGTTAAGTGTGCTGGGCACAGCACTCGGCTCGGCCCCCGGGAGACCTCGCGTGCCTCGGCTGGGAGCGGAGGGGTGGGGTGCTGCGGTGGTTTTTTGCTCACAGGAAGCGAACGCTGCCAGCGTTTGTTGTTTTTCTTCGGGGAAGAGCTCTGCTGCGCTCACGGCCTTTGGCTCCAAAAGCGACGGAGGAAAAGCAGCTGCCCACCCTCTGCTTCAGCAAGACCCTCATAACACCATCCCTGACACGACGCGCGTCCCTTCGGGGCTCCGGCAGTTGTGTAAAGGGGTGAAGGGCCGGCTCGGGTGCTTGGGAGACTCCCCACAAGAAGTTGAGGACGATGCTCGTGCAGGCTGCTCTCCCACACCCCCATCCCCGGTGCCTCTGTCCTCTTCTGCCATGGCAGGAGCTGGTTACACAGCCAGATGTTCCCAGGTGTTTGGCTTAAGGCCACCGAGCTCACACAGGGACACCGAGAGCAGCTCTCCCTCGCTGCTATCCAGCAGGACTGCCACGATTTCAATACACTCATCATGAAAGAAAAGCCAACAAGGAAAAAGGAGAAAGGAGAAAACCAGGCAAGTGAACGTGGCTCCAGCACGCACCATTTCTACCAGCACACCAGCCCCTGATGGCTGCATCGGCTCCAAGCACCCCAGGGGAGAGAGGGGACGGGAAAACTCTTCTGAGGAACACGGGACTTTCCCAGGGAGACAGGTCTGTAGAATTTTGTGCCACAAAATGAGGGGGGAGAAATAAACCACCCTTTACTCCTAAACACTGCCGCAGGGAAATCAGACTTACCTGTGTTTTGACAGAAAAAAAAGCCATTTCAGTCAAAAAGGTGTTTCATTGAAAAATACCCGCTGCTGAAACAGCTTCTGCTGCGTTCGTCTCCAGACAAGGGCGTCTGCAGCGCCCTCCTGCCCCAGCGCAGCCCACCTCCTGCCCCCGGAACTCACCGTGGTCACGATATCACGCATTTACAGTTCATGCAGCCGGGGCCGCTCTCATCTGGGGGATTCAGCTTGCGCAGCTTGTGCTGGCGGATCTCCCGCACCAAGGTGTAGAAGGCATCTTCAACGCCCTGGGAAAAAAGCACCATTTGAAGCAGCTGCCCACTGTGGGAGGGGACAGTGGAGAGGAGAGGGGTGGGTGTCCCCAGCGCCAGGGTGTCCCCAGCGCTGTCTCCCAGCAGTGCAGACGGCAGACTTAAAGGCTTGAAACCAAGCTGGGAAGACCATGGAACAGAGAGCGAGGTTGAATGAGCAACCACGAGGCCAAGGGGCTCTCAAGTTCTCGACATTCCTCAGCTTTCAGCAGCCGGAATGAGGTCTACCACCCCCGAGAAAAGCCACCACGAGACCCCTGAAGGTAGCGGCGGCTCCATTTCCACCCTGTGCTCTGGGAGCCCCACAATGGCCCTACTGGCACTGGTATGTCCTGCCTGTGGCTCTACCAGGACAGACCATGGATGAGGGTGGCCCAGTCCCCAGAGCTGAGCTGACCTGCAGTGGCTACAGGGGCTATTCCAGAGCCTTGGAGAAGGCATCTCCACTGCTGCCAGAGCAGGAATTACGCCTGTCTCCGGACTGGAGGCTCAAACCTGGGCAGGGGAGGGAAGGTCTGGATGGAGCGTTTGGCCTTGAGGAGGAACTAACCCCGGCCCTTGCACCCCTCTGTCTGCACGGAGGCATCTGCCCGCTCCTGCCTCACCAGGACAGCACTGGAGAAGAGAGAAGAAAAAGGTGGTTGTGTTTAAAACCCTCCTCCTACCTGTCTGGTCTTGGCAGACGTTTCTATGTAGGGGATCCCGTAACTCCGGGCCAGGTCCTGCGCTTGCCGGGTCTCCACTGTCCGGGCCGGCAGGTCACATTTATTTCCCACCAGCACCATGGGAACATCATCCGAGTCTTTCACCCTCTTGATCTGCTCCCTGCAAGAGTAAGAGGTGCCAAGGTGAAGGGAGGAAAGGCTGCGGCGGGCAGCTCCAGGGCACCCTCCGCCAGCTTCTTCGTGACGAATTAATGGCTATGTTTCGTTCCTGCCAAGTGGCTGGTGCTGGGCTTTAGGAGAAGGTAAATGACCCCAGTGAGTAGAGCACCGTGAGTGAAAATGAAAACTAACCATCCTTCTGCTCTTTAAAAGCAACTGTTTACAAAACACAGCCTGAAATTACACCAATCTCTATCAAGACCTGAGCTTAAGATAGTTTAAGCTAAATAAAAATGAATGCTCAAGCTGTTACCTGTGTCATTTCCAGCATTTCAGAACAAGGAATGCCCCTGAACGGGGACAATCACCTGCACCCAGGGATCGCTGAGCTGGAAAACCAGCGCTTGGCAGCAGTAACCTTTTCTGCAGATGCTCAGGCAGTATTTGCTTCCTCCCAGTTTAGTTCAGGTCACTCGAAGTTGAGAAACCAACTGGGAAGCAAAAAAGCTTCTTCATTCCAACCTCGGATTTACACGAGGTGGGCGAGGATGAGATCTACCACTTCTAAAAGTCTTAAAGGCCATTAAGACCACAAACAATCCATTCAATTCCCTCCTGATAGCTAATAACTTCCTTGGGTCAATAAACCATCCAACTTCAGACGCACACCAGCTTTTTTCTTTCCTGCTCCTGCACCCAGAACATTTAACGTGGTTTTATGTAACTAATAAAAGCATTATTTGACATGCTGATTTCTGCAGTTTAATTGCGTTCACATTTCCATCCAAGAGCAGCTGGACATGTACCACACACAAAAAAATCAATCATCTTTTTCTAGCGCAGTAGAACAAGGGGATGAAGTCGGACGGTGTACGATGTGCCACAAAGCCAGGGAGATGTTCCGTGTCACATCCTCCTCTGCAAAGGCGAGGAGTGCGTTTAGTGCTCGGGCTACACTTAGCTGAAAGGAGAAACCTCCTGGTGGTCCCTGAGGCGGGGAGCCAGCCATTCTCGGGGGAGGACACCAAGAGCACCGGTGACACGAGATGAAAGCTGGTGATTTACATCGTGAGCGAACCCGGGACTTGAGACCGAGCCTCCCGAGAGCGGTCCACAGGCCCCGGCCGCGGGCGAATCCTGCTCAACCCTCAGCGCTTTAGGAAAACCCCATCCCTCGTCCTCCAGTTCAGCTAAAACAAGCTCCGTCAGCCCAGTCGTGCCATACTGGGGGGCCAGCCCTGCTAGCTGGAACACAGAGACCTCGCGGGCCTGAGCAGCGCCTCCGACCGCGAAGCAGGGCTGTGCCTGCGCTGGGAGCTGCAGGATCATCTGGACTGGGGTTACGGTGGTGGGCAGCGGGCAGAGCGGGCACAGGCAGGGCCACCTGCTGCAGCCTCCGCAAGCGCCTCCCATCAGCCAGACTGCAAAAGAGGCTTCGAGCAGAGAGACCCCTCCCCAGGGCAGCACTGGGGTAAGCAGGGAGGATTCCCACCTCTGCATCATCCCCTTGGCTCTGCAGCAGGGAGAAGCGGGAGGGGTAATGGGTGCAGCCACAGCAGGACCGCGCTGGGGTGGGGTACCTGCTCTGCCGCTGCCCCCGCCAGTACATCCTCCCGGGCGTGCCACCTCGCCGGGGCTCTGCCTCTCCTCCTGCCCCGTCTCTGCCCTGGATGAACCCGAGCTCCAGCGGGCCAGGGCTGCTCTCCCCTGCGAGTGGCCAGCAGACGGTGGCCTCGCCGCAGCGGCTGCCAGCGGGGAAGTGGCTCTCCCGGCCCGCCCCAGCCTCCTCTCCCAGCTGCCGGGCCCAGCCCGGATCGATGGCACTAACAAAGCAATTCCATTAATTAGGGAGGGGAGGGAGGGGGTCGCAGAGGATCAGCTCTCTCTTTAGTCACCATAAACACTTAAACATTACATTACCGAGTCCCCAGGGGCCACAGGCAGTCCCTTCGGACGGGTTTTACTGGAGTCCCTGACATTAGCCGTCTGCTCTGCCTCGTCCCTGGGGAAGGGCCACTTGAGCTAATTGTCTTGGCCGGCAGCCGCTGCCTGCGCCGCGGGGCCTGCTCTAGAGGGAGGGCAGGAGGGTGCAGCGGCCAGGCCTCCCCTCCGCGCGGGGCGAGGGGGAAGGGGCCCCTCGCCGGCCACCGACCTGTACTGGTGAATGTCCTCAAAGGACTTGGTGTTGTTGATGGCGAAGACGCAGAGGAACCCTTCCCCCGTTCTCATGTACTGGTCTCTCATGGCACTGTACTCCTCTTGCCCTGCCGTGTCCAGGATGTCCAACAAGCAGGTCTCGCCATCGATGACCACTTGCTTTCTGTAGGAATCCTGCAGCCAGGAGAGGGAGAGAAAGGGAGGAGGATGCATGAAGGGAGGGCTGGAGTCCGGCGGAGCGCATCCCTGGGAAGATGCCAGGTCACCCTCTGCCTGGGTTGAGCTCCCGTTAAACAGACGACTCAGACTGTTTCAAAAATGGGGGAGAAAGGAGAAAGGCGGAGGGAAAGAAGGGGCAGCTGAGCAGGTTTCCCTTTCTCTGGCAAAGCAACAGAGGAGACGGAGACAGCCGCTGGCTCGCTCTGCCCGTTGCCAGCCCTGCCTCTGGCAGACCAGGGGCAGCTCGGTCTCTGCCGCACGCAGAGCCCTCGACAACTCTTTTCCCCAGCTCCAGTGAGTCCCAGCTAAGCCGTTCTGCTGCCGCCCTGCCCGGGTGCTGGACGGGGACACCCAGGAAAGGCGGCTCCGGTCGGCCAGGGCTCCCAGCCACCGTCTGCGATCCGCAGGGCTGGAAGGAGTTTGAGATCACCTGGAAACCCAGCACCTCCAGCGCACTCAGATCAGGCACCAGAGCCGATATGCCACCAGTAAGGCTGCAAACTGGGCGTGATGGTAAACCTCTTCTTCAAACATGAGAAAAAAACCCCTACATATCACGTTGTGAGGAGGGTGTTTCCCTCAACCAGTCTGTGCCCAGAGGGCTGCGGGAGGTAGGGACTATCCAGGCAGGTCCTTTCAAGTTGGGGTTTTTCCCTGGAGTAGAGACAACTGCGACTGATCGCAGATGCGAGAGGCCTGGAAACCACCCAGCGCAGCCCTCAGAAGGTTTCCTTTCCAAGGCAGCTCCTCAAAGCACCACCACTCCTCCCCATCGCACCTCTCTCCTGCGTCTCAGCAGCAGGGATGAGGAGCAGCCTCATCCCTCTCCAACAGCTGTCCCCCGGGTGCGGCGCAGCGTCCTCAGCTCTCAGCAGGAGAAGGAAGCCAAAGCCAAGAGCATGGAGATGGTGCAAGTCAGCAATAGGACCACAACAGCCCTTTGCAGGCGCTCGCAGAGGCTGCGGCTGCAGTTCAAAATGAATTCAAACGTCTGCTGCTCTTCCAACGACCACAACAATGTTATCAGATGAGCTTCTGCAGACAAACAGCCGACGCAGCAAAGGTCACCGACAGGACCAGCAGCGGCACGGAAGGGGAATGGGGCCAACTCGGCCTCCACCCTTTGGTTCATTTCTACCACAACGTCATCTACTGGGGATAATTAAAGTCCTTCCTCACCTTGCGGAGAGGGCTGCTACCTCAGGGGAGATGAGATCTGCCCTCCCACGACCTTCTCGCTGTGCCTTCCCCAGAAGGGGACTGCTGACCCACCAGGAATAAGCGTGGAGTGATGGGCTGGCCTGCAGCCAACCGCTCTGAAGGCCACTGGCAGGCTGCCCTGCGGGGACGTGCTCCCATTTCTGATCAATAATGTACCTGGAGCCTCCTTGATGCAAGGGAGAAGAGCACTGGTTCCACCTCCAGTGTCCCAGTGTCTGGCAGAGTCTGGCAAAGGTGACCGCAGAGCATCCTCCCACCCCTCACCCTGGCTGGTGTCCAGAGGACCGGTCTCTTGGCACACACGGTGGCAATGAACCACCAAGTCCCTGGTCACGGGAGGTCTCACCAGTGGACAGCACAACTACAGAGAAGTGGTCCCTCACCTCAGCTCAGGTCACCAACAGGCTGCTTAGCACCCCACTCCCCAAAGGAAGGGGACACTCTTGCTTTGTGTGCAGCTTCATCCATCCTGCCCAGGGTGCTCTGGATGGTGGCTCAGCCACCCCCACCACGCTGCCAGGTGACCTGGCTGCCACTGCACAGGCAGCTGCCACCAGCCCACAGGTCTGGCCACCGGCGCCCCGCAGCCCCCCATGTCCCACCCCACCTCCGTGCACAGGGGAAAGTGGACAGACCCTGCTGTGAAGTCCTGGGCAACAGAACCAACATCTGCTGGGGCTCAGACTCAGGATCCCGGCGGATGCTGGGAGCACCCCGGGTGTGCTGGAAGCCCAGGCTAAGAGGAGCCCTTGTTAAATGCCACGGTCAGGAGATGACCAGAGGCTTGGGAAGCTCAACACTACCTGACTGCTGAAGGGTGGGAGATGAACTGAAGAGTTTCCCAACCCAGTCTGACTCCCTACACCATCCCCGCTCAGACGCCTCGGGACGCTGCCAGCAGCCCACATCTCCTCGGTGCCTCGGCCCTCCCGCTCCCGAACTAAAGGTCTGAAGGCTCCTCGGCAGCCCCAGAGAAAGCACGTGAGCACGTGCTGTAGCAGGTCAGCCAGTGCTGAGCTACAACAAGACATTTGCACCGGTGGATCAGGCACTCAGCCGGGGACTCTGTCCCGGACAGGGGACCGACTCACTTCTCCACCTCTGCAGCCCTGGGGAGCACCACCTCAGTGCAGCCTGATGCGCCCACACTCCCTGTGCAGCACAGCCTGCGCTCAGCTTGTTCAAGCGATGGGCAAAGCCCGTGCTCCGAGCACACAGACTCTCTTTTCCCCCTTTTATCCTGCTCATTCCAGCACTGCCGGGCTGTTCGTTAGCTGGCCGAACAGCCACTGTCAGCTCCTGGGCACCATCCAAAGCAGCTTCGTCACAGGAGGGCGGTTTCTTGGTCACATTTGGATGGCTGGCAGGTAACATTCTGTGCGTCCTAAATCCCCATAAAACCCACCAAAGCATAATTAAAAGGAGTCCGGAATGAGTGAGAAGATGGGCAGGGGGATGCGAGGCACAGCCAAGGGCATCAGGTCTGGTGGGACCTGCAGGCGGAGAAGCGCCTGGGGCGAGAGGGGTGAAGAGCAGCTCTTGGCCGTTTTAGGAGAGAAGAGAAGGAGAAGAGCAGAGTGGGGCTGGGGGGGAACAGGGGAGGAGAGCATGCAGCTCCCGGGCACGGCAGGAGCAAGGAGGGTGTGCTGGGAAATGCCATGCAAGGTTTGCATTCCCCGCTGCCTGTTTACAGGGAGAAAATTCCCTGCAGGGTACGTACAGGCGGCTGGAGACAAAAATAATAGGACGCCAAAACCCAACACATCACTGGGTCAGGGCTGCCTCTGCCCACCCTGAGGTCCAGAGAGGACCCACCTGTGCAGGGGTCTCCTCAGGGAGGTTGCTCTCCATGGGCAGCTCTCCATCCAGCAAACAACCTGGAACAGGTTTCTACAAAATGTACACGATGCTGCTGGTGACAAGCACGGGGGGAGAGACGCTGGGGAAGAAGGCAACCGTGTCCATAAGCACCGAGGCTCAGGAGCCCTTAAGTCGAGTTCCAGTCTCTGCTGCGGACTTTCTAGGTGACCTTGGCCAAATGACGTAAGAGCACGTGCTTCTAAGTGCTTTCTCTCCTTCCCGGCCGTAGGACTGTAAGACTATTCTGCCTTTCTACCAAGCCTTGTCTCGCTTGTTTATTTGAGTTGAAAGCTCTTCAGGGCGGGGACTACACACACAACACCTACCAGAATAGATTTATGGTCCCAGTTGGGGCCTTTTAGCCATTATGATAATAATAACCGCAGCAACCACAGCTGCATTTAGACACATCTGGTAGAGAATCCTTTAGGACTGCAGACAGGGAGGTTATTGTCTAAGGGGCATGACAGAGCCGTCATTTCCCTTCCCAGGGTGGACTTACTCCTCGTGCAGAGCAGCGGCTGCTGCCCACACCTCCCACAAATGAAGGTGCATGTCATGCAGGGGGTCAATAGCATCTCACCCACAACAGTGAAAGCAGCAGCAGAACGGAGTAGGTTTTTAAATTAATTTAAAAAAAAAAAAAAATAGTGTCATGCATATTGAAGACCAGACCCCCACTCTGCACAGCCTGGAGGAGCACACGGTCCCTGCCGGCTTCTCCAGTCAGGGTGCTGAGCCATCCACGCCAACTGCGAGACCCATACGCCAACCTTTAACTCCTCGTGATGGAGCAGAGGCCACGCGCTGGGAACCGCAACGGTTCAGCTGCTCGGCACGTCTCGCTCAAACTGCAGGACATACATAATGCAGCCCAGCTCTGATAAAGCCCATGTCATCAGTAAATCTCCAAACACCCTGCGCGAGAAGTCAATATGTTTACTCTGATTTCACAGCAGGAGAAATGGAAGCACCGGCGCAAAGTGGCTCTTCAGTCCCAACCCTTTAACCCCTCCCTACGCTGCTGTCTCATCAGAAAGGAGGACTTCTGTGCTGTGGCTCTGCCGCCCTCGCCGTCTCTCCTCAGCAGACATCGCCATCCTTCTGCAGGAGGCACAAATCGGTCACCGCGACCTCAGAACGTGCGTGTAGCAACTCGGAATAGCTCTGTGAGGCAGAGGAACTGAAGTTCAGACTTGAGACCAAGACGGCCACACTCTAGGTGGGAGGCAAGATGGAGAAGAGCAAAAGAAGAGCAGACAGACTGACCCCATGCCCCGAGACCCCGACCCCGCTTACCTCTATCGTGGGGTCATACTCATCCACAAAATGGTTCTGAATGAGCTGTATCGTCAAAGCACTCTTCCCGACACCACCAGCTCCCACCACCACCAGCTTGTATTCGGTCATCTTCCAGCCGACCCCAGCTCAGGGCTCCCAGGAGCACCACCACCTGCAAGGGAAAACACAGCTGCCATGTTAGGGGAGGGGGTCTCATGCCATCACTGCCCGCTCTGCAGCGTAGCGGACCGTTCAGCCCCCCTTTTCTGCTGGGAAAGGCAGAAATACGCAAAGCAGAGCCTTCTTCCTCGGTAGCAGGTGCTCCCAACATCTGCACGTGCCAGGAGCACCCAAACGCTGCGAGGTGGAGACGTGGAGGTCTGGGATCTGGCACGTTGTAACACAGAGGCATCGAACTCTTCAACAGAGGTGAAGGGTCGCACCCCTGAAGGTTTTAAGAGTCTTTTAAATTGCTTGACTTCAGTAGGGATTGAGGATGGGACAAGTTAAACCCACCTCACTGCTATTCTGGGTGGTGAGGAGCCACCCCTCGCTCCCTGGGATGAAAACCAGTGAGCCATCATCAGGGAAGCAACCGACTTTAGGAAATTGTCCATGCAATTGCCAGCACAGGGAACTCTGCTCCAGGACCACCCTGGCTTCTCACCTCAAGCTCGCAGACATACCTCCCTGGAGAGCCTGGCCTAGAAACGGGGAGATGGTGGGATGGACTGTGCGCCCCATGGGTCAAGAGCTTTCTTACCTTCTTCCCACCCAGCACACTGGGGATCTGGCCAAAGAAAATTACACTGATTTCAGTCTGTCACACAGTACTGTGTCTCCAGGATCCATTGTCCTGCTTTGGCTTTTATGGCTGGGGTCTCCAACGTGAGACGGCCTCACCTAAAACCGTGAAACGTGGTCTAAAGTCCCGCATGGAACTGCATCATCCAGAACTGTTTAACCTAATCCTCTGCTGGTAATGGAGGTTACTTTAAAACGGACAAAATAACCCGTCAGACTGCAAAGAAAACTGTGTTGGTCCCGTGATGTGCTGCAGTCCTTCAGCCCGACGGCTGGATGCAAACCTCACACGTTCCCCAAGCAAGCCTCAAGAGGTAAAGGAGTGTTACTGATAAGGAGCCTGAGGTACAGGCTGTGGAAATCAAAAGCAAACCCTATCGTAACCAGTTTAAGAGGTCTGGTTTTCTGGGAGTGCTCAGCGCTGTCTCTGATTTGCCTTATCTCAAGCTGGAGATCCAACATCATCAGACAGATTCAAAAGCCTTGGCCAACGCGGTTTGGATGCCAGTGCCCACGGGAGCAGGGAAGAAGTCTCAACCCTCCCAAATATGCTGTTAGCTCCACGACTTCACCCTCAGCCTCCATTAAACCTGAACCACAGGGCAGGTTTGAGATGGTGGCACATCCACACCCTCTGCCCATCCTCCAGCCTCCAGCCGTGCTGGCCATCGCGAGAGGGAGGATGACTGAGGAAGGGGCACCCCCGCTCCCGTGGGATGAGGCTGGTGTGTCCCATAGGGCACGGGCGGTGGTGACAGGAATGATGCCGAGCAAAAGGACGAGCAAACCACATTCTGCAGCAGCAGGAGAAAACTTCCCACCCACCCCACCCCTCTTAAACTTCTGCTCCAACGCTGCTGAGAAAGAGGAACTTGAACTCAGGAAGATTACAAAACCCCGAAGGTTTAAATAGAAATCCACCCATGCTGGACCGCAACCCCTGCCCTCTGGAAGCCACCTCGGGGTCAGACACTTGCCCGCTGTCATCTTCTGCGAGCCCAGGGGAAGCCACCCAAAAGGCAGCGGTTAGCAGGAAGATGAGGTCACGGTTCCCCTGGCCGGTCGCTGTTTGACGCAGCCTGCATTACTACTGCAGGGGGATTGGACCCCCCCATGACACTGAAATCCCTCCACCCCCCTCCCCGGGCTCGCCGGCACTGCTCCCAAAGACTGGGGAACCGCTACAAGCTGGGCTGGCCAAGGCCCCTCCAGAGCCAGCCTGCATGGGATGCGCTTGCTAACGCAGCAAAGATCTAACGGAGAGGAGGGCAGAGCCTTCGGCCTCCAACGCCCCCCTGAGCACAACCGTAGAGCACTCAGACAGTTCAATCAGCTGCTGGAGCGGGAGCAGCCAGACACAACCGCCGCCTGGCAGAGCCCTGCCCTGAGCCGCCGTCCCGGTAGCGGGAAGGCAAACAAAGCCCGTGCCCTTCTCAGCATCCAGGATCCTGGAGAAGGGGAAGGGAGGGCGTGCAAAGAAGCAGCCAGAGCACAAAACACGGTGCCAAGCAGGTTCCTGGGCTGTTCTTCACTGCTGGAGGTTGTTAAATGTGGTGGAAAAGTGGTGATGGTGGGGGAAAGGAGGGGCAAATAACGTGACACCCAAAGCCCACACCTGAAAGTGCCGCTGCTTCCCAGAGGAGCCTGACGTGCCTCTGTGCCGGCGGCCAAGGAAGAGATGCAGGCTGAGAGCAAGGCTGCAGGAGACAATCGAAGGGACCACAGGAACTGACCACGCGCACATCGCTCTGCTCGTGTCTGTGAGCTTCTCCCATACGCTGCTTCCCAGGGACAAGAGAGATCCCCACCCCCGGGGATGGGAAGAGACAACTCCCATGAGGGATGGGGACAGGCTGAAACGGGGACTGAGAGCCAACACTGACTGACCCCCTCCACCAGCGCTGCTGGCCAGGAGGGGATTGCTCCTGCAGCAGAACACCTTCACAGCTGAACACAGAGGGGTCTCGAGGGTCTGAAGAAGCTCTGCAACCAGCTCCCATCTTTCATACAGAGCGGGGACATCTGCGACCCCTCGAGAACGACACAAATAAAGGCCTGCAGTGGCTACGGTGGACCTTGCTCTGCATGTAGTGCTGATGGTGGAGCAGCTGCCACGACAATGTTCAAGGGGAACTGCTCAACCACGCAGGTCTACAGGACTTGCTAAGGCAGTGAGAAAGGCCTAGACTCAAGATGGGGAGGAGAAGACATGCGGCTCCTTGAGGAGGGGGGCCTCCCTCAAGGCCAACCCAGTGGAAGGCCCTGCTTGGCCTAGCCCCCAGCCCACACCAGCCTCCTGGCCCACGCAGGAGGTGGGGCCGAGGTGGTCACCCACGGCAGCTGAAGGGTCTTCTGCTCCAGATCCCAGCCGAGCCGCTGAGCTCTGCTGCGCAGCAGAGGGACAACCACACACCGGCAAGCCCTGCACGCCGCCAGCCCAGCCCAGAGCTCCGAGCTCTGGCTCCTCCAGAGAAACACAGACCCACGTCTCTCTGCTCCGCACCCACCCAAGGGGCTGGGGAATGGGGCAGGGGGGTGTGTGTGTGTGTGTGTGCAGAAAAGCTACTGCTCCCCACCCTCGCAACCAGCACATGGACAATTTACAGACGAGAACCCTGCAACGCTGGTGCTTGCTCACTCACAGCGTACCCAGCAGGCGCTGGAGCCTCAGCTCCCTCCCCAGCGTGCTGCACGCCACCCGCACCCCGGCAACGGCAGGAGGGGTTCTGCAGCTCGCAGAGGGTGGTGAGTCCAGCCCACCCGACTGTTCCGTGCCATCGCTGCAGAACGTGTCCTAAGCGAGAGCATGGGGAATGACGGACAGCTCTGGGCATGCGGGCTGCCCGAGTTAGCGGGTGCTGAAATCGATGTTCAGACGAGCTCGCTGCTCCTCCCGTGATCCAGAGGATCCACCACCCGAGCTCTTCGCAGGGAGCGGGCAGACTCAGCCGCTCGTCAGAGCACGTGCGAATGCCCCGGGAGAGAGAACCTGGCCAAAGGCTGCGGGAGAGCGTGGATTTCCAGAGGGCCAGGCTTTGTCAGAGGCGGGCAGCTGGTCCTACCCCTCAGCTGGCCTCACCAACACCATCTCCTGGCTCCCCATCACGCTCTTTGCTCCTGAGCATGGGAGGAGCAAGGCTGCTCATCGATGCACGCACGGGTTTCAGCGCAGGGGTGGCTGCTCCTCAACACCACACAGACATCACCAGCCCCGCAGGGGCTGGCTCGAGGAACAGCCCTCCCAAAGACAATGTTTTTGGCTCTCCTGAAGAGCAGAGTCAGGGAGGAGAGAGCGTGCTCCTGCCAGAGACATGGTAACAGACGACCCAGGTTTTCATGCTCAGTCTGGGGACAGACCGGACGGAGTTTTGCAGCCTAATGGTCATTGTGAAAGCTTCTCCTGATGGGAGGATTTCCAGAGGAGGATAAACAGGAGCTACCATTTCTCAGCTGCTACCACAGAGCCCAGACAGAGGTGACCACAAAATAACAGAGGGAAACACAAAAGCATGGCCTCCCAGTCCCACGCCAGGCTGGAACAGCCCTTCTTCCACCCTCAGCAAGCTCTTCGAGATCTGAAAGGCTGACCCGGGTCACTGTCTGGTGTTTTCCCTGCCTACCCAAATTTATCACCTCTGCGGTACTCAACTGTTCCACCCTCCAAACAGCTGAGCGAGACGGAGGAGGAGGAGGAGAGCCACTCAGGAAGAGGAGGGCTGGGACCTGCGTGCCAAGCCAACAGCCCCAGCGTGGAGCTGGAGCTGCCGCTGCTCTATTTCCTGACCTCGTGGAGTTTCTCCTGTAGCGAGGGCTCCTGGCTCCCGTTCAGAGCTGTCTAGGAAAGCCTTGCCGAGTGCTTCCGCCTGGCAGCAGCAGCTGCTCCCAGCCCGGTAGCCGGAGCCACGCAGCTCCAGCAAACAAGAAACATCTGCCAGCCTCGTGCAGGAAGCTGGGAGAGCGAGCGCCCAGCCCCAGTGGACACCAGCATCCCCGTGTCTTGCAGGGAGAGGATGAAGGCATAGGTGAGCGCAGAAGAGACATCTCCTCATCTTCTCCCCTGCCTGCATACGCTGGGCAGCACGAGGCTTTGCCCGCAGAAGTGAGGATGCTTGGCGCAAGCTTTCGTGGGGCTCGGACCTCATGCAGGGGTAGGCGCGAAGTTATAGGTACTACCCAGAGACCCAACTTGATGTTCTTCACGGCCCCTCTTCTCCAGCACAGAGCTTCATCTGCAGGGGGAGAGGTGGCTTAGGGACCTGACTGTGAAACTCACTCAGCAGAAGCAGCGGTGAGGAACTTGGGGGGCTGGCCCCATCAGGACGACCCATCGCACCACCACAGCTTCCAGAAGAGTTCAGTTGTCAAGTGCAAGGGATTCGCAGTGGGTTTTCAACGCGTTCACTGCGAGGAAGGCTCTGACGCCCTTCCAGCAGGATCACTGAAGGAGCTTTCCCTGTGTCCTCCCTTGTTTCTCCCCCAGGATGGACACCAAGCCACCCAGAGCCAAGAATCAGCTTTCTGTGCAGCACTGCCGCACTGGGACCAGCCACGATGGGACTTTTACAGCTGTTCATTACGGAACGTTCACCTCTCCACTGGGAGCCTCTGCATTTAAAGGCATCAGAAGGCAGTTGCACCTCTGCGAATCTCTTCAGACATGTCTCAGACTGGGGACCCCTTCCTCCAAAAGCCCTGTCCACTGGCACCGAGGAGCCCTTAGACCACAAGTGCCGCAGCGTTTTATTTTATTTCCCTTCGGCAGAGATACCCGCAGGCAGAAGTGGTCTGAGCCCTCAGGGAGAACAACCTCCGCCTCAGTCCACTACGCCCACAAGCCAGAAATCCTGCTCAGTGATTGCAGAACGTTGCTGGCTCACCCCGGTGACTGCCCAGGCTCCTCCGCTTGCTCGTGTACAAGACTGTCACTAGTGTCACAAAACTCAGCCTCTGGGGGGACGGAAGGAACCGCCCCGGCGGTGTGAAATGCCACCTTTTGTTTTCGCTCACGGGTCAAAATGCTGACAATCTCTGTGGCCTGCCCAGCCTGGAAGAGATTAGGGAGATGAGGCTGGCGAGCTGGTGCTCTGCTACCAATCACAGCCCATGCGGTGCTTGGCTTTAATTTTCCTGTTGCTTTTTCAATTAACAAGTGGGCTGCAAATCCAACCCAACATGCTTGTTGTTGGCTTGCTGGCTGCGTACCTGCAAAACTCAGACAAGGCAGCCCGTGGATGAAAATAAAGAGAGAGGGATGCCAAAGATGGAATAAAAGTTGTAAATGGTGGCCGTGCCTTGGAGAAATGTCTTGGGGATAATACAAGTCTTCTATTGGGGAAAAAAAGGGAAAAGGCGAAGAGGACCAGAATGGTTCTTCCACCCTCTGCAAGCTCTTCAAGAGGTGAAGGAAAAGGCAGCCTGTCCCAAGAGACTGAGCACAAAAATACTGCTCCAGAGGGAAAAAAGAAAGGGGGCAAGGAATGACATTGCGTAGGAGGCTCAAAAGACAGGCACACAGTCAAGGCGAAACCTGCGAGGAGAACAGCTGAAGCTGCGGGCAGGTTTGAGGCACGGGCAGGTCTGCGAGGGAGGGACTGCCTCTCCACAGCAGCCAGGAACACGTCCCAGCAGCAAGGAGCAAGCCACGGCTTGGCACAAGGTCTGCCACAGGCACGGACGGGCCCTTGCCGAGCGCCCAGCCCTGCACAGCTTCCAGCTGAAGCACCTCTGGAACACAGCCCCTCTGCCGGAGACCACCGACCGAACAGCGGCCATCAGCGGCGAGCGGGTCCGGCTACGCTGTTCGCGCTCTCCCTCTCATGTAGTAAACGTCCTGACTAACGTTGTTACCAGCTTACTCTAGGAACAACAACTGGCAGGCAGCTGTGCCTAAGCCACCCGACACAGCGAACCACCCACACAAGCCAGCCACGCAATAAACCCAAAGAACAAACCGGCTACCCGAGAGCTTTCCCTCTGCGTGAAGGAGTTGCCCCTCCAGCCAATAGGGCCACCAAAATGACCATACCCCCAAGAGAGATCAGCAGGTCCCTGATCTCAGGAGCTTATAAACCAGGACTGCACGTGCCCGTGTCTCCAGCATCGTGAGCGTGGCACGGGGACCCACGCCCTCAGGATCTCTGGGGCGTGCTTGTGAATCGCAGCAGAGTCTTCACTTCCCACCATCACCGCTCTGCCCGTCTCCCTGAAGACGAGGAGCCCGCCCCACCAAGTCTCTGCAGGAGAACCGACCTTCCAAGCGAACTTCCACAGAAAGACCTGCTGCTCTGCATGTTACTTGCTGCCAGTCTGATGGAAACAGGCAAGGAAATGACACCTCCCACGCCACCGCTGAAGCTCACCCTTCGAAAATGACAGGCGGACGGGAAAGACCACCTGGGCGGCACCCACGTCTCATCCGAAAACACCAGCTGTCTGAACCTGGCAGGGCCAGCCGTCTGAAGACACCAAAGACAGTTTTTAACCGATGCCCGTGGAGTATCATCTCACACTCTGGGGCTGTTTGAGACTCCGGATGAGCAAGAGCAGCCTGCGCAGGGACAGTGGAGGCTGGACTTCGGTCCGCAGGTCTGGTCAAGGTGGATGCACGAAGGCACGGACACACCGCGAAGCAGGCTGGGGCAACAGCGCACAATTAAGCAGACACCGAGCTCTTCTCTTGCGGGCAGGACTTAGGACCTAGTGCTGACTCTGCCAACGCTGTGGGAAAGTGGTGTGGGGGAGGAAGAGCTCTCGCTGCAGAAGACTGCAGCCTGCCAAGGCTCCTCCGCTTTCATCTCCTCTCCAGCCTCCCGGGCCGAGCAGGTGGCTCACAGGCAGGCGCTTCCCCGCCTGGGCTGGCAGCTCTCCACCTCGTCCTGGCACAGCGGCTTCTCCCAGCCTTGTTCAGAAAAACAAATGAAGAACGCACTTTGTGCAACGGAGAGGCCAAGGCGGAGCTCAAGAGGCAGCTTCTAACCGCCCTTTGCATTGAACCCCCCCTATCAGCAGAGGTGGGACGGGGGACAGGCAGCGTGGTGTGCCCTGAGCGTACGAAGAGATGCCGGAACCTGGGGAAGGGTAAAACCTGGCTCGCGTTACAGCCGATAATAACGGAGACTGCTCACTGTGTGGTAGGCAACCACAAACCCCGGCCCTGAGCAGCCTCTGGACTTGCCAGACTCGGGACCAAACGGTATTGATTTTCCCACAAGATATGAGGTGCAGTGAAGCAGAAACTGGGACCAGACGAGGCCGTAGAGCCGGCGTAAGTGGATCTCTGTAATTACAGCTATTAACAGCAACAGAGAACATCAGGCGTTGGGCCAAATGCTGCCCAGTATCGGGTGGGATTACAAGAGATGCTGTCTCCAGGCTAGTTTCCTAAGCTACCAGATGTCTTCTGCCTGGTCTTCTTGGCGAAGGCAAGCTGCTGGGGAAAGGCACGGCCTCTCCCAGGACCTGCCGGTCCTGCGATCACACCACGGCAGATCGCAGCCGCCCGGCACTCCGCTCAACAGCGTAGGAAGGGACAAATTCAGATCTCAGCGCCAAGCTGCAGGAGATGGAGCACCCAGTGCTGGAGCTGGTGGCCACGCACGGACAGAAACACCATCCTCCTCGTTGAACAGACAGGCCAAGGAGATGCAAACAAGCTGAGGGCCTGGCCCAAAGCCATCAACGGGTGGTAAAACTGGGAACTAAATTTGGTCAGCCTGACTTCCCATCCAGGGTCCTCAGTGAAACAAAAAGCTTCCAGCAGAGGTTTGGGATGGGGAAGCTGTTGGTCTCCAGCTGAGCCTTTGTGTTGGGCTGTCATAGCTGGCAGCTCCCCCCAGCCCAGCCCAGCCTCCCCGGGCAGAGGGGCTGGGGAGGCAGGGTGCACCAAGCAGGAGAGCCTGGAGTGCTGGAAGAGGGGCCCTGCTCGCCCATTACCCTCCCGAAACCACAAGCGGGTCACTGCCGGCAGAGAGGAGGATGCTCTGATAAGCAACAGGAGATGCAGGCTGGGAGAGGGGCAGGCTGAGCACCGCTGCTGTGCTCCCCGCTCAAAGCCCAGACACAAGAAAGGGGGAAGCCACTGCTGAAAGGTGGCCTCATTCATCCCTTGAGAACAGGGCGGTCCCAACCTGAGCTCTGCCGCTACACACCGGCCCAAAAACCACGCAGGGAAAACACATTTCTTCATTTCCCTTCTCCTCTCCCTCCCCATCCTTCCCCGTTCCTCCCAAACGACCGCCGACAGGGAAAAGTGAGGAAGCTGGTTTCAGGAAACGCACCCAAGCCCTTTTCAGCAAGAAGAATTCGCAATGGAAATGGGGCGGGGGGCTCGGCTTCCCTCCTGCTCTGCATCCCCCACAGGTACCCGTACAGCAAACACACGGTGAGGACACGGGCTGGTGGCAGCTGGGAAGCATCAGGAACTGTTTCGGTAAGGCTTTTACGTGTTTCACTTTTTTCGTTTAACATTTAACGGATAAGAGACTTTTAAAAGGCCAGTTTTAGAGCAAAATAATATTACAAGAGTACTGGTGAGCTCCAGTCTCCAGGAACGACACGGGGCCCATGGCACACGTCCTATGGCGCTACAGCCCCTGCAGCAGGAAGGTCCAGAGAGCCAGCGGCACTGGAATGGGGTGGAAAGAGGTGGAAGCTGCAGGCCAGCAGCAGAAAAGCAGACAAATGAGTTTCCTGGGACAGCGGGAGCCTCGTCCGCTCCTGCCCACGCGGCACTCACCCTCTGGATGGCCAACCAGCCCCACAGAGAAACAGGGTCCTCTCCACTGGGGAAGGCTCAAGTGTCCCTGGAAGAGGAAACAGAGGGAGAGTGAGAGGGATCCCCCTCCGCAGGGACAGCAGCGCCGGCTGGGCTGGACTCAGGCCTGTCTTGGGGAGTCCTTTGGCTAGTTCCCAGCTTGGCTCCCCCGGCTTCCCTGGACAGCACCCAGGATCTTGTACTGGAAGGGGAAGAACAGAGTTCATCCCCATCCATCCTCTCTCACACGTGTGAGGCTGCTTATCACTGCCTCCAAACTCGTATCTTTTTCCTGGGAAAGGTGGTACGGCACCTTCTTCTCCCCCTACTTTTCAATGGAGAGGGCAGAGCAGCTCCAGTGCAACCGTGTCATCTCCGCAGGCTGAGCTGGGTGAGGGACAGCCCATCTTGGGCCGAGGGAAGACGACCAAGTGTCCTTGCCTTCCTGTTCCCGAGGGGACACCGATAAAAACCTGCTCATACAGTTCGTTCAAAGACAGAGCCCAAAGGAACAGCCTGAGTGAGCCCAAACAGCCCAAATCAGACACTTCCAGAGCGTCTCCTTTCTTAGCGAGCCGTTTCATCTACGCGATCAGATATAACGATCATCCTCCTGCGCTGTTTCGCCCTGGCAGCACCTCGGCAGGCTCACGCCCTTGTCGATGAGGGGAGCAGGGACGGAGGGGAAGGAGGCACCACAAAAAAATCAAACCCACAGGGCTCGCAGCAGCAGATCCGGGAGGAGGAGCTGGGGAAAAGCCAGCAATGGGGGATCCGAGGGAGCCAGCACCCAGTGGCCAGCGGGAAGAGGAGGGGAAAGGAAGCCAGCAGGCACCTGCTGCTGCTGGCACCCCATCCCTGCTCTCCTGCCCACCGGGACACGTTGTGAGCAGGGTGACACAACGCTGTCACAAGCATCAATACGGATCAGTCGTTATGCAGCAGAGATCCAGGGGCACGCTGCGGATTTACAGACCCGTCAGCGGCAGCCTGGAGGGATGGGGACAGTGAGCACGGCTGGCACAGAGGCTTGGAGAAGACCTCCAAACCCAGCCCTTCTGCAGCCAAGGCAAATGAATTTGTCACGTCCTGAAGTCAGGCAGAGCCAACCAACACATCATGTGTGGAACACCGAGCAACCACCACCCAGCACTGGCAGAAACAGGGAGGTCCTAAAGGTTAAGGCACGAGACTGAAGTTTGGACCAGCAGACTGTTAAATTTGGGTCCTGGGTTACCCAAACCTCACTTCGCTGCTCGTGGCAAACCTCAGCCGCAACAGGCTTGTTAACGTGATGCTCGTGTCCCCTCCCTCTGGGTCGCAGAAGAACCCCAGCAACACTGCTGCGGGTGGGTTATCTAGACGCAGCACAGTCCTGCTGCAAGGGAGACTGAAGCTGCGCGGATCACGGCTCTCCCTGTGGAAAAGGGAGGAATATCCCGCCTTTGGCTCGGGAGGGACACTGTGCAGGGACTCGTCCCGCCCGGCTCATAAGCGGCACAGCCTGGACGCAGAAGACACGCTCCTTCAACCCCGAAGAGCCTCCACGCAGGTTCCTATATCCCACCCTCCGGGAACACTTGGCGCAGCAGATCGAGGAAACGGTAACTCCACCCTGCAAGGAGGAACCCACAGCAATTAAGTGACTCGCTGATGGTCACACAGGAAACTTCTGGTGAAGCTGGGGATTTCTGCTTGAGCTTTTGCCACAAGACTGTGCTTCTCACAGATGGCTGCGTTGATTATGCAGGGGACAGGAGCACAACGCCTGCTCCATCACCTCCGTTGCTGCCGCCAGCATCTGCTGGCAGAGCTGCACAATTGGCAGGAGCAGGGGGCGTTCCTTCCAGAGCTTCCTCGGGAGCCCACAGCAATGACGACACGCAGGATTTGGGTGGGCTCACAGCCAGCATCCACAGGCACACTAAGGCGGAAAAGAAACCACAGAACAGCGAGGCCCACCAAGCCCATGTGAGATGTGGCTCCACCTCAGTGCTGAAGCCTGACAAGCTGATTAACCAATACACAAAGCCTCTGAGAGCAGCAGAGTGGTTGAGGTCCCTCTGATAATGCCTAAAGGTTGAGTGTACCCTGAACTGATCCCCAGACCCTCAGGACGTCCCTGGTAGAGGCAATGAGTAGATCCAGACCTGGCCTTGGCGTGGCACTTGATGTGGCCACCAAACTCCAGAGTCCCTGCCCTAACTCTTTGACCCAACTTACTGTCTGCGTGTTCCGACAGCGGATGGAGAAAACGGCAACGCCGGGCTCTGATCCTTGTTTAGACCACCATGACAGCACTGGCACGTGCCCCCTCCAGTCCCATTAACCAGATTTGCTTGTTTGAGAGAGGTACGGATAGGAAGCGCTCCATGCCCTGAGCTTCAGGGATGACAACCCGCTGTGGAGAAGAGTCAGAGTGCTCAAGAAGTGCTATGAAGCAAAGGAGCTCGGACTGCCAACAGAAAGAGGAGAACCTTCGAGTCTTTAGTAAGAGAAGGTCTTTAGGAGGAGGAGAAGTCAGACAGAGACCAGCACCTGTCCACCGCTGATGCCACCCTGGCTGGTGACCAGACACAGCTGGTGCTCACAACACCCACAGACAGGATTTCACCCTGTTCTTCAGCACCCGGTTTCTCCTGAGAGCACAGGAACAATGACACCATGCAAAGCACAGCCCAACGTCTGCGGCAGGAGCTGGAACAGTCACAGCTCGGGGAAAGTAAAACAGGGCAGCACGAGCCCGCAGGCACCCTTTGAGATGAAGCATCCTTTTGTCAGGCACGGGAACGCACCTCCACCACAGATCGATCTCTGCACAGCAAGCTCCCCGGGCAGCAGCAAGAGAAGGTCACGCACCTTGGAAAGAAACCAGAGACTTCTGAAACCTCTTGAACTTTGAACTGTAATGTTCTGCAATTAGTGTGAGGTAACTTCGTCAGGATGCTGTAAGCGACAGCTGGGCATGAAAGATGATCTGGGGGATTCTCATGTAGCCCAAACCCTTCTTTTACTCTTGCCAGTGGAAACCATCTTTGGTCCCAGAGCAGGGTCTCATCCTGCGAGATGATCCGCAAACAAAAAGGGCGGCTCCTACACCGAAGTTTCCCCTTTGGATAATGCCTTTCTATCTCTGGTTGTGCCTGCTGTCCACACAACACTCCAATCTCTGTCTTCTGAAGCCCCTGACTTCCTAACACCTTGCAGCAATGAGGTCCCCAAGCTATAAACACCACTTCTTTTTACCAGGCTTGTATGTACGGCTTCCCCTTTTCTTTCCCAGTGTCCACCCATCTCCCAGTAGCTTCTCCAACTTTCTGATCCTGCTGCCACACACCCCTCTGCAACGCTGGGGAAGGACACACGGCAGAGATGTTTAAAACCAAACACAGCAGCGTTCACTGGATTTATCCTTGGACTTTATAAGGCTTGTGCAAAGAGTTCTGTATTTGGCCTAAAAACCCGTAACCACAAAAGGCAAACTTAGAACTTCAAAGCTGACTTCTCCTGACAGCTCTAAGCCACCGTGCGTGTCCAGTGTGGATGAGGCGCAAGATTTTTAAGTTTCCCAAAGGAAGGGAGAGGACAGCTCAAGCTGAGGAGTCAGAACCAAACATGCGAGTCCCAAACCTGAGTCCTCGAAGGACCACCTGAAGGAAAGGGTAAGAAGTAGCGCCTCTGCAGTGAAGCCACTAAAGCCCAGACAGCCAACACTGGTTGAAGACCTCACTTGGCCTGTTCTAAGTTTCAGCCTTAGTCCCCCGGGAGCACCAGTCCCTCTCTGCATCTCGACACAGCAGCAAGGCAGACTGACATTTCCTGGGGACGGGAAGGTTAAAAACACACCTTCGTGCAGCCAGGGAGGCACAGAGCAGCTATGAGAGTCAGCAATCATAAAGCAGAAGCAAGGAGGTGACTGAGTTGCGTCCTCCTCCCTGGAGCTCTGGCTGCCATGAGGAGTTGTACCTGGAGCTGGTGGGCACTGGGACAGAGAACCCAGAGAACCTGCTCCTGGGATCGACAGTCAAATGTCTTCACAGGACCCTCTGCTCAGAGGCACAAAGCATCCCCCTCCTTTCCCCTACCACTGGCTCCTGAGGAGAGGCAGAGGCTCCAATGACCAAAATGAGCCCGCACACATTCTACAGCACTCCGGGTCCATCCGTCCCCGTGGAGAAGCGAGCGTCTGTCAGACACCACCTGGGGACCACAGCGGAGGAACCGCCGCAGCAAAGGTCAAGCTGACTGATGGCTCATTGGCTTTGCTTTAAAATATAATAAATAAATAAAACAACCGAAACCCTGACCCTCCCTTCAGCCCACTGGGACAAATCCAAGCAGCAGCCGCCAATCCCCCAGCGCGTAATAACACAACTTTGTTTTCCGAAGTTAAATTTATTGTGTTTTCTATATGCTGTGAGACTGGGGAGGTTGGGAAGATCTGTGACATGACCTACTCTGCAAATCACCGACTGCCGGGAGCATTTCATGCTATCACCCTTAGCCATCAGCCACCAGCAAACCAGTCCTGACCTTTTCTTCTATTGGTTACCACCGTCTTCAGAACCTGCCCTCGCACACACCAGCAAAGACACAAGAACTGAAGCTCTGACAGGCCCCGCTTTCTGGAGAGGGGGCTGAAAATCAGACCTCAGGGACCAAAAGCCTCATACGACTATCTACGGCAAATAGCACTCCAGGGGCTCCAGGCAGGGCTGGTGGGACATGGGACATGCACCAGAAGACCACAGTCTACGTGCTCGCTCAGACTCCTGGCTGCAGCCCTTTTCACATCTTCAGGGTTTTTTTTGGTCTGCTGCTATAAATACGAATCGAGCTTGGTCACATGCGTGGTCTGGGGTTCGTCTCCCATTCTGCTCACCCACAGCCACAATATCTGTCCGTGGTGCCTTTGCTGACCAAGGCTGCAAGAGTGTTTGAGTCTAGATGCCACGAGGCCTTTTCCGGGGATTTTCTGCCCCGTCGGTGGTTAGGAAAAAGCAGGCAAGAAAACAGGCAGGTGATGTCAACCAGCGCTGCTGAAGATGATCCAGTCTGATCAGATGATGAAACTGCCTCGCTCTTGTCACGACACGATCCGTCTTGTGAGCTTTGAGTTGGACGCAGAAATTACTCATAAGATATGGAAATGATCCCCCTGAGGAAACAGTCACTTGGAACAACGATAGAAAGTCTTCACTCTTGAACAAGCAGCTCTGAGTTTTGGGGTTTGGGTTTTTTTACTTAAAGGGAGCAGAGAACCACCAAAGTATCTGCAGCCAGGGCTCTGTGGGTCCATTTCTCCTCAAATGCTCAAGTCAGCCAAAATTTTCCTTCCTGAGAAGAATAAATTCAGAGATTAAGTCTGAACCCTGGATTTTGACAGCCTTGCCAGTATGATGACCATGTGCTTTTGCGGGAGTCTGGTGGAGACAAGCCACCAGTGAGATCTCAGGACAGGGTGACGTGCTGCTGGAGTCTCCCTGCTTCACCTGACAGCAGCAGAGCTCACAGGGCTAGCAGAGCTCACACCTAACTGGAAATAAACTGCTGCTTGATTTCCCTCTTAAAATCCAATTATTTTCAGAATGCAACTTCCCAAGGACCGTGTGTGTGCCTACAACGAACCTCAAAGGCCGTGGTGTACTGTGTCCGGTTCCTACAGGGCTCTCATTGTTCCCACACAGCAACTTTGACAGAAGAAATAAAATGAAGTTTAAAAAAAAAAAAAAAAAAAAAAAAGGGTAAAGGTTGTCTCATCCTGAATTAACTCCCCGCCTCGGAGGCTGAGTCCCGCCTAGGATCTGGCCTCGATCGCCTACTGACCACCGGTATTTTATCACCTCCTGTAAGCTGCACAGCGCAGATAGGGCAGGGAGCGGGTAGGCAGAGGGCGCCTTGAAGAAAAGCATCTTTGAAGTTAGCATTTCTTACCCAAATGGAGATCTACCACAAAGCAGCTGTTCCGAACGCTGGCTGCCGTTCCACACGCTTCAGTCGACCCTCCTTCCACCTATTATTTTTGATCAAACTCAGGACATTCTGTGACGAGTCAAACAGGAGATCTGACCCAAGCCAACAGTCAAAACCCTGATCAGAGACCAGAATTCATGTAGTTGGCCTTTCCCCCCGCCCAAAAGACTTCCACACGGCCGCAAGGTGTGAAGGCAGCGCCGATGCGATGGGCTGAGACCACGGTGACACGCACAGCCGGTGGCTGGAACTCTGGAACACACGCTGAACCACAGACTTCACCAGGTTTACTCCAAGTTTTACCTAAAGCTGAAGGGTGCTCTCCGGGGCTAAACTAGATACTTTTTTTGAACTTGTACTAAAACAGAGGGAATTTACCCTCTGAAGGAGCCAATTTTCATCCAGTAGCTCGGGAGAGAATGTGCCCAAGTATTTCCGCGAGCCGTATCGGCGCCTGGCAGAGCTGTGACAAGCACACGTCAAACAGCCCTCTTGAGATAACGCTGCCTGAGCTGGACGGCGCAGAGAAAAGATCTTTATTTGCAAGGCACCAGGCTCAGATTCCTTTGACAGCATCCCATGGTGTGAACTTCGCTGCTCCAGCGTGATCCAGGCAATGATACGCAGGAGCAGGGCAGGTCTCACGTCTCCCAGCCGCCAGCGAGCGAGCGTGTGAACGCACCAGGGACGAAGGACCGTGCTGCGCGGCTGGGACGGCACCCGCTTCGACAGACCCAGCTCACGGGCTGGGTGCCCGCAGAGCTACGGGCTGTCTGCGCCTCGCCCACGGCAGCACCAGCACCAGCGGGCAAAGGCTCCCACAGCCTCCCCGGAGCTGGATTTGCAGAGGCACGTTGCTTCTTATGGAAAAAAACCACAACGTGCTCATTTCAAAGTGGCTGGTTGGTGAGGAACAACAACAGGGAGAGGGGAAAAACCACCTAGCACCACTTCCTCTTCTTTCTCTCATGCAGACTTGAGGACTCTTTATTAATCGCAAGCTTATATTAATTGCAAAGCATGAGAATCCCAACAAACACCTTCCTCGGGCAACCGGGGCCAACCCCTGGAAAATATTTGCATCGATGGGATGCGCGAGTTGTCCAACCAGCAAAACGTCGAGGCAGATAAGGCAGGGCCCTTCCGCTCGGTCTACGGAGACTCGCTCACGACTCCGCGATGCTGACTCAGGCGAAGACAAGCTGCTTTAATTTTCTCTCCCTCACTCTGACCTCCACAGCGAAATCACACCGGCCGACTTCATACCCCGTCAGGAGCCGCCAGCCGGTGCTGGCAGAGCTGAATCAGAAACCAAGCGGCGCTGGTGGAGTACGGGAGGGAACGGGGGGTCCCTGCCAAGGGAGTCTTCTTCCCTCCCTGCAGGTAAAATCTTGAGGAAGCTTTTGGTGCACGAGGGCACCTCTGCCCTGGCCACGATACGCAACTTTATCGTATCACACGATTTCCCACGCCGAAGGCCCGATGCAGCCTTGTCTGCCTCGGTGTAGCTGCACCCGCCCGTCCTTAGGGAACCGGGGACGCCACACAGTGACAAAACCTGCGTGAATGAGACCGACGGCTCCTGGCTTCTCCCACCACCTTTCAAAGCCCCGCACATGTGCCGGTTCAACCTGGAGAGCAAACGGCTGAGCGCCACTGCCACCACGCATCGCCCAGAGGCCTCCGAGCCGTCCCCCGCCGAGCAGGCGGCGAGCGCGCTGTCGGGGGCAAAACCTGACAGGTAACGAGCGCTGGTTTGCCGGCGCGGATCCCACCGGCAGCACATGGATCCCAGCACGAAACCGCTCCTGGGACGGGGCTCGGGGCTCTGCGGGTGAACCCCAGCGCACAGCAAGGCACCGCAGCAGTCGCCGCGTTAACCCCTCGCCGACCTGCGTGGAAGCAGGAACAGGAGGAATCACCTTGGGGGAGCAGGAAGAGGGGCAGGCGCACGCTCGCCCTCGGGGGCCGCTGACCGGCAAGAGGCCACGGGCAGCAGGAACGCCGAGAAGCTGCACGGCCCCAGTGCTGAGCCAGGTCCCTCTCTGCTGGGACGCTCTTCAAACACGGGCACTGTTCATCGGACCAACGTTCACAGGGGAAGGACAATGAGGAAAGAGCAAAACGAGTGCCGTGGGTCTTAACTGCAAGGCGCTGGTACCCGTCCTTCCCGAACACAAGCCTCCGGAGGGTTCTCATACGCTCTCCCTTGTCCTCTGCGTCCCCTAGAAGCACGAGCTGGAAAGCAGAAAAGTTTGTGGTGGACACGTGGAGCTGGGAAAAAGAGCGAGGAGAGGTCGGGTGCGTTGGGAATGAGGAAAACACTCTGTATAATGGACTATCAGGTACCTTTGTGCCTGTGTCTGCAGCGTGGGGTGCGTGCTTCTCACCTCAGGTCAGCCAGAAATTTCTCTCCTAATAAACTCCCTGAGATGGCAAAGTTTGAAGCGGCTGCAGCGCACACCGGAGCCTTCCAGAGACTCTCCAGAGCTAACCGCCGTTTCAGGGGTGTCTGAACTGATGGGAATGAGCGGGAGTTTCAGGAGCGAACAGAAAGCAGGGTATGAAAACTGACGGGTTTTCCTGGGGGCCCCAGGAGTCACTGCTGAGTGCACAGGCGGAGGGCGAAGAGCCCGGCACGGCACCAGCAGGCTTTGCCCTGCTGCCGGCGCAGGGACTCGAAGGCCGAGCTCCAGCTCTGCCGGCTCTTGCCACGGCCAGGTTCTGCGCTCCCGAAACAGGCGGCGCATCGCGGTTCTGCCACCAGGCTAATGGCTCCCCAGCCAAAGGCAGGATGGAGCAAGCGCTCCCAGTCAAAGGGGAAGGTCGACCGGGCAGGAGAACCCTCCCCGGGCTACCAGGCCTCGCTCCTTGCGGCCGGCTCAGCTTTTTTTTTTCCAGTTCTTTCAGGAGCAGCTCTGGGTCTCCTCCAACCTGCTCCCTGTGGGCCACACCAAGGTCTTCAGAGCAACCGTGAAGGTTCAGCTCAAGTGGGATACAGAGCTCCAGAAACTGTCTCCGTCACCGACGAAGCCTCATTGCGGCACTTAATCGCACTTCAGTGTTCAGAGAAAGCTCTTTTTCCCCTAACAGAAAGGGTTTTACCCACCGAGCCTGGAACACCCAGATGTCCAGCCCTTGCTGAGGCGCTGCGGGGCTCCTGCTGCTAACATCTGCTAATCCACCATCTGAAGTCCTCGTGCCCTCGTCTCAGCTCTCTCCCCACTGCAGCACAACAGGACTGCTGTTTCAGGCACACGCACAAGGTCAGGAGCTCCTGACAAGTATCCAAGTAACCCCTGACCTTCTGCCCCTTCCAGCTGCTGTCTGCATGACGTCCCTCCAGCTCTTGGCCAGCAAGGAACCAAAATGAAGGGCAGCTTCTTGAGCAAAGGAAGAGGCACAGGCTTACCAAATGAGACAGCGTGGAGCTAAGACAAGGACAGAGCACGTTCAACACTGTCTCGGTCTCTTTTTATGCTCTCCCCAGCCTGCTCAGTGTAGCTAGTCAAGGTGGGGGGATTCACCTCACCTACAACCCAGACGTCTCCATGAGAGCCCATCATCCAGAGCTTCTTTATCATGAATGAGGAGAGACGGGCACATCCTGTCTGCCCTGTTTCAGGTATCTGTCTGCATTAGGATGAGATCAGAGAGCTCGTTTCCTCCGTTGTCTGTACAGGGGCGCTGCGGGTGAGCAGCTGGGACGTTAGATGTCAACATCTGGACAGGTGAATTGCACCCTGATGTTCCCCACCTTGCACGTAGCTCAAAAGCTTTCCAGAGAGGGTCTATCTGACGCTGCACCTCACGTGAAAGCACCTCCAGCCCCTACGGCCCGACGTAACGCTGCCCTTCAGGCAGCGGATGAGAGGCCCACGCCCTGGAGTATCCACCACCGAGAAATCCTGACAGTGCTCTCCCTGTAACAATGCTCCAAGTGAATCCAAGACGTTTGGGGGGCTGGCTGAAGAGACGGCAGCGCTGCGGGTCTCGACCTGCCTCTGTGTCAGCGGGAGAAGAGAAACATCCCAGGCGCCAAACGCGCGAGGAGAGCACTGCCCGAGGACAGCCGGCAAGGCTGACTTCCTGCCCACCAAGAGACGCACCAGCCAGGCAGGGAGGGAGGCACCCACACAGCAGGGCTGGGGCCAGGACGTGGGGGAGGGCAGGACAGAGCACCCAGACCGCACGGTTCTTCTAGCCGAGAGACTTGGGCTTCACCGGCCAGCCGTGAGGCTGCTTCTCCTCTCCACGACTTGTGACCCACGGTTCTTTGGGGCAGGAAGGCTAGAGCCCGACGCAGACAAACGCCGCGTAATGGGTCTGGGGGCAGGCTGCCAAAGCAGACGGCGCCCAGTGAACAGAGCTGCCAGGCTGGCCAGGGGAGAGACGGAGGAGTTACGCCAAGGTTTGTAAAGCCACCAGCCCTCGTGCTACAGCAAAGCAGCAGGAGCAGCTCAGGGAGGATCCGCAGGCAGAGTAACGCCCCGACAGCAGGAGGGCTGAGGAACAAGTCCTTACGAAGGGCTCTCAAACCAAACAGGGACAATAAAGACAGACCTGCACAACACTCAGCCACAGCTGGACTGAACCGGAGGGTTCGTGAGAAAACCCAAAGTTCAAATTAGATCCCCGAAACGGTGACTTACTGGGGGCAGAGCTTTTTCTTCCACCCCAGCATGCAATTGCCACCGAGTTTGCAGGCTCCTGCCTCCGATCTTACACGTTATCTCTTTGCGCCCTCATCCCAACAGGTACTTGCTCCCCTTGCCCCCACCGAGCTGAGCCCACGCTGAGGAAGGTCCACCTCCACGCATCGGCTGCCAGTCACATCCCAGTTCCACGGCATGAGCTGTTTGATTATTCCTATCTGGTTTGGTGGTGGGTTGGGCTCCCACCTCTTCGCAAGGAGCACAATTGAGACAAAGCTCTTCTTGAGGACCCTGAACAGGGCTACTGAAGCAACTCAGTACCTCTTTCTTTTCAAATTGTCCATCTCCTCCAAAACTTGGGCAGACCTTCCTCTCCTTCTCAAGAGCATCCTGCAGTTGCCTTGTGGTCTCTCTAAAATGGTAGCGATTGCAGGCAGCTTTACACAGCTCCATCTGCACCACGGATTGGCGACTCTGCTATCTAGCCGGCTGCCCTGGGCCTTTAGTAGTCCCCAACCACAGACTAGAAGGTTCGCGGGCCTGTACCTTACATGCTGCAATCCTCCACCTTTCCTTCTGCGTCCCTGTCATCTCTAAAGCTGGCCAGTACCAGAGGCTCTCCCCTATCAGCTGCCTGCGAGAGCCACCACCAAAACCTCCCCTGCTGCCGCAGCAAGGACTCAGCAACAACTGCCCTGTTCAGAAGATGTGACCAGGCTATGGCTCTGCTGGAGTCAAAAGAGGAAGAGGATGAACCTGAATTCCAAGAATTAAGCTTCTACATGGCCGCCTTCCCTCAGCGGTTTCATCTGCGCAGCCTCCCTCGACTCACCTCCCATGCCGAACGCCTTTGTCATCCACTCCACCGTTGCTCCGAATTACCCCAGAAGTGACCTTATTTCAGCGACAAATTAAACAGCCACAACACATTCCTCCCCGCACCGTTTTTCAAAATACACGAGCCCTGGCTTCCAGAGAACCCTTCTGGAGAGATTAGATTAGGTGCCTCGGAAACTGCTTTGAGAAAAAGCAAAGGGTTTTTTGCTTCTCTAAGAAAACTACCTTCCTTTTTTTTTTTTTTTTTTCCCCGGGAAGTTTTATTTTATCCTCCAAGTCTTGGTCAATTAACTGCATCTTGTTTTTTAGATCTTTCCACAAAAAGCGCCTCGGTGCGGGTGACCAAAGGGGAGGCGGCTCGTTCTGCAGTTGTCTGCCACCAATGCAAATCAAGATCCTAAAGCCCTCTGGTTTTTAAAGCAATCCCCATCCAGAGGACTACAACATCTCTTCTCAACTGCCCAAATTTTCCCACTTTTTCCAACCTACAACAAGCAAAGACACCCCATTTTACCACGGGACACCTACCCATTCCTGCAGCCACAAGCCCCGCGTACGGCCTGGAGGACCTCCGTGGACACAACTGCTATTCCAGCCTCCGCTCACACCACTCCTAAGACCAGATACCCGAAGTATTAAAACAACAGACAAGACAACCTTGCTTGAAATGATAAAAGGAATCAAAATCCCACCTCCTCAGGGTTCACCTTGGTGAGAAAGCATATCACTCATCAGCAAATGAGGTTAGCAACATGTCAACAGTCAGGGGACAAATCTTCTGGCACTCAGCAACCATTGGAAGCGGGGAGCTGGTCTTGCAGTCCAAGCACTGGACTAGGACAACAATTCTGTTCTCGGCTCTTCTCCAGGCTCCTCCTGCCAAGGCGGATTTCCATTCCTTGGTCCCCCAGCTGTAAAACGCGGGGTCGTAATAACATCTCTCCTTTCCCTGCCCAGTGTCTGCCCTGGCCACAGGCACTGGCAGATACTTGGGGACGAGCAGTAAGAGCGGTCATATCTACCAGCCAAACGCTGGGAAGGAGCGACAGGAGGAACTCATGGATTAAGTCACTTCCCACAGCCAGAACCCAGCACTTGGAGTGCAGTTTTTCACTCTCCAGCAGATAGGAGGAGCAGCCAAGCCTGGACATCTCATAGGTTGGAAGAGGGTGGCTGCTTGGGATGTGCCCCCAGAAGGAGAGGAACAGCCAAGGTCTAAGCTGACATGGAGGAAGTATTCTCTCTCACCCGTACAGATTAACGCGTCCATCGTGGAAGGAACACGGAGCAGAGGACATCTTGTCTGGCCCGATAATCGCGTGCAGCAGTTGTGGGGAGCAGATGATTAATTATTAAGCTAATGTTATTCGGGGTCTGAAAGTCCTTGCAGGACAACTGCCCAAATTCTTGCCTGGCATGGCAGATGGGACATGGTCTCAAGAAGAAAACCATGACAGTAGCTGCTGCAATCATTGAAGAACAGCCATCTTCCTCCTACTTGCACGCTCCTTTCACCTGCTAAAAACAGGGAGAGAACTGCGCTCACCCCACCGAGGCACTGCCTTGTTAGACACACACCGAAGGGCTGATGTCAGGGTCCACAGCCCCACAGTGGGAGGACTGAAGTGGGCTTTTGATGACACTCCACCTAGGATCAGCCCTACGATCCTGTGGTTTGTGGTGGAGGTGGTAGCAAACCCGTCTCTGGGAGGCCACAGTTAACCGCAGCGACATGCCCACAGAAAGCCCTGTCCGTGGTTCAAAAAACTTGTGTGCTCCAAAGCACGCCCCCGTTCTCAGCCACCGACCGCGCGTCACCATGGTCAGCAGGGAAAGAACAGCAACACCAACTGGTCCAGCGCCAACAAATTGCCTCTATCGCTGTGCCTGCTCAACAGCCCCTCGCAGCTCACCACCGGCGTATCGAATCCAGGCTGGGCTCCACACAGCCCCACCTCCCCGCACAGCTTCTCTTCCTGCTTTCCTTGAGTCTCGGTCAACGCTACCAGAGCTGCGGAATGACTTTGGTCTCTGAACGACCAACCGAGACATACAAAGGGATGGTACTTTCAGAAGACAATGCTTTTCATGCTCAAAACCACCTCTAATCAGGTGCCTGACACCTTTAGCCACTGAACCCTCGATACTGGGCGTGTCGCAGCGATGGGAACACCGAACTGGTCAAGCAGTGGACATGTCTGCATCAACTTTGCCAGCCCCTCTATAAAATACGTCCCGACGTTGCCTCTGCGGTGGCTTTCTGGCAGGAATATGTGGCTTTTGTCCCTTCTGCACGAGGAAGCCCTGTACAATTGTACCAGCTGTACCAGATGCATCTTGCACAGGGACCAGCCAAGAGCCTTCCACCCTCACCCATCCACCTCCCTGCTCTGCCACAGGGATGGTGAGACCTGCACGTGTCCCTGTGACTACAAGCTGCACCAGCACGCAGCCTCCTTGCTTTTGTGGAAAAGCAGGAGCAGAAGCGCCTTCCCAGGTCGAGGTCTGACTCTCACACCTCTGTCTCCCACCCTCACCAGAGTCACGATGGTCATTTCTTCCCGGTGCTTGTCTTTTGAGAACAAATACCTGGATGCGTGGAAATTCACAGGGGTCACCGGCACAGCCACAGCGGTGTCAGCTGCGACTGAGTGCAACAGGATGGAGGATATTCCCCTGTACTCTTAGGAGGGGAAAGAGCAGACATGGCCCTCACAGACTCGAGCACAAGTCACAGCTGCCACGTCCCCCAGCAGAACAATGAGGCACAAAGCGGAGCAGGGACTTGCATGTCCTTCCCCACGCACCCGCAGCTACGCCGACGGCCAGCCGGGAGGTCCCAACCACCAGCCAGCACAGCAGCCGCCCAGCACTTACCCTCGCGCTCCCTCCCACGCCAGCGGAGCGAGAAGCCAGCCCGCGCCAGTCAAAGCAGGTCAGGAAGCCGACCACTTGCCCAGGGCATCCTGTGCGGAAAGTGGGACAAGCCCTCCAGAAAAGCTGGCTGGCCTCGTACGGTGCCATGCCAATCAGGAAAGAGCTGGGGGGAACAAGCTTGGGAGAAACCTTGCATGACCAAAGTTATACCATGAGGTTATACCTTCAGCCGCTGCGCGCAATCAGGGCCGGGAAAGGGTGCACGTGCACACCACCGTGCACAGGCAGGAGGTACCTCCCGGTTCCACCAGCGTTAGCTGGGTCCAGCACGAGCCATCGCGTCGACAGCCACAGATCCACGGGGAGACAGTGGAAAAGTCAGTTACAGGATCAGCGCACACACAAGCCAGGGTCTGTCCCGTATCTACCTCCAAGAAATAGCAATGTTTTATTTACTTACAATTCCCAACTACTCTTTTATCTATTTATCATACCAACCAAAGCCTGGTTTCTCAAGTCCAGCCTTCTCCTTCGCCTAGAGGATGAATTCCAGCCCCTCACGTAACACTCAGCTCCCTGACACCTCACCCTTCCTCTGGCAAAGCCAGCAGCAGGGAGGGAGCACAGATGCCACGGTCAATACGGAAATAAAAGCGATAGTGCCAGAGCAGGAGGACTGCGCTGGCTGCTGCAGGGGCTTGCTGGGGTAGGACAAGGGACCAAACGCATCACTTGCGGGCTCCCACTTCCTACATCCAAGCTTGTTCTACACACCCAGTTCAGAGTGGGCTGCGCTGGGCGTGAGCCACACGGCTGCTGGAGACAGCGTGGAGCATCAGGGCAGAGCCGGCACTGCTTCTGGAGCAAGCCGACACGACGGCACCCCCACAAACCGCTGGTGAAGGGAGCTCCCTTCTCCAAAAGCCTCAAAAGAAGACCCCAGCATGCCCTGGGCACCAGCACTTGGTAGCCAGACTCTCCTGTGGAGATTTTTCACCGGTCTGCTTCTCTCGGGGGCGATGATCCCGTGCGCTCACGCTGCCGGCCGTGCCCCGCCTCAGCCCGGGCTGCCAGCACTCCACCTCGCACAGCGCAGCCTCCACAGCGCCTTTTCCAGCCACCTCCTCCTCCTGCGGAGCTCTGCCTGGCAGCACAGGGCAGCCGGGGGCAGGCCCCACTGTGCACACCCGCACCCCTCATCTGGCTCCTGTTCCCTGGCTTTGGAGACCTCGCTCCTCCTCTTCCCTTCCCGGCCACAGCTTCCCCCTCACGCCGGCTCAAGGATGCTCAGCGAACAGAACACATACGGGCATCCTCCCAGACACTGCAGCAGCGTCGCTTTTTTGTATTCGTCAAGTTACTGCTCCCACACACACGCATCTAAACTCAGCCCAGGCAGCTCCTGAATTTAACTCACACATGAGCAGTCTGGTCTGGAACAGGTTTAGCTACGCAGAAGGAAAAATCCACTGACAGTCTGGCCCACAGCGCTGCACTGAGCTGCCGCGGTGGCAGTGCCCCTCACCCAGCACCTCCCACCCTTCTAGCTGCCAGGCTGGGTACCTCCTGGGCTGGTATGGCTCCTGAAGAAGATGAGAGACCAGTGAGATAAGGTGACCAGCTCAGCCAAGACCAGAGAGCAGGTCAGGCCCCCCAGGTTCACGGTCCTGCACTTTAACCACCAAGCCACCTCTCAGCACAGAGGTGAGCTGTTCCAAGAGCCCACGTTGCCATCAGATGGGCACCACGGGCAGGTCGTGCATTAGGACAGCGAGCACAGAGAGACCGTTTCCTCTGCAGGCACCGAGGCCATTTTGCGTCACACCCAGCAAGCTGTAAAGCCATGTTCCAGCAGCGAGGAGCGCATCGTGAAGTTTTACTTTTACTGAACTGGTCATTAAACAGTGTTGGCCTCACATTCTAGAGAGACCGAGAAACAGGTGGCAACACACAGCATGAACACGGAACATCTTGAAGCATTTTCCTCTGGATATCTGTAATTACAAACCAAATATCATCAGCTTCCCTCTCTCCCTGCAGTAAATAATTAACCGCGAAAGAAGACTCCTCTTGGCCCCATCCTCCCCAATCAATTTTGCTCCGCGGCGACATGCTGCCTGGATCGCTCGCTGTGTCAGCGCACCCGGGCGTTACCCAGGACGTTTCAGCACAGGCGGAGGAGCAGTGGAACCGTTAACCTCGGCACAGTAGGGACCTTTCATTACGGGTACGAGAGGGCACCGTCCCCACGTAACGCTCCGTCCTGGGCGCAGACGGCGATGACACACACGGCTGAGCTCATTCACTGCAGCAACATCCCCGCAACCGTCAGCGGAGGCGAAGCACGCTCGGAGCGCTCCCATCACGCTCCTCCGGACTGCTGAGCCTCACCACCACGGCACCGAGCACTTCCTCCCTGAAATACAAGGTCTTCTATTCCTCTCAATATCCCCCCACGCCCCCGACTTCACCCAGGCAACAGCCCCCAAGCCTTCTCCATGACAGCGCTTCCCATTTTCAGAGACTCTTCAGAGCTCTTTGGGTCTCAGGTCTGAGTTGACGATGCGACTGCTCGGCCACGCACCGTAACGCACCCGCTCACCTCCCGCTGCTGACCCCCACCAGCGCGGCACTCCTACAGACTCCGAAAGTAACAGGGAAAGAACCAGAAAGCCTTCAGCGCCCTCCTTCCCCTTCCCTACAGGAGGACACCTCCTGGCTGTCACCTGGGAGGGGAGGAGGGATGGTGCCAGGAGGAAAGCGGGACTGCCCGGCGGGGAGGCTGGGCTGGGCGGCAGACGGGAGCAGGCTGCATGTAGACACACAACCGGTGAGCAACACCAGGTCCGCCGCTCGACACGGGCTCTTTTCTTAGGCTACGAAGTCAAATTCACTGGAAGAAAAGGCCTAAGGAGAGCAGGAGCAGTAATGAGAGCTGGGAAAAACCTCCCGAACTGCAGGAACACCCTTCCTGCAACAGCCAGAAAACCCGGGGAGAGGCACAGAGGCAGGAACCAGTGAGCAAACATGTCCCTGCTCACACACAGCCTGGGTTCAGCTGCACGTTTTGAAGGGTTTAAGCACATACCAGGTTTAGTTGAGCTGGCAAAGAAGGGTTCAGTAAAAATCTCCATCGGGAAGGTGGAGAAAAAAGAGGAAAATTGGCTAATTTAGACTCAGAAGGCACAGAAAGAGAGGCTGAAGAAAGGGGCGGAAGAGAGAATGAAAGGAAAAGCATGACACAGGAGAGATAAAGAATAACGCAGGGCAAGGAGAAATTAAACGAAACAGAAACCGAGGACAGCTCAGGCAAAGATAACCATGAGAAAGTGGAATGAAAACTGGAAGGGAAAGATAAGAGGAGGAGGAAGGTGCCGTGGCAGAGCAGTTGAACAGCAGTTGGCAAAGAGATCATCTGTTTAATCTCGTCCGTATCTGTCAAACAATCTATTTGATTAATTCTCTTCTGTGGTCTTCAACCAGCTACAGCGCTGATCCCGTATCGCGTCATAAACGCGGAATTAGATTAACCCAGGTAAAACTCAACCGCGAGACGTTTCTGCCCCCCCTTCACCAGCCTCCCTCCAGGACCCCCCTCCACAGCTGCTGCCTTGCGCCCGGGGTTTTAGCGTGGGGAGGATTTCCTGGGTGTGCAACTTCTTTACTCCATAAAGCTCTTCTACCCCAAGAAAAGCTGGGGACCTCCGAGGGCAGCCTAGCAGGAGGTAAATCCGGGGTGCGCCCGCAGCAGGAGGGTGGCGGAGGGTGCTGTCTGGTGAAGGTGGTTTCTTTTGGTGAAAGACGGCCTCGAGCACAAGGATGCCTCAGCACCTGTAATCTCACAGGGAAAAGCTTCCCAAGTCCCAGCAGCCTGTTCCAAACCTCCCTAAGAGAACTAGGGAAAAAAAAGGTCAACTGGCAACTTTTCAGCCTGCTTTTTTCCTCTCCAGCCCAACATAACAGCAAGGGAGTCCCTTGAGAGTCCTCAGCCCAGAAGGTGAAAGCCGCCACGGCAGCCCATCTCCCTGCCCGCGGCGGCAGGTCAGCCAGGGAGCTCCCGGAAGCAGCAGCACCGGACCCAAAGAGGAAACTGTGGCCACCGCTTTCCAGGCTGACGTCAGAGACGCTCGACGTCAGAGAAACCCGACGTCACCCCCGCCACTGCTCTACCCTCACCGCTGACGGCAGCCAAGGTCCAAACCCGCCCCGGGAGAGAACCCCACCAAGGGGACTCCTCGGGCCAGAAAAGCGTCCCTCAGGTCATAAGCCCTGTTTAAATATTACGGCGATATCCCAAACTGAGATAATTACTGCTAATTACGAGATCATTTTTCTGTAAACAGGGAGGGTATTACCTTGCATACTTCATCTCTTTTTAATTGAAGAAATAAGAGGTTCGCTGAGACAAAACCAGACTCCCTGACAGCACCCCCCTCCCCCAGCGCAGACTCTTTTGCGGCGTTAACACCCGCCAGCCTCCAGACCCAGGGAGATCAATCAGCACCGGCCACCCCGGTGCTGAAACGAAGCAGTTGGCAGGTTATCAATCACCCAGAGAAAACATTTGATGAGGAGAAGGAACGGCCCAGGCACACCGAGGGGGGACACACACGGTTTCCAAGTCACGGCTGCGTTACAAACGGTTGGGAAAATCCCACAAACCACCGGCTGCAGAACCCAAACGCTCCGGAGCTCTGCAAGGCTGAACACTGACCAGGAGACACCAACAGCCACCACACAACCCTCCAGCGGCCCGTTAGCGGAGCCCGCACAGAGCCTCACCCGCTGGCCTCCATTCAAAACCAGTTCGTGGCCCAGCGTCAACCAGACCGGGGTGCATCGCCACGAAGCCACGCCAGGGCTTTGTACCCCTTCTGCATCTCAAGGACCTACCCAGGACCACCTCGGCACGGCACGGGCTGAAGAGACATGACTGAGGTCACTGGAGTAGTCAATGGCTTGACTCGGGTCGAGCCATTCCTGCTGCACCGTCCCCCCGCTTCCAGCTGGCCTAAGCATTTCTCCAGCCGCTCCGGAGTTCACCAGTCCTCTCCGATTTCTCACCAGCTCTTTTGTCTCCAGGCACACTCCACTGCTCGAGGCAACTCAAACGCATCCCCAGCCAGGACCCGCATGGGCCGAGCAAGCCACCAGATGCACCTGCGCCCGCGTGGGGCCAAGGGGCCGCAGCCCTGGACCCCGCGACGCCCTTGCAGGGTGAACAGGGCGCGAGCAGCCTCCGCACGCCGCAGAGCCCCGGCAGTGAGCGTCCCTGGGAGGAAGGGAGGTGCCACCAGCTCCGCAGAGCCGCGGCAGCAGGAACGGGGGGACCTCGCAGGAATGGGGGGACCTGGCTCACATGCATGTACCGGCGCCTCTGCCGCCTGCGCACCCCCTCGGCTAGCCGATGCCCGGCACGGCCGCGAGGCCGGTCCCTCCTGGGGGGTGCTGCTCTGAGGGGGGCTGCCAGAGCCCGGTGGGCACCCGCTTCGGCAAAGGGTGGGGGGTCCAGTGCTCCCTCTTGCGAGCATCACGGGGGCGGTGTAGGGGGTGCAACGGGATGAGGGGCGGTGGTGCGGGGGGCTGCAGACCGGGGGTGCAAAGGGAGAGGGGGGGCAGAGGGCTGCAGCTTGGGGACATGGTGGGAGGAGCAGGACGGCAAGGAGGGGAAGGAAGGGGGCTGCAGCTTGGGATGGGGCGAGGGGCAGGAGGAGCAAAGGGGGCACAGGAGGAGGAGGAGGGCAGGGGTGCAGAGGGGGTGCAGGGCAAAGGGGGTGGCTCGGGGGGTGCCCCACTCCCCCCCCACCCCGGCGGCGGCCCGGGGCTGGGGTCGGCGGGCAGCGCCCAGGCAGCAGAGTCATGGCGCGGGCAGGCGAGCGGGTGGGTCCGCGCCACCGCCCCCAAACACCCCCCGGGCGCCGCCACCGCCCACCGCGCCGGGGGTCCCTCCCTCCCGCCTCCCCCGGGGCACGGCGGGGGCACCCTCCGCACCGTGGGGGTGCGAACTTCCCGGGGGTTGCCGGGGGGGGTGCAGCCGCCCCGCTAACAGGTGGCGGCGGCGCCGCCGGCCCGTCCCCGCCCAGCCGGTGGGTGCTGCCCCCGCGACGGCGCGTCCCACCCCCCCCAGCCCCGTCCCCGGCGGCCACTCACCGGCTCGTCCACCCCGCCGGGCGGGATGCGCGTCCTGGCGAGCGGGGCGCGGAAGTTTAAAGCGGGATAATACAATTATCTGGGGTTTTTTTTTTTTTTTCGTCCAACGGCGAAAAATCGAACGAGACGAGGCGGCCCGCGGGCGGGCGAACACTCCGCGCCGCGCCGCACCGCTCCGCTCCGCGCCGCTCCTTCCCGCCCGGCCCGGCCCCGCCGGGGGCTTCAGCCGCGCGTCGGCCCGGCGGCGAGGCGAAGTTTCCACCGCGGTGGTGGAGGCACCCCGGTGCGCCGCGCCCGCCCCGCATTGGCACCGGGCGCCGGGGCGCTCTGCCGCCGCCGCCGCCGCCGCCCGGACAATGTGCGTGCGGGAGGAGCGCCGCGGAGCGGGAGCGGAGCGGGAGCGCGCCCCGCCGGCGGCCGCGGCACACGCCCAGGCCCCGCGCCCCGCCCACCCGCCAGCCCAGCGGCCGCCTGCCGCCCCTGATAGGCGGCCCCCGCCGCCACCGCCCTCCGGGTGGGCCACGGCTCCTGTCAATCAGGCGCCACAGCCCGCCCGCCGCGGCCTGGCCGCGGGGCGGTCCCTGGGGCAGCGGCGGGCGGCTGCGAGGGGGGCAGGGCGGCGGGCTGCCGAGTCGCCGCGGAGGGCGGGTGACCCCCGTGCCCTTTTCCCCGGGAGCTGCGCGGGTCTTGTCGTCCCTCCTCACCCGCCCCACCTCGGGGCCCGGTCTCCGCTGCCCGCCCCGCAGCGGCCCCTCCTCGGGAGCTCCCTGCAGCCGCGGTGAGGGGAAGGCCTGCCGGGCGCCGCCCGCCTGCTCGCTGCCCTCAGCCCGCCCTTCCCCGCGGCTGCAGGGGCGCGCTCCCCGCGGGGGCACCCAGAGGCGCCGCGGCTCTCCCGGTAGCCAGCGGGCGGTGTGGGTGGGAGATCCCTCAACCCGCCGGTTCTCCCGGGGCCTGCGAGCCGCCGCTCGCTCGCCCGCCCGCCTCCGGCCGGCCGCGGGAGCAGGGCTGCTGCTGTGGCGGGGGCACGGCCCCGCAGGTAACGCGGCGGGGAGAGGCCTCGCCCCGCCCTCGCCCTTCAGCCCAGGCCCGGGCCGCAGCGGCTGCCCTGGGCCGCGCTGCCTGTCTCGCTGCCCACGGGGGAGGCAGAGCAGAGGCTGCCGGAACGCAGCGCTTGTTACCGGCCGCAGTCCCTAGCTGATAACCCGCGGGCTAAACCCAGCTCTCGGGGCGCTTTTGTCTGGCCCCTGGAAAAGCCTAGAAAAACAGACCGCTCCAAGTTATTCAGGAGCGATTTAGACAGCACACAAAACACCCCTGAAGTGGCTCAGTGTGAGACAGCGGGGGTCCAGTGAGGCCGAGCAGTAGAGAGGCACACCGCGTGAACAGGGTTACTGCCGTGACAGGCAGAGGTCCGAGCGTGGTGAGAGGCTCTGCCTGGTCCTCTTTGGGTCCCACAAGGACCACCGCTAAATCGGAGCCAGGAAACCTTGAGTGGATTCAAGCTTCGTTCGGTGAGGGTCTGTCAGTGCAGCGCGTCCCATCCTGTCACGGTACGCCAATGTTACCAGACATTTTCTGCTGCTAGGCGCCGTGATTCCCCTGTTGCTTTGGGTAGAGGATTGCACAGTCACCCTGTTATCCAGGAGCATGTGGGAGCGATCGAGCTTCCAGGCAGAATATGATGCTGAATAAAGTGTGTGTTCCCGGTACGGGAAAAGCACTGTTTGCTCTGACGTACTTTTCAAGCACGCTGCCACAGTTTATTACGTCCATTAGAAAAGTCTCCAGTAGTCAGAAAACGGATCTAGAAGCCGTTGTTCTAGACACTACGCTCGACACGTAATGAAAAGAAAGCTCACTCCCTGCAGAGCCTGCAGCGAGAGTAGATGAAGCGAGTTCTAGGGGTACCTGCCAAGAGAGCGGCACAGGGCGTTTCAGGCCCCACAGACATGTTGCACCAGCGCAAACAAACCTGCCGGAGCACTTTCTGAAAGCCAGCGCGGAAACAGACAGGTCCAAACAAAGGAGGCCGAAGCTTTAACCTACCTTGAAGCTCTTTGCCTGCTTCTAATGAGCCCTCCCGACTCTGCCCGACCCCTCTGTTCCCCGCAGCAGCGAGGAGCGCGGCTCGCAGGGACACGGCATCTCTCCTGGCCCAGCCAGCGGCAGGAGCAGCAGCACGCAGAGGCGATGGTTTCTCCACAGGCAGACACACGTACGCACGGCACACCACCTCCCTGCGCTGCCTGTCCCGTCTTGTTCCAGCCCTTCCTGGCAGGCAGGCAGGCTGCTAGAGCATGCAGAAATCTCGCCTTCTGAGGCACCCTGAAAGTGGGCTCGAATTTTTTCAGCACCTAAGTGGGCAGAAGTACTTCTCAGGGTGCAAGAACCAAATAGGTAGTGTAAGAGACCCAGCTATGGGTGAACCTCAGTTTCATGCCTCTTGGGCTTCTCAGCAACCTACAGGAACCAAGAAGCCCCAGAAGATGGGACCGAAACTGCCTCTTTCTCGCTCATTCTTCGGTGCCAGATCGCATCAGGATATGAGATGCCTGAGGACTACTTGTTGTTTGCAGGCTGCTGGAAGAGAGGCATAATCACCTCCTGGTGAGTCATAACCACGCATGATGGTGATGACACAAACGTGTGAGGACACACAGGGTGATGTAGCTTAAAGTTGCCTTCTCCCCCTTTCTCTTTTTGGATTAAAAAAAAGCAAATTATTGGGACAAGATCCTCAGTTGTTGCAAAGCAATGTCGCTCCGTGGCTTTTGGCAAAGCTGGGCAGATTGACACTTGCTGAGTAAGTTCCAGCTCCTCCAGCTTCCCACCAGGCATGAGTGCAGCTCCTGCGCTCCCCAGCAAACCTCAAGGCCGCCACAGAGAAAAGCGCAGCTCCAGAAATCATGCAGTGCTGCTATGGCAAGCCTTGCTTGGCAGGAGAGCAAGCGCAGTCCGACAGGGCCTGCTGGTGTGCGGGGCGATAAAAAGGAGATGGAGAGACTCTCAGGAGATCCTCCCTGCCACAGTAACGCTGACAAAACAGAGTCTGCAGTGGGGTTGAAAAGCTGTTGGCTGTTCCCGTGCCTTCAGGTTTTCCTAGTTGCCTTCACCAACCTGTCGCTTGCAGGTGGGAGGCTGCGACCCCTGGACACACTTATCCCGGTGTTTCGTTTGGTACCAGCGCTCCGAATTCAGTCTGGGAAGGAACGTCACTGGTTTTTGTAGGTGCTGTGACCCAAAAAGTAACTCCTTGGCATTGTTATTCCCTCTTTAACATCTGCAATAGAGGGGTCGTAGACAAGGCGTGAGCTTCGCTCCCTGCTGTGTGACATACAAACTTAGGCCAAGAGCTTAGTTAGCAACTGAAGCTGTTCATCAGCTGTAGGTCAAGGCTCATCCCGACATTTTTGAAATGTTGATCTTTTTTAGAGTTGTTTCTGGTAGAATCACACAGGCATTGGCCAGGTTGAACTACCCTTTCTTTCCCCCTAAAAAACCCACAAAATAAACCACCAAAGGACACAAAAAGTTCTTGTGATCATCAAAATCGTCAGCACAGTAAGTAAGAGTCATTTTTTGGCTTCACAGGGATACGTACTTGTGTGCTCCCAGGTAGGCATCATGTGTTTCTGAGGGGCTGACGGGTACGTCGATTCTCGGCACCACAGAGGGTTGGTTAGTGATGTCCGTTGCTTTTGTTGTTCGGAGTCTCCCATAGCTTCGCCTCCTGCAGATACACCAGGCTCAAGAAACCTGTGAGTCCTTTCCCACACTGGGATGTTTCTCTTGCTCAGTTCTCCCTGTGCATAGTGGATGAGCGGTGTTGTGGCAGACGGCCAACCGATACCCCGTCGACTTCTAAAATTTTGAGTTTTCTAGAGACCTTGCTTCTGGTTAGCGTCTGACAGTGTAACACAAGTCACTTGCCATGGCAACCAGCTTATGAAACAGAAAAAAATGATGATCCCAAGGTGCGTGGTTGCTATAGCAAGGAACGAAGCTGGGCCCTTATCCGTGTTGTTCGCTGGTGGCCACGCCTCGTCGAGGTAGCAGAACCCGTCAGGAGGAGTTTGCGTGAGGTTCGGTGCAAGCCAACTGCCTCGTGGGCCTCTCTGAGAGCTGGATCAGGACTGCAGCGCAGTCAGAAGGGAAGGAGGAAGTGTGCAGGAGAATTGAAACACGGCTGCATTCTCAGAAACACAAGGCCAGATCCATTTCCACAGCAAGCTGACGCAACTCTGCAGATGCCAGTAAGGGATGAACCAATTTCTCCTGAAATCGATTTGGCTTCCAGTCCCTGACGTGTCTGTTCTCCCCCACTCTTCTTTCCTTTTTCTTTTTTTTTTTTTCTGAAGTGGAATAAATCTCTGGGAGTGTTTTGGAGTTGCCTGGGACAGAGGAAGGAACAGGCTCACGGCGTCTGTCGTCAAGCGCAGTCTCCTTACAGGGATGCTTCTGGGAAGGGCAGGCTCAGTGCTACACAGCGTGCTTGGGGTAGTGAGAATTCAGAGATGGCAAAAGGAGTTGGCTAAGGGCAGAGAGGGGAAACCCTCGTAATTACCACTATGGCAGGAAATCAAGACTGAGCTTTGTCAGCTCAGGGGAGGACAGTTTTGAGAACTGTTGTATGTGGAAGCAGTCCCAGAAGCTGGTGGAACTCCCCTGCGCTTCAGACAGGCTTGTTTGTAAACCCAGGGCGGGTCCGTGCTGTACACGAGATGTTTGCTTTCCTCCTGAGCTGGAAAGGCTCCCTTCTGCGTGACAGGCTGGAAAGTGAAGGAAAAACTGAACGCTTCTGAATCCCCAGACTATGGATCTGAGCTACAAGGAACACAGCTCCAGCTGTGCGATGGAAAGGAGCGCGTGCTGCCCCTTTGTAGTGTAAAAACACTCTCTCCCAGGTACAGTTCAGGCTGATGAGGCAGTAGTGTCAGGCTTGAGACACAGCAGCCAGGCTTCTGAGCTGCCTGGGGGCTTTGCTGAATGTACAGGTGAAATGAGGGGGACTCCTGGACAATCCTCTTCTAGCTCCCTGCAGAGAAAATACTGCGAGATCACCAGCCCCAACAACAGCACGACTTGGAAAGCAGGCTGTGAGAGAAGCCCTTAACGTACCAGGTAAATCTGTGTGCAGACGCAAGGCTGGAGTTTACTCTCGTCGATGAATTGTTATACCGTGAGTGACTGACTATAAAAAGACTACAGGGAAAATGAGAGTCTTCTGCAGCACAAAGACACCCAGAGATAAATGAAAGCCATCGCAAAGAAACCGTGGTAAAACTATTCAACACTGTAATTTAACACAGTCTCCTGGAGGCTGGGGAAAGTCTGTGGACTAATCCTTACTGCAGACTGCAGCGAGGGAGACAGAGCCCCGAGAAACTTCGCAGCTGGGAAATTCTGCGAGCAGGTCCCATCACTCCAAGAGGCTGGGACTCCCAAGAGATGCCTGAGATTTGGAAGCAGACTGAGAGACCACACAGAGGGAGACGTCCTGGTTCCAAAGGGTTTTTTAAGACAGTGAACTGAACTGGAGAGATCTCCTGCAGTAATCAATTATCAAAACAAAACCCTGAATTAATGAATCAACTCTCCATCAACCAACAAAATCTTCCTCTAAACCATCTCCAGAAGGATCACATTGCTTCAGATCACCCAAGCAGTGAGTGGACCCAAGCAGTGAGCGGGACCACTTCGTCATTAGTCCTCAGAAGGCTGGCATTAAGACTGGATTAAATTCTGCTAAGAGGAGTGCTCAGGCCTCTTTGAACCAAACTGTTTGAACCATTGCAGAAGATTCTGGGTGGGCAGAGCAGAATCATTGGTCCCGGATGACTATCTGATCCAGGACAGGATCTTTCTCATTGTGGATTTCCTTTTTGAAAGAAGTGAGGAAACCAGCAGCGCCTTGCCGGGGGCCTGGCCCACGCTCCGCCAGAGCTGGAGAGCGGAAAGATTTCTGTTGACTGAAATGAATTCTGCTACGAGTTGGATTTGATGAATTATGGACTGAAAATAGAAGCTTGCAGAGACTGGATGCTCTGGATTCGCAGAAGGGAAAGGCTTTGTAATCAGAGCTTGGAAGTGGAAGGAGGTCTGTGTTCCACAGCTTTAAAATACAAACAACTGCTCGTTCCTTTTTTCTGTTAAAAAACCCAAGCTCAGACACAGAGAAGACACCATGCAAAGGGTGGTCCTTCCCACCGAGTCAGCCGCTTCGTAGAGACACCGTGGGGAAGATTGATGACCATGTCTCCCTGTACGTGATACGCAGTAATGAGGAAGGCGAAGCCCTTACCGAGTGGATGGTGGGATGTTTGGACTTGAGATTTTGCTGGGCGGGGGAGAGATGAGATACAGGTTGGATCTCTGAGACTGTATTTACAAGCAGTGCCTCCTTCTACAGCCGCCTGTTCAATTTTGGGCTACCCGAAGCATGCTGCCCTTGACAGAAAGTGTCTGTTTGTCCTGGTGGGTGTTTGCTTGAGTCCCCAGTAAATGTTCTTTTGGACTCTTCATGCTTTTCCCTGGGAGTTACAGCTGATCATGCGGTGAGTGTAGAGCCTGAGTTAGAAATGACCCTGATTCCTTCATGAAATGGTCCCAACTGACCAAGAGTGTCGAGCTTGGTAAGGTCCCATGTCTCTTTCCACTCTCTGCTGGTCCTGCTGGCGTAGGCGAGCAAGGGTCACGTACGGGAGGATATCTGGTAGCGCAGAAGTCACCAGGTTGGGAGCCACACTGATTTTCCCGGCAGTGGTTTGCTGCCATATGTGCAGGAGCTGTTGTTAGCTGCTAGCTCTAACTGAACGTCAGTCATTCCCCCGGGGCCTGATCCTCACCCTCAGAGAGATTTTTGCCTTCATCTTCACACAGCAGGAACTCCGGTCTTTGGATGTTGAATGCTGAACGCCTTTTTTTTCGTTAACAAACCTCGCAGTATTTGGGCCCCATGCACTTTTCATTTTCCAGCTCTACGGGAAAGTTTTGCAGCCACCGGTTTCTTTATGGGCTGTTTTGGATCACTGGCCATGTTCCGGGTCATCTGTGTCACTTTTGCTGGCAGGAGCCAGATTTCCAGGATGAGCCGCTGAGGGATGTCTCGCACTCTGTGTTGTTTCTGCACTCACTGATGTGCAACAGATTTATCTGCGTGATTCAAGGCCTCTCTGTACCGGCTGAGATCGTACTGAAACCTCAGACCATCCCATGGGTTCTCCTGGAGGAGACGCTAAGATTATTCTTCTTATTTTTAAAGGAATCTTCTTACCTCTTTGTCGGCTAATGCTGACTTTCTTCCCCTCAGCATCGAGGAACAATTGCTTGCTACATTTGTTTCTCACAGAACTCTCAAAGCCATGCTGTGCAGCGTGATTCAGGCACGTGCACGTGGTAGAACCAGAAAGATTTACAGACATTTGTGTTTATCCCCTTAAACTACGGGGTTTTTTCCTTTGATTGCTTTTTAATGTTCTGGCTGCGCATTGCCTCTGTCCCTGCCATGCAGCCCTCCTCCTCGTCACCAAACTCAAGCTGCTCTTCTGTCAAGTCCTTCACTAAATTCTGCTTTTCCTTCTTCTACAAGCAGCTGTCCTGGACCTTGGTTCCCACCTTGGCGAGGAAGTAAAGCCTCAGCCCTCATGTTTATAGCAACGGTAGACTCCTGCAGCGCACCCGCCTGCCATCAGGGCTGAGGGTCCTGGTGCAGCTCCCTGAGAGCTCTTGGTGCAGCAGAATGCCCACAGCGAGTGAGATTCAGGCTAGATAGTGGAAGGTCTCCTTACAGTTCAGCAAGGCTCTGGTGTCACTGCCTGGTCTAGGCTGTCCTGAGAGACCCCTGGTACTGGTGAGGGCACAGTCCTCCCACGCAAGCGCCTTCGAGAGCAGCACAGGAATAGAAACCACCCCTTCCGTCAGAGGCAGCAGAGCTGATCTCTCCAGGTTACTGCTACACCTATTTCTCACAGATTTTCTTTTGGCTGGCAGTTCCCCCTTCCTTATTAACAATCTTTCCCACACTGAAGCCATGAAGTGGGCCACCAGCGTCATTTTCTGTCTGCGGGTCGCTCATCCCCTTGATTCCCAGGGGAATCAGGATCTATGGGAAGCCCCATCAGGGAGGGTGAAAGGCAGAAGAGGACCTGCAGCCACTTGTGTCTTGCAGGACTGGTGCAGGGCCAGAGCGTGTTTCTCAGTATCTGTTCAGGCAGGTGTCCTGAGCTTGGCAACGGTGTCAGTGAGTGTGTGTGTGTGTATGTGTGTGTGTGCGCACAAATCTGACACTGTCTTGACGGCTTTCAGGGGGCCAACGCTAAACCGTTCTGAAGTCTGACCTTCTGCAGGATTCCTGAGATGCCCAAATCCACACGTTGCCAATTTCCTCTCTGGCCTCAGACTCTTGACTTTGCATTTTCCGCTTCCAGCTGGGGAAATCCTGAGGCCAGCGTACAAAACCGCCCATCGGAACCGCCACTGAATCCAACAGATTGATGGAATTTCAGCCACTGACTGTGAAAACACGGGTAGGCTAATGCCGCGCTGCAGATGTTGTATTAACACGGAGTGATTTCACCGTCCTCATTAGCAACACGCTTTGATGAAGGTGGGAGGTGCTGGCTGCAGTTTCCCTTCAGTAAGCCGTTTAATCGCCGGAGCTTACCAGCAGTGGGATTTGGGAGACTTACCGATCACAAAGTGAATTAAGGGTAATGCAATACCCTCCCTCCTGCTTTGCGGGTAGTGCGCGGGGGGGAAATGGGTTTGGAGCTGCTCTCTTCCCCCATTTCAGTGGCACTGGGGTGCCCCAGTGAGGACTAAGCCAGAAGCTGCGGCCTTCTTAGGCAAGATCTTCCTCGGTTTTGCGTGCACGCTTACAGCAGCTCTCCTGCGGCGATCACGATCAGCACATGCCGATGGACTTGTTAGAGCACGTTCAGCAGCACGTTCTCACTGGCTTACTGAGGTCTGATCCAAAGCTTACTGCAGATTCGGGGAAGATTCCTGGACTTCTTCAGTGGCCTTTGGACTACTCTGTGGAGGCAAAACCAAAACGGCGATAGACAGACGGCGAAGAGGGCTCTACGTTACTACCACATGTCCTCTGAGGACGTGGCGACAGGGATTCTGTAGCCCAACCCTCTGCATCCCAGAGCAGTAAAATCAACACGAATCCTACTTAATAAGTAATTCAAAAGCACTTTCTGGTTTGTGAATCATCTGCATTCCAGCCTTTCGGAGGATCCTGGGTAACGAGACGAGAACAGTGCAGCTTCTGTGGTCATCTCTACCTGCTTGCGTGGCTGTCAGCCTGCTCCAGCCTTCGTGTCCAGCTGCTCTTTTAAACCGCTCTCTGCCACTGAGGAGTTCTCATCCAGAGCTCTCAGACATGAAGGAATAACCTGCCTGGCTTTCCCAGGAAAGAGCCGACTGCCATTAAACCTGTTTTACAGGCGGGGAGGCTGAGCTCCCGTCTGCCTGAGATCACACAGCGTTATTCAGGGCCAAAGTGCCTGGACTGACGTGTTCCCGCAGCAGGACTGACCGCCCGGGAGAAACGTAAACCTCCGTCGTTACAGGGACGAGTGCCCGGGCGGAGGGCAGGGCTGGCCACGCGGGCTTTCTTTACGTATGTGCTTTGCACATGACTAGAAGCAGATAAACCTCACTGGCCACGTGGCTTGAGTCCAAGTGTTCCTCAGATGAAGCCGCAAGCGTTGGGTAAGCCAAAACGCTGTGCTTGGCCCTTCGTGCTGAGCCGTCGGGCAGGTGGGAATGTAAAACTGATGGCTTATGCCTGAGTCACCTCCGCCAGCATTTGTCACTGCCTGGCGCGTTCGCCTGCTGCCTGCTGGATAATGAACGGCTTCATTCGCTGCGACAGGGAGGACACTATTAAAACCAATCCTGGCCAATGGCCCTGTGTGGCTTTTTTCCGTCAGAGGGGAGGAGGAGAGAAGTGCTGTTGAAATCTGACGTGCAGAAAAGGCCGGTGGTGAGTTTTTATTCATGGGGATGGTTCAGGCTTCAGTTTAATCACAGCAATTGTTGGCAATCGATGATCAAAATTCAGAGGGCTTAAGGCACTTGGTAACGTTAAAAGCCGCGCACATAGAGAAGCTCCACGGGCGTATTGCAGGGGAGGTCAACACCTGGGATAAGTGGGGATTGCTCTGATGACACGTAATTTATGACCTGTTTGCAGAAATAAATGAATTTATCACTTGGATGTCACTACCATGGGTAAGGAACGTGGCCCGTAGATGAAAGACTCCTCAGTTTCCTTCGTGTGTTGCACCCTTTTCTCGCAGTATCCCGCTGACGACCCTGCCCTGTCCATAGCAGCATGCAGAGGATATTTACAGAAAGGAAGACTTTGCCTTAAATATCTGAGGAAATAGATCAGCTGACAGACAGATCCCTCAGTTTCTTGGCTTCTCTTGCCTCCAGCTCCCACACAGGATCCATCAGACTGTCTCCAGTCAACCCCTCGCAGGCTCCATTTGAAGTTCAGGCACCTACCAGAGGGCCAAGCTGAGGCCTGCGTGTTCGTACGGCGTCGCCTGCCCGGCTCCCTGGGGCAGAGGTATCTCAAAATGTCAGTATGAGGCTGCAGCAGGGAAGATGGTGTAAAGTTCCTGCATAAACAGCGCTACGACTTGGCTGGATGAAAGGTGCTCAGATGTTGCTGTGTCCAAGCTGGAGTCGTTTTCTGCTCTAAGATCTTTTCTTACCTTTGGCATTTCAGGGACCGTGGCTGGCGTACTCCTCAGATTAATTCTGCTCTTTATTCATTTTCTCTCCTTTATCTCTCCCTCCAGAGCTTTGTCATTAGCCCTAGTCCCCGGCCAGCTCGATCAGCTCTCCGAGCCCCCAGGCGCCAAATCCCTTCTGCTCCCTGGTCCTGCCCAGTGCATCGATGAGGAGCGTGCCTGCAGAGCAAGCAGCCCTGGGTCCCACATGTCCGGGACTTGGCCATGCACCATGCAGGAAGGGTTCCAGACTCAGCAGCAGGGCAGGGCAGTCCTCGAGACCTCTGTTGGTCAGCAGCTCAGATGTTTCCCTAATACCCTGGTTAAAAATGGGGCATATCAGAGAGTTGTGCTTGCAAGTGCCGGGACGCTCCCTGGACGGGATTCCTGGACAGCTGCTGTGTAAATGACGAGGAAGCAATTCAAGTGTGCGATCACAAATGAGAAGGTGTGTGGTGTGGTACAGGACCTGCCCGTGCTGGGGCGTTGACTCTGTGACAAACAGGTGGTTGCACTCTGGGTTTTAAGATCCCGCGCTCACTGCAGGCAGCAGGCAACAGCTTCACTGAACTCTGCTCAGTCAAGGATGCTGCTGGAATGAGGATTTTATTTGAGCGCTCACTGACCAGGAGCGATCCCAGCGGCTGTCAGTCAACAAATGACATTTGATAAACGTGGTTTTTCAGGAGGTGGCAGTTTTGGAAAGCCCAGTAGCACGAAATTAAGTTGGTGCCTCTTGGTAGGCTGGATGGTGGATGCGATCGGAAATCTCTTAACTTCAGAAGGTTTGGGATCACACTCATGGTTTGGTTATTTATTTTTGATCTGTTTAGTTCCCGACCGTCTTAGTATTTCACTCTCCAGGTTGCCACAAGCTGGACATGTTGTGAGGGGAGTATCTGAAAGGAGAAAGAAGTGTCCTACACAAAGAGCTGTAAGCAGACGTCCAGCTGCTCAGTTCTCTAGAAAAGAAGGTTGTGAATTGCACCTGGAAAACCAGCCTTCCACAAACCCAGACAGGCAGCGAAGAGCTGCACACTGGTGTTCCCACCACCTTTTACGGAGGGCAAGAAGGAAATGTTGTTTTGACTCTAGTCGAACTTGTACCCCGATCAGCCACTATAGGAAATAACCAACTGATACCTCAGCAGTGAGCCAGCTGCCAGGGTCTGGTGCAGCCGATTGCTGCGCATCCACAGCATGGCACAGGAGGTGGCCGGGGCAGGGCAGGACAGGCCAGGCTCATGTGCGTGCCAAGGACTTGGTAGTGTTTTAGACGTACCTGTCTACATTGGCCTCCACGACAGAACAGCAAGAGCCAAACTCTGCCCAGAGTCGTGCTAGCATCGTGCTGACGCAATGCGTGAACTCCTGCTCCTCTCATTACTGCAGTTCTTTGGAATGAACCAAGGCTCCGCATCCCATCATCTTAGAAAGGGCCAGGCGCAAATCCAGCACTGACTTGGCCCCCTTTATGTTTTCCAGAAGTTCAGATCCAGATTCAAGCAAAGATTGTCAAAGGTCCATCTCCACCTCCACTGCTAACACTGAGGGCAAGTCTGGAGGTGCGAGGGCTGTGCTAAGACCGTGGGAAGTGAACGGAGGTGAGTCGCAGTGCTAGAGGAGCATCATAGCTCTGCCACGTAACAAGAGGACTCCCGTTCTGTGCTCCTCTGCTGCTGGAGGGTTTGCTCAGCACTTCACTCAGGCACGAGGAGTTCCTATTAACCACCATTCAGGTTTACCCCAGGGACTCTTCCAAGGTGTTTCAAGCAAGGGCAATGCTGGGATAGAGTGCTTAGCTGGGAGCGCAGGCGTGCCACGATACAGAGCAAGCTTCCATAGCCAAAGAGCTGGCCTACAAACATGGCTGGAATCCTCTGCAGTAGACAACATACCACGTTCACCACCACGCGCTGTCACTGGCCAGAGTAGCTGCTGACAGCACCAGCCTTGAAAACAAACTCTCAAGCAAGGCGCTTGAGAGAGGTGTGAGGTTTGTGGGGGCTGGGATGTGTTTTGTGGTTTTCAGTGCTCCAAAGCACTACCTGAGCATCTCCTGATGTCACCCAGCATGCTGCGTTAGGGAACAGAGCTGAATTTTACTGGAACTTCTAGACAGTGCATAAAGAATGCAGAAGTGTAGCAGTAATCCACCTTCTCTCGTTGCTGACCTAACTGAGCTGCTGGGGTGACAACGTTCATAGTCCGTTCCCTAAACACGCATCATGCAAAATCGGAGCCAAGCTGTAAGGAGAGCGCTTGGGAATCAGGTCTCTCCTGCCGTTTTGAGGACAGGGAAACATCCTTGCCTCTTGCTGAAGGCAGGGGACAGGGTTCCTTCTAGCAGTCTGGAGGAAGTTACACACACCAACGACCCAAATTCAGATGAATCCCAAGGCTTTCCAGAGGCTGTCCATGGAAAGGTGACCCGAGCCTGTTCAGTTCCAGGGAACATCCCAGTACAAACTGGCGGTGTGTTGCATCACTTCCTGTTCCTGTGTCGTATTTGCTGGACTCGAACCTGGGCTGCGTGCAGCAGAAGCAGATGTGCAGGTCACGGGTTCCTGTGACAGAGCAGACAGGACCATTTTGCCTTTGCTCAGCTCTCCTCCTCTACTGGAGCCTGTGCCCCAGCCACCCTCTTTCCTCCCCTGTAGGACGGGGATTTGTGGAGGACTTTGCCAGAGCAAAACCAGTGGCGTCATGGCACGAAAACTGGTGCCTTGCCCTGATTGGTTTGTTTAAAAGCCCCAATTTCTCCACTACTTCACTGCCTTCTGTGGCCCAGGGGCATTAATCCCACAGCCAGCGCTATTCCTTTCATATTTTTCTTTCAAGCCTGCCATTTTTAAGCCCTCTTGGACAGACCTTCTCTTGCTGAGATGCTCCTAAACCGAATGAAACCTGGTACTCGAGTTGTAACGACGTTGGGTTCTTCAGTAAAAACGACCATCTGGCAGCTGTGGGGCAGCTGCAGACTTGTCCCATGCAGCAGGACAGGGTGTCATGCCCTGGAAGAGCAGCTGTGTGATGACAGCCCCCCTGAGCTTTCCAAAACCACAAAATAGTTGGACCCAAAAGAACCTGAGAAAGGTAGATGGCCTTGAAGAGAGACACAAACCCATAACCTTTACCTTATACGCAGGCGTTTCAAGTTACAGCTGGTTCCTCTTGAGTCAGGAGTGATAGAAACAAGGGAGTGCGAGCACAGTTTTCTGGCTCTCGGTATTTTTTCAGATAAGAAAGCTTTTCTTTCCTTTTTCCTGTAAAAATGGGAAGGGAGACAAATCCTACGTTTATTTATTCATTTATTCATTCATTTACAGCTCTTCGTTACAATTCAGGCAGGATTCAGAGATAAGCCCCTCTGGAATTAGGAAATCCTGGCTTGTGGCTCAACCATACAACACAGTGACCAACCTCACCTATGCTACCTCAGCTCTTGTCCTGATCCGTCACCTTGACTGCACTGTAACGCAGCTGCTTCTGGGTAGAATCACTCTGTCATGCACCAAAACCTGCCTTCCTAAGCACAAACGAGGGGAAGGGTCCTCCGGTGAGGCATCTGCCCTGGGTACTGCTCAAAAGTCACGGGGGTTCCACTGGAGCTGAGTCAGGGCTCAAGCGAGTGTGATACCCCAACACAACTGAAGCCTGCCTTAAGCTCACCTTTCCTCTGATAGACCCTTCACCATGAGACAGTGCCATTTGCTGGGTTTTTTGCCTTCTAGTACCCCAAAATCATACCCCGAAGCTCTGCCAAGCCGAGGAGGGTTTCATTTTCCTTGAACGAGCATGCAGCGGGGAAGGAGACAGGTGCTGCCACTCAGGACCTAGCTCAGGACCTCTGGAGCACATGGTCACCTTCAGATGCCACACACGGTTTCTGTATGACTTTGGTGACATCAGTGGTCTGCTTTACTGGTTCACAGAAGCAAGGACAAAGAACACCGTGATGGCCCATCTCTCAGTGTGAGTTAAAATACTCTATAAAAACTGTTGGGGAAAGTTTTTCTCGGTCTAGTTCAGCTTGAAGAGATACAGCTTTGTGCAGAGCGCCATGTGCTGCCTGGCAAAGCTTTCCTTTCAGATCGCAGTTTATGTATTCACAAGAGCCTGTGAAAAGGAGCAAAACCAAATGTCGGGATTCAGTGAGTCAGAGAAGATGGTTTTTTAACTGGATTCTCTCATTGCCCTTTGTTTTCATGCCAGGTGCAGTGACAGCAAAATAAATCCAATTCAGAGACTTGAGTCATCCTCCGGATCTTTGGATCAGCTCTTACTCTCTCCTGGCCTCGCTCATCGCTCCGGAGGATGAAGTCCTAGACACCTGCCGTGACTGAAACCGTTCTTACATCATCTTCTGAATGTGGTGACTTCAGACACGTGAAATCATGAGGCTAACGGCACAGACAAGGCTTCAGCCAAAGCTCTTTCTGCAGACCTGAGCTGCTTTTTTGAAAATGCCGTGGTAGCTGCGAGTTCTTGCCTTGCTGTGTACAGTGGGGATGGATATCCTTGCCCTGTGTCATCTACGTGGAATAATAAGCTTCTGCAGGCACATCTTTGGCCACGCGTGGTATTCATCTGGCAGCGTTAGCTGACTGACACCTTTTTGTGTAAAGATTAAGAATAGCTAAAAGTTGAACCCAAATGGGGCCTGAAGGTCCTCTAGGTGTGGGCTTACAGCTAAAGTAACTCCTGTTCCTCGGCTTTCCACAGAGACGTGTAACGCCGTGGTGGTGGTAGGATGGTTCGTGAAAACTGCACAGAACTGGAACTCATCCGGGGGAAAGCAATGTTTCAGGAGCTTAATGCGCTTTACTGGGGGACCGAGTAATTTCTGCCATGCTGTACGGAAAGAACCTCTTAAAACCGTCACATTAGGGGTGATGCGACAGAGGCAGAGGACTGCAAATGCCCACCAGTTCTGAGGAGGCTGGGAGGCACGAGAGGATTTGTGGGCTACAGGCACCCACCCGTCTGACCCCTAACAGTGCACAACATCAGAGAACCAACTGCGACTGCAAAGCGTAATGACCGACATAGGAAAGTGCAGCAGCAGCTTACCACGAGTGGGTTATACCCGCCTCTGGTAAGAGGACTCATCGGCTAGATGAAAAAAATGCTGCTAGTTCAGGACTTTAGGGCAGCCTTCAGTACCATGTCCCAGGGGAAATGGGGAGTTCTGCTGGGACAGGGATTCTCACAAGACAAACCTTTTACAGTGGGACCTCCATCCCTCTTGCCTTTGCAACCGGGGAGGTCAGAGGAGAAGAGGAACCCCATCGGAACCATCGATGGTGGTGAGCGACCAATTTGATATGACTTGAGAATGTGACCCCAGGATATAGCAGGCATTTGCAGCACAGAAAGGGGAGTGTTTATTCCACTGCACGAGCCATCTGCAGTACATTAAACTGCTCTGGTCACCCATCTTCAAGAAGGGAAAACTCGAAAATTAAAACCAGGATGACTAAAAGAATTGTGAGCCTGTCTCTAATAACAGGAGACTGTGAGCGTGGCTTGTGTGACTTAGCAAAATAAATGTCGAGAGGAGATGACAGTGGGCCCTATAAATACATCAGGAACGCAAACATCAGAGGGGAAGAGTTATTTTAAGCTGAAAAATAATTTGGCAAAAGAACAAGTAGGTGTAACTTGGCAATAAATATTTTTAGCCTATAAATTAGGAGGTCTGTAATCTTCTGAGAGAGGCTTTGGACCAGTCTTTCAGAATGAGGAGGAAGAGGCTGACAGGTCTCTAAATGATGCCAATGGGGTTACCTGCAGTAGCAGAAGACTGGTTCCCCCGACCGGAGAGCCCCACCGGGTCCTGCGTTTCTAGGTTGTACTGCAGCGGAATTCCTAAATGTTAGTAATGCGATTGGCTATTGATCAGTAATATTAATTAGCGGCTGGGGTGACTGGATGTTGCTCGTGACTGGATAAAACCAGGAGGACAGACGAGTCTCTTCTTTGTAAGATAGAACGCCAAAGGAAGAGCGTGTCCATCTCGGCTTGGTTTTCAGAGGAGGTTTCACCTGACTCCCGTTCATCTGGGTTGCACCAATGCCATTAATCCAGACTAACCCGTTCCGTGGAGTTCCCGTGACGGAGAGATCAGAATCAGCTCCGACATCTCCGAACAGCTCCAGGGTATGTTAATTGTCAACGTGAAGATTTAAAATTTTAAACATTTCTCGGCAGAACCGAAACGTTAACTTTTCTCTCCTACAAAGCTTCACGCAGGCACAACGTGATTCCTGGATAGAGCTCGCTCGGCTCCACGGTTACTAATTCACAGGTTTCTCTCTGACCTTAGCTCAGCTCTGGGAACGGTGCCAGCACAATTACAGTAACTCCTGGATCTGCCCTGAAACTGTGCCAGGTTCTTCTCCTGCCCAGTGCCGGAAAGATGCATTTCTTCTTCGACTGGTTTCAAACGGTTCAGGCTAGGCTGGCCATAACAAGATTATTTCCGGCGAAAGGTGGCGAAGAAGTAGAGCACCACGCAGATGCGTGTGTGCATCCACGGTTCACTTCCTCCACAGGTAACCTTCGGGAAGAGGTGTAGGGGGAAGCTGAGTCAAGGTGACTCGAGCTAGTTACCTGGAAGACAAATGGCAGCGTTGGGAGTAAAATTCAAGGGGCTGATGCTTGGTTCGTTGTTGTTTTCACTGAGTCACGCCACCTTCCTGGAGCATGTCAAGGCCCGTTGCCTTCCTTCCTGTGAAGGTGGGCAGCTGGGCTGCACGTGGAGCTGAGCGTGCCCGTCTCCTTGGAAAATCAGGCCCCTGGTGATTTTCCCTGACGTTAATTGACCGTCAGAGCCTGCGCGAGGGGAGTCACCACATTTCCTGCCCTACAGTCTATGGCAGCGTTTTCCAGACCCTGGAGTAAATTTGATGTTGTAGCAGAGGAAGCACCAATGTGATGCACCAGCAGCTGCTGCTCTCCAGCCTCCTTGCAAAGGTTCGGCACAAGCGGGAGGTGGCAGGGCGTGAGCGCAGGTGGGGTATTCAAACCCCCAGCCTCTTCTACAAGGCAGGCGGGAGCCCACGTCTTCGCCCAGACCTCCCGCCTTCCTGCCCCCAGGAGAAACACTGCTAAGGGCGGCTCCCAAGGGAACCGAACAGAACCCCCCGAGAAAACAGGCTTCGTGCCTGGTGACGTTTTGCTGGGTGCCTGATTTACGAATCTTCTATCTAAAGTGTGGAAATGTGGATTCCTCCTAAGCACAACGAGTGAGAATGGCAAGAGCAACGTTGTGAATAAATCTATTGTGATGAGCCTGAAGATCAGGTCACGCGTCTGCGCCAACAGGCAGACGTCACTGATGGACAGATGAGTCTGGGTGATTGAATTAACCTGGTTTAAGGAATTACGGTGTCTCGGTGGAGCGGTGAAAACTGCTGCACTATGCGTTAGTCCCTTGGTTTTTAAATTAATCGTATGAAGGGAAAAGAAGCGGGTTTGGTTTAGAGAGTGGAAGGGCGATTGACGTGGTCAGTTCAGATGGCTCCGCAGACGCCCAGTAACTCATTAACCACAGGCAGTTAGTCCCGTACGCTGCCTGCCTGCACCTGGGCATGCACTTGGCACTGGTGGCTCTGTGATGTGATGTCCCAGAGGATGGAGAGCAGCTCCGAGGAGAAGGACTTGGGGTGCTGGGGAGTGAAAGGCTGGACATGACCCAGCAACGTGCGCTCACAGCCCAGAAGCCCCCCGTGTGCTGGGCTCATCCCCGGCAGCGTGGGCAGCAGGTCGAGGGAGGGGATCCTGCCCCTCTGCCCCGCGCTGGGGAGACCCCCCTGCAGCGCTGGGTCCAGCTCTGGGCTCCTCAGCACAGCAGAGACACGGAGCTGCTGGAGCGGGGCCAGAGGAGGCCACAGGAATGACCCGAGGGTGGAACCCCTCTGCTGGGAGGAGAGGGGAGAGAGTTGGGGGTGTTCAGCCTGGAGCAGAGAAGGCTCCGGGGAGACCTTAGTGCAGCCTGTCAGTGCTTCAAGGGGCCTTGGAGAAAGCTGGGGAGGGGCTGTTCAGCAGGGGCTGCTGGGACAGGACAAGGGCTGATGGGTTCAACTGGGAGAGGGAGATTCAGACCAGAGAGAAGGGAGAAATTGTTTCCTCTGAGGGTGGTGAGACCCTGGCCCAGGTTGCCCCGAGAGGTGGGAGAAGCCCCATCCCTGGCACCATCCCAGCTCAGGTTGGCCCTCGGGGCTCTGAGCACCCTGCTCTGGTTGCAGATGTCCCTGCTCGCTGCAGGGGGGTTGGGCTGGAGGAGCCTGGAAGGTCCCTTCGACCCAAACCAGTCTGAGATTCTGAAATCCCCCCGAAATTCCTGGATTTCCTGTATTCACACCGGGGTTGGATGGTGGACAAGGAGCGTGGTGATGCCGTGGCAATCTCCACCCAGGCGGTAGTGAACAGCAGAACAGCACCGGGCTGCTCAGGGAGCTGCGCCGCAGCTCTTGCACCAGCAGAGATGTTTGATCACGGCACCAGCAGACATCGAGCCACACCCGTTGGGTCCGGGTTGTGACAACCGTCATTCTGCCGCGTCCAATCTTCTGACCACTGGTCTGGAAATTTAGTCTTTTAATCTGTTTATTGGGTTTTTTTAAATGTAAAACGATTTGGTGAAACCAGCCTTCGCGCATCGTATCTATCGGTCCCCCCCGGAGCTCGGCGGGGATGGCCCCGGCGGTTCCCCCCGGAGCTCGGCGGGGATGGCCCCGGCGGTCCCCACCGGAGCTCGGGGTGGGGGATGGCCCTGGCGGCTGCTCCCCGCACTCCGGCCCGCCGCAGGGGCGGGACCCGCTCCCGCAGCCTGCAGAGGTGCCTTGGGATGCTGCCGGGACAGAGAAGCCCCCAGACCCCTCCTGCGCTCCTCCCCGACTCCTTCAGCCCGGGGCCCTGCCGCCCCAGCCCCCGCGGTGCTGCCGCCGCTCCCGGCCCTCACGCCGTGCCCACCCCGGCGCTCGGGAGGTCCCCGCACTCCGCTCCTCCTCCTCGCCCCGGCCGCGGCGTGGCCGCATCCCTCCCCAGTGCCCACCGCCCTGCCCGCACCGGCTCTTCCGGCCGCGGCCCCGGTGCCGGCGGGGAGCGGCGGGGGCGGGGCGCCGCCGCGGGGGCGGAGCGAAGCGGCGGGCTCCGGGTCGGGGAAGGCGGCGGCGGTTGCCGGGCGACGGTCGCGCCGGGCCGCGGCTCCGCACGGGGGCCCGTTTCCCCCGGTTACGGTGTCGGTGTCCGAGCGAGGGCCCGTCCCAGGGCTCGCAGCGCCCGGGAGCGCGTGTCGGGGCGGCAGGAGCCGCGCGGGGCCGGGGCGCACGCGAGGGCCCCGTCCGTGTCGGCGCTGGCGGAGCCTCCGGTAGGTGCGAGGGCGCGCTCACGGTCCTCGCGGCGGCGGGGCTCGAGGGGAAAGTGCTGACGGTAAACCGGGCTGTGCCGGGCACCCGGGGGCTGTGCGGGCGTCCCTGGGGAGTCACGTCAAGAGAACACGCTCCTCCAGGGGAGAACACGTTCCTCCGGGAGAGAACACGCTCCTCCAGGGGAGCACACGGCTCCTCCAGGGGAGAACACGGCTCCTCCAGGGGAGCACACGGCTCCTCCAGGGGAGAACACGTTCCTCCGGGAGAGAACACGCTCCTCCAGGGGAGCACACGGCTCCTCCAGGGGAGAACACGGCTCCTCCAGGGGAGCACACGGCTCCTCCAGGAGAGAACACAGCTCCTCCAGGGGAGAACACGTTCCTCCGGGAGAGAACACGCTCCTCCAGGGGAGCACACGGCTCCTCCAGGAGAGAACACGGCTCCTCCAGGAGAGAACACAGCTCCTCCAGGGGAGAACACGGCTCCCCCAGGGGAGAACACGGCTCCCCCAGGGGAGAACACGGCTCCTCCAGGGGAGAACACGGCTCCTCCAGGGGAGAACACGGCTCCTCCGGGAGAGAACACGCTCCTCCAGGGGAGAACACAGCTCCTCCAGGAGAGAACACGGCTCCTCCAGGAGAGAACACGCTCCTCCAGGGGAGAACACGGCTCCTCCAGGGGAGAACACGGCTCCCCCAGGGGAGAACACGTTCCTCCGGGAGAGAACACGCTCCTCCAGGGGAGAACACAGCTCCTCCAGGGGAGAACACGGCTCCCCCAGGGGAGAACACGTTCCTCCGGAAGAGAACATGCTCCTCCAGGGGAGAACACAGCTCCTCCAGGAGAGAACACGGCTCCTCCAGGGGAGCACACGGCTCCTCGAGCCGTGAGAGAACACGGCTCCTCCAGGGGAGAAGACGGCTCCTCCAGGGGAGAAGACGGCTCCTCCAGGAGAGAAGACGGCTCCTCCAGGAGAGAACACGGCTCCTCCAGGGGAGCACACGGCTCCTCGAGCCGTGAGAGAACACAGCTCCTCCGGGAGAGAACACGGCTCCTCCAGGAGAGAACACGGCTCCTCCAGGAGAGAACACGGCTCCTCCAGGAGAGAACACGCTCCTCCATGGCACCTCCTTGGCTCCTCTGAACCAGTGGAGAGAACACGGCTCTAAGCTTTGTTCTTGCAGAGAGGGCTCAGGTGTGGTCCCCATCCCACTTAGAGCCCCGTCATGGTGTGGAGAATGGTCCAGGGATGGACCTGCTAGCAGCAAGAGACTGGGGATGCTCACCCGTAGGTTTTAGCAGGCGGTAATTAGTTAATTGGAGGGGTTTTAGCAGGAGGTAGGTAGTTAATTGAATACCTTCGTCTCTCCCGCTGGCCCGTCTGTGAGGCCGGTGCTGTCCTGCTCTGCACCCACCTTCTGCAGTCGTCATTTCCTGGTACAGACGTCCTGCTCAGCTGTGATTTCCGCGCCGGCTGTCTGTCCCAGGCAGAGTGCCTGGCGAGCGGTGCGGTGCACTCGTGTGAAACGTTGGCTTCAGCCGTTTGCCCCTGGTACCCGATGGTGACGGTTTCTGTGGCGCGGATTCACTCCCACGGCCCAGGAAACAGCTGTTCTTTCAGTAAATAATTGTGCAGCAAATAACTTTTTCCTGCAAAGGTGTCTTCTGTACCAAATCTTCCTCCTCCTCGTAGTCCCCTTGGGCAGCTGTTTTCAATGACACCTTCCTTAAGCTCCTCTAGGCTCTACTGCTTCCCGTCCCATTATGCTTTTAGGACCTGCTGAGCATGGGCTTTGGCAGCTGTGGTGGAGAAAACTCCAGCTGTTAATTGTGGGACGCCCAGAGGCTCTGGGTTTGGGTTGGGTTGGGGTTGGGGTTTTTTTCTCTTGAAGATCATGTCCTTACTGTTGTTTTAGCAGGATATCGAGCAATCGGAAAATTCAGAATGACTCTATGAGCATCCGTGTCATCCAAGTGGAGACGAGTGGTTGTGACTAGTGACTTAAAGCCTCCATGGGAGAGCGATGGGAAACGAGGGACACGGAGCAGCAGCAGTGCTGGAAGAGAAGAGAAGATAATTTCAAAGGTACAAATGGCTGAGAAGGTTTCAGAACCTCCTGTTAAATTACTGTCCCGTTTCCTTTCATTCCTCTGTGGTGTTTTGTTGGATTTGAATTCCCCTGAAGGCGCTTGGGTTACCCATGAGCGTTCGGGCTCTTGGAGCCTCTGTCGTTGGCGGGTTTGTTGGGGGGCGGTTCTGGCCTCTCTTCTCCCTCCGGTTGGGAAAGAGCATTACGCAACGGTGGCGGTTCTCTAAAGGGCCATCTCGCAGTTAGTCATAAAGACCCACAGTGTTAAAACTTCTGAGAGGAACTGAAAACGTTGCACCCATCTTTAGAAAGGGTAGGAAGGAGGACCCCGGGAGCTACCGCCCTGTCCGCCTCGCCCCCGCGCCTGGGGAGATGGTGGGACAGCTCCTCCGAGAAGGCACGTGGGGAACAGGGAGGCGATTCGCGACAGCCCGCGTGGCCCCACCACGGGCCAGTCCTGCCTGACCGGCCTGGTGCCATTTACAGGTGGAGCGACTGCATCGGTGGGCAAGGACGAGCTACGGGTGTCCTCTGTGTGGACTGGTGTGAGGTCTTTGACACGGTCCCCACAACATCCTCCTGTCTAAACTGGGGAGATACGGATTTTGGCAGATGGAGTAGGGCACTTACAGGGTCATTAGGAGCCTAAATTGATTTTTGCCAAGTCCTTTTCGCTGTTAGTTTTCTGCCTTCGCGAAAATTTTGGGAGCGTTTGTTACTAAATAAGCTCCCGCGCCACCTTCCACCGGGTGCAGCGGGAATTCGCCCCTTTTGGTACCACCTTCCGCCGGGTGCAGCGGGAATTCGCCCCTTTTGGTACCACCTTCCACCGGGTGCAGCGGGAATTTGCCCCTTTTGGTACCACCTTCTGCCGGGTGCAGCGGGAATTCGCCCCTTTTGGTACCACCTTCCGCCGGGTGGAGCGGGAATTCGCCTCTTTTGGTACCACCTTCTGCCGGGTGCAGCGGGAATTCGCCTCTTTTGGTACCACCTTCCGCCGGGTGCAGCGGGAATTCGCCTCTTTTGGTACCACCTTCCGCCGGGTGCAGCGGGAATTCGCCCCTTTTGGTACCACCTTCCACCGGGTGCAGCGGGAATTCGCCTCTTTTGGTACCACATTCCGCCGGGTGCAGCGGGAATTCGCCTCTTTTGGTACCACCTTCCGCCGGGTGCAGCGGGAATTCGCCTCTTTTGGTACCACCTTCTGCCGGGTGCAGCGGGAATTCGCCTCTTTTGGTACCACCTTCCGCCGGGTGCAGCGGGAATTCGCCTCTTTTGGTACCACCTTCCGCCGGGTGCAGCGGGAATTCGCCTCTTTTGGTACCACATTCCGCCGGGTGCAGCGGGAATTCGCCTCTTTTGGTACCACCTTCTGCCGGGTGCAGCGGGAATTCGCCTCTTTTGGTACCACCTTCTGCCGGGTGCAGCGGGAATTCGCCTCTTTTGGTACCACCTTCCGCCGGGTGCAGCGGGAATTCGCCCCTTTTGGTACCACATTCCGCCGGGTGCAGCGGGAATTCGCCTCTTTTTGCACAGTGCATCCCACGTGAGCAACACATTGGAAATAAGAACCATCCTGGTGCTGAAAGTGACTCTTCCAATGGCTTTGTGGGCTGTGGAGTCTCTTGCTTCCACCAGCTTAATTACCTAAAGAAACGGACTGAAAACTGCGTGGGGACAAGGGAGCACCCGGAAACCCCGAAGTGCCGCATGTGCTGCATTTCCACCCTGTGCAGAAGATCGGATTTCGAAGGGCTCCTAAATGCAATGTCACAGTAACAGGGGAAAAGTCTGGGTCTATTGTCCTTTTCTGAGCTGGAATCTGGAAATGCATCAAGGTGGTGAGGTCACGTATGGAGGGAGGACCGTTGACTGGTGACAGACCGTCCGAAGGGCTCAGCCGGCAGCAGCAGCTCAGGGAGGTTATTGCGGGCGGAGACGGGGGCTGATTTTTCCGGATGTTAAATGCCCATCGTGAGCGGGGAGCCCCCCGAGGGGAACGTCTCTTGTGACACACGCAGGCTTGGGCGCAGGGCGGCTGTGGGGTGTGCGGTGCTGCGCTTGGGTCTTGCTGCCTTTCTTCAGCCCAGAAGGAGCGTGCTGGGGTTTGTACTGTCACGTCTGCTCAGTCAGTTTGGAAGCTAAAGGAGAAACGACTTCAGCAACTTTTGCTTCAGTGTGAGCCTTGACCTGTGGGACTTGACGTAATGTGGCTGATGGAGCAGAGCGATGTTCGACCTGGCCGTAGACCACCCCCTGCAGAGGGGATGTGAGGAACGGAGATGCGTCTGGGGGGGACGGGTGGGAAGGCTTTCGTTAATCCTTTTGATGGTCCTGGCGAGTGCTGTTACCTCGGGGTAGCCAGGTGATGAGCTTTGTCCTCGGGTCACTCCCCTGGTCGCTCTGCACAAAGTTGTTCCTGTGAATGAATCTGGTCAGAATTGGGCCCTGAAACTCCGGCGCTGAGAGAGATTTCCTCCTGGAGCTTGGAAAGTACGGACAGGTGCCCATGACACCCACACTTGTCTTGTTTTCCTTCTGTACCTGTTGTTCTTAAACAGTTACTGGCTCTGCCAGACCTTGCTTTGCCCGTGTCCTTCCTCGGTGTGTCCGGTAACCTGCCCCGCACCCGCAGTTTCAGGGGTTGCTGGATTTTGAATGCAAGGAGGGTAAAGTGAATGAGCTGGCTGATGGCTTAGAAAAAAAAATTATTTGGGTTATTGTCCTTTGAAGGTTAACGGAATGTCCAAGAGATCTCAGGTAACGTGCGGAGTAGTAAAGACGAGATCCAACCCTCATTCAGCCCGGCAGGATGCACCTACCTGTACATTCCGTCTTCTGAAACGAGAACAGGGTGTCACAGGGGAGACCCCGAAAGATGGATATTAAACATTTCCTGACAAAAGTCTTCAAGAAGCGGGTGCTGTGCTTTAAATTAGTACCTGCACCTTGGGAACAGTCGGGAAGCACCGCGTTATAGCTGAGTGCTTTTTACTTCCCAAAGCTGGCGCTGTAACGTTAGCGGTGCCGGTAGCAGTCATCTGCCCCAGCCTTCTGCGCCAGTGACCTCCACGGGTGAGGCCGGGTCTGTGTGTGCGACAAGCACAGACGGGTTGGCGTTAGTTGTCCGTGACAGGGCCCTACGTAAGGACAGGAGGGTTTTGAGTAGAGCAGCCGTGTTTGTCCCTTATTTATCATCTGGACTCTGGATAAAATCTTGTGGCCGTGAAGAGCTGAACGCAGCCTCCTGGTCCCCGGCTACCTCGCTCAGGCTGACATGGTGAGGGACTTGCTTCTTCCTCCTCCACGAACTGAGATGATGGTCGGAGCCCTCGGCACCGCTCTGGCAGCGAAGGCGTGTGCTCCCTGGAGCTCTGCGTTCCCATGACCCATCTTGTTCACCAGCTGCCCCTGCGCCCTACCCCTGCTTCGCTGCGCTTAGGCTGAGCGTGGGCACGAGTCGGGGCGACCGCAGAACTTCGAGACGTTTCCTTGCAGCAGGAAGGTCACCGGCGTAAGAAGAAATCTCAGCCTCTGTCGTCTCGCAGCTCCAGCCGAGGGTGTAGATGCTCCACGCTCGTTCGTAGCTGCTGTCCGTAGGCTCGCACCGCAGAGTAACAGCGGATGTTTGTAGCCAGGCAGAAACTGCCACCAATCCCCTCCCACCACGGGACTCCAAAAGACAAAACCAGTTGATTAGACTTTGGGTTGTTGTTTCTTTGACACGTAACAGCGCAGGTAACAGAGAGCGATCTGCTTCTCACCCTGCCGTGAGGACAGCGCTAGACAAGCCAGCTCCAGAATGGTTTTATTGAGGGGCGTTTCCAGCACAGGCGGTAAAAGATGTCTCCTCGCCTCAGCAGGATCAGGGAAAAGCATTGTACATCCCTCTTCTTCAATACGCGCCGTTCGTGGGTATGTAGAGGAGAAATGGGTGGCGTTCACGTGCATCGCCTTTTTATTTGTTACTGCTGTGGCATTTAGGAACATGAAACACCTTTTTATCTCCAGGGTGTCGGCTCAAACCTCGTCCGGGTGTGTAGCGTGTGTGCTGTCCTCTGTGCCCGCTGCTGCTTTGGACAACGGCACAGTTTGAGCTCGGCTCTGTGCGTGGGGGCCATGCAAAGTCCACGGAGCTCCCGAGAGCTTTCCCTGAGGACTGTGTGGGACGTGGGTCCCGGAGCTCAGCTACCACGGTCCCGGCCGCTGAGGAGCAGGGTTTATGTGTCACACCAAAGGACTGGCAGGCACCCTTACAGCTCGTAACCCATAAATAAGGCAAGCAGTGAGGCCAGTCGCACGTTTGCTCTATGTGCAGACTCGGGTGCTTGAACCCAGGCCCCAGACCGGCTGGACAGTTACACACGACCCTGTGTCCTCGTGAGCGTTCGAGTCTTTCAGCGTCGTTGCAGTCAGTGACTTTTTAATGACGTTAAACGGGATATTGATATCTTGATACTTCACCACTCCCGTAAGAGCTTTTTCTCTTTAGTGGGGCACAGAAGTGGAACATGAGGGTGAGGAGCCCTGGCCCAGGCTGCCCAGAGCGGTGGTGGAGTCTCCTGCTCTGGAAAGATCCCAGACCTGCCTGGACACCAAACTGGGCACCCTGCTCTGGGGACCCTGCTGGAGCAGGGGGTTGGACTGGGTGATCCCCAGAGGCCCCTTCCAGCCGCCCAGCCTGGGATTCTGGGGTCTTGGTGGCTGCGCTTCATAGCGTTCACGTGATCCCTTGCTGTTGAGGTGATGTCACTGAAGGAGCTGTTAGCTCCTCCTGCTTAGCAAAACCAGAAGGGTGAAACAAGATCGTTTAGTCATACACGGAAACGAAAGAGTCACACCAATATCGGGTCAGAAGTTTTGTTTTTCAGCTTTTCAGAAGTTGCACCTGCTGGAAGAGGCTGACGTGTTGCGGAGAGCTTTACAGTGCAGACGTGTAGCAGGAACTGGTTTTGCCATTAGGGGTGGCTTATTGGAACAGTAGTTTCCTGGTGACATCATAGTAAATTCCAGCTGCCCAAGCAGCTCTTTTCCAGAGGAGGTTATCTGCAGTGCACTCGCACACAATTACACTCGAAAGGGCACTCGTAGTTCCCTCGGGACCGCTAATCCAAAGCTTTTGTCGAGTCCTGGGTAAACACAGAGATGTTTGTGTTCGTTCTGTGGCAGTGGGCAGCATGGGCACCGCTGCACTTTGTGATTCAGGATTGAACAAATCAAAGCTGCATTATGCAGGGCAAGAGGAGCGCCAACCTGCAGTGCAGGCGTCCTGTCGTGACGGGATAGGACAGGCTGGATCGATGGGTTGAGGCCAGTGGGCTGAGGTTCAACAAGGCCGAGTGCCGGGTCCTGCCCTGGGGTCACACCAACCCCCTGCAATGCTCCAGGCTGGGGGAAGAACGGCTGGAAAGGACCTGGGAGTGTCGGTGACGGCGGCTGGAGAGGAGCCAGCAGGGTGCCCAGGTGGCCAAGAAGGCCAGCAGCATCCTGGCTTGTACCAGTACTGGTGTGGCCAGCAGGAGCAGGGCAGGGATGGGCCATGGTCCCTTTGTCCTTGGCACTGCTCAGCTTGCTTCATGGTGTTTCTTTTATAAGCCATTAAGAAAGGTCAAAAGGAGAAATGTGTCTGTGAACAACTTGTTCCTGAACGTGGATTTTTAAGCGCCGGGCATTGCTGCGGCTCAGACGTAGCACATGCCAGCGTCTCCTCGAGCAGTGCTTGCCAGGTATGTGCAGTGCTCTGGGAAAAGCGGGTTTTGCTTTCTGCGGGTTGCCTCTCCTGTGAGGAGTGTCTGGAAGAGCACTGGTTCCTCTCTTCCTCACGCTAGGAGATCCTGCAGGGGGTGGCTCGGTGCAGCGTGAGGCGGTTGTTCTTCTTCAGATAAGGGCTGCTCTTTTTTCTGGCAGCGCTGAGTCTTTTGAACGTCTTGTGCTAGTGCAGAGATGAAGACTTTTGACTGGACGTGACAGGTCTCCTTGGCGTAAACCTCTCTCCCCTCTAACCCATCAGTCCTGCCCAGTGGAGGTGGCTCCTGAGCAGCCAGAACTTCTGTTTTCCCTAGCAGAAGGGAAAACAGTGTTTAACTGTTTATCAGGGGAAGGAAGGTGGTAATTCTCAGGTCTTGGCCACCACCGAAGCCTTGTCAGCCAGTTATGATTAGCTCGATTATTTAATTACTTCTCCAGGCCTAAGAATAAGTACTGCTTCGCAGTGGAGAACAGAGGAAAACCGCAGGCGGCCCTTCAGCAGAGCGAGAAGGCTTCTCTCCCGTCTAGCCTTTTGATGTTACGGACGCGTTTCCAGCTGGGGCACTTCCTGGCTGCCAAGTCGTAGCAAATAGCTGTATAAATCATCGTAACGCTTGTACCATTTGGGTACGGCCGGTCGCGTTTGACTCTGACGGCTGTACGCCCGCTGGTTCTCATATTTCAAAGTTAATTGTTAATATTTCTGTAAAAGGAATAGCTTTGGGAGTTGAAGAACGAACCCTTCTGAAGTGCTTCCTCTTCGGTCTTTGGATTTCCTTCCTCGCTTGAAGCGTACGCTGGTTTTTTAGAGTGTGTTTTAAGTTTGATGTTCTCCAAGACTCTCTTAGAACGAGGAGTCCCTAGCCGTGGCCAGCCTGACCCGGAGGGCAGGCAGTAGCGTTTAATTCCGGTGCTGGCACTTGCAGCCTGGAGCCCAGCAGAGTCGTTCGCGTTTCTCAGGAGGGGATGGGCGGGCCTGAGTGGATGGGAAGTTCATTGCCACGCGAGGAGGGTGAGTGGGGTAGTGGGAAGACTGGAAGGGACTCGTGTCCCGCGTTGTCTGTTCCCGACTGCCTCCTCTGGACAGAGCCCTAGGTGCTGCGTGATGCGCTGCTTTGGGGGTCTTTCTGCATCTCCACTGGCACTTGCTGACCTGTGGTGGGAGTCAGAACGGATTTTGTGGAAGGGAAAACAACAAATACGGCCAAAAAAATCCAACCACTTGTTATTCCTTTGTTCAAAGTAGACTGAGATGGACCTGAAGGGGAATCCTGGAGGAGTTTCTCGAGCAGGCTCAGCTGCCTTCCGGGTGACTGATTTGAGTTGGCAAGGCACCCCAAATCCCAGCCCACTGGTTACAGATGATGGAGACCTACTTGTGGATGAGTACCTTTCCCCCAGGAAACTGGTGAGTAGGCATCCAAGTTTTTAATGAAGTAGAGAAGGAGCAAACTGGCACATACAGAGACGTACTAACTGAACCTTCCAGCCGCTCGTGTGGTGATTGCACTTTGCTGCATATAGAATCATGGAATCACAGACTGGTTTGGGTGGGAAGGGACCTTCAAAGCTCATCCAGTCCAAGCCCCCTCAGGTTCTTCCAGGGGGGGTTGAGGTTGGCTCTGAGGAACAATTTCTTGCCTGTTGGCGTTGTCCAGGCGTGTCCCAGGCTGCCCAGGGCAGTGGTGGAGTCCCCATCCCTGGAGGGGTTTCCCAGCCGTGTGGAGGTGGTGCTGCGGGACAGGGGGCAGTGCGGACCTGGCAGTGCTGGGGGAGCGGTTGGATCCGATGAGCTTGAAGGTCTCTTCCAACCCAAACAACTCTGCAACTCTACAGCATTTAGCCCTTCTGAAAGGCAGATTGTGATGGGACCGCAGGGACGTTCTGTTCACTCTCACTGAAAATCCCTTGGCTTAGATTCACCTAAAACCTTGTCAATGTTCTAGAGATTTTCTTCTGAGAAGAAATATTTTGTCGTACCTGTAGCAGCATTATTTTTGTGTGTGCAGGGAGAGACTTGGGTTGGGAACTTGAAATAAAATCCCTGCAAAAGGCAGCGAGCACGGGAACGGGCAGGAATCTGTGTTCGCATACAGGTGAAGCAGTAAAAGAGGACAGGCTCACCGCTCAGGAATTCCTGTCTCAGCCAAATTCACCGGGATCAGCAAAATAAACGCACAGCTGGAAGCACTCTGCTGGCAGCTGCACGCAGCACGCTCTCAGCGACGGATCGACTTTTCCCTCCGGTGAAAAATCCAGGGAGAGAGAAGAAATCGGTCGTTCACACCGTTTTAACTGAGCGGATGCGATTTGCCCATTAAGGGATTTACAGAGAGTTGCAAGTGGGACGTGATCTGGGTTTCCCAGCGTCCCCAGGTGACTGCTCTGCAAGCACAGGAATAGTTTTGACTTGCAATTCTTCTCAGAATGTTTCGTGGATCTGCTTGTCAGTCAGAGGGAAAGCTTCCCAGTTCGATACTGGCCAGACGTTTTGCATGATGGGAATGGTTTGTGAGCCCTCGTGGAGCTGCTTCTTAAAATGCTGCATTATTCACCAGTAGCTGCGTGGAAGATATCTTTACGCCTGTTTTGAAGGAGGTGCAGAAATGAGAAGTGATCTTTATCGGTCCTTGTTTACTCACCATGGGTCTGTCTGCGAGGGATCGTGCGGTGACTTACCGAGGACGTTCAGCCTCTCAAGCAAACAGAGGGTGGAGCGTAACGCTCGCTGCCCAGGACCGAGCTGTCAGGCCGCCTTCTTGAACACCACGTGCCAGAAAGATTTAGATGTTTGATTCTGCAGGAAACGTCCTCCTCCTCTATCTACCTGATACCTGCCTGGGCGGCAGACGGGGGCGAGCAGGATCCTCGCTGAGCACCAACGGTTGGCCTGGAATTCTAGTTAGCTTTTTCAAGGCATCCTTTTGAGGTACCTAACCCTGAGCGTGTCCCACCCTTTGCTAGGAGAGATCCTCGGTCCCTTTTTGTCTGCTCTGTGTCAAGGCGGAGCAGCTGTCAAGAGCCAAAGGAATCCCTGGCTGGCCCAGCCCCTTCGTGTCTGTAAGCATTGCTGGGGCGCAGGCACGGAGACCTTCTGGCTGCCACAACAGCCCTCTGAGCTGTGGGCAGGCGCTCAGGACCCGGAGCCGCAGCGGGACACCTCTGAGTGAGGGCAGGAGCCTGTCCTAGACCTGGCATGGCCCAGGGAACGAAGAGATGCGGAGCGCCTTAGCATCACTTCTGCCCGTGTGCTGCCAGACATCTTGCTGTCCAGGCTGACGATCCCTTCGCTGTGTTTGGCCACGATTCTTTTTAATTTTACTACCCAATAGCAGCAAAATTCTTCCTAACTATCCCTCCTTTCAAATTTTGGTGAAGGTTCCCGTCCTTTGACATTAAACCACAGCATAAAAGGGAGGTCCTGCTAAATATCTTTGTTTACATGTTTCCATGTTCTTCCCTAAATCTCCCCTATTCCTGGTGCCAGAATTCTAGCTGTGGCCCATGAGACGTATCCCACTCCCCGCTGCACCAGTATGCCAAGAGAGGTGTCTGGGGAGTAGGAGTGTCCCAACTGTCTTCCATCGGACCCTTCTCTTGACCTGCCGCCCTGACTGACAGCTTGCGCTCAACACCTGGGCTCTCTGTGTTTCTCGTGCCTTTCAATGAGCTCATATCCTCAACCCGAGAGCCTTTCTCATTTCCTCCGTGTAGCGCGAGAGCTTTTGCAGCCCACAGCCAGTCAGTTCCAAACTCTCCAAGCACCTCCTCGGCACCAGCAGATGGAAGGACAGCCATTTTCCCAGGACTCCTGGAAAAGCGGAGCGGGGAGGTGTGGACCAAGAACCCGTGGAGCCCGTCGCAACTGGTTAGCACATGCTCCGAGGCGGCTATCTATAGTTCAAAGAGCTGCTGGTGGCAGCCGATAACCCTTCCCAGCGCCGGAGCTGCAGCTCTGCCCGTCGCAGGTCAAAAGACGGATGCACCAAGCAGCTTGTCTCTCAGATGGGGGAAAAAGGACAAATGGTGGATGTGGAAGAGGAGAAGGAGGGCAAGGAAGGACCCTGGTATGAGGGAAAGGAACAGGGAACCCTGGAGGAGGAGAGAGTGTAACTTTACACAGCTTTCACGCTGGGATTTTGGAAGAGGAGCAGAACGGTGAAAGGAGAGTGTCTGGAACACAGCTGGGGGAGGGAGGGCGTGCAGGGAGCCTGCAGACAGCAATGCAGGAAGGAAGAGGCTCCTGCTGCTGCTCTACTCACCTAGTGCATGGCCCTAAGCTTACCACCTGCTCTGAGCCTTCTTCCTGTGCTGCCTTCCAACCGTGCGGCTCTCAAGACCCTTTCGATGGGGAGGTGTTTTTCAGAAGAAGATTCCTTTAATGACGACAAGCCGGTGTCCAAGTCCAGCAATCCCAGTGCGTGGTTGTGTGCCAGGATGGCAGCCAGCTCGTTTCTCACGTACGCTCGTGCGGTCTGACAGACGGTGCCATCTGCTGAAAAGGGTCGCTGCAAAATGCCTCTTGCCGTGAGGGATCTTGTGTTCGCTGGCAGAGAGGGAGCAGCCTGACGCAGCCGGCGTGCCGCCTTTGCGAGAGCGAACCTGCTGTCACGGTGGCTGCGTTTGGGGATAGAGAGTACATTCCTGGATGCCACTGGGGACTCCCGAGTGTTCACTTTACACTCATACTCTAGTGAGGAGGCAAGAAAGTCTAGAAGATTTCTTAGGTTCAGCCTGCTTAAAATTGCAGCTAAAAAAAAAAAAAAAAAGAGATTAACAATCATTTTAAGCACAATGTTTTAAAGACAATTCAAAAGCAGTTGAAGATTTTGGGTACTTCTTTTTCTCGGGAGTCCAAGTCAGGGTCTTACAAAGGGAGCCAGTTTCTCCAGGAGGGATGCTCAGCCTTTTCAGGAAACCTTGGCCTTTTAAACTGTCGCTGCAGTTACCCTCGGACTTCGCTCCTCCGTTTGTCAGAGGATGTGGAACCATCAGGGCGATGAAGTAGCAGTCGCTTATGCACAAATTTTTCTTGATGAGCAGGAGTGTCGCAACCGCTGTTTTTTCCCTGAAAAATGAGCTGAATGTTCTTATGGTTATCTTTTCTTCCCCGAACCAAGCAGAGGTGGTCCTCTACACATCCCCTTCTGGTGAATACTCTCCCCCTTATTAAAAAAACCAAAGAATCTTGTAACTTTTTAATAGTATGAAAATTTTTCTCCGGTTCATGGAGGTTGTTGAAGGGCTTCCCGCCTTCACCTGCAGGTGACAACGCTTCTTTCAACCCGTTGATTGCAGCAACTTCTTTCAACCCCCTCAGTCAACCCATTGCCTGCAGCATTGAGGAGGAGATACTGGTGCCAGGGCCAGCCATTCCTTTGAAGTGGACTTTTTTAGCCCCACGTCCTGAGTCTTTTGGGATAGAAAGGTGAACATTTAGCAGTTGTATCCCTGTGTGTAGCGTCAGCTCTTTCAGGCAGTTATTGTGACACAACGGCCGTGTTCCTCACCTCAAGGAGTGTTTCTGAGCCCTCCATGAACCACTAACCCATCAGGAAGAAAGGATACCGTTCCCTCCTGGTCTGCTTTGTTGCGTGGGAGGATCCACTGAGCACCCAGAGCTGCTGCAAAGGAGATGGTGGGACACGTAGCCTGGGTGAAGGTTACATTAGTGTTGTCTTCTTTCAGAGAAGTGAGGTAACGTCATGTTTCCTTTCCATGGTTTTGGGTTAAAAGGCTAATCAGGGCGCTGTGCTGAGTTTTACTCCCTAGGGCCTTTTCCGTTACAGGTGAACACTTAAGGGTAAGGGCTGAGGGTTCGTACCAGACTTATGCAAACCGTAAAGCATGGGCACACCGTTTAAATGCGGCTAGTTGGCATGTAAGTCTGCTGTTGATTTGCAGCTTGAACGCAACGCTCAGCCTTGACTCTTTAGGCATTGTAGAAGTGAGTGAGACAAGATTAATTTGGAGCTACGAGGAAGGAAGATCGTTGACTACTAAATTGATTTCAATGTGATCGCACGTTTCGACCTGGAGTACATGTTGACAGAGCGCTGGTTGAAAGCCTTTCTACGCCTTTTTGCTGCTGTCATCTGGTTTTTTGCACGGGTATCTTTGCAGAAAGCTTTGACGGGGGTGGCTGATCTGCAGCGAGTGAAGACCCTGGAGATGCGAGTAGACACCAGAGAGAACAGCCTGGGGAACTTTGGTAAGAAAAGACTTTGCCTTCTGCTCACTGTCTCAAATTTTCCTTTATCGTGTCTTGAAGCAGATCTGGGGACTTGGAAACCGAGAGCCGGTGTAAAGTACGGTCCTGCTCAAGAGCTCACGAAACCTCCTTGATGTCTCTCTTCTTCTGTGATGCTCTAAATAGGTCTGAAAACTATGGCAGTGGGATGACTGACACCACTGCTGTCTAAAGGCCATTAGTTTGATCAAACTCCTCTTGAATGACATGCCCTACATGGGCATTTACGGATTACCCCGCCCTGTCGAGTACTCGGTGCTACTCCAGCGAAACGGGAGCCGCAGTCCGGTTCCTCTCACTGTAGGATTTCGCTGGGGCTGAGAAACGGCGGGTGGTATCGGGCTGCTCATGCTGCTGGCAGCCCGTCTTTGTGTCCTGTACTGCCTCATCGAGCTGTGCTGGACGGTGTGCTGGAGGAAGGTCCTGTAGGTACATCGTTTTGATGAGCCCCAAACAGCCCCAGTGCTTGTGATTCATTTCTGTGTCATCACCACTGCCTGGGGGAGGTAAGGAAGGACCAGAGGAATTCCCCCTGGGGCAGGTAACACTGAGAACACGGACCCTTCCTTTGCCCCAGTCGGTGGATTCGCGACCAAGTCCATGTTCCGCTGTATCGAAGCTGAGTAACTCCTGCAGGGTGGTATTTCCTGTGCCCAAAGGAGTCACGTCCCCTACAGAGGGGTGCTGGTATTTCCCACCGAGCAGTTCATTTCCACGCGCAAGTGACTGTAACGTAACGGCTGATGGGCTCCAGTGGGTCTTTCGGTGTCGATCTGTCACGAATGCTTAAGCAAGTGCAGGGAGGGGGCTTTTGTCTCGCCTTAGACAGCCGCTTCGTGCCGGCTATTCCCCGTATTTCATCAGTAGGTCTCTTTCGGACCGGCACTTGATAATTCAAGGTAAATGACATCCGTTTCCTTCAGAGGTCATAGTCTCCTCCGTCCTGCTTCCTCCAGTTGATAAGAAAACCTCACTGTGCCGTTTCTGCGCTGCTCACACGTGGTGCTCCCGTTCCTGCGCCGTTTTACGTTAGCTGTGACAAGCCAGCTCAGTGTTTCACCTTTTTCACTCCGCACTCCCCTCCTTTCCATCACTGGAATAAGCCCCTTCTCTCTGCTCCCCGCGCTGAGGCTTTGCAGCTTTCGCAGAAGACAGAGCACTATTCCCGCGCTGCGAACAATCCCCATCTTGGGATTGTTCACGTCCCACAGCTTGCTCCAAGAGTCGGCCCTTGAGGGCTGTAAAACCCAGCGGCTGCAGGTCCCCACCGCTTTTGAGAGTCACTGAACATCAACACCACCCTGAGTTTCCTTCTGTCTGGTTTTTTTTAAGTGCGTTTCTGAATTTTCTCCCTGTGAAAAGCTCTTTGCAAGCATCAGCCGGTGGCTGGGGCAGAAAGTTGGCCACTTAATGCCCCCAGCGATCGTCACCTCCTTGCAGGTTTTTCTCACATGGCAGATGGTTTTTAGGCACGTGGCGTAAGGCCCGTGTTTTTAGGGATCTCGCAGGGCGGCTTGCACCTCCCGTGCGGACGGTGTAAGCAAGGCTGCTGTTGAGGGTGTCGGGCTCATTGCCAGCTCCTCGCTGGCTCCCTCAGTGGTACGAGGCGGGTAAGAGCATCTTTCTCATCAGGGAATTACTCGTTTGGGTGATCAGTTTGCACTCAGGAAGCGATGTTGGTTTAACTGGTTTTGTGTGTGGAGCTGAAATAGGCTCTGCAAGCTCCTAAATGTCTGGGTAGAAGAGTTGCAGGTTACTGGCCCGCACGTAACGCGGGGTCACCGGGAACCCCGCAGCACGCGAATCCCAAATGCACACCGCAATTCCCAGCTGAGAAACGTTTCGCTGTCCGCAGCCGTACACAGGCTGTAACACCAGCAACAAGGGCCGGCATCTCCTCCGGCAGGATTGCCGGAGCGGTGGAAAACGTCACCCGAGCTTCTCTTACGAGCGTTCCACTCTGGGACGCGCTCAACTTCAAAGCGCCGTCCCGCTGTCCTCTCCCAGTTTGTCAGGCCGGCTACGCTGGCATGGTGGGGAGGGACAGTTCCGTTTCTTCGGGGCAGGGTGTGGGCTAAAGCGCAAAAAGACCAGCACTAACGTGTTTTCACGCGGTCACTTCTAAAACTACGGAAAGGCTTCGTGCCAGAGCTTGACTCTGAGTTGTCGCGGGGCTCGGGGGGGTTGCTGAAATCTCTAGCTGTTTGCTGAGTGACCAGCAAAACCCCGAACCACCCTGACGGGCCTCGCATCCAGCTTTGCAGGTCTTGGACTTGACTTCGTGTTCTTCAGCTGTACGTAGGCTTCAGTTCGTGCTCGAACGGATGGACTATTTCCTTTTCGTTAGCTTATCCCTTTGGTTTTGATTGCTCACAGACCTGGGACCACGTTCACGACCGGCTCGTAGAAATTCCTGCTGAAAGTAATGGTGGGAGAGAGTCATCTCAGACACTCCGTCGTTCTCCTCATTTCTAAGTGGTTTTAATAGCTACAAATCAAGTTACCCCCAGTGCTGCTCGCTGGTGCTTATTGAATTGTTGCTTGTTGGTGGCCAGGCTGAGTCGATTACGTGTCTGGAGGCCACTGCTTCCCTTGCACGTGTTCTACCAAGGGAAAGCTCTGCCGGAGGTTCAGAAGTGGGCACGTGTTACTTTTCACGCAGGGTCACCGTCTCTCCTTCCTCTTGCTCTGTTTTCCTGATGGGAAGCTGGGAGACGTTTGTTGGCAGCCAACGTTGTGGCAGCAGGTGCCCGTGTGGTCAGGAAGCCACTGCGGAGGCTGGTGGTGTGAGTCCCAGAGGTCCCTTCCAGCCCCCCCAGTCTGGGATTCTGTGTTGTCCCGTTCACCCCAGAAATGCGCAAACCCCTGCACGTCGGAACATTAAATGCCTGTTTGATTTGCGCATCAGGCCGCTCTTGCTGGGCGGGAGCGGCCGGTGTTCCCACGCCTGTCCTGTACTGTAGGATCCACAAAGCACGTGGGCTGCCCGGTGCCGACACAAGCGTTCGTCAGTAACGGCTTTGCTGGGTGTTTGTCACCAGCCCCTCTCCCCGAAGGCATAAGGCGAGTCGTGAGAAACTTCTGTTAACAGTGGGAAACCCAGAGAGGTGATGGTACCTAAAGGATGCGTCCCAACGCAGACGCAGGCGTTACGGGGGGCGTAGCCCGTAGAATATCATAATCGCGGGGTCTCGCCTGTTTCCTCCCCACGCGCAGTCCATCAGCTCAGCGTCGCCGAGGCAGCTCAGGAGGGCGTCCGCGCTGCTGCCGGGCGCGTGAAGCGCAGCGCTCGAGGCACGCTGGCTTCTTGAGGTTGATGTTTCTCTTGTGCTCTCCTGCCTTCCGCTCTGCTCTCGATCTGCTCTTCGCTTAGTCTGGTTCCACGGGGGTAGCACAGCGGAGTCGCTTAGCACTCGTACGGTGTTGGGGGTCCGTACCTTCAGAGCCGTGTAACACAGAGGGTGTTTGGTGGAAGGGAGTCGTAGACAGAGGAGATAGCATGGCTCGCCGTCCTCAGTTCTCAGCCTTGTCCCGCTGCGTCAGCATTTCGCGGGACTATTCTGTTTTAAGAATGGCAATGACACAGTGTGAAGGCAGTTTGGGGATGAGGAATATATTGTTTATGCTTTGAAAATTAATATTAGATGTTAATTTTAGAGTATTTTAATGTTAGCGTAAGAACAAATGGCATCCTTGCTCTCAGGAAAGATGCCACGAGGGTTACAATTAAGACAACTAGAACATGTCGTTACCTCTGGATCGGTCTCTTCTTCTGTCGTCTTCATTCTACAATTTTCTCTTCTTAACCTGCCAGTTTCTAATCTTTTCTTAAGGAATTGGGAGTATAAAACCCAGAAAGATCAAACGGCCGATGATGTCTTAGCAGCAAAGAGCTGTTCCGTATGGCATGTAGACGCTGAAGGAGGGCAGAGCCTGGGGGGCGGGAGGAGCACGGTGCAGGAGCCTGGCTGGCAGAGTTCCACACCGCGGCACGGACTGCACCGGTATTTCAGCCTGGCAAACAGCACCTTAGAGCTCCGCGCTCGGCAGGTTCCCAGGGGTAGGCTGTGCCAAAAGACAATCACACCTCTGAGGCGGAGGGTTGGGTTTTCGGTAACGGACTCACCAGATGGGGAAGTTGTGTCGTCAGCCTGTCCCTCTGCCGCCGGAACCCTTGAATAGCTGGTTTTTCCCCAAAACGCGTTCAGCGGAAAGCTTTTCTTTGAGCAAGCCTCTCCGTTTCTCTTGAGCTGGTCTTCTCGACTCCTCATTCAAGTCTTCTGCTTAACGCCCGTTTTTAACAGCCGTTTGCCTGGTGATGCTTCACGGTGGCCTTGCCTGGGTGGCCCGTTAACCTCGCTGGGTGAACCCATGGCCGGGCTGTGACCCACCGCTGTGCCGGGGCTGGAGAGGCTGCTGCATCCCTCGTGTTCCTTACCGCTGTGGGTGAGGGCACGTCCGCTCTCTTACCGGAAACACAACAGCTGTTTGTTTTTTTTTTAATCTGGATCCCGATGTTTTTCTGGGGGGGTCTCCTAGCGCATGGATTACACCTGAGGAAGCCTTGGCTTGCTGCTGGGAGTCATTAACACCCACCCTGTCAGGACGCCACGTCGTTTTGTCGCTGTACTTTATACGACTTGTTTGACATGAGAAAGGACACGGGTGGTGTGTTAACAGTTTGTACTACAGTTTTATGCATCATGGAAAATTATTCAAAAATAAGGCTAAAAACTTGCACAGTGTGTTTTGAGTGCTTGATGTTTTCTGAAGAGCTTTGCAAAGGTGTGCAGTTCGGTACTTGCAGTAAGGCATGAAGGTCAATGGGTTTTATAATCACCCCTGAGCAGCATTAGAGGGAGATAACCCTTCTACTAAACCATGGCTCACTAACGTGTTTTTGCCATAGATGCTCTGGTTCTGTTTGGGGAAATGGGACGAACAACGCGACCTCCTTTGTTTGTGTTTGAGATCCCACTCCCATCTTCTGTTGGCGTTTTGGTTTGGGTGGGTTTCTTTTTTTTTTAATTTCTTTTCTTTTATTGTTTTTTCTTTTGATCCTTCGCAAAGAGCTGGGATGATGTCCTGGGCGCTGCTCGATCACCCTTGCCAGAGAGAGGTTACTCAGAGGACTCACAAACATCTCTGCTGGGAGCAGATGTTAATGGTTTAGCAATGATCCAGTTTGTCTAAAGCTGGTGTTCCCTCTGCGTGCTGGCGTGGAGAACTGGCGGCGCTCACCAGCCAGCAGTAAACTCTGCTGCTGGGAAGGGGTAAACCTTTACTGCCCAACAGCAAGTGTTCCCTGGGACTTGAGCTGATACCACATTGTTCTGTAGCTTGCAGGGGTTTGGTCTGTGGTTTCGGTTCAGAGCTACCTGCAGAAGCAACCAAAAGGCCAATGTCTCTTGGGATTAAAAAAAAAGCATTAATCAAAGTAATGGCAACAGAATCCCGAGGTTTTCGCGGGTATGAAACTTGTGCAGTTGTAAGCAAGGGGTCACAGCCAGAGCGCTGAAAGGAGAAGGCAATGCCTAGCGAGACGTCCGCAGTGTTTTGGGGACCTCTGAGCTGTAACAGACGGTGTCGTGACACGGAAAATGATGCTTTTGCTGTTTGACCCCAAATTCCGTTTTGAAGAGGTGCCACGTAGCTGTGTATCCCGTCAGTCATCGCTGCGTGCCATGAAATAGGTAGAAAAAGATTTTTGGGGAGAGAAGCAAGAGTAGAAATGGGAGACTGCGGAACGCCGACCTGTGAAGCATGCCTTACCTCTCCCGAGTGCCCCTCGGGTGATCGTCAGCAGGGGCCGGGAATCAGACCAGGGAGAACAGCCACCCACCAAGCGGTTTCTGTTGTTGCCTGTCTGGGAAGATGCGCTACGGGAGTTGTCGGAGAGGGGTTCCAGAAATTGTAACTGGGTGGTCACGCAGACAACACGCCTGAGTGGCAAAAGGGCAGAGGGTGAAATGCTTTTTGGAGTGAAATAGTCTCATTAATTTTGTGAGAAGAGGTCCAGCACAGAGCTGGCAGAAACAGGTAAGAAACGCATGTGAGGTTGGATGCCACAACCTGTAATGGTCAGAAGTTTCCTTACGCGACTCCCAGGTCTGCAAAGTGATTCGCTGCTCTGTTCCCACAGGTGCCTATCTGCCGAATCTGAGAGAGCTGAAGCTGAACCATAGCCTGCTGGAGTCTGTGAGGTAAGAAACAGGTGAGAACTGGAACAAACATCAGGAGGAGCAGCCCTCACTCTTATTTAAGTGATAAAATCTTCATTCGTGCAGCTTTCACTTCTTCCGTTTCCCTGTGCCGTGATAGGGGATTAGGTCATGAATACGTGCTCTGCAACCGCCTAAGTTTAAGGGCGAGACCTGAGTTGGAATAACTCAGTGTGGCTGCAGTGGTGCCAATGAATTATCCCAGTCTGCCAGCGGGGAGGTTCCTGCCACGCTGAGGTGCGTGGAAATTTATCTTATCTGTGCCCAGGTGCTTGGGTCTCAGAGTGCTTCAGCCGTTGGGCTTTTATTGTGCACAGTAGCCTGTTCTCTACAGGTCAGACCAGTTCCTCTGCTGGGCAGGCTGCACGTCCCTGGCTTGCTGAGCTCCATGAAAGCATCGCACGCTTTCTCCCGGAGAACTGGGCAGCTGGCAGGTTGGGAGGGTAGAAGAGAGAACCGGTGCAACAGGGAGGCAGAGCTGTCTTCTCTCCTGTGCTGGTATCTGTATTACCCTCGGTAATGAATGTGGGATGAAGGGCTGGAGAGCAGCCCCGAGGAGAAGGAGTTGGGGGTGCTGGGGGTGAAAGGCTGGACATGAGCCCCCCAAGTGCGGGGCTCATCCCCAGCAGCGTGGGCAGCAGGTCGAGGGAGGGGATCCTGCCCCTCTGCCCCGCTCTAGGGAGACCCCCCTGCAGGGCTGGGTCCAGCTCTGGGCTCCTCAGCACAGCAGAGACACGGACCTGGCACCATCCCGGGTCAGGTTGGCCCTTGGGGCTCTGAGCACCCTGCTCTGGTTGCAGATGTCCCTGCTCACTGCAGGGGGTTGGGCTGGAGGAGCCTGGAAGGTCCCTTCCCACCCAGAAGGTTCTAGGATTCTGTGTTTAATGTGTAACGGACAGGACAGTTCATATCAGGAAAGGGCTGTGTCAGAGGCCATCCTCCTGCTAACTGGGGCTGCTCTCTGGCTTCCCACGGTTACCTGCTAGATTTGGGGGGCGGGGGGTAAATACCGATTTTGCTAATTTTTGTTAAAGACAACACACTCCCTGATTGATAGAAAAAGGCAACAAATTCTTCTCTGTCTCATGCACCATCACTAAAGCAGCCAATGAACTTCAGTTGTCACGCTTGGATCGTATTTTCCCTTGTTGTGGCGATGAGATGAAGTATTTGCAGTCTAAGTGGGTTTTTTTCCACCTTCGAGTCCGTGACGTGGAGAAATGGCGATCTCGCATTGCTGCGGTTATTCTAGTGGCAGCCAGCCACTGTCATAAGCATGAACTTGCTCCCTTATTGCAACGGGGAAGCCGTGGGTGAAAAAACTTGTATTTTTGACAATATCAAAAGACATTTTATTAGATTAGAAAGAAAACTATTTAAGACTCTTTTTGTTTAGTCGAAAGCCCGTATTCTCTTAGAATGGGTCAGTGGGAGGTGTTTTGACCGGTTCTGCCGGTTGGAACACCGGACGCAGGTCAGGAAGACTGAACTGTTGGGTTATGTGACTTGCGGCTTCAGCAGGGTTTTGTACGTCCCTTTGTATTCTGAGACACGGCTTCTGTCGTGAAAAGGTTCAGCAAACCACTTTGTGTGGCCTGACATCCTTGTGGTCCGTGATGCAGGTCAGGTTTGGTCTCAGTTGAGTTTTGATTTGGTTAACTATAACATGAGCGTGTTTGGGCTCAGGTACCGAGTCTGATGTCGTGACGCTTCCCAAGCACGCAAAGCCCAGGAGAAGCTGCTCGCTCCTCCCGTAAATAAGCGTGATTCTGAGCGCCACCGAAATGCCGTTGTCAGGGGCTACGTGAAGGAAGGCGGTGGCTACGTGAAGGAAGGCGGTGGCTCCGTTGGCTTTCCCAGACCAGGACTCAGTCCGTCTGGCCCAGCAGTAGTTTTCCGTTATTCATTCCCGCCGCTGGTGAGCACAGATCACATCGGGGCACAGCCCATGCGAGCCCGGCCTGGGGACTTGAGCTTTGGCTTTGGATGGCTGCGTCGTCTCACCGTCACGCCCGTGCAGCAGCGTCGCTGTCACGGCAGAAGCCGTGTCTGCTGGAGCAAACGTCACGTAGCTGCCGCCGCTCTGGCGGGCTGTGGCCGCTGCCTCAAAAATGGTTAGAAATCTTCTGTCTGAGCTAGACTTGTGGACATTTGAATTCTGTCCCAAAAGTAGGTATCTTGTTGTATTCGACGCAGCTGAGGTTTCGGAGGGCGGTAGAAGAAATGTTCTTCCTTCTCACTAGAAGTAACTCCCACAGGCGTTCTCAGCCGTCAGGTCAGAATCGACGTGGCTGTAACGTGAAAACGGGCGGCAGGGCACTGGCGGTGTCTGGGGAGGGCAGGCGGGGAGGTGGGTTCCCTGCTGGAAAGGAGGGGAGGACAGAAAAGCAGGCACAAGGTAGAGGGCGTTTCATACGCACTTGGGGTGAGGAAAGCAGGCGTTGTTTTCGTGGTGTGTTATGTGAAAAAAGTGTTATGGTGGACGATCGTGGAGCACAGACCGTGCGTGCCTGTGCCGGGGTGGGTGAGAAGATGGAAACTTGCTTTTGGTCACTTGGTTCCTGCTCCGTTCTGGCTTGCAGAGAAGAATTTCCTGATTATTTCAGGCATCAAAAGGTCTTTTTCAGTTTGAAGATGGGGGAAGTTTCTCTCAATAGTATCTCGGGAGATGTCAAAGTCGGGATTTGTGACCCTGCCTTCAGTCACTGGTTTCTCTGGAAGCTTTTACTCCCCTCAGCCTCACACAGGAGCTTCAGCCGTGAGGCTGCCGAGGTGCCCGTGGCCACTGGCCGTTCGAGAGACAACAGAGCGGGGGTGGATGTTCTGGCGAGGAGCGGTCGAGGTCCTCGTGCCTTCCAGCTTCCCATGGGAGAGCAGAGCTGGCTGGGACGGTGGGTTTGGAGACGGGCTTTTCCCGGGCGCTCCCGAGGGAGCTCTGAGCCCTTTGATGGGGGAGGCGGTTGAGCTGCTTCAGCTGTAAGTTCATGGTCCCTCCTACCCTGCCTGAAGCTTGTGCTGCTCTGGAGTCCCCAAATCTCTGAGGGGCTGCATGGAAGTGCGGGATATCATTATCCGCTGCTTAATTTAATCCATACGGAAAATACATCCGCGCTGGTTTGCAGATAATCTGTCCGGGCACTGGAAGGGGAATTTTCTTCTTGGCTGTTTCCGGGTTTTAGTTTTCCACGGGCCCTTCGCTAGAGCGGAACGGCTCTGGAAAACCCAGAAAGAGAGGCGTTCAGATCGTTGTCAGTTTTCTAAACCGCACCGATTTTACGAGGTCCTCCTTCGGTGACCTTCGTCCATCTGCTAGCGGCTGAGAAAGTCGAGATTTACGACCTGGTGACTGAGGCTGAGATGTGCAGCCTGTTCTGAAGAGTCCCTGTTAAAAACTGACCTTTTTTTTTTTTTTGTGATGACACACGGTCCTCATCTTCGTAATGTTTCCAGTAAATGACCCATCTCTCAAGGCCAGTGAGTTACGGCTGCTGCCTCGGCAGGTGCCCTGTGTATTTTTCATCGGATTGCGTTTCTTCTCAGCTCCGGGTGAACGGAAAGATCTGGTTAAAAACGTTCAATAGGTATCTTTATGAAAGGGCTTTTAAATCAGATACGGGGATCTCAGGAGCTGGTTGCCGTAAGTTTACAGCAGAAGCTCTTTCACCCGCTGAAGTTCATTCCCTCCCGTGCAGCCCCGTGGGCTGCAGCCAGCAGAGGACACGTCTGCTCCCAGGGCGACGTGAGCAGCGACTGGTAACAGAGGTTCTATTTGTTGTATCTGAAGTGAGATGAAATCCAGAGGCTGCAGAGTGTGGGGACAAACTAAGTGTGAGGGATGTGGGGAAGGGAAAGCAGATTTCCTTCACCCGGATGAAGCGAACTCCATGTCTTTGCTGCCGTCTGCGCTGCGTGCAGGTCCCGGGCTGCTCTTGCCCTGTTGCAGAGGAATCCCCCAGGACGAGACAACAGTACTGCTGCTCCCTTTGGGTCGGTAAAGTCATGGCAGAGTGGAAACGAGGCGGCCGTCCTGAGGGTCAAATGAGCAAGGTGCAGAGTACGTCCAAATTCAGTGGATCTCTGGGGGGAGACCTCATCGCTCTTGATAACTCCCTGGAAGGAGGTTGGAGCCTCCAAAGCTAGGTCGAGATGGGTGGGGGAATTTTGTGTGAGCTCTGAAATGTTTGCGCAGGTCTTCAGAGCCTTGTATGGGCAGGAAGGCGCTGGGGAGCTGGAACAGCGAGTCTGCTCCCATGGCATGATGGCTCTCCGTTGGTCGGTGGAGCTCCTCAGTGGCATCTCTGGCGGTTGAGAGCCATCGTGAGGGGTTGCACTTCTGCCGAGAGGTTCCTCTCCGTGACTGAGGACACACAACAACATCTCCTGTGAGATCGCCCTGGAGCGAGAATTTGTTTGAAAGAAGTCCGGGATGGAGCGTGGAATTTGCCCTGCATCTGGGCAGCACGGCGGCACCAGATTTGGGATGGCTGTTGGAGTTCTGTGACGTAAATGCTGAGGCTCCGTCTTGCAGTAACACCCTCAGTATGGAAAGCTATAAGGTCCTGTCTGCCTCAGTCATCAGGTTGATGGGCTCGGAGGTCCCCCGAGCTTCTCTTCTGCATCGTGTTTGCTTGTTGTAAAAGAGCACCTGGAGGCCAGTGCACGCAGAGAAGGTCGCCCGTGGAGCTATCGTGTAAGGGAAGTCTTGGCTCGGGACTCGTGGACACAAGCCTGTCTTGACAAATTGGAGCTGAATGTTAGAGGCTGAGAGAGAAATTTGGAGGAGGTCAACCGGCGTTTGCCAGCCCATCACAGGCCCACGCTGTACCTGCATCTGTTCCTTGCCAGCTTCTGTATTTTTCTGTTTTCTTATTGAATAGATGCAGAGACAAAAAGAGAAAGGAAGGAAGAGGTACAGAGAAGGAACGACCATCAGCCACAGGAGAAAACCACTGGTGCTGTACCAATGTGCCAGATCTAAAGAGTCTCAAGAACCTGCGTTCCTGCCCCTGCACTAAGCTCAGACTAAAGCCCTCTGAACCCCGTTTTCTCTCTAGGTTTTTCGTATCAACCCCTTTCTGCCGTACCTCAGGTGGTTTTTTCCCAGCGGAAACTCTCCAGCCGTGACCGTGACCAAAGCTGGAAGGCAGCTCTCAGCTCATCCGGCTCTTTGGGTCTGTGCGGTCGGTTAATCTACAGCTCTAGTTTTTCTGGTGCTCAGAAAAAGGGGGCTGGGGGGCTTTTTCCGTGGCGTGTGGCTTAACACCCCTGAATCCGTGAGCCGCTGTGGATCTTTTACAGAATATTCCTTCCGCTTCCCCCGCGGCATTACAGGTTTCAGGTGTGGATCGCGAGGGATGGGCTCTGCATGAACCCAAAGCTGTGATTTACCTGTCCTGCTCCGCCAGAGCTCAGAGCCGGGACGTCCTGAGAGACCGGCCCACGGCGCGTGGGAGGCGGCAGGGTTGTTCACGCAGGGAATTGTACAGCGCTGCGGGAGTCATTCCTGCGGTGTAAACAACTCGTTCTGTAACCAGTTTCATCATCCTCCACGTGAACTTTCAGCGGTGAGAACGAACAACCGCCGGAGCTGTAGGAGCTGGCAGTGGCTCTGGGGCTGAACCGGGGCGCAGTGGATACGTGGGCGTGAGAGTTTATTTACGGTGCGTCTCAGCTCTGTGCTGGTTGAACATTCACTTGCCCCCGTGGAAGGTGTAAGGCGCCCGGTGGGGTGCAGCGCGGGTCGCTGGGGTTCTGCAGCAGCTCTGGGTGCAGCTGCATGCCGAGGGTGGGAGCTGGAGGAAAAAAGGTCAGAGGCAGGTCTTGGCCCACAGCCGCTACTCCTCTCAAACTGTGGGAGCTGAGTTGAAGCAGCTGATGTTTCGCTGTTAAAACGCTACCAGTGACTAAGCTGGCAAGCGGTTTTAATGATCAAAAGGAGATTAACGCAGAATTACATTATCCTTCCCACGCACGCTGCGGACTCGCTTGCTGGGGAATCGCTGTTCCTGACTCGGGTACATCAGCGTTGATCGAGCCCATGATTCTGCTCTCGGTTTTGTGACAGCAGCTAAACGTGAGAGCACCCCAAGCTGAGGCGACGTTTCAGGAGCCTGAACTTCAGCAGAAGGAAGCGTCTGGGTTGGCTGAAGCACGATCAGGACTCGTGACAGGAGCGTGTGTGGCAGCACGCAGTTCCATTTACCAACACCCCCCTCCTCCTGGTCTCAGCAAGCACTTTCGGTTTAGATGAGGTATAATCTGACGTGGAAAACAAAGGGCGTGCAAGTAGCACAGCACTTGGCGTCACACCGCGGTGGCCACAGGGAGTTCAGTGAGGCAACGAGAAGCAGCAGGGACAAGCGAAAATGCGTCAGTTGGGAACGGCCCAGAGACGTATCTCGTTGAGGTTGGGTTCTTCCTCTGTGGTCATCTCCTGTCTCCAGATGCCATCCTCACCTGCTGGCACCGGAGGGGCTGATCTCAGCCCCGCTGGAGGCAGGAGGAGGTTTGGCACTGGTGTTAGGGGAACAAGGGGTTTGGGCGGTGGCTCTGGTCGAAGCATTGGTCACAGGCGTGTCCATGGCAGAGCTCAAGAACCACCACGGTCTCTGGCTCCAGTCCGGGACAACAACCAAGCTGCCTTGAACAGTTGGTGCTTTTGACGGCTGTAGGTATCCTCAGGCCCTTGTTTTCAGCCCTTTGCTGTGAGACGTGGCTCCTCGGTCATGGCAATTTGCCTTGGCGAGCCCACGGCAGCTGTGGCAGCCGGCTCCCACCCTGGTCCAACAGCCACGGGCTGGCCAGAGCGTGAAGCCCTGGATGCTTTTCCCTGATTTATCCCTCGAGCAGCACCAGGGAGTTGCGATTCGGCCCCGGAGATCCATCTTGCTGGCAGCGAAGTGTGTGGCACAGACCCACAGGTAAAAGCAGCAACATGCCAGACCTTTGCCCCTTCCCAAACTTGCAGCTTAAACCGAAAGTTACCGACCAACCCCCAAAAACCCACCCTGCAGTAGAACAGTGAAATCCTTTTGCTGGGAGAAATGTGGCCAGCGGAACACAGCTTGTTATTCACTCGAAGGGCGAAGGTGCCCTCAAAAGGTGGGACAACAGAGACCCCCCGTGCAGGGACCTTCGGCGACAATATCGTGTTCACCCCGACCTTGTTCGTTGCGTGTCAACGGGAGCAATGGAAACGGAACTTCACAGGCACGGACGTTGTTTAGGGGCCTTTGGTAGGTGCGTGTTTTCTGCTCAGCCTAACGCCCGCCCGCCTTCCTCTGGGGGGGCGACGCTTATGAGCGGAGGATTGCCTGGCAAAGGCTCTCTGTGCTCGGCTTTTGAACGCTCCGACGTGTTTCTACAGCCTTAGGAACCTCCACGTGAAGGAGCCGCGCGGTTCCGAAGGAAGAGCGCGGTCAGACCATGCTGCATTTCCACGGCGTCGCTTCTGGCAGCGGAAGGCGGGACAGGATCCGTGTTTCCTTACGCCTCGGGCAGTGGTTCACGCTCGCGTGGGGAGCGTGAGATGCTGAAGGCGAGGTGGAGGGCGGGGGACACCCAAGGCGACGCTTTTCAGCATATCGCTGCTTGAATTTGGAGGAGTGCAGGCAAAACCTGCCGAGCCAGCCAGGTCTTCGCGGCCACGTGGCGTTGGTCCGACCGTGGACGGACGCTGCGGGGACGTCAGGACGCAGCCTGGGTGCTGTTGGCAGGGCTGGGGGCTGCGTCACGGCTTTGGTCAAGTACGAGCAGCACACGCACGCAACCGGGTTTCCCCTTGGCAATCCTTCACGGCTCTTTGGGAGCTCAACGGCACTGTTACGGCAGCCGCCTGTTGGAGCATGTGTTACTGATCTAAGTAGCATTCGGGCTTTAAAAGTCTTTGCTTCTGACATCAGCACCATCTGTACGACCAAACCCTTGCGTGCCACCATACGGACCGGATCACACTGTTAGCGGCGTTCTCACGGTGCGCCCCGATAAATTCGGCTTGACTCCTGTAGGTCAGAGATGAGATACTGCTTTTCTCCTTTATTTTGTAAGACCGTAGCTTGGTCACTCTTAAAATCTAAATCTCTCCGATGACCATTGCGTTCGTTTTCGGCGCGACCCTTAGAGATAAATAATCCCCGCATTGACGGCTCTTGTAGATGTGCTGCTACTGGAGATTTATTCGGCAGCTGTGCGTGTGCCTGGAGGTACCACTTGCACGTCCCGCGGATTTAGTGTTCTATTTCGAGGTGAATGATTCGAAACCAGCTTCCAAAAGAAACGCCAGTTTTCCAGTGATGCATGTGGTCGGGGTTGTGCTGCTCTAAGTGTTTACTGGGTGGCTTGAGCTCAGCGGAGCTCCTCGAGATTTACGGTGGTGAAACCAAGAGCAGGATTTGGCTCTCTAGGTCTGGCCACCGTCCGGTAGAGTTTTGGCTGGAATGAATCAGTCCCTGAAGAACAAAGGTGTTGGATTCATGGGGGAACAGGTTATTTCTCAGACTTGTTGTAAGGTGGTGTAAGCCAAGCTGTTCCCTGCCCCTGCGCTCTCCCCCGCCCCGGTCTAGGGGAGTGATGACAGGATGGGAGCATCGTATTGCATGGGAAAAAAACCCCGTGGGGAGGATTGCCAAGACCCGCACAGAGACAGGGAGCTGTTTGGCGAGTTCCCGTTCCTGCAGCAGTAGCTGGCGGTAGCCGGAACCCAGGTTTCGAACCCTTCCATTTAGTAATAGTATTTTTTTTAATCAATTACAAGAGCAAACCTGTGGGTTCAAGGTGAAACTGGGGGAGTCTGCGTTGGTTTCTTGGCACTTTTGGATACTAAGAGCGTGATCCAGCACTCGGTGGTGTTCTGCAGGCCTGTGCGTAGGGGGGGTGTGGAGTAATTCCTCGGGAGGACGCTGGCTTGGCAGCCGCAGAGGCTCTAATCCTGTTTATCACAACCAGATACGTGCTCCCGCCCCGCGCTCTGTCTCTGCTCCAAACCTCTCCGGCATGGACCGTAGCAGGAGTGAGCAGCATATAGAATGGTTTTCCCTAAATAATTCCTTGCCCTTTCTGTGCAGCTCCCGTCGCTCGGGACAGGACACGTGTCCGCCGGGATCGAATTGTCCATTGTGTCCGTTCATGGGAGCTGCGTTTCCTCTGCGACGGCCCCTGGTTCCTCCTACACGCTCTTTGTCATTTGCACATCCCTGTGCTGCGTCACACGACCAGCTGCCACCAGCTTTGTCCAGTGCCTCGTCTTGTCCCTATTTCAGCTGTCAAACTTCTCGGTCGTGTCCTCTGCCCTGCCTCTGGGACAGGTGCTGCCGTTTTCTGTACGTTCACATCACCTAATGCAGGAGGGTTCTGGTCTCGGACGTGTGTCTCAATAATTTTAGTTTCAGTCAATGATTATTGGGGGGGGGGTTGTTTGTTAGGCTACATCTACGGTTATCGTGGATTTTCTCTTACTACCCTGGTAAATTGTTATTAGGAGTGTATTATGAGATTACAATCATTTACCCTGGTAAATTTATTATCAGGATGCAGATTCCCGTTAATTCCATTTCTCATTCAAAAGTCACGAGATGCTTCTCCCCAGTTGGGGCTGATCCGACCCCCTGCCCTGAGCATCGATGCAAACACCCCCCTGTGCACACTCACTCGCCCGCCGGCCGCAGCAGTCCACAGCTCCGCGGTGCTCCCACCCCTCCGAGGTGGACGTGCCGGGGCAGCGGAGCTGGTCCCGGAGGCGGCACTCCCATCCCTCCAAGCTCTGAGTTTCCCTTCGCACCAGCCAGAACACTTCAGAAGCGTTGGGAGAAGCGCAGGTGCACGCAGCGTCGGGAGCAGCTTGCTCTGAGTTACGGTGCCGTTTCACCTCGCAGCAGCCACGCTCTCGGGGGCAATTATCTGAGCAGTAATTAACGAGGGAGTTTTCTGTGATGCTGCGGCTTCCAGAAGATTAGTTTGTTAGTTACTGGATGAAATATTTGCAGATGTGCTTTGCTGTGATAACATCTGGCTGGAGAGGACTCGTTACGGACACGGCAGTTCTGCGGGGCCACGCGTGGCTGCCTGAACCAGGGTTTGGGGCTCCTCCAGCCGCTGGCACGACCCCAGAGTCAGCGAGGGCACCTCTGTTCCCGGCTTTAACTTGCGGCAAACCTCTGCAGTCGGGGCTGGGCAGAGGAAAAAGTCCTTTTGCCTCTTCTCCTCACTGCTGCCTGTCTGCGGTAGCTGGGAGGGAGGGACCGCGGCCGTTTGGTCTCCAGGAGAGCTGGAGTGCCTTTCCTGCGGGGCAGGGGTGAAGCTCTGACAGTAGGGGAGTCAGAGCTGCGAGGCAGGAGCGCCACTGGGCTGGCTTTGGGACTACAGACTTGGCGGTGTAAACTGGGCAGAGCAAGGCAAGCAGGTTTTAGGAGTCGTTTAAAGGAGCATCTCTTGATGGTGTGCGCAGACCCTCAGCTAGGAAGCGCAGGACAAAGACGAAATACAAATCCAGGTCATCGATCATCCCCTCCCAGACCATGTGTAAAGTAATCGGGTCAGGGTTGTCGTCGGTTCTGCCGGCGCGAGGAACAGAGCCGCTGTCGGAAGCACTTGTTTCAACGCTACGACCGCGAGAGCGACCGCGTCCCTCTGCCTGTGCTCAGCGCTCTGCAGAAAAGAAAACTCTGCGCTGAGAAACTAGCCTGAAATTTGAAAAACTCCTCAGTGCCTGAAGCGGGCCACAACATGGGCAGCGCAGCAACTTCGCGCCACTCCTGACGCCGCGTTTGTGTTTGTGGATGGGTTGGCCTTGGCTGGTGGTAGCGTCGGCGTTTGTAATTTATTCTGATTTCTTGTTATAGGCACGCAGCCCGCAAATTAATAAATTTCTGTAGATGTTAGTCTGGGAGGTGCCTGTTCTTTCAGGAAGCCCTAGAACCAGTGGTTTTTTGTTTATAAAATAGGCACGATGTCAGTAGTCCCTGGGAGATCTTCTGCAGGGCTGGGGAGTGGTGACGCAGGGAGACGGTCCGATCCTTCAGGTCAGGCAAACCTGAACGAGTCCGTGGAAAGAAATGAGGCAAAATTCTGTCTTTTTAGGGACTTTTCTGGTCACAGGGACAGTGGCACAATGGCCAGGGTCCCCCGTTGCCCTGAGAGCTCAGGGATGAGGTAAACTGAGTCTTGTGTCCATGTGGGCAAGCTGCCCAGATACACACCGTTTGGTGGAGGAGTTGTGGATTCTGTCAGCCGAGGGTTTTCTCCTGGAAGGAGCAGCAGCCTTAGACAGAGAGAGGTGCTTTGTGTGGCCAAGGTTTGTCCGACTTGCTTTGTCCTGGCCGTTGGATCCGCTGCACGGTGCGTACTTTAAAACGTGGCGTAACCCCGTTGTTGGGTGTGTCTGCAGCACCCGGGGAAGAGGTGGTCAGAGGCACCCTCCGGGGCCCCTGCGGTGGCAGAGGCTGGGTGAGTGAGACAGGTCTGAATGACACCCATGGACAAACCATGCCCCAGGAGGCAGAGGGGCGAAAATCCCCAATTTCACCCTAGAAACTCCTATTCAACCCTGAAGCTGACAAACCACAGGAGAGAGGCATCTGGGGATGTTTTTCCATGCATCCGTCCTTTACTCAGCCTTATGCAGTCTCTCCTGACTGGTCCGTCCCAAGTGTTCAGATGATGGAGAACCAACAACAGACACGGGCAAGGACAGGCCCGTCCCCTCCGTGACCTGTGGGACCGCCTGGCTGGGCCGTGTCCCCGCAGCGGGCAACTTGACTGCAGCGCGTGACGATCACGGAGGACAATGCAAAGCTGCTCTTCTTCCCCACGGTCCATCAAGAGAAGACATGAGTAAGGGAACTGTTCCCTGTACTCAGACCCCATGACCGTGTGCTTTTATCTTCTGCACTGTTCCCTAGACAGGGCAGTACAGTATGTGTTATTTATTATAATAATTTATTCCCTATAAAAGGTGGCTTAATCACCATTTTGAAGTCGGTTGAAGAACTGTTTTGGGTGTTTGGATGTGGTCCTGGGCAACTGGCCCTGCTTGAGCATGGGGTTGGGTGAGACGACCTCCAGGGTCTCTCCCAACCTCACCCATCGCTGTGGTGCCGTGAGCTCCGTGCTAGACTCTACCTCCTCTGGTAAACCATCCTCCTGTTTATTTCCCCGCTGCTTTTCCAGGTTAGGACCAGAAAGTTTGGAATTCAAATAACCGATCCCTTATTTGTATTTTGCCGGACATAAAGGGTGGGAAAACAGGATGGAAGTGATTATAATTTTCTGCTGATTCAAGAAATGTTATTTGTGCTCTTCCATTCGACTGCAAAATCAGAAGAAAGGCGACTCCATGAGAGGACGGAGTGGGGTGACTGTGCAGCCGTCTCAGATCAGTTCGTTGGGGTTTTGTGTGCCAGCATAAGCAAACCTCAGCTCAGCAATCACCCCTGATTTATGACAGAATTACCGTGGTGTCGCTCTTGAAAGGCTCTTAATCGAACGGAACTGGGGTGATGTGTTGTCATACAAGAACAAAGAGGTTTGTTACAGAGAGAGAGAGAGGGGTCTATCATTTTATTCCCCGCCTTTGAAGGTGGACATTTTTAATGGCATCGCTTGTAAACAGGGTGAGATTTAAAGCAGTGGCAGTGGCCTCGTCTTAGGAAAAAGAAAGCGACTCTTGGGTTCCTTCATCCATTCGAACAGAGCTTGCCTTGTTTCTTTGATCAGGGACCTTGGAACCACGTTGTCCAACCTCCGGGTCCTGTGGATGGCTCACTGTGGGCTCTCAGATTTAGACGGGATCTCTTCCTGCAGCTCTCTCACGGTGAGTGTAGACGTGTCCTGCCAAACGACGCTCTCCGAACTGTCTTTGTTCTCTTCTCACCCTTTGTTTCTCTAAGGACTCTGTTGGGATGCCCTGAATCTCACGCGTTAGTTGAAAGGGCGCTGTGGTGTCTTTTTTAACGAGGGGCCCCGTTCAGGTCCGATCCCGAAGATGCCTAACGCAGCGCAGCGTTCGTTGCGATGCGAGCCCTGGTTACTGAGGGCAGCAACAGCCACACTTCAAAAGCTGATTTCTCTTCCACGCTGCTTTCACGCTGTGCCGTGTAATATGTCAAATATGAGAAAACATTTTGCAAAGCCTGAGTGTTCTTTGAGCAAGCCCGTGGTTTACGTCCTCGTTCTGTTTGCTTCTGCCAAGGAGCTCTACGTGGCCTATAACAATATCTCAGACCTGAGCCAGCTGGTCTGGCTGCACCACCTCGAGGTTTTGGACCTGGAAGGGAACAACATTGAGGACATCGACCAGGTGCGGTACCTGGGACTTTGTGACAAGCTGAGCCGGCTGACAGTGGAGGGCAACCTTATTTGTCTGAAGCCAAGTGCAGGATCTGCAGAGGTGAGCCCTTGGTTTGCACACTCGGTGTTGACTTTTGGCAGCGCTTCATGACTTTGAGTTGGAAGTGAGAAACTTTTCTGCATCTTCCTATTCTCTGAGTGATGACACAGGATCGTCGTTTCCGTTGGCTTTATCCTCCTGTGGGTTCTCCTGTCTCCGAGGTGCGCACAAATGAATTGCAAGGAGTGCTGGTAAAGGCTCGGGGCTGTCTCCTCCCAACGGGTTCCTCCACATCTGCGGGGACGGGGTTAAACTCGAAACCCGCTGTTCTGACCCATCCGGCCGTTCTCCTCCCAGCTTGCAGTGCCAACAGGCACCTTCAGGGAAGACTTTCTTAGTTTCCGCTGGGGTTTGCAATTCTTCAGGGTATAGAAGAGCCACCTGAAATAGAGAAAAGAACAGAAGTGGGCTGCTTCGGTGTGCCCTGGATGGCCGGCTCTAACTCTGCGAGCTCCTTCTTGTAGTCTGGCCCTTGCGACAGCTCTGTAAGAGCTCTCCTATTTATGCACTTTTAATCCTCGGTGTGGTCTGGCTAAATTCACTGCTCTTTCTTCAGACGGCCTGTTTGCTCTCTGTAATTTGATTTTCAGATGAGCTCATCTTCCCCTGTTATCTGGAGCAGGAGCAACAAGCCGATGATAAATCCTGCAGCCTCCGTGGCAGGACTGTAACATGAGCGTAACACGATGCTTCTCTCCAGCAGGACGTGGCTGGAAATTGGCTGTAGCCCAGGCACTGCTCAGAGTACATGTGGTACGGGGTCGCATGGCGATTGGTTGACTCATTTTCTAAATTAGGATTTAAGTCTTAGTTAGAGAAATTCAGTCTCTGCCTCTAAACAACGACGAACACGGGCTTTATTTGGTGAGCTCCCCCTGCCAGCCTCGGCCCTGCACCTCCCTCGGTGGCGAGCGGGAGCGTCCAGCCAGGTCCCACAGAAGGATTGCTGTTGGTGACAGCCCCGTGTCGAGTGAGGACGGGCTTTGAGGGGTTTCCAACATTACAGTGTCTTGAGAAGCGTCACGTTTAGCTGGGTGAAGCAATTGCCTTGTAGGTAGCCGTCTATTCGTGTTCTGCCACGAGCAGCACGCTCTTGCTTTACCCTTCCTTTAAGCAGAGGAGACCACCATCACCATTTGCTGCCTTTTGTAATCTGGGAATATTTTAACCAAAAATATTCCCATTGCAAGGCAGCACGACCCCGTCAGCCCCGAGGTGTTGCTAATCTTCCCCAAAGACAAAGGTGCCGTATGAAGATGGCCAGAATCTACCAAATTCTACTGCTGGAATCCACCACATTTCCGTGGGCATCAGCTTTCACAGAAGCGTTTGGGTTGGAAGAGACCTTCAAGATCATCAAGTCCAACCATTCCCCCAGCACTGCCAGGTCCCCACTGACCCCTGTCCCTCAGCACCACCTCCACATGGCTGGGAAACCCCTCCAGGGATGGGGACTCCACCACTGCCCTGGGCAGCCTGGGACACACCTGCACAACCGCAAGGGGACAGAAATGACTCCTCAGGGCCAACCTCAACCTCCCCTGGAACAACTGGAGGCTGGTTCCTCTTGTCCTGTCACTTGTTCCTGGGGAGAAGAGACCAAACCCCCGCTTGCTCCACCCTCCTGTCAGGGAGTTGTCAGAGCCAGAAAGTCTCCCTGGAGCCTCCTTTTCTCCAGGCTCAACCCCCCCAGGTCCCTCAGCTGCTCCTCAGAGCACTTGTGCTCCAGACACTGCTCCAGCTTCGTTGTCCTTCTCTGGACAGGCTCCAGCCCCTCAATGTCCTTCCTGGAGCGAGGGCCCCAAAACAAGAGAGAGGGTTTTGCACGTTATACATCATGTAAGAAGCACAAATGCCAGTCTCCAGTGGGCCAACAGCAAAGGAGCCTTTGGGCGGGGGCCATGTGTTTGCACTGCTCAGGACACGTTCATGATCGATCCGAGTAGAAGTTGTGTGAGGAGAGAGCACAGTGAAGTGAAGCTCCTGACTGTGTTTATTGCTGTCGAATGAGGGGAACAGGTTTGCCCCATAAGAAGGCGTTTCAAGTTCTGTGGCAGTCACACAAGCTGAGCAGTGCCACACTGCCGGTGGAATTCCACAGTCTGTACGATAAGCTGTAAAATAATCTGCCAAGTGACCGCTTTCTCATTTCTCCAGGAACCAGGCTATAATTACAGAGCTGAAGTGAAAAAAATCATTCCCCATTTGGAGTATTTGGATGAGACACCAGCAAGCCAGAGGGCTCCCCTTCCCTCCACGGAGATGCACGAGGACTGGCTAATCATCAAGGACTCCATCAAGGAAGGTGTTTTAGCTGGAGACATTTCATGGTTAGGTGTGTCAGGTTTCCTGTCGGGGCTCATTTTTCAGGTTATGATGTGTGGAAAAGGAAGATGAAGAGCAAGCTGGCCCCTTCAAAGCCAACATTTAGTTACAGCGAAGGGACGAATGACGTTGTCCTCTCGGGAGGTGAGGGATCTGGAATTCCGCACGGTGCAGGCTTAACTGAAAGCTCTCCTAAGCTGGGCATCAAGAGCAGAACAATGCAGACGTCTTCTAGAGCATCAGGTCAATCCCGCAGCAGCTGGGGGTGTGTGCTTAGCGTTCGCTCTGCATGGTGGGTGGAAGCCAGGCTGGGACAGGAACGTTTCCACAACAGCTGTTCACGGCCCTTTCCGTGGTCAGTCCCGTGTCGTGTGGAGGGAGCAGGATTTCCTACTCCAGTTTAATAACAGGAAAGGCAATTTGGCCACCACTCCTCAGTGGTAGCAACATCCTAGCAACCGAGGTTGCGTGGCCTCCTAAGAGATCTGGTCCATTTTCTTTGCCTCTGCGATTAAGCCCATTAGGTTCATTAGTAGAGAGCAAGTGGTTTGAAAATAAATCTGTTGTCCCCTTGCCTGGAGCCTGTTGCAGTTCAGATGTCCGTGCTTTTGCCTATCACGCTACACGCACTTGACCACGAACCATTAAATATTGCAGAGTACTTCCTATAACTGCTCCTGTTGCTCCCGTTCGAGCGGGCAGCACGCTTGGCCTCCCAGCCCCCCGGCTGTGGTTCGCCTGCCGACTGCGCTCCATTAAAAATTTAGCCTGTTTTGGAATAAGTGCACACGTTTGTCGTCCGCTCGGTCCCTGGGGGTCCGAATCTTTAGTTGTAATAGTCGTGATGGCAGGGGAAGAATCCATTAAAGTCTGATCCCGCAGTGATCCTGCTTTGGCAACCTCAGCTACGGCTCAGGGCACAAGTTAATGAAGGAGCCGACAGAAACAGTGGGGACGGAGCGCGGAACCGTGAACTCGTGTTGTCTGCTAGTGCCACCACACTAATTCTTACCTTCGGCTCTCAGCGGATGAGCTCTCATGGGCAGGATTGGATACCCCCCGTATTTTTTTCTTTCCTCTAGCATTGTTGACTCGGGTACTTGTCACACTCTGTGTGTTTGATGGGTTTGTATTAACGACCATGGCCAAGATATTTGAAAGGTCCCTAACGCTCAGCTCATAAGGAAATGGTCATATTCCTACAGAGCTGATGGCTCCACCGAGACGCTGGGGGACGCTTGACGCTTTACAAAGCACCCTACTGGTCCAGGCACCAAAATGAAATTCACTGTCCTGTGGGCTGTTGGCTGCCCACACTGCTCTCGCGGCTGCGCCGTGCTCCCAGGGCAGCCGGTGGTCGGGCAGGTCAGGGGACAAGGCTCGAGTGCGCAGCAGGCGTCACCGTGCTGCAGGGTGATGGTGCAGTTCGAAGCCTGGCACGGCTGTGCTTACACTAGTGAAACCTCTCTCTTAGACCGGTATCTTCGGGGAGCAGCAAGGCAGTCTGGATGCAGCCCGAGACCCCCGACAGCTTCCAGACCCGGATCTGCGCAGTGGTCTGCTGCTGCGGTGAGGTCTGGCAGTGCCTGCCTCGAGTCCCGTGGATGTCCTCTTCCAGGTCCCATGGTTTCTGATGACTCCAGTGAACTGACACATGGTAATGTATGCTTTTTAATGCTCTCCTTTCCCACACCTCCACCTCCTGCTGAGTGTTGTTATTGCTGACGAAAGCCTGGGTGCTTTGAGTACCACCCACCCATGCCGCTGCTCTATCTGGCTCAGCTTATGTTTTCGTCCATGGGACTCACCTGCTCTAGCGTGGGCTTGCTTTATTTCCCCCTGCAGCAGAAGGCACAAGTCATGTGGGCTACCCCCTCCTCAGTCTCTCTCCCCCATGCGTTATGTGCTGCTGTCCCTCTTCCTGCCCCGTGCTGAGTTGGTGCTCCCTTGCTGGGGCTGCCCGTCACAGCTCGTCCAAAGCCGACCTGCTCAGTCCTTTAGACACGTCAGCTGGGCCTCACTTAGGTCATGTCTGAGCACATCTTGTTCATGATAGGAATGTGGTCCAAGGTAGTCCTCTAGAATGCTATAGTGATGCTGGTATAATATTTGGCACTTCCCAGAACATCCTTCCCTGGCACCTAGAAAGACCTTGATGGTGGAGCTCCACCAGCCAGTAGAGTTCAGATTGCATGGGAAGATGGCGTTTCTTTTCCCAGCACTGTGGGCTGCGTCTCTCAGATGCCAGTCCAACCTCAGTCCCTTGCTGTAGGTAGGACTCACTCTGGGGAGACCCCCCTGCAGTGCTGGGGCCAGTTCTGGGCTCCTCAGCACAGCAGAGACACGGAGCTGCTGGAGCGGGGCCAGAGGAGGGCACAGGAATGACCCGAGGGTGGAACCCCTCTGCTGGGAGGAGAGGGGAGAGAGTTGGGGGTGTTCAGCCTGGAGCAGAGAAGGCTCCGGGGAGACCTTAGTGCAGCCTGTCAGTGCTGCAAGGGGGCTGTCCGAAAGCTGGGGAGGGGCTGTTCAGCAGGGGCTGCTGGGATAGGACAAGGGGTGATGGGTTCAACTGGGAGAGGGAGATTCAGACCAGAGAGAAGGGAGAAATTGTTTCCTCTGAGGGTGGTGAGACCCTGGCCCAGGTTGCCCCGAGAGGTGGGAGAAGCCCCATCCCTGGCACCATCCCAGGTCAGGCTGGCCGTTGGGGCTCTGAGCACCCTGCTCTGGTTGCAGATGTCCCTGCTCGCTGCAGGGGGTTGGGCTGGAGGAGCCTGGAAGGTCCCTTCGACCCAAACCGTTCCGTGATCCTGTGATGAACTAGATGCGGCAGTGCAGTGCCAGCAGCTGAGCACACATTTGGAAAAGCGTGTGGAAACCAAGTGCAGCTTGCCAGGGAATGAGACCGGGATTTCACATGCACTTTTAGGTAGCTAGAGACTGATAGAGAGAGTTTCGCCCAGCGTTCAGTGCTTCTTCCTGCCCCTTCTCAGCCTCGTCTCTTGTTTTGGCAAGAGCACCTGCAGAGCTACATGGGGAACCTGATTCGGAGCGAGATCCAGCTGAAAAATAACCCAGCAAAACAAAACAAATCAAAGCGCACCAAAAGCATGATTAGTTTTATTCTGGATCTGTTCCCTGACCAGACTCACCCTGCGGCCACAGGAATGTTTGCACCAGCGCGGTGGAGGAGGCAGGGCAGGAGCAGGAGGAGGCAGATTCTGGTAGGAACAGAGAAGGTGCCTCTTTGCAGCAGTGTCAGGCCACGCCAGCTGGCGCTGCGACCCCACGCCGTGAAACATCTCATCTTCCCGTCCACAGGAAGGGATGCTGACTGATTTCAGACAGCACCATTTCCTAAACGCTGGAGTAAAACGTTTCCTTTTTCCCTTTTTTCCTTAGGACTCAGTCAGGTTCTGTGTGGGAACCCCACCAAGGCCCTTCGTGCCAGGAGGCAAAAGCTGGGGGTATGTTTTCCTTGTACATGTCGTGTTCCTGCCCGGGGACCCCCCAGAAATCCTGGGGTGAACCGAACTCCCCCTGTGGCTCGTGGTGCCTGACGCTCTTCTGTAGCCCCAAAGCCCCCCAGCACACCACGGGCCTCGAGGGGGACAGCGCGGCTCCTGCCCGGCTGTTACAAAGGTGCCCAGGTAGTGGCAGCTGAGGAGGAACACGTGAAGATCCCGCGTCGGCTGCTGGCAGCGCGGTTCCTGTCGTCCTGCCCGAGGGAAGCGTGACGCCCGATTGCTGGGTGTGACAGTAGTTCTACAACAGCTACTAAAAAAAGATTTTTTTCAGTGGTTTCTTTGATGTTGGTGCAAGCAGGCGGATCGCTGGTGCTGCGAGGTCGTTCCGATTGACTAAACGAACACGACGCCCAGGTTTGTCCTCCTGGGCAGCAGGCTGGTACCCTGGCCCGGCGGGTCAGCCGGCTCGTTTCGGCAGTGGCTCGGGGAGAGGATGCCGCTGGGCGTCAAGGGGCGCAGTCTGGCTCCTCCTGGCTTTTGTGGGCCCCCAGCACGGCACGGGTGCACGTTGGTAGGTTTGAAGAGGCTGTGCTGGGTCAGGGAAAGGCCGTGCCCGGGACAGCCGCGTCGCTGCACCATTGGCAGCCTCACTTAGCGCTGACAACAGATGTTAAAGAACCGCTGGGATAAAGCGTCCTTCCTTGGTCTCAGCTGCCGCTGCCTGCGCTCTGGGAGCTTTTCCAAAACAAATCTGGGCATTTGAGTGAATTACTGTCTGTTATAAGCGAGGGTGTGCCGGGGGACCGCGGGCATATGCTGGGCGATGCAGGTTCTGTGGTACTGGCCAATGGAATCACAGACTGGTTTGGGTTGGAAGGACCTTAAAGACCATCTAGTTCCAGTCCCCCTGCCATGGGCAGGGACACCTTCCACTAGACCAGGTTGCTCAAAGCCCCGTCCCACCTGGCCTTGAAGACTTCCAGGGATGGGGATATTCATAGATATATGAATAAATATAAATACCTATGTGAATATGCATATATATCATGTATATCATGAATTATAGCTAATAATATGTTTATTGGTATAGATGCTACAAGCTTATATGCCAGCAAGGTAAAAATCAACATTTTTGTTACTGCCGCGAGCGGTGACAGTGCACACAGCTGGGGCGTGGGGATTCTTACAACTGAAGAGCAAGAAAGTGGCGAGGAGTGATCTGAAAACTCCGGAGTAATCACGGACTTTGGTGTCTTCTGAAGTCCACAAGCTAGAAGCAGAGCTGGGGAGAGCTCCTGACGTGGTCAAGATAACTTCTGGCGTTTTTGCAGCCGCCTGCGGTGAGCCGTTTGTGCAGTGTGAGGATGGAAAACCTCTCTGGATTGGCAGATGGAGGAGGAGGAGGAGGTCTACACCGGGAGAATGGGTTCTCTGAACGGAGAGGACAGAGAGAGCAGCACAAGCGGTGAGAAAGCTCGTGGTGCGATAAAGCGGGCGTTGAGTTTCTGCAGCCGTAACAACCCCAGCTCTCTGGCCGCCTGCTGGCAACTCCTGCGACCAGCCCCGGGCTCCTGCTTCCCTGACCCCGGGTGGCCATCCTGCTGCCCGTCCATTGGTGGGGTGGGCGGGGGAGAAGACCCCTGGGGAAGCTCTGAGGTATCTCCAGAGCAGGCTGAGGACCAGCGGAGGCAGGGCAGGCGTTAGAGAAGCGTCACACGCACCAGAACAGGGTGATTTCTGAAGCCACTCGCTGTAAGATGAGCATCGTGTGGCGTCTCTGAGTAAATAAAGTTGAGGAGCTGAGATGTGACCCCAGGATTTTGAAGTCAACACAGTCACCGTAGAGCAGCATGGGCAGAGAGCACCTGCCTCTCGTGGGAAGCTGTTGTGCCTCGTGCTGCTCCCGGGCCCGGCAGCTTTCGGTTCAGTTTTCAGAGCGGGATATGGCCGAGCTGGCGCGGAGGGTGCGGGTATCCGGCCCGGAACGCAATTTCACCGCAGTGTTTCTCTCCTTTCCTGAGGCCCACCACGGATGAGATCTCTCCCGGAGGGACCAACCGCCGCCAGCCCCCCGGCCGCTCAGCCACCGAAGGCTCGGGGAGGTCGGGGCCGATGAACGCTGCCTGGCTCCGCACCGCCAGGGCCACGCTGCAGCTGCTGCCAGACAGACCCACCATCTCCACAGCGCCTCGGAAGAAAAGTTACCAGACCTAGAAGATACGCGGGTGGCAGCGGGTGTTGGAGCCGCGTACGCGTCTGCGAGCGAAACTGCAGAGCTGTGCTGATAGATCAGTGCAAGTAAACGACGTGATTTGCCTCAATGAAGGCTCCAGCTGGTCCAGAAATGGTTTCTTTAACGAGCACCTGCAGATCCACAGCAGAGCTCATCACCCTCTTGTTACAGCAAAACGTGGTTATTTTTGCACTCCTCACACACTAAACCACAACAAGCCCCAACGCATTTCCTCTCCTCCACCCCACGCCCTGCGCCGCGAGTCAGGCCGGGACACGCGCCCAGCCCTGGGCTGGAGGAGGTGAGGGGCGCGGGGCACGCTCCGCCGCTGGCCCTCGCAGCGGCCCCACCACGCGTCTTCCCCAGCCCTGGATGTTGAACCTCCATGGGACGGCACCAAGGGCTTTGGAGGAAGCGTGGACCAGAGCGGGCTGCGTGGCCCGAGGAAGGTCGGGTGGTGTCGGAGCTTCAGCCCCCACAGGAGCTCGCCCCCTCGCCCGCACCCTTGCTGCCTGCATCGCTGCGGGAACCAATGTGACCAGTATGAACGTGTGGGTTCGCTCTGTCGCTGCCCAGCAGGATTTCTGCTGCTTCCCGTGGATTGACGGCGCATGCTGGAGCTTCTCCAGCAGAGTCGACCTCTGTACACAGCTCTCGGAGCATCCCCTCCGGGTGCCTCCGCAGTCCGGCGTCCCACCTCGAGTCTTCTTCCATCAAATAGACTTTCCAATTTCACGTGACTGAATAATTTTAATTAATGCTGCAGCAAAGACAAGGTGGGGGCAGTAAAGGAACAACCTCCAGCGTTTTCAACAGGGCATGTGCTTTATACTGGGGTGAGATCCCAAACATCTGGTTTAGAGCCTGCAGACAGATGCTGACCCAAATGACTCCACCTTACAACTTTATTCATGTCGCAGTCTGAAACCAGCATCGTCACATTGGTTTTTCCGGTTCCAGTTACCGTGTTGGGTATGTTTAAATTGGTTGATAAAACAGAAATTACTTGATGCCTTAATGAATTGGTTTATGTCTTCGTTAGACTGGTCAGCTTAACGCGGAGGAGCAGAATAATAGAGAGCCCCAAAACTTCATCTTGCCGTGGTGATACCTGCACCGCTTTCTCCTACAAAACGGTCTGGCGCGTGACGCTAGTTCGCCGAGTTTTGGTGAGTCCTAGAGGAAATCACCCACCGAAAACCGCTCAGAACGCCGTAGCCGGTGGTTCTGTGCAATGCGATGGGTGCAGGCAGGATTTCCCCTCAGACAGTGCCCGTGTCCCTAAACGGGCTCCTCAAACTGACGGTGTGCCAGTGTCGCTGACCACAGCCGTCACCAAAAAAAAAAAATCTCACCTTGTGAAAGAGAGAAGAAGGTGGCAGCGCCGTGTTGGGAAGCGCTCGGCGGACCCCCTGCCTGCGTGAAGGGAAAAAGCACGCGTGAGTGTTTGTGCGTGGAGGCTGGGGCAGGCAGACGGGTCTGAGCTTCCCTTCGGGCACCCCAGGGACCACTCTCAGGGGTGCAGGCAGTGTGTGACCTTCACAGCAGCCACCCCACCCCTCACTAACCACCTCTGCCCCACCGATGGTCTAACCAAGGCTGTCACGTGCCGGGTGGTGGTGTGGCACGTGGGTACAGAGGCAGGAGAAGATGTCCGCTCTACCCATTGGACACTGCGTCGCCTGGTGACCCAGCACCTTCTCAGGTGCCTATCGGTATGGATGGGTACAGAAGCCGGGCTTGAAGCCACGAGCTGTTGTGTCCTGGCAGTGCCACCGAAGGGATTTAGTGTCCAGAGCTGACTCGAGGGCCTGAGAAGCGAAGCCGTTGGCACGAGCACTGTGGCTTCAGTGGCAGAAAGTGGCGATGCTGGGAGCTGGGGGCCCTGGGGCACTTCCAGGGCAGCATCCTGATGCCGCCCTCCTGGTTTCATTTTGGCTTGTACCAGCACTACTGTGGCCAGCAGGACCAGGGCAGGGATGGTCCCCCTGTACTGGTGGCACTGGGGAGGCCGCACCTCAAATCCTGGGACCAGTTTGGGCCCCTCACTCCAGGAAGCACATTGAGGGGCTGGAGTGTGTCCAGAGAAGGGCAACGGAGATACTGCAGGGTCTGGAGCACAAGTGCACTGAGGAGCGGCTGAGGGACCTGGGGGGGTTGAGCCTGGAGCAAAGGAGGCTCAGGGGAGACCTTCTGGCTCTCGACAACTCCCTGACAGGAGGGTGGAGTGAGGGGGGGTGGGTCTCTTCTGACAGGATGAGAGGAACCAGCCTCAGGTTGTTCCAGGAGAGGTTGAGGTTGGCCCTGAGGAACCATTTCTGGCCCGTTGGGGTTGTCCAGGCGTGTCCCCGGCTGCCCAGGGCAGTGGTGGAGTCCCCGTCCCTGGAGGGGTTTCCCAGCTGTGTGGAGGTGGTGCTGAGGGACAGGGGTCAGTGGGGACCTGGCAGTGCTGGGGGAGCGGTTGGACTTGATGGTCTTGAAGGTCTTTTTCAACCCAAACGCTTCTGTGATTCTGCGAGTCCTGCCCTGCAATAGCTTTCTTGGTGTGCCTGCGTGTCCTGGCCAGGTTTTTATTGTTGGCAGCATCTTGCTCCTCTGAAGTTCCCCTGGGGGATACTGGAATTGTCCTGGCTGAGACAAAGGGCCAGCCTTGGGGAATGGAGATGCCTCGGGAGCATGTGGCTGCCGGGGTCACGCTCCTCGTGTCAGCATACGTGTCTCCGTGAGCAGGCTTTGGGACCGGCAAGGATGGCTGTGGGGCAGCAAGGAGGGCTTCTCCTGGACCGAATTCAAGGTGCCACCACAGACTGTGAGCTGGTGCTGCAGGTGGAGAGCTGGCCTGCTGCCCGGTCCCCAAAGGAGGGAGAAGTCCTTCGTCTCTGTCCCCACAGAGGGCGATGCCGGCTGGACTGTTAGAAACCAGTCCAGCTAGCTGGGAGCGACCTGGGCAGTGGAGATCCTGCCCGGGAGGTCTCTTGCTGTCACTAGAAGAAAGACAACCTCGCCGAGACAGCCTTGGTCAAGCCTTAGAGGCAGTGGAGTCGTTTTCCAGCTCTGCACTGGTCTCCTGCAGCCCAAGGACAGATGGTGGGACCTGGGAGGAGCTGCAGCACGGTCTTCCACGGGCAACAAGAGCAGGGGCTGGCTCTGGCCCGTCCCTCAAACAAGGTGCCCACCACGGCACGTCCTCTCCCCGCTGCAATCAGAAACCTCGCTGTGCCTGTGCGTCCCCGGCTGGAGCTCGGCGGGGTCATGCTAAAAAAGGGGGTAGTTGAGGAAATATTTTAAGCATACCAGGGGATGACGGCCGTGCAGCGGGATCCTCCTGCGTGGCATGGCGAAAACCAGCAAATGTGGGATTCCTGGATGGAGAGTCACGGTGTCACTGATAAACGTAGAACCTGTGCCCGAGGAAGAGTGTGACCGCACGAGCGACCAGGGCAGCCGTGCTCCAGTTGGGTTTGAAGAGCAAGAGGAACATCTCGGGATGGACACTAGAGGGAAGAAGAGAGTCTCAAAAGTGTAACTTTGAAAGGTAAGAAAGAGTCAGAAACCCAACCCAAGCAGCTCCAGAGGGTTTGGGAAGGGTTCGGCACGCAGTGGCCTCAACGTTATCTGTTTTACCTTCTCCGGCATCCCGCGTGCCAGCCTTGTGCCATGCCCCAGAACGCGCTGCGCTGGTCGTGGCTGGCTGTGTCACGTAGGACTTGGATTTGTTGGGAAATACTTCCTTAGGAGGCCTGCAAGGGCCACAAGATGTGGTGGAGCACATCCCGGATCCCTGCCTCGGCAGTGGAAAGCCGTGGTGCTGCCGGGCATCGGTGGTGCTATCGGGCTTCTGATGGCACTGCGTGCAATCCCAGCATGCCTCGAAGAGGTGATCTGTGTCACCGGCCATAGCTGCAGGCAGGCTCTAGACTGTGCGCGGCTGGAGTTCCAGCTTCAGCTCCCTCGTTGACCAGGGCCATGCCATCTCTGGACCCAGCAGAGCAGGCAGAGCTTCCCGGGGGCTTCCCAGCACCACTGGGCAAACCCCTGCTGCCAGGTCTGCCAGCCTGAGACTAGCCCTCTCCCAGCCCAGCTGGGTTAAAGCTCTCTGCCACTTCCCTTTATCCCCACCCACATCTCCGCTGCCCTTCTTCCCCTGCCCTGCTCCTGGATCTCGCCCGCTGGCGAGCGGGCGCTGGCACCATGGTACCTCCCAGGCAGGGGCTCACTGGGAGAGCGCTGAAGCTGGGCAGGGACTGCACTTGCCGCTGCTCTTCTCTCTTCCGTGGCTTTCCACCTGCTGGGATCTGACAGCAGGACGGTGCTGGGAGACCTTGGGGACCTGCAAGGGGCTTCACAGCAGCAGCCACGAAGGCTGGTCCTGAGGGCTCAATGCCCGCCACCACCCAGCCCCCATCACCTCTGTCCCAGCCCTTTCCTCCCGTGGAGCCTGGCAAAAGCAACACCCGAATTCTTACTGCTGCTCCGTGGGCAGGGTCAGACCCTTCTTCCCCAACAGCGAGCACCAGCCCAGTCCCTTCTCCATCCCTGGGCCACCTTGGTGCTGCAGGCTCCTGTCACCGGCATCGTCCACACCCCAGGGGACATCTACAACCGTGACAGGAGGCCGAAGGTGAGTACCACCGTACCTGCTCTCTCCCCACCAGCCAAAACATGTTGGCCCCGGCCGTGCTGCCTGGGGGAACAGTGCTGAGCAAGTGCTGTCTCCTGGGCATGCCCTGGGCTGGTCAAGTCCCCACAGACCAAGGCTGTGCCGGGGCATGTGGTAACCAAGGGTACGGCAATCATGGCTCCACCGTCTGCCTGGTGAAGGAGCTACATCATTGCCAGGTTCAGGGCGAGAGAAAGCGAAGGTGAAACTGCCGTGGGAGCAAGAGATGGAACCTCTGGGAGATCTGCCACAGGAGGAAGGCTCTCATCGAGAAGAGGAAGAAGCTGGCTGCGGTGGGCAGCACAGGGGGAGGTGGACATGCCGGCGGCAGCAGCGGTCAGGTCGGGAGCACCAGGGCATCCTGCCGCAGGAGATGCACCTTCTGCTGGGTCAGATGTGGAGCTGGATCCCCCCCTAAAGCAAAAGCACGGCTGCAGGGGGTCAGGCTTAGCCAGCCAGACCCTGACCACTCCAGCTCAGCCAGTGCCAACCCAGGGCCAGCCGGGGGCTCCTCTTCACCAGCTGGAAACAGCTCCATCTCCTCCGTTTGGAGCTCTTGGCAGGACTTCTGTCCCCACTGGAGCCAGCGCTGCCCCCCAGGAAGGCTCTGGTGGAATGCTGTGAGAGTCCTTTCATCCGAGACACCCCAAGCTGTGTCCCACCCCAGGGTACGGCCCCCGCCTGCCCCGCTGCAGCTCTTCCCTGCCCCAGGGTCGCTGCGGACGGAGGAGACGAGGACCGGGGAGCTCTGCGGATCTCAGCCTCGCTGCCTCCTGCTCTTCTGAGGTGTCAGGGCAGTGGGGAGCGCTTCCAGGTTCGGCCGCGTTGTGGGTCACCCCCACACCGTCAGCGGCGTTTCAGCCTCGCAGGAAGCAGCAGAAGTCCTCTTCTCCTGCCGGTGGAAGTGTTACCCCAGCAAGCCCTTGAGCAGCACCGCGGGGCGTGGGGGCAGGGGTGTCAGCCCTGCAGGCAGGGCCAGATTCCCAGCTGGTGCCAACTGGTGTAAACTGGTGTGGCCTCCCTGACGGCCATCCAGGCCAGCTGCAGAGCTGGTCCTTCCCTCTGTGTGCGCTGCGCCTGGCTCAGCAAGGGTCCCGGGGTGCTGGCGGGGTTTACTTAACGGCGCTGGGGCTGCTGCCTGACCCGTGGTTTATTCCCGTTCTGGATCACAGAGTGTGAACCATCTTTCCTATTTCCAGTGCTTCTGCCCCGGCTTTGTTCGCAGCATCACCCCGTTCAGCAGCTGCACGTGCTGCGTGTCCACGTGGGGTACCAGAGCTGAAGGGCCTCTCCCAGGCTCCCATGGGTGCCTGGTGCTCAGCACCCATCCACACCCGTGCCTGCCCACCTCCAGGAGGCAAAGCTCTTGCCTTTGGTCCTGGCATGTTGACCCAGGGAGCCCAAGCCTCCCCATCTCCTGCCCAGGCAGATGTTTTGCCAGAGCCGCCGGCTTTTTGTGACAGGGCGAGGTTGGCTTGGGGTGAGAGACCCGGGGACCCGCCGGTGTGGATCCAGGTGGGCAGGCGGGTGCCGCTTCTCCTGCTCTGAGGATATTCGAGATGCTGGCGGGGAGGAGGCAGCAGGCAGAAAATAAATACAGCCCTACAGCAGGAGCGCGCAAGCCCCCGAACGCCTCTGCGGAGCCAGTCCCACCCTCACCCCTGCCCCTGCCACATCCGTCAGAGCACAGGAGCAGCACACGGAACGTCTCCTCCTCGCCTGGCCCCATCCCTGCGGCTGCGTGCCTGTGGCACAGGACGGGCAAACCTCAAAGTGGGCCAAAATGCTCCCCCAGCCTCCAGCGATCCGTCGCTCAGCGGCTGCGACTTCCTCAGTGAATTTAAGCCGTTGCAGGTCACACACGGCAGACCCGGTTAGATTTTGCTCCATTAAGTCTCCCAGGCTTTTTGGGGGTGGTGCACCCCTCTGCCGCTCTGTGTCCCCACGCCGCAGCCCGAAGGTGGGACGCAGCTGGCGCGACTGCCAATGGCTCGACATTTCCCAAGATTTGCTGTCGTAGACGTACGTCACTTTTATTAATGAACGTGCGGAATAGCAGCAGCCATGAGGAGATACAGCGTTTGTCTTCCAGGCGCTGTGGAAAGGGGGAGAGGCTGTCACTGCTCCTCACTCACAGGCTGTCCATCCCTCCACTCTGCCCGCACTGCCGTGCGTCACCTCCCTCATGCTCCGTGGCTTCCCCGAAGCAGACTGTCCCAGGCAGGGCTGGCCCCTCCAGCTCCGCTGTGGTTTGCTGGGGCTCACTGGTGCCTCCTGAAGCCGAGGGCAGATTCACAAGCAGCAGAATCGTGCATGGGAGAGGGGAACGGGGGGAGCCCACCAGGCTCCATCCCTCTGTAACATGCCAGACGGTGTCATCCCCTCCCGGGCAGAACCGAGCTCCTGAGCGGGCGGCGGGCACTGCGAGATGGGCGAGTGCCTGGTGCTGCAGGTGTCAATGGAATCATAGGGAGGTTCGGGTAGGAAGGGACCTTCCAGGCTCACCCAGCCCAACCCCCTGCAGGGAGCAGGGACATCTGCAACCAGAGCAGGGTGCTCAGAGCCCCAAGGGCCAACCTGACCTGGGATGGTGCCAGGGATGGGGCTTCTCCCACCTCTCGGGGCAACCTGGGCCAGGGTCTCACCACCCTCAGAGGAAACAATCTCTCCCTTCTCTCTGGTCTGAATCTCCCTCTCCCAATTGAACCCATCACGCCTTGTCCTGTCCCAACAGCCCCTGCTGAACAGCCCCTCCCCAGCTTTCGGACAGCCCCCTTGCAGCACTGACAGGCTGCACTAAGGTCTCCCCGGAGCCTTCTCTGCTCCAGGCTGAACACCCCCAACTCTCTCCCCTCTCCTCCCAGCAGAGGGGTTCCACCCTCGGGTCATTCCTGTGGCCTCCTCTGGCCCCGCTCCAGCAGCTCCATGTCTCTGCTGTGCTGAGGAGCCCAGAGCTGGACCCAGCCCTGCAGGGGGGTCTCCCCAGAGCGGGGCAGAGGGGCAGGATCCCCTCCCTCGACCTGCTGCCCACGCTGCTGGGGATGAGCCCGGCACACGGGGGGTTTCTGGGCTGCACTCAAATACTTGCACCTAAATTCCTGCCGGGTCTGCGGAGGAGAAGAGCTGCCCTGGCCGTGTCCCCTGACGCCCTTGCCGCCCAGTGGGGACCCGCCGCGGTGCCGAGTGCCGCCGTCCCCCACGGCTCAGCCCCACAGCAGCCCGCCTTTTCCGTGTTTGTTTTCCCCTCCTCGAGAGCTATTCTTTCCCTCCCATATGCTGTAATAATTACGAGCGATCACTTCAACAGCTGCTCTGCTATTCCGGGCTCGGCAGAGCCACGCGCCTCCGCCTTCCCTCCCTCCCACAGCTCCGGGTCAGCATCTTGGCTCCGGCAATCAGGGATTCCTGCAATTTCTGCCACTCGGGAGGATCTGGACCCTTTTCCCCTCCGTCACCATCTGCCTCCCACCCACCCGCCCCAGCATCACCGAGGGGGATGGGACTGCGACATCCATCTGTTTCCATGGAGAAAGCTGAGCCAGCGCAGGGACGCGCCCGCACCCCAGGTGAAGGCCGGGAGAGGGGGCGAAAGGGGTTTTCTCATGTATTTGTTTTATTGTCGTGTGCCGGGTGTCACTCACGGGGGTCTGCTGCAGGGGACAACCGCACGACAGTACCTCCTAAGCGCTTTCGCTGGAAGAGGTGGTAGCCCTGGTGTGGCAGATGCCACCATCACAGCTGGTGGACCAAGTCCACACCCCTCAGGTGAACACGGTGCCGTGGCGGTGCAAAGGCGATTGCATTAAATAAAGCTTCTTGGGTTCAGCTGCTTTGGAGGCAGCCCAACGCTTCAGGCTGCAGCCAACTGAGCTAAAAATGGTGCAGAGATGGAGCGCAGAGCAGAGCCGAGAGGGCCAAACACCGCGGCTCTTCGGCGGTCAGCCGTGGTGGCTGCGAAACCAGACTCCTGTAACTGAAGGATTGGCCTGGGCTAACCCGGGAGAGGCCTTTGCTAAAGGGATAAGGGAAGAGCAAGGAGGCTGCCCACGGCGCTGGGGGTCCTCTTCACTGCTGTGGGTTCCAGCTGTATTGACTTACACAGCCCATACCCTCCCTGGGCATGCCGTAGCCCCCCGGGCTGCCATGCCACCCTCAGCAGTGCATCACGCCGCATCCTACCCTGGCAGGCTCCCAAGAAGGGGATGGTCCCCACGCAGCATCCCTGGGGTCCAGGGTAGCACCCCAGCCCTTCGCCTTTGGGTGTGAAAGGGACTTTTTCTCCCTTTACCAGAGATTTTTGCCTGCAGTTCATCTGCTCGCTGAAAGCCCAGCATGAAAATACGGCAGGAGGAGGTGGTTCTGCCTGCTCCCCCGCAAAGGGAGCGCTGTGTCCGAGCATCCCAGTCCTCCCTGGTCAGCGAGGCTGCCAAGGCCAGAAGCACGTCTCCACCACAGATGAAGCTTTCTAGAAATACGTCAAGACAGCCCAATCTGTGGCGATGGCAGTGAGACGAGCAAGTCTCTGCTCTGCACCCCTGCCACAGGCTGCACTCCCCGAGCGGTGCAAAGCCGACGGCTGCTCCCCCTTGTCCCGTACCAGCCGCTGCCCATCTCCCAAGAGCAGCATTCCCAGCACCGCTGGTTGTGGTGGGCTCGGGACAGTGACAAAGCCCCGCGTCTGCAGTGTGGGCAGCACCGGGGTTTGTTTTGGGCAAGCTGGGGTGCAGGCAGGCTGCCGGCTCTTCCTCCCTCGTGCGCCCTTGGCTGCACTGAGAGAGCAAAATGCCGGGGTTTCGAGACAGGGTTTTACTTAAGGATGGGATTTGCCCGAGCCACCAGCCCACCGTAGTCCTGGCTCTTCTCACCCTGCACAAACACCTTGTCTGCACGTAGAGATGTGTCCCACAGCAGGTGACATCTTCCCCTGCTGCCAGCTGGCCTCTCCTTGCAGGCAGCGGGTCCAGCGGGATGCCCGGGGCAGGTCTCTAAGGGACGGGGGCAGAGGCTCTTTCTCATGGTCCTTCCAAAGGTGTAAGTGGAGTGTACAAGGGGGAGGGCCTTCCCAGGCATTCCCCCTCCCAGGCTGGGAATGCTGCTGCTGGCACCACTTCAGCGTGGCGGTGGGCAAGGTCAGGGTCTTTGGCCAGGGCTTCTGTGCACACAGAGGCTTTTCACGCAGCAGCGTGGCCACAAAACTCCCACCGCTCTGCTTCTGGATCGGCAGCCGCGATGCTCTGCCTTGGATTACTCTTTACCCAGAGGGCATTTGGCAGAGGTGACATGGTGCCTAGCTGAGCTGGCTTTGATGCTTGGTATCTTTGCGGGACCACTAAGCATGGGCTTCAGTGCCGGCGCTGGCGGCACTGGGACACGCCAGAGGACCGCTCGCCGGGGGAAGCAACACGTGCCTCGCTTACACCTCCCACGCGGGAGTAGGCAGCCCAGGAAGAGGCGTCTTGAAAAGCCGGTGCCATCTCGTACGGGAGAGCTGGCAGCTCCATCTGGCTCCACTTCGGTGGAGCTCTGTGCGGAGCTGCCGAGGGCGGCCGGCAGGGTCTGTGGGTGGTGTGCGGGGAGTGGGCGAGGAGGAGGAGCGGGTGGGATACACGTGCTCTCCACTGCCGGGTTTCTCTTGGAGGGTGCCAGCCCTTCGTTAAAGCAACCGCTCTGTCCCAGGATGGTGGGTCCAGGGGGCCACTGATGGTGTGTTGCTGGTGCTTGGCTGGAGGGGAAGGTGCCACGGGGGCTGCAGCTGGCCCGTACGCGGTGACCTGGGGACATGCTGGGCTTCGTGGCCCAGAGCTTCAGCCCACAAGTGCTCCCACTCGCCCCATGCGTTTGCCATACGGTAAAGCCTCTTCGCAGCTCTGCTCATTTTCGCAGGTCTCGCACTTTGCTTTTACTCTCCCAAAAGGTGGTGAGTTTTCCTTCCCGAAGCCAGCGATGTGTTAGCAGAGTCATCGCTGAAATGGGGCGTTTGTTAGCATAAAACCGCTCGGGGTTAGCGCCGCCCCTCGCCCCACCAAGCCCAGGCTCATTCGCAGCAAAATTAGCCCGTATCGCCACCCGAGTTCTTGCAGCAGGGTAACTGCAGCCGTTTGGATGTTGGTCTCTTCATTTCAGTCCCTTTGATCATGTGCCGCGATTAATCTGATCTCAGCAAGGCGGGATGAGTAGGAGTCAGAAGCGAAATTGTAGTCGTCTGTGCCTTTGGCACGCAGGAACGGAATAATCCTGTAGTCTCCGCTCCGGGCTGGCAGCTCCAGGAAAAGCCTCCCTCCCTCCAACAGCTTCCAGCGAGGCCGAGGGACGCAGCTGTGAATGGAGGTACTCGGGCACGGGTACCACCCCTGCTCCTTGTTCATTTGTTTTGGCAGGTGCAGCATCTCCATGCTACCAACCACCGAGCTCAATGCCAGCGAAGCGCTGGTGTCAGTGAGCTCCGGGCACAGGTCCTCGGTAAGCTCCCTGCGCCCTCGATGGTGCTGGCTCTCACCCGCCATGTCGCGATACCAGGCAGCTCACTCCCAGCGTTGTTGCGCTGCCCAAGTCAAAGGGAACAGGAGTTTTTAGTGGGCTGGGAGGAAGGAAGTGAGTGGAAGGGGTGTGGGGAGGTGACGCCGTGCTGCCCAGCCCTGCCCTGGCTCTCCTGGCACTTCTTCCTTGCCAAGATCCCACCAGGGCAGCGCCAGCACTGGTTTTCGCTCTCCTGACAGCTGGGATAGAGGTGTTTCCCCTTGTCTAGCCCAGACTGCCCTTGCCCCGACGGCTCTTCGTTTGCCTGCAGAAACCCAGGTCTCCATCACAGCCCTTCCTGTGTTTGAAGCATCTCCTCAAAGTTCCCTTTCCTAGACAGAATTATCCCAGTTCCTTTACCGAGCCCTCCCTGACCACTCTGCTCCCCACCTCGGAGGGACCTGCTTTGCACGGCAGGTCCAACACGGACCAACACGGTTGGTCCAACACGGCATGATCGATCCACATCATGGTTTAGGATCAAAAGCACCTTTTCTGTAGAAATTCTTCCTCTCCATCCTCCATATGTCCACCTGGTTATGCCATCTCACCTCACACTCCCTTCTCAGGTGTGCTGGCAGTTCCTCCCCTTGCCGTCATCTCCAAACCAGATACCTGAATGGCTTCAGAACTCTGGGACCTCCCTGGTTTCACCTGAGCAACCAGTAAATATGTTCTGTGCACTCCCTGTACAGCATTTTTCATCTCTACAATCCTTCCCCTGTGAGAATGTTTTAGCCATAACAATGCCTACAGTCTTACTAACATCAAAATATGTTGTCTCCTGCTTCTTCCCTCTTCACAAAGCCGGTGGCTGCACCGCAGGAGGTGGTTGGATGGGTTTGACACAGCTCACCTCGACAAATCCCGGCTCGTGATGGCAGGGGATGGTTCACACTTTCTCCGCTCGCTGGAGCGGAAGCAGGAACCGGGTGGAAGAGGTGAGCAATGGGGGCTGTTCTCCATCTGATGTTCCACTGTACGGTCTTGGTTGTGTTGGAGAGAAGCCTGGAGTGTCATGCCCAGTCTGACTGGCCTTGCTAATGGTGCACAATAATAAGGAGACCTGCTGTGGGTTGCATTTCCCTGCAGCGCCCCGTGACTCCACTGCGGCCGCAGCACCTCCTCACCAGGCAAAACCAGTGCGTGATCTCACCACTGAGCATGTCCCAGGAGAAGAGGTAAGGCAGAGGCTGTGCACTGCGTTTGTCCCCCGGTGGCTCCTCTTGCCAGATGCCAGCCGTCACCGCTGGTTGTCAGTAACCCTCACTTCCCCTCCACCCCAGGGGCTGGCTCTTCCAGGGAAAAGCCGACGTGGTTCATCCCCGTACGGTCCCAGGTGCTCAGCCCTGGTTATCAGCCTCCTCAGGGCTTCCAGGTGGAGCAGACCCGCTGTGCAGAACCGTTTTAGAAGGAAGCCCGGTGAAAAGCAATTAAGGCTGAGAAGCCTAAATAAGCCCTCATTAAAATACCTTCAGAGGAGGGCTGGCAGAGAGACCCAGTCAAAGTCACTGCTGGGGCTCCTGTCTGGCACCAGAAGAAAAATAAGTGGGGAGGAGAAGGTGGTTCGTGCGGGTCTACAGGCAGAGGCCGGGTTTGCAGCCCCTGCAGCCTCGCACGTGCCCCAGGCTGGGCTCAACCCTTCTCCTGGCTGGGCCCTGCCCTCAGCCTGCCCAAGAGCTTGTGCAAGGAGCTGGGGCTGGTGCTCGCTGCTCTTACACCCACTTCTGCTGTGGGGCGATGGGCTGGGGCGGAGCTGTGCTTCCTCCTCTCTGGCACTGGGGGACTCGGGTGCTGGTTGCCCTGTTCCCGTTTCTGGCTGGACTGGGGTGTCCAAATGCCCCAAACTGATGCTGGCTTAAGGTAAGAAACTCTACCGCCTCGTGAGTGCTGATGGGTGACTTGCTGGGGCTCAGCAAGGTACGGTTTTGGGGTCCTGCGTACTTTAATCCCAGCTGAAGAAGGGGCCTGGATGCGTTGTCACTGTCCCCAAGGCCCCCTCACAGACCCTGAAGGTTTCTTGGCTGCCCCGGGAACCTCCCGGGTGTTTCTGTTCCGGTGTAGTTACGACAGGCGGAACACAATCAGCGGAGAGCTGTATTGCCAGTCTCGTCTGGAGCAAAATGGACTAATGGTCCCGTCAGTTTAATTAAGGATTTTTTTGGTGAATTATAAATTAACCTGTTTATTTCAAATGAGAGTGAGTACAAAAAACCTTCCTTCCCATGGTCCCGCTGATCTGAATTTGCAGTCTTCGTTTTCCAGGAGCGCGCGCGGTGTCTTTATTGGCGCAAACACCAGCCGGACACGTGGCAGCTCCTTTGGAAGTGAAGTATTTGTGTCTTTTCGGGGGTGCAACACCCAGGACAAACACATCTTCTAAGCACCTTGTAGAGTCCCTCCTTCCCAGGCGAGAACGCGCCGTGCCCGCCTGAAGGGGGCTGCCCGGGTTTCGCAGGGGGGTTATAGGTATTTGTGAAAGCAAACTGGGGAAGCTGTTCCGCTTTAATGACTGCAGCAGCTTTAGGTCAGCCCAGCTTCTGAGTGCTGACGAGGCTTGAAGCGGTGGCCAGAAGGTGACGGCAGAACTATCCGTGGTGGTTTGTGATGTGTTTTTCCTCCTGTCCCCTCCCCGCTCCAGGCTGCTCGGCCCTCTCTGACCTCTCAGGATTGATGCACCCACAACAGCGACATTGGGGAAGGTTGGGGAACCTCTTCGCATCCCAGCTTTAGCTTGGACAGCCGTGGTGCCCTCTGGAGTTCCCCCACCGCCCAGCTGGGTCCCTGTAGGAAACAGCCCCCACAAGACCGGTTTCTGCGCAGGGGAAGCCCCAGAGCATCCCCCATCCAGGGCAGCTGCTGGGTCACCACGTCAAAACGTGCGCAGTGATTTACTCATCAAGCTCTGCATGGCCAAGAGGGCCTCTGAGGTGCCGCGTGTAATGCCGTTGCTGAGCCGGGGTGGCTCTGGGCGCAGGCCAGGGCGTTCCGCAGCCCTCTGCACCGCGCGACCCGGGGAAACAACCCACTTGTTGTGTTTGAGTTGTGGTGCCACCCAGATGGTCAAACAGAAACCGCTGCTCCCTGGGGACGTCACCGTCCCAGCACGTGCCACAAGGGTGACGAGGGGAGGGGTGGTGACCTTTGCTTTTTGGAGAAGAGACGCTGGAGCCCGGAACTTGGTCACGCTTCTGCAGTGCGAGGAAACCAGAGGGTGGCTGAGTCAGTCTGTGACCACCCCGTCTGGCATCACCCGGCAGATCAGCTGCGGGGCGAGGAGCTGGAGCCCGCTCTTGGTGTGCAGCTCCGGCGCTTGCAGACACTTGCAGGTGTGTAGGAGTGAGCTCCTCCTGGGAAAGAGACCGGTGGGCTTTGGAGGGGAGAAGAGCCGTGGCTTGCCATCGCTCCCCCATCCTGCTGGCTCAGGGCGAAGCATCGTCCAGCCTGGCTTTCAGACCCGAGGCAGCTCCTCAGCGAGGAAGGGAAAGAGGTCGGCAAGAAAGAAGAACATCCTTGTTTAAAATGTTTGCTCGCCCGCCTCGGGGCTGAAAGGCAGCGAAAAAGGGCTTGTTGACCTGATGTTAACCTCCAGCTGTCAGCCCTTCAGCTCCCTGGTCTTCACATGCCGCTGCTTAATCCAGGAGGAAGAAAGTACAAAGCCTGCCCAGCGCCTGCGCCGTCTCGTTAGCACTTGGCTTCAGCGGGACTTTCATCCTGCGCTGCGAGTGCAGTAGCTCCGGTTTAAAGAGCGCTTTCCTCCACCATTGTCTCCCCAGGGTGTCCCCGCAGCGCAGGGCTATATCAGGGCTTCTGCAGCACCGTCCTTGGGGCTGGGGTCCCTGAGGTGGTCACCGGGTAGTGAAACATCAGCTGGCTAGTGACACATCATCAACATGGCATGTTTTGACTTCATGAGCACTTGAAAGGAGCTCTCTGGGAGGTCCTTTTGGCCAAGATGAGGTGGCTCCCAATAGGCACAAGACCAAACATGAGTTGGGCTGGTGCCTGGCACCTCTCGTTGGGGTTGGAGATCCCACGACGCCATGAAAGCTAGACCATGGTGTCCGCCTTGCCAACACATCCTTCACCACGTGTGTCCAGAGGAGGGGAAGGTCCAAGGGACGGTCAAGGAAGACATCATCCAGGAGGGACAACAAGGAGCACGTGGGCATCTTGAGCTGCAGCCAGCTGTCTCCTGCCCCCATGCCTGTGCAGACTCCACTTCATTAAACATTAAAGCTCTGCAGATGCCTGAGCTAGCAAATATTACATGTGGTTCAGCACACATGGAGTTGGCAGGGGGAACCGCTGCCCCGGGGGTTGGCATGGGGCTGGCAAAGTTTTCCTCTTCCCAGCTGGGAGCCGGCGCTGGCGAGAGCGTGTTCCCATCTGACAAGCGGGTTGGAGGAGGGAGGTGGGTGGGTTTATGCTGTCTAGCATGGACGGTGTGCTTTTGGTGGTGGAGAAGCACGGCCATGGGCTGAATAGGGTTGTGTGAGCTTGGAGCTTCAACCCCGTAAGAGATGGATGATCCTCTGTAGGCTTGGTAGGATTCTTCGGCGGAAGGACCTCTGTTTCTGCTGAGTAAAACAAATCACCCTTCAGCAACAAGTCGGTTGAGGCTGCAGCTTGGTTCCTTTGGTGCAGGCCAGCAGCTGAGGACAGGAGCTACAGGGAGAAATCCCTCGCTGTCAGGCTCTCCTGGGGACGAGTTGTAGGACAGCTCCCATTCTGGGAGACACAATGGGACACAACTGGGATCTGAGTGGCTACTCAGCCATGAGTAAGGAGACGCTCCTCTAGTAGGTCAGACCAAGGGTCTGAATCGCTGAGCATCCAAGGGAGACTTCAAGGAGCAGTAGGAGCTCCTAAGGGTGCGTTGCTTAGTACCCCCTCGATTCCCACCCCTTGGTCTCTCCCCCAGGAGTGAGGTCCTCCTGGGCAGAGTGGCCCGCGCGTCCCCTCGCCGTCCTCTGCTAATGCGGGTCAGGAGCACAGCTCCACGTTCTCCCTAAACAGCTTGTGTCTGTTGTTACTAATCCAGATGATTTTTTTTCCCCACCAACATGTCCAGTCTCATCTTGAGCCCACATAAATACTCACAGACAACAACATCCTTGGGCAAGGAGTTCCCCAGGCCTGTCCTCCACCACAGGAGGACCTGTGTGCTTTGAGATGGGCCCCAGCTTTTGCACTGGGAAGGGCCAGCAAGGCCAATCCCTATCAGCCTTCTTTGGGCCATGCAGGATTCCGTGGCCCTCTGGCATACCCTCTTCAGTTCTCTTTTCCAGGCTGAGGAGTCCTGCTGTGCACAATGCACAAGTCCTTGCTTGTAGGGAAGCTTCTCCAGACCTTTGATCCTCCTTCACCCCGTTCTCCGTGTTGCGCTGCAGTTTTCTGGGTTTGAGGCTGCAGAGAGGTGCCTTTTGGGGCACAGGTCAGCGCGGTGGCTCGGCGAGCACGCCTGCCCTGCAGCTCTCGCTCCCGCCCGATGCTGCTGTTTCTTGGCCGCGGGCTGTGCCAGCTCCCGTGATCCCGTTTGTTGCAGTAATTGGCACCACACACCGTGCACAACCAGCTCGTTGTTTTTTTGATCCAGGTCTCCCTCTCCTCTGAAGGGTAGAGGTGAAGTCTGGGTGGTTTTGTGAGCAGCAGGCTGTCTGCTGAGCACAAAGTCATCCTGCCAGGGTTCAATCTGCTTGGTGTTCCTGCAGAGCCCCCACGGTGTGTGAGGGACCGTAGGCGAGAGCCCGGTGCTGCCCGCGAGCTGCAGAGCTCACGTCGAGTGCTGCACCAGCCCCTTCCCTTGGCTTTTATCCCAGTTAAAGCGTATTTACCCGACAACGTGGAAAAGCCACGCAAGCAAGCAAGCCTCTTTGTGGTCAGTTCTCCCCTGGCTTGTGTCACGCCGTTCAGTCAGCGATGGACTCACACCGGGACCTCAGACTTCTGTGCTGAGGGCAGGTTTGTGTCCTGGCATGCACCTTGCTGCAGGTGAGGCTGTGACGTCAACCCATCCTGAGGAATAACAACTCTTTATTACTGTTTTATGGGGTTTTTTGCTCCCATTTTTCCTTCCTCTTGGCCCCGTTGCAGATCTGCTCTCCCCACTCAGCTCTAATCTTTTCCTTGGCAGCTAAAGCTATTACCTTCATTGTTTCAGGGCTTGGCTCCTTCCTGCCAGATCTCCTAATGGGATTTTTACTCTCCGATCCATTTAGTCTCTTCAGCGTGCTCAGTAAAACCCTTTAACCCTTCGGCACCCCTCCGCCTTGAAGGTCCTCCTCTCCCCGCGCCACCCCGGTGTATCTCCGCTCCCTGGTTTGCATGGGCACAGCTTTCTCAAGCCACGCTGTCGTCTCCAGGATCGCTGTCTGTACCACCTGCGCTTCATCGCCATCTCCTTCGCTCTTTGCAGGCTGCAAAGACTTGGTGGATTTCAACCAAGAATCAGCAAAACAACCCAAATTGCCCTTTAAAAGGAGGTGTGAGGTCACTCTAGGGCCAAAGTCATCCAGAAATTATGACATTTCAGCTTGCAAAAGGCTGCTGCTTCGTCCGGATTCGCCTCCCAGCTCAGAGCAGAGAGACCAGTCCAGCAAGGCCGGGTGTCGGTCCCGTGTTTCTGGCTGGCTGAAGAGCATTAGCAGCCACAGGAGAGGTGACACAGCAGTGGGGCTGCATCCGCTCCTGGCTCTGCCGTGGGCAGCTGGGCTGACCGTGGGCAGGTGGCTCAACCCTTCTGCTCCTCTACGTCCTCTCTGGAAAATGCGGATCATAAACCGTGCTTTCTTCCACCCACCATCAACCTTGCCCCTTCAGCTTGCAGACTCTGCGGGACAGAGTCTGGCCTATGCGGTGCCTCACGTAACGGGGATGGGGTCTTCACTGGAGGCTTCGAGCATGCCAAGAATGATCCGGTTGCATTGCAGGTGCTTCCTCCATACCAGCCATGATCCCTGCCCTCCATACCAGCCATGATCTCTGTCCTCTCCATGAGTAAATCACCTCAACCCTGAGAAAATCATGCTTTGATTTATCCAGCTGGCAGGTATGTTCGAGGCTGTCCTGTGAGCACGGGTGAGATGGTGTTGGGGTCAGCCATGGAGGGGACTCGGGTACCCCATATCCAAAGAACATGCTGTGGGGTTTCATAGCCTGAGCTCTGTGGCTCATCTCACAGGAGGAGGATGGAGCCCAGTCGACGGCATCCCGCCACTACTCTGGTTTTCCCGTCAGGCCGTGTGGTGCTCTGGTTTTCCACCAGCCACGATCTTCGCTTGTCTCGTATCTTTATTACAAACTGGGGCACAGTGAGCGAGCTCTGCTCAGTCAAGCCCAGCGGTGGCAGAGGTGGTGGAAGAAGACCTCCCTCCGCTTAGCAAGACACTGAGATGTAAGTACAAAGGGAGGGAAAAGGGCGAGAAGGAGTACCAACCTCCCTGCCTGCCGGCTGCTCAACCCAGTCCAGGCGCCTGGCTCTTGACAGGCCTTGGCAGACCTGGTCCCTCCCCTCCTTTCATGCTTTTTTCCAGCCTTTTTAGAACCTCGGTGCCTTTGCGTGGTAGTGCTGGAGCACGTTGCCATGGTTAAAGCTGTTATTCCCAGCAGGGTTTGCATCTTACCTGTGAGACGGTAGATAGGGAGATGGAGATGTGCATGAATACACATGTTTACCCTCGTTCCAGTTCCCACTGGGCACGTGGAAAACCAGATCTGACAGGGAAGGAAAACCCTCCAGGGGTCATGGGGAGAGAGGGAGAGCACCGCGTTGGAGGAGGGTGTTCTGACGAAGACACAGGCGGAGCCAAAAGCTGGGAAAGAAGAGAGGATGACCGGAGAGCAGGGGGTGTGGGGAGGGCAGAGATGGGCATAGGTCTGTTGGAGGTGTTACTGGGCCGAGAACACAGACAGCTTCAAGGCAAGTCTGTTCGGAGGGCGCAATGTCTTGGGGGGGGGGGTTTGTCATGGTTCCCTCCCTGCACACCGCTCCAACACTGACAGCACCAGCCTCACCCTCGTCCTCACCCCAGGTGGTTCCCTGGGGTTGCTCCGAGCGCTAAAGGGGTTTCCATGCATTTAATGAATGTATGTATAGTCTTAATTTTACTTTATTCTTGTTTTTCTTGTGTAATGATACTTGTTCAAGGTAGGGGGAGGAGGGGACTCTGGTCTTTAGCACGTTCCCTTAAGGGTGTTCTGGTCCAGAGAAAAGTCTGAGCGAAAACTTTGGCTTTTGGACTTTGAGGGCTTTGGGCTTTGGTGTATCAGGCCGAGATCAGTTTCTTCTTGTTCCTTAGAGACGGATTCAGAAGAACGGGTCTGTTGGAAAGGTGGAGCAGGGTCCTGAGTTCGGTGGCTAATGTCTTTGCCCAACTTTGAATTGATGGGACGGTTCTGAATTGCTTCGCTCAAACATGCACTGAATGAAGAATTGAATCGGTGTCTGCTGCGCCCTCCCCCAGCCCCTCCACAAACAGCCCGTTTACTGCCCTCCTTCCACCGGCTCCAGGGCTGGGGATTGGGGGCAGCTCCCAAAGGAGTCACCGCCCGGAGGGAAATCGCACTGTGCGTGACGGTCTTACCCCATCGTGCCGCCGCACCAGCACGCGTGATGTTGTGTGGTTGTGGACGAGACACCTGCACCGATAACAAGCAGAGCAGCCCTTGCTTGGAGAAACAAGAAGGAGCAAAACTGAGCCACTGGACCCTGGAAAAGACTACCTGCTTGCTGCCCTGGTTGGTCAACTGGTTGAGTCCACTCTGCCCCACGACTGAGTGAGCTTAGCACATTTCATTGCTCTCTTTTCGCCTTGTTGCATGATGACACTCGCAGTGACACGGTGGAGAAGGTTTCTGCTGGGACCCTCTTGTGTTCTAACCCTTTCAAAGAGCCCGTGGTCAGATGTCCCATCTGTCTGGACGGGTGTCCGTTGGCCAGCGACACAACAGCTCTGCTGACAGCTCAGCTGCAGGAGAGCTGTGCAAAAGGGGATTTTCTGCTGGCAGCAGCAGCAGCATCTTCAGCTCTGGAAGGAGCTGGTGAGTCCTGGAGGAGGGAGCTGAGCTCGCTCACCCAATCCACCAGTGCTGCCCGTGCCTGGACAAAATGCGTGGGGCTGGTCAGCAGTGGCTGCTGGCTGAGGAGCGAGGCCCAGGTCCTCTGGAGCGTTTTGGTATCTCACATCCTTTGATTGTGCCTGGAGGCAGGACTCGTCTCCCATCGAACGTGAGGCACGTGACTCTGCCCGGTTGTACCTGGCTCCTGCCTACTCCAAGGCGGGAGATGGCACCTCGAGGGGCTGAGTCAGCTGCCTAAGAGAGACGTCACGCTCCAGTGTGTTTTTTCCATTGACTGAAAATCTCCCCAGGAGATGGGGACCCGGGATCAGCTGCCTGTGTTAAAACCTGGGACGAGAGATGGTGAGTCGAGGGGCGGGAGGTTCACTCCTGGCTCGGATGGGGACAGATGGGTAGAAGATAAAGGGGAACACTTTGAAATCATGTGCAAGAAGTGCAGAAATGGCTCTTTCCCCACCAAAGAAATGCTGGCACCGCCCCAGCTCGGTGTTTCTGGCAGCCTCAGCCCCAAGCCCCACCGCTGGCCAGGGCTGGCCATTTGCCAAGCTTGCCACCGTGCGTTGCTCCACCACAGTGATGCCCAACCACCCAGGTCTTAGTGCTTTGCAGTTTTGTTCCACCCTCGTAACCTGCTATTAAAAGCGCTCGCAGCACTGGTGGGGATGTCCTGCCACATCCACCTGGCTCCACACTGACACGCACCTCCTCTCCCTTTGGGGAGAGTCCCAGAATGGTTGCTCTTCTCGCCCTCCTGCGCTGCCTGTGCTTGGTGGGGCTGCAGCCCTGCCTGAGAGCTGCCACCCTCCCCGAGCTTTGTAACTGGGGTGATGGAGCTGAAGAGGGGCTGAAGTCCACGCCACCGCTTTCCGTGATGGTTGTTCCCCTTCTCCTCCTACATTGAGTCAATGGAGAGATCTGGTATCTGAGCCAAACAAGGGACGTCTGTAACCGTGGTCCTACCAGCACTGCTGGAGGCTGATGCCAAGGATGAGCAGAGCAACCTCGGAGACACACGGACACCTCCCTGTACATTTGTCTGCTCCATAAAGTCACCACAAATTAACTGTGGGTACGTCCTGAAAACGAATGAGTTAAACTCCTTTACAGCCTCGCGTGGGCCATCTTCTCCAGCAATGGTGTCCTTAATTCAATCACAGCTTGTCCAAGAGGTGCTGTGCTGAGCCCAAAGGCGAGGAGGGCGGTCTGGGTGCCTGGTGCTGTACAGCCAACCGCGGGTCCACCGCGAAAAGCCCATCTCCTCCACTGCAGAGCGGAGGGGGATGCGGAGCCAGCCCAGGTCTGTTGGTTGTTGCCGGCACCGGGTGGCAAGAAAACCAGCCCCGAGTGCCGGCTGCGGGAGTGGATTGCACGCCGGCAGCGCAGGTAATTAGTGGAGTGCACTGAGCGTTTGGGAGGTGGTGGAATGGACAGGTGAGTCAGGCACGGCACCACACGTAGCTGCTGCTACAGTTCCTTCCTCCAGCCTGCTCAGACCACGCTTCAGGTCTTGTTCTCTTGGGAGCTGGCAAAACCTCGGTTGTCGTCTTCTGGGGAGAATAAATGACTAGAAATGGAGTTAACAGAAACCACGTAGGCTTGTCCCAGAAGATCAGCATCTGCTCTGGGCGTGGCGGATGTTATCCTGCAGCTTCGTCCCATGAGCAGGAGGGAGATCCACATAGATGCCTGGGTTGGAGTCTAAGGGGGTGGAGGGGAGGAACTCTGCCATCACACCTGGGTCCCTGCTGTCATCCATGATGTCCACCAAGGCGACGTGAAGCATCTACACAGGCACCTGGGCTTTTACCCTGCTTTGGGAAGGAGCCCAGTGGGTCTAACCCTTCCCAGCCGTGGGCACTCAAAATGCACCAGTTCCCACCACTGGCACAGTAGAAGCAAAGCCAATGGCTGCTTCTGTCACTGGGGTGTGTACCCCAGTAGCAGCTGGGAAGACAGCACCAAGGAATGCCTGTCTGCTTGGTGCACCTGCGTCCCCCGTGCTCTCCAGGGGCTCAGGGCTCCAGTTCTGCACTCTTTAGAAAATATCTTGCAGGGCCTGTCTGGGAGAACAAACGCCCTTGGACCACGTCCGAGCCAAAGCATCCCCGAAGCTGTGAGCCTGTGGGTCCGAGCCCACGCCGCACGGTCTGGGGCAGAGCTAGGCAGCTGAAAGCACCTGTGCTGGGGGCACGAGGAGCACCCTGCCAGTGCTGGGGAAGCTGCATCGCTCCCGGGCAGAGGTGACACGGGTACTGACTCTTCTCGGTGAGGTGACCACCAGGGTCTGGGCTGGAGCCAGGAGGTGGGGAGAGAGGACGTGCACAAAAGCCCGGCCTCTCGAACTCGGTTTTGGCAGTGGGGAGGAAGAGCTCTTTACCCTTCCCCTCTCCGTGGCTCTTTTGTTTTCCGCAGCCCGACAGAAGAGGCTTCCAGTCAGCGGCGGGGGTGGGGGCAGAGCCCACCCGCACAAAGGCGGCTCCCCATGGGCTGTGTGACCGCTGTCACGCTTTTTCGCTCAAATAAACGCCAGCGACGGATGACGTGGGGCTGGTGCTCCCCAGCCCTGGGGCTGATTGGTCCCGGCTCAGGTTTGAACGCCAAGGTGTCCTGGCAACGAGAAGCAGAGAAGCCAGACTTTCCCGTCCCTGCTCCGGGAGCGCGGCGGGCGCTGGGGAGCGGCGGGTGACGACGCAGAGCGAGGAGCAGCACGCGGGGCCACTGGCCCTCCCCCAGGTACCCCCTGCTCGGTGCCGGCCCGTACCCCAGCCCCAGCTCTGGAGGTGGGGTGAGTGTCGCCCAGTGCGTGTCTCAGGTGGCCACCGCTGGCCTCGAGTTTGCGCGTCGCTCAGCCGGCACCTGCGTTCCCGCACGGCTGCGGCAGCGCTGGAGCTTGTTTTAACTGGGAGGGGGGCAGGGGAAATCACTGGCTTCTTGGGGGCGTCTGGAAAGTGACCGTTCAGTGGGGCTTGGGGGAGGGATGCTCGGGGAGAAGCTGCAGGGAGAGGGGAGTCGAGGGGCCTGCAGACAGTTGTGTGGTCAGCACTCCTGCCCTGGCAGGATGGAGCAGGAGGTTTTGGGTAGGTTTGGGGTCTCCTGATTAATCAAACTCGTGAAAGCCCTGCAGGGCACCTGAGGCCAGGAGCTGTGCTGGGAAAAGGGAGCTTTAAATTGAAATGAAAGAGCTTTTCCTGCTGAGAGCTGCTCTGCTTTGGCCTCGGCGTGACCCGCCTGCGTGCCCGTCCCACTGGCGCTGGGAGGGTGAGGAGGGCAGGGACCCCAGGGCTCAGCTGTGGGCAGGGGGGCATGCTGTGGAGAAAGGATTTTTTCCCCCGACTTGGGAGATGGGAGAAGAGGTGCAAGGAGCTGGCGGCGGGAGGACACTTGCCTGCATGAGGAGGCAGCGCTCAGCGCATTTTGCACTCCTCAAAACTGGCAGAGCCACACGTGCGAAACCACCTGCCAGCCGTTAATGACAGGGCAGGTCTGAGCTGTCCAACATGAGAAACCCCCTCCACTGGGTCACGTCCATCCCGGAGGAGCCTCCTGGCTCGGTGGCAGGTCATGAGCTCACAGGAGGGCTGGCATCCCACAAAGATCTGGTGGCACGCGTTGAAAAGCAGCGCCATGACTCAGAAAAGTCTCGGTGCCATAAATGGGGGTGGAGCGGGCTGCCAATGTCAAGACTCTTTCAGTTTTGACCCAAAACCCAAGACCTCGGGGCTGGTGTTATTTATCAGGGCACAGGGCTGGGGGCTGCCTGAACAAGACTTTCCCATGGACCCGAAGGCATGAGGAGACTCGGAGATCCCTCCTGGCACCGTGCTTGTAGCAGAGAGCAGTTCCTGGTGGCAGGGAAAGGCAGAGGGGCATCACAAAATGAGCAGAGAGGGATTTGCTGATGGTGTGTCAAGCAGAGCCGGAACAGGAGGAGGGATCCTCAGGCTGAAGGGGCATTTTGCCCCATCCCTAGAACAGCATCTGGAGGCTTTGTCCCGAGAGCCCTTGGGAGCACCTGGCACGTGCCGCATGCTTTGGCAAAGTGACTGCAGCCATACAGCTGTTTCCCTCCACCCCCCAGCCAGATCACAGCTGGATCCACCCCTGGAGCGGGGTGGTGAAGCATAGGAGCCATCCCGGACCATTTTCCACACAGAGGCGCAGGGACTCTGGGAGCAGAACGTGACGAGGGCTCCTCTGCCAAAGGAGTTCCCAGACCCCTGGTGCAGCCACCCAGCAGCCTTGTGATGGGAAGCAAAGGGCTGGTTCCTGCTGACCTGGGCCTGGCCCTGATGACCTGGGGGAGTGAGATCAGCCCAGCCAGCCCGTCCTGGGGCACGGTGGGGGGCGGATTATGCAGAGGGGAAGGGTCACGCCTGTTACACAGCTCATTTTCACCATTTGAATGAGAATACGTAGCACAAGTTGTCGGGTTAGAGAAAAAACAAATCCTGCCTCCTGCAGAGTTGTCCAAGTTTACCGATTCTGGGGGAGCCTTACAGCAGCGTGGGCTTCGCCTGGAAGACCGGTTACTGGACCCGTGAGAATCAATGGTGCTTTTTGTAACTAAACAAAAGATAAAGTTAAGGGAAAAGCCTCTGTCCTGAGTAGTTCAGGGAGGTTTGACCTAGAGGAGTCTCAGAACCCTAAAGGTGAATGGAATGAACCGGGTTATTTTAATTTCGGTTTTTCAACGATCATGTTTTTAGAGCCAAGTTTTACCGTTCAACAACCCGGGACTGGGTGATGCTGCTCCCCCTTGGACCAACAGCTCCCCCTGCTCCGGTTAGTTCAGGTGAACCTCATTTCACCAAATGGTTAAGCCAAGCACATCCTTCAGGCTTTATTAAACCGTGAAGAGTGATGTCAGTCGGAAGCCCAGGGGAGAGGAAAACATACCGACACCTCGCAGGCGCTGTATCTCTCCAGCAGTTCTGCGGAGGCAGTCGATGAACGGGGAGCGCTGGCCCCAGCGAAGCGGGACCTTCCCAGCTAGTCATTAAATAACTGGTCTTTCCTGGTGTCCTATGGAATAAACAGCGCCTGCTGCTCACTCACAGCATCTGCTTTTACAGGGGCGGGATCGTATTTTACAGCAACCCTCCTGCTCCGTTTGCAGGCGTGCAATGACCCCAGCGAGCGATCGCTGCGTGGCGGGTGGTAAATTCACTCCCGGATGTTTAATGCTGGTATTTACTGCTGGCGGCGGGAGCTACCAGTTTCGGCGCTGCAGCGATGATGAGGGTGGGTTGATGGGGCGCAGGGCAGCTGGGTAATTGCTAGCGAGGAGCTAGTGAACTCCCCGCTAATTGCACCTTACCCAGAGAGGTGTGTTGTCCCAAGCGGTGCTTTAAAGGCAAAGCTGTGAGGTGTATAAAGGACAGTCACTGGCTCCGTGTGACAGCGCTGAATCACAGCCAGGAAATTACCCCTTCTCCTCACCAAGAAAAACAGCGCTTGGCCTGTTTTCTTCCCTGGTGCTTTCTTAAGACACTCCTGTCTCCAGAAGAGACACTCGCAGTAGGACTCGTGCCCCTTCCTCCTCCTCATACCCTTTAAACGCTGTTGAGAAGCAGAGATGCTCTGCTTCAGGACTCCTGCAAAAGCCCCAAAAACAGGTCTTGAGGAGAGGAGGGAGAAAGGCAGACTCACTCAGTGCCCCTCCAGGAGCCCAGCAGAGCCCCAAGCTCTGTTCGACTCTAGGGAGCCCTCGTAGCGCAGCGACCCCGGCGAAGCTCTCACCAGAAGGCTTCAGCCTGAGCTCAGATGTTCTCCACAGACAGGAGCCCCAAGCAATCCTGGTTCCTAGGAGAGCAGACATCATTAATGAGGTTATTAAAGGGAGGCATTAATTTTACTTTTAATGAATGTGGGATCTGCAGGAGCTCGCGCGGTCACTCGCTAGAGCCCCGTTGGCCCTCGGGCGAGATTTCCCAAGTGCCAGCCATCGCCGTGTGCATTCGGGCTCCTCAGGATGTTACTCAGCCTGAGCGGATGCGGAGCTGGTAGTCCTCACCTAGCCCCAGCATCTGGGGCTGTCTCCAGCTCCGCATCACCCCAGCGCCTGCGGTCTCTGGCCTCGGCACTCTGGGGTTGTTTGCCCTGCACGGCCATCAGTGGGGAAACCAAAATTGCTCTGCCCTCCCTGCTCGTGGAGAAAAGGGCTGGAGACTTGATTCCTGTAATTGCCACCCTCTCCTGCTCCGGAAAGGAGCGCTCCCCAAAGCAATGGTGACACCGGAGCCCTCTAATGTTTGTGGAGTCTTCATCAGCAGGTCCTGGAGGGCGCTGGGAAAGGCACGGTATGCACGGCGTCTGTTTTAGAGCCGGGAGGATGGAAGCAAAGCGGGGGGGCAGAGCCGTGACACACAGTGCCAGGAGCAGAGCAAATGGCAGGTTTAGGAAGGGGCTTTCCCAGCATTGCCAAGGGGCTGCAGCTCATCGGGTGGGGCTGGGGCTGGGAACGCTCCGCTCCAGTGGCTCGTTGTCTGCCAGAGCCTTCTCAATCTGCTTTGTGATTAGGAGACAAAGATGGGGAGTGTGTCTCTGCTCTCCATTTTAATGAGCTTTCCCCTCCCTCTGTAGTAAGAGAGAAAAATTGCAGCAAAACCAGCAAAACAATCTTCAGCACAAGATTGTTCCGGCAGTGTGAGAAAGAAGTTGTTTGTGGGCCCAGGACCACCCAGGAGAGGGGCTGCTCTTGGCCCCACGATGATTTCGGGGTTTAGCGAGCCAGCAGTGCTGACGGTGAGGCTGTGGCAGGGTTATCAGTGTGTTGTGAGTGATGGGCAGCAGGAGCAGATCTTTCCAGGTACAGGCTGATACGGACGACGGTGCTGGTCCGGGTGGCTGCAGCTCCACCGACGCGCCTGGAGCCGCTCCACTGCTACGGCTGGCGATGGGAACAGCGCTGTTCTCGTCCCCCAGCCTGATCCCAGCACCCGCTCCCCCACCTCCTCTGTTGACACGCGCCTTTCCCTGGCTGCCTGATGCAGAGGCACCACCGCTTTCTCCCCTGGGGTTTTTCTACAGCTGGACCAGTCCTTGATCCAGCGCTCTGCACCAAGGGCACTGCTGGTGTGGTGGAGGGTGGGCACTGGCTGCCTGGCCACCAGTGCCGGCGTTAACCAGCCCAAACTATCGCTGAGAGGTCGCGGATGGATCCTTCCCGGGGGGGCACGTGCTGATTGTGGTTTTACTGGTGGCTGCCAGATGTTTGACATTAATTAGTTTAACCATTGGTCCAGGACCACTCAGTCCAGCGGCCATGACCACGGGAGTGCTGAGCTGAAGCAACGCCCTTGAAACCTGCTCTCTGGTACCTGGATGAGCACCAGGCCCCATGGCACCATTTTTGAACCTGAAGGTAGCGAGCTACAGGCAAAGATCAGTGCGTGAGAGTCAAAGGCAGGAGCTGCCGAGCGCTGATCCTGGCTCTGCTGCCCACTCTTCTTGTCCTGGGGCGAATCATCCAGCCTTCCTTTGCCCCGCTCCCCTGCCACCCCCTTCCCAAAGCCTTTGTCACACGCGGGCTGGGGAGACGCTTGCGAAACGCCTGCTGAAGCGCTTTGAAGAGGGAGAGCAGTCGGCACACACGGTGAGTTGTACGGCAACGCCAACAGACCTGGCCCTGCATCGCCCAGGCTAAAGGAGGAAGGAGGAGGGGTTACCTGGTGGGTGGCACCCGCCTCCTAATTAGAAGGCTTGTCTCCAGATCCCTTCAGCGCGAAGCATCCCCTTGGCGGAAAAACGGCTGACACGGTCACACCTGAGCAGAGGTAGGGGAGGAAAAACTTGTCACACGAGTGAGCTGGAGCAGCTGGAAATTTCCTTCAGGAGGAAGTGGGTGAGCGGTGGGTGCCTCCAGTGGGTTGGAGATGATCTCCTGGACCACCTCCAGACCTACCGGTTCTTCTGTATCTCTTCTTGCTTCTTGTCTGGTGAGTTTTTCCAAGTGACTGCTATATGGTCTTGAGGGTCCCATAGGACCCAGGCAGGTCCTTCCAGTAGCTCCTCTCTGGCACCTGATTTAGGGGGGAACCGCTGGCATTTTAGTGCTCTGTTGGCCCCACACCTGTCTGTCAACTGCAAAAGCAGCACGGCCCCACAGTGTAACATCGCAGGAGTAAATCGTGGGTATGCTTTGCTCTCTGAACCTTTGCAGCGTTTCTGGGTCGCTCTCACGTGTCTTCGCAACAGTGGGAGTTAAAACCTGGTGGTGCATGTGTATGTGCTGAGAGAAGTGAGACCTCCACGTAGTCAGCTGCTGCTGGGGTGACAAGAAACACGGCAGATGCCATCAGGGCTGACAGATCTTCTGAGACCAGCCCCACCAGGTGTCTTGGTCCCCTTCCACAACACCCGTGGCTCTCTCCTCACTGCCATATCTTGCGTTTCTCAAGCTTTTACGTCCTTGCCCTCAATCTGAGTTATTCTTGCAGTCGTGGCACCCTCTGAAGAGCACCGGGTGTGGGTTTGCAGCGCTGGCCCCTTGGTTTGGCCACGTGCACAGCAGTTTTCGGCACAGGCAGGGGAGCGCAGGTTCAGCAGCCCGCGACCAGGGAAAGCGGTTGCAATTCGCGCCTCTGCTTTGGTGCGTCATAGCTTGGGCGAAAAGTCAGCCGGGACCAGTTCTGTGAAGACACGTATGCACCTAAATGTGCAGGTCGATGTCTGCGTGCTGTTTGCTTTGCTTTTAAGCTGGTTCTGGGAGTTTTGTTCTCCGTTTGGGAAATAGGAAGAGGTATTTTTTCCCTCTCCTTTTATTAGTCTTCTCCAGCTTGGAAGCTTCTGGGGTAGGACATGTCCTCGTAGGTTGTGTGCATGTTGCAGGCCCTGATCTCAGCTGGAGACTTGCACTGAATCGCACAAACCCAGCGCTGGAGCTGAGCAGCCCGAGATGCTCTTTACGCTGCGTGTAGTGGAGGGTATTTCTTCCCCGCTGAGCACTTGATTCCCGCAGCGCTATGGGGAGAGGGGGGTGTCTGCAGCACCTCCATCGCACGCCTGAGCCAAGGAGCACCCATTCGCTACCGGCGTTTTGCCTTGGAAACCCCTGGGGGTGCCAGGTCTACCTGCTGCCTCCTTGCCCCTTCTGCATGTAGCAGCCTGGGACATTATTGCCCGCACCCGTCAGATGTTGGAGATGGTGATGGACGTACCTGCTCTCAGATTAGAGAGATTAGCCCCAGCCAGCTGCGGCCTCTGCCCAGTCAGCTTTCAAGCGCTCTCTCGAAGGAATCCTCTGGTTTTGGCTCAGCCCTACCCTTCCCTACCGTCTTCTCCTGCTGTTTTCTGCCTGGCAAAGCCCCAGCAGCAGCCCCCGAGCAACAAGACACGTGTAGTGGAAACGACTTTGGCTGACTGGGATGCTTTTGCAGGGAGCCCAGGTGCTGTACACAGTGTGGTGGGGAGGAGACGACGCCTCCAGATAGAAGTTAGAGATCTCCTCCGCCTCCTCCCTTTTTTCTCCTGGATCCAGCAATTCCGCCGTTGTGTCAGCATAACTTGACGGTATGGGGATAGGGAGAAGCTGGAGCCTCCGAAGCATCAAGCAAGAGCCTCGCTTTGCTCTCGGTTGCCTGTTGCAGGCACCTATTTATGTCTCCTGGTTACAGAGGGAGAAAAGGAGCTGCATGGGGAGGACACCACAGGACAGCTCCGTCACGGGGCAGGTGGACGCTTCCTCCCCTGCCTTGGACATTTCTATATACCAGCCTGCCCTGCCCCAATGTCTCTGCGTGGGCAAGCTCTCCCTTGGCACGGATTTTCCTGCCTTTCCCCAGCGCTCGTCACCCCTGGGCCGCCTTCCCAGGGCTTTTCACCCTGCCAGAGAGGGTGAGAGCACAGCCTTGGTGCAGGTCTGGTCCCGTGCCTGGGTTTGCCCCCTGCAGTCACGCTGTGGTGGGTTGGCTGCCCTTTTGCCTAAGGAGCTTGAAAAGTCTAAGAGCAACAATGCTCAAAAAACCACCTCCCCGCTCGGTAGAGAGCGGGGTGAGAAGTTCTGGCTGGTGGTGCCTCGGGAGGGCGATGCTGGGAGGGCAGCGCTGGTGGGAGACGGCTGTGCCTGCATTACTGGTGGTGCTGGAGGGAGAATCCTTAACCCGGAGGAGGAACATGCAAATTATGTGTGGTCAATAGATCGCTAAAGCGTTGCTTCTACCAGCACTGCAGACCGAGCCTTTTTCCCCCACCTCCTCCCGGGTTTTACCAGCCTAAACGGGAATTTTCTGTGCAACGCTTTTTTTCCCCCCCTTAGTAAGACTTGAAGGAACTCTATTTTCAAGCAGCCAGTGACTTCTTTTTGTCTAAAACTCCCGATTTTCCCCCGCAGTCAGCTCCAGCACCTGTCTCTTGGAAAACCGGGCCCCTTTAAGAGGTCTCCTCCGCTTTGAATCGCTGGTCGCTCCCGAATAGGCAGTTTTATCACTTCCAGCTCCCATAGCAATGCAAATCCGCGCAGCTGAGGAGCCTCTCTCCCTGCACGGGGGTGATGGGTATAGATAAGGATTAAAAATGGAAACCGGCTCCGCCCGGGGGTCCGCTTTGTTCCTCCCTGCCCTGGCGGGGTTGCCAGGGCTACGTTTGTTCCCCTGCATCTTTCTTTGGACGGGCTCCAGCCCCTGGAATGCAGAGGCGAGAGGTGCGCTGGCTGGAGAGGGCTGGACGGGCCCCAGGAGCACACATCTTCCATTGCCCCACCAGGCTCCGCGTTGCCTTCTCCCGCTGCTGTCACAGAGGTGGTGTTTTCCAAAGGTCCCCCTTGTCGAGGGCGACAGGCTCCAGGCTGCCTCTTGTCTCAAGTTTGTGGCTGTTCGGTTGTTTTCTGGTGGGAAGAGGGGGGATGCTGGCTGGGAAAAGCAGGACCCGCCGCTTGGAGGTGGCAGCATCTGCCACGGCGTGGTCTTCTCGGGGCTGTTGTGTGCGTTTTGGAGCTGTGCTGGCTCACGCAAGCTTCGCCGAGCCTCCTCGGGGCTGGGTCGCCCCTGACTTCTTCACCTAACCCACGGCCCAAAGGCAAATCTCTACTATTAAGAGGTGGAAAATCTCGGCGAGCAGAGGCAGTCGAAACAGCGCGCCCAGCACGGCTGCGCTGAAAAACTGCCGGGAGCCGGGCGTTCGGGGAGCCACCGCCCGTCTACTGGCTTCCCGACTGACAGGGACATCTGCGCCAGCCAGGCACCCGCTGGCCAATAGTCCTGTTCCAGGCGTGCTGCTGACGTACCGATGGAAAAGCGACTTCTTCTGCACGCTTTACGTCGTTACTAGAAAACCTCGGGTTAAGAACACGGCGGTACTTGGTGGGCGCCGGGTGCTACTTACTCTTCGCGCAGTGGGTGATAAAACCTATCTTCTTCTTTGGCTTCTCAAGTGAATTCCAGTTGGCTGAGAGACATCACCTGACCTGCTCAAGAACTGTGGACATGGAGACCAAATAAAACATCCTGACAAATATTGTCTTCACATAAAATCAATAGCCAATAAGAAATTAGTCCCTCGAAGGGACTAAGAGTATTTCCTTAAAATTAAAAGAAAAACTGCAAAATTTTGTCAAAGAGCTAAAAAGGAAAAATCTCTGCTCCTCTCTATTTCTCTGGGCAACCTGTTCTAGTAACAGATGCCCCTGCTCACTGCAGGGGGTTGGATTGGGCGACCTTGGAAGGTCCCTTCCCACCCAGACCAGCCTGTGATTCGGCAATTCCATGTTTTGGGTATTATTCTTTCTGTCTTTCAGGTGCACATAGGACCCAGTTAGGGCTTGCAATAACCACGGATAACTCTTGTTATCTTCATCGTGCTCATACCACAGACAGGTGCTTGGGTGCTTTCCCACCAGACTGGGATTTCCAGGGAGGCACAGCCAAACTGGGAGGATGTGCCAACCCCCGCCTACCTGGAACGGTTTTAGGCCTCCATTCGCCCCTGTTCACCAAAGAGCTTTGACTCAGCGGAACCCAAACCCAGGCTTGAACCCTGCAGGGGTTCAAGTTTTCTGTGATGGGTTCCAGCCTGGGCGTAACCATCTTGCTGAGCTGGGGTCTTCATACATAACCCTGGTCTTCGTAGCTGGGAAAAAAAGGAAAAAGAAAAAGAAAAAAACGTTAAAAGGAAAAGAAAAAAAAGTTAGTTTTGAGTATAAAAATAATACAGGACAATTAGAAACTAGAAAACTTGCCCATCCTTCCCAGGTTGGTGTCTGGAGGTGGTCTTGGATGTCTTGGGACCTGCCTCATTTCTGCCCGAGGTTCCCAGTTGGGTACCGCCAAGGCACAGAGCTGGTGCAGGACTGTGCTGTGCTCTGATGCCTGGCACCAGCAACCTCAGCAGAGTGAGGCCGTGAGAGAGGACCTCCAGTTTGGGTGGTGGGAGAGGACTGGAGGTGCAGGAATGGCTGTGTGGAACATGGGGGTGTCTGAGGCTGGCAGATGGCTTCTGAGGCACCGTGTTGGTAAAGCAACGTGGGGCCAACGGGAATGGCACAGGTGGAGAGCAGGAAAAGGTGTCCTGAAGGGTGGAAGCTGTGCTCCTCCCCAGGCTCAGGTGCCCTCCCAGTGCGAAACTGGGAGCCCAGGCAGGGAAGGAGGGGGAAAGGCTGCAGCGAGAACCGGAAAAACCTGCTCGCGCCAGCCCGGGATTCATATTACTCACACTGGTTTAAAACAGGTCAGGTTCGCTTTGCTTCCAAGGCAGAGATGGCCAAACTGCCTGAAGACTGTTCTCAGCCCAGCTTAGAGCAGGCCCAAGCTCCCGCTGCTGTTTGCTCTGCCACCGCCCCCGTGCTCTCCTAACCCATCGCCAGGGCAAGGTCTTACCGGCATTTGTGTCTTCCTAAGCAAAGGCTGGGCTAGGGGCACACACAGGGACGTGTTCCCCACCCCATCTGAGAGGTGGCAACCATGAGAAGTGGGGTCACATCTAGGCGCTTGCACCTCCTGACCTGCAGCAGGCTTTGAAGAAGCTCACCCAGCGAGTTTGCTGGTTGAAGCTGGAGGGGGGTCGGCTTCTGGCGATGCTCCCCCGTTGCAAAGGAAGAGTCTTCTGCCTCCCCCAGATGCCATCGCAGGGGAGAGGCTCGTGGCAGTGGTGGGAGTCGAAGCTGCCCCACTGCAGGTTTCATTTGCACTTGCACTTGGGGCTGGCTGCACCAGAGGTCGGGCCAGATGGGGCAGCCCCGTGTGATTGATCCCGTTCTTACAATCAACTGGGTGTGCGCAGCGGGGCTTCGACCACACTCTCCTTGGGAAGAAGGAGGAAGAAAGGAGCAAACAGAGTTGGAAATCAGATGGTCTGACGCTCCTGGCTGTATCTCCTCACCAGGCAGCAATAGCAGTAATTTGCCTTTAAATCGCAGTAATTCATCATAACACTCTGCACCTACCTCGTGAATCCTGGCTGCTTATCTCACCCCTCTTGCTGAGGGATCTGAAAGCACTTCATAAACACTAATTAATTATTCCTCCACACCCCTGCAAGCCAAGTAAACACTATCCCCGTTTTGCAGCTGAGGAAGCTGAGCTCACCTGAGGAGATCGTAACTGAGCAGGGATGCAGGAGACCGGAGGGCAGGTCCCTGCCCCAGCTTCGGCCACAAGCACCTTTCTGCAGAGGGCTCTGCAGCGCGGGCGCGGGGGACGTAACCCGGGGTGGCTCAGACCCTCACCCACACACGTGTCAGTGCTTGCCACCGGGAAAGGTGCAAAAAGGGTGAGGGCTGCTCCTGCCGTGGAGATGTCTGCAACACGGAGCTCCTCACTATCTCACCACCTCCAAGCCTCCACCACGGGGACCGGGCACTTGCCGGTGGGAAACACCTGCCATTATTTGCAGTCGGACTCTCCGTTTTTAATGACTACGTTAATGACCCTGAGCTGTCGGTGTGGATGTGGTTAAACCCACAGCTCTAGGGACTGGCAGCTCAGGACCTTCTCCTCTCCCTCCTCCTCACACCTCACCTGGCGTGCTACCCGAACGCTTCGGCGCCGGGGCGAGCTGGTGGGACTTGTGCAAAGCGCAAGGCACCGACCCCTGTTCCGGCTTGGAAATGGGGCTGCTGTGAGTAAATACGCAGGATACAGCAGCGGCGAACCAGACCGCTCGTCTCCGACCTCTCAGCGAGGGGACGTGACACGTGTAGTGCCACCCCGAGAAGTTAGACCTGTGCTCAAGCGCTTTGGTGGATCTGGGTCCTCGAGGAAGGAGGAGTCTGGCACCGTGGGTGCGGTGTGTGACTGAGATGTGAATTAAGGAGGGACGTCCTCTGGACTTAGTGTACCTTGGCAGCGGAGCGGAGGACGAGAGACCGAGGGTCCTTGCGAGGCCAGCGGGAGCGTGTTGGGAGGGTTTGGGTGGGTGTTTTGCAGAAACCAACCGCTGACTTTTGGAAGCCAAATGGATGCTGGCACCAGAGCAGGAGGAGGGTCCTGTTTCAGAGCCGAGTCACGGTGGATTAGATGTAAATGAGTCTGCAGCTTGATGGACAAATGGGATCAGTGCCGGGACCCCCAGCCCCTGGCGGGGGATGGATTAGTAACGGGTCCTGGAGCATTTGCACGCAGGGAGGGAATGAATGGCGAGGCAGGGAGGTTTCCAGCGTTGCCCTGCCTGCAGCACCGCAAGAAAGAGATGTCTCTGGGCTCAAAGAAGAGAGGTCAAGCCTAGATAAACACCAGCTTGGTCCCCACCAGAGAATCACTGAGGCATGAAGGAAAACTTGAACAGCTGCAATGCTGCTTGTGAACCTCCCAGTAAAAGGGAGGGCCAGGAGGTCAAAACTTTCAATGCGCTCGGAAGGAGAGGACTTTTCCTGGCAAACCTTTGAAAAGCCCGAACAGAATTAGCACGGCCGCCCTGCTAAATGCCGGGGAAAGCCGGACGGCTCGGGTCACAGGCTGCCCTGGCAGCAGAGAGGCAAAGAGCCGCTGCAGTCCCATACACAAGGGCCGTAATTAACGGGGCGATTTCCTAGGCAAAGGGCAGGTCTCCAGAATCCCACCCAGCACCTGAAGGGGAGATAAAGGCTTGTGTGATGGGCCCTGGGCGTGCTTTCTCCTCCCGACACCATTGCCCTTTCCTCACTCTGCTTCTCCAGTCCATTTTCTTTACCTTCTCGTCCATCTTCTGTTGTTCTGGCTGCTTCTCCCTCCCCTGTTCCCGGTGTGGCGCAGCTCAACCCGCCGTTGAAGCAGGGAATGATGATGAGGATGGAGTAACCCAGCCATACCCTCCCCTGGGGACGCTGGGTGGGAACGCAGGAGCGCCAGCCTAAATACATCCTGGGTTTTTTCCTACTTCTTAAGGCAAAAGGGGTAAGCGAGAGCCCTGCTCCACATTTTGAGTTATTTGCTTCCACTTTGAAGGTAGATCTTGCTGGTTTGGACCTTTTGCAAGAGTCGTTCTAGCCAAGAGCAGACAGCGCCGGTTTCTGGAGGCCGTAGGGACCTAAGGTTTCTGGCTCTGACCCTGCCGTGGGTTTTTATGGGGCTGCCTTTCCTCTTGGCTCCCGTTCGTCGGCACCGCGAGTTTCCTGGGCACCGCCTTTCACAGGACCCTTTGCAGGCCACCTCCCTTCTCAGAACCACCGCCACGGGCACGGAGAGCTGTGGGGCACACGCAGACGTGGCTGCTGCTGGTGTTGTTTTTGGACAAGTCCTGTGTGCCTACGAGGTGCAACCCAAGTGCAGAAGGAGACCAGCATAGCCAAGATGTTTTCTGTCTAGGGCTGCAGTCCAGCATGCTGCTGCTGAGCATCCTGGACCTATTGCAGCCCCAGGAGACAAGCGCTCAGCAGCTGCTCTTCAAGCAGAATGAAAATGTGATGGAATGAAGCAGGAGGACAGGAAATATATCAAGTTTCAGAGGCCAGAAGGGCTGCCCTTGACAGAGAACCACCAGGCCAAGGTCTTCCCACCAGGACAAGATCTTCCCACCAGGACAAGGTCTTCCCACCAGGCCAAGATCTTCCCACCAGGACAAGGTCTTCCCACCAGGACAAGATCTTCTCACCAGGACAAAGTCTTCCCACCAGGACAAGGTCTTCCCACCAGGACAACATCTTCTCACCAGGACAAGGTCTTCCCACCAGGCCAAGGTCTTCCCACCAGGACAAGGTCTGTCCTTCCTGCAAGCCCTCACCCAAGCGGGGCCGCGGGTGGGAATGGTGGGCTGTGGTCCATGGCTCGCCGGCAGTCAGCTGCAGTGGCTCTGCGGTGCTGAGCCCCACTTCGGTTTTCCCGCAGTGCTGCAGCATCTTTTCCTTCTCTTGTCTCTGTTGTCCTAGAAACAGAGGGGAAAATTCTTCCAGACAAGCCCTTTTGTTACACTCGAGGCAGCGTCTCCTCTCTACGGGTGGCATAACAAAGCCCCTGCCAGGAAAACAGTGGTGGGTTCAAAACCTTGCGAAGAAACCGGGGGAAACTTCACACCCTCCAAACTTCCCTGAAGTTCTGAGAGCGCTGAAAGGGTCAACAGGCGCTTCCCAACCCCGCTGCAAGTGCGTGCAGGAGGCCGCGCCCCTGCGGACAAACCGTATATGTCGGTAACACGTGTTCATTCATACATGTTAATCTATATTCATATATTCGTAATGGTCGGTAATATTTATGTACTTTTATGTATGTATGTATGTATACAGGTCCTCGCTTCTGGCTTTGAATTGCACCTCTTGCGGTAGGGGGGATCTGCTGGAAGGGGAAGCCACCACGCAGTATGGCACCGGCCACTCTTCCCTCCCGGCGCCGCCTGGGCTCCCCGGGAAGTGCTGGGGTTTGGGGGTCTTCAGTTGAGAGGGAAGCTCGTCTTCTGGGGCGAACGTGCTCTTCTGGGCACAGAGCCAGGCAGGGTGCGCTGGGAAGCTTCTCTGCGGCACACGAAATGTCGCAGCTACGTCGGAAAAGGGTGGTGAGGAATTTCCTGAGGCTGACGGTGTCCGGAGGAGCATTGCCAAGGTCTCAAGGAGTCCACAGCAAAGAGAGGAGAGGAAAACCCCACGGGGACCACGCAGCCAGAAGGAAGGGGAGCACAGCTCCTGCCTCCGGCAGCGCCTGCTGGGAGACAGTGAAATAACATTCGGGCTAGCAAGAAGGTTTGACAGCCACGATGCAGCTCCTGTGGTGCCAGCAGATGTGGGACACCTCTGGGGATCTGACTTCTCCCTCTTCCCTTTTGGAGATGGGCCCGAAAAAGAAACTTTTCTCTCCCCTCCCAACAACAGCTCAGAGGGTTTTGGCTCTAAGCACAAAGCCCAAACGCAACAGCTCCGCAGGTTCTGGTGCCTCAGGTGCCTGTTTCCCCCTCATCCCCCACACTGACCCTGCGGTGGCACGTTGTGGCACGGGCGAACGCTGCTGTGCTTGAGCTGGCTTGGGTGGACATCTCAGCACCACAGAGTCGCAGAAGCGTTTGGCTCGGAAAAAATGGTTCCTCATGTCCAACCTCAACCTCCCCTGGAACAACTGGAGGTCGGTTCCCCTCGTCCTGTCACTTGTTCCTGGGGAGAAGACACTGACCCCATCTCGCTCCAACCTCCTGTCAGGGAGTTGTTGAGAGCCAGAAGGTCTCCCCGGAGCCTCCTTCTCTCCAGGCTCAACCCCCCCAGGTCCCTCAGCCGCTCCTCAGAGCACTTGTGCTCCAGACCCTGCCCCAGCTTCGTTGCTCTTGGACACGCTGGACACGCTCCAGCCCCTCAATGTCCTTCTTGGAGTGAAAGGCCCAAAACTGGACCCAGGATTTGAGGTCTCAGTGGAGATGTGCTCTGTTAGGAGAGGCTATAGCTGATCACCAGCGATGACCTGCTGCTAACGCACGGTACATCTAGACTCTGAGGGGGGTTTTCTGCAAATATGTTCTGCATCCTAAGAAGCCTCAGAGCAAGGAGTCTTCTTCTTGTGCTGCTGAGCACATCAGCAAGACAGCAGCACCTTCTCTGGGGAAACTCAGATAGGGTGACTATCTCATCTGCAACTGGGAGGCTGCTGGAGAGGCCACAGGACCTGCTTGGTTGTATCTCAGCTGCCCAAGGTGCTGAGATAGCCCCGCTCCCGAAGCAGCTTGGCTGCTCAGTGGGCAACGAGCGTGGGACTTTTCAAAGCTTTAAGATGCATGTTTAGAAAACCCAGTGAGGAACCAGCGAGCACAAAGCCCGAAATCAGCCCGATCGCCGTTCCTGGGTCAGTCCCTGAAGATGGCCTCAGCACCACAGGAGCTCCTGAGCTTCAGGCATTAATCCGGGCTGAGATGTTGCAAGGGTTGGAGGAGGTGGTCCAGGTGTAGCAGGTCTGGAAGAGGTCACCAGCAGGAAACTATCCTCTGGGCACTTTTGTCCATCTCGGTTGATGGAAGGTGTGGAGAGCTCTTTGCAGGGTGGGGGACCGAGGGATGGCGCAGACGCGCAGGTGCAGAATTAGGAGCTGGCTCCTTTTTTGCAGTAACAGCTTTACCTTCACAAGCGAAAGCAGATTCCCAGTCGTTTTACAAGCTGCTGCAGGTAGAAAGATGTAAAGCTCCAGATCTCTTCAGGAGAGGAGACAAGTGTCCTCCCTAACAGCAAACGACGCTCAGCTCCGTTCGTGCCGATTAGGATCTCGGAGGAGCATCCAAGCCAATAAATGAGATATGTATCTCCTGAGAACAGCTTTTGTTGTTGTCTTCTCTAGGTCTTTGTTCCTCCTGCACTGTGAGGTCTCCAGGGCACGGCCCGTGCTGCAGAGCGCCAGATGCGTTATCTGATTTTAGGAGATCATAATTACGAGGAATATGTCAGAGCAACAGAAAACTTCATTTAAAAACCCCATTAAAGCTGCCGAATGACAGCTCCGTACTCGCGCGTTGCGTCACCTCCTAAGCCCAGCAGCTCAGAGGCGCAGCAGCGAGTAGTTTAGGATGTCATAAACCTGATGAGTTCCCACCTGAGATGGAGATTTTTCTGACTATCAGTAAAAATTAACCCATTTTCTGACGGAGCAGCAGCCCTGAGACGCGCTTCTGAGCAGCCGCCTCCGCCCTGTGGTCGGACGGGTGGGTTGCCCCGTCTCAGGAGCAGGAGGACAGTCCAAAAGAGCTTCTGGGTAAAGAAATACGCAAGTAACTGTGTGTCCAGCCCAGCGTGGGAGACGCTCGGCACTGGGGTTGCGCCAGCACGGCATGGCTGGAGCCCCCTCACGGTGGAGACCGCCCGCAGGGGACACTGAGGCTGATGCCACCACGGCCGGCCCCACTGGTGGGCCATGGAGAAGGGCGTCGGGGGGCGAGGCAGAGGGGCCGTTCGGATGGGCTTTGGGGAGATGGATGGGAGGAGCAGGCGGAACGGGGAGGTGAAGGGTTCCCAAAGCCTCCTGCGGAAGAAGGGCCGTGTCCCCCGTCCCACCTGGGGCCGGGGGCAGGGGCGCCGCCCTGCCCTCGGACGGGGGCACCGTCCAGGAGGTCCGGCCGAGCGCGTCATCCTGGCGAGGCAGAGGCGGGGGTGGAGGAGGGCAGAGTGGTTTCTTTTTTTAAAAAAAAGGATAATTTAAGACCCATTTTAAAAATCATGATAATGATTTAAAACTTTTTTTTAAAAAAAAAAGATAACGTAATAATTTTTTCTGAAAGTGTTCTTGAAGAGTTGGGTCTTTTTAAAAGGAAGGTAAGAATTTTGGGAAAAAATGAGAATTTAAGAATTTTTTCTTAAAACAAACAACAAACAGCAGAATTTAAGACTTTTTCTAGAAGGAGAATTTTAAACTTTTTTAAAAAAGAAAATTTAAGACTTTTTTTGAATAATTTTTTTCTCAAGGAAGAATTTGAGGCTTTTTTTGGTTTGTTTTTTAAAGTAGAATGTGCGACTTTTTTTTTTTACCAAATCCGGAAAGTCTGTGAGAGTCTGGGGCGCTGGGGGAGGGGCGGTGCTCACCTGTCCGGGGGCGGGGCCTCGGGGGCGGGGCTACGGGGGGCGGGGCTACGGGGGCGGGGCCGCGGGAGGGGAGGGGAGGGGAGGGGAGGGGCGGGGCGGTGGGGCTGCAGGTCGCCGCGGCTCCACGCTGCGGAGCGGAGCGTCCGTCGCCGCGGAGAGGAGCCGGGGCCGCGCCCGCGGCCGGGCTGGCGGCAGGTGAGTGCGCACCGGTGCGGCGGGGCCGGGCCGGGCCGGGCCGGGCCGGGCCTGGCCTCCCGGCGAGGGGCCGCCGCCACTCGGCAGCATCGCGGCGCGGCCCTGCCCGAGCCGGGCCGGCTCCCTCGGGAGCTGCCCGCAGAGGGCGGCGGCGGCGGCGGGGCCGCTGGCCCCGGCCCCCCCGGAGGGAGCTGGCCGCGGGACAGCCGACAGCGGGGGGTCACCGCAGGTATTTTGGGGCTGCAAAGTGCAACGAGCCGCCCGGGCGTACGCAGCGGGGCGGGGAAGGCCAGGAGGTGTCTTGGGGCAGAGTGTTTGCAGATACCCCAGATCCCGTAGCGGGAGCCCGGGCTGGGGTGACGGGGAGCGGCTTTCGGCACCGGCGAGACGCCGAGCCCCTCCGCCGCCCGCCCGCTACCGCGCTGGCCCTGTCCCCGGTGGTCGAGCACGGGCTGGCTTTGCCTCCCACCTGCCCGCGGCCCCGGCAGCCGGCACCGGCAGCCCCAGCAGCTCCGGCCACCAGCGCGGCCCACCACAGCCCCCCTCGGAGGAGCAGCGCCGCGGTCCTGACCCGAGCCCGGGGCGGCGCGGGGCTCTCAGCTACCCGCCCCAGGGGCCTCGCCTCGAGGTCTGCATCCACGGGGCAAAGCCGCCCGACCTTCCGCCCTTCAGAGGCGTCCCCGAGGAGAGGGCTGAGATTCCCCGGGCAGAGCCCGGCTCTCTCCGCATACCGCTGCTGCCCGCCCCGAGCTCTGCCGCGGGTCGTTTGGGAACTCCGCTCGGGGAGCGGGGGGCGAACGCCTCTCGCTGTGCTCTGCCTGCCCCGTGACAGCACTCCGCGATCGCAGTTAAAAACCCGATTGCCGGTTAGAAACCCAAGCGCGGGTCCGAGGGTGGCGGTCCGCGGGGGAAGGGGTCGCGGCCGCGCACCTCGCTCAGACAGCGCGGCTGCCCCCGGCACCGGCCGGCGCCCTCCCGGTCCCGGCCGGCTCCAGGAGAAAAGAGGAAGAGGCGGGGGGTGATACGATCCGAAGGGTGACACGGGCGGTGATACGATCCGAAGGGTGACGCGGGCGCCCTGGCTGCTCCCGCGGTGAGCCGGGGCTGGCTCCCGGGGACGCCGGTGCTACCGGCGGGCCGCCGCTCGGTGCTCTGCCGAGACTTGCCGGGCAGGCGCTGGGCTCCGGGAACGTGTGGCAGCAGGAACGGCAGAGCTCGGCTGGTAAATGGTGGCTGCTGGGTCTGTCCGGGATGGGCAGGGATGCGACCCGGCCGCTCCCCGGCGCGGGGTCCCGTGCTGGACCCGCAGTGGTGCTGAGCCTTCCTTAGCGGGCGGTGTCTGCTGGGGAAGGGGGGATGCTCTCACCTTCTGCTGCTGCCGCTGGAATGCCAGGAATCCTCCCGCACCCCGGTTATCTGTGGGAGAGCCCGGGCAGGGCGCCTGGCCTCCCTCCCAGCACAGCCCCGCTGGGTCCCCGTGCCCTCCGGAGTGAGACAGCGTGGAAATCGGGGAGCCCCTCGCCAGCGCGTACCTCTTCCTAAAGCCCTTCTTCCACTTGTTCGCGGAAAGCCGTGGGGCTGGGGAGCCCGGCTCGTGGTCCTGGGGGTCCCGCACTCGGGAAATTCCCAGCAAGGGGGATGCTGGCTGTGCTAAAAACGAAAACTCTTTGCAAATGAGTGTGGTAGAGAGATGGGGGAGTTAGTTCTAGCCAGGGCTTGAAAGGGGGAACCTGAGCAACGGTCTGACCCTGAGCTAGTAAAGCGACTTCAGAATTAAGTCGCATTTATTTTAAATTCTTCTTTATTTTTCCCCTCCCCTCATGCTTAAGAAAAGCGCGTTGCGGCTGCGCTCAGACACTCAGTAGCTTCAGATACCCGCAGGCCCCAGTGAGCGAGCTGGGGAGTTTGCCAGGCTTGACCAAAGCCTTTGGCAGTGGCTGGCCGAGGCGGTGCTGCCGTGGCCGGTCTGAGTCATCCCAGGCTGCTCCCTTCCCTGCTCCTTGAAACACGACTTGACCAAAAACGTGAGCACAGCGGGATTGCTGAAGATACAGGGATGTCCTGCGCCCGGGCAAACAGGAGCTTCTGCACCCAAGTGTTTTGGGGACTGGTTGTAAAATGGTGTTGGGTGGGAGCGGGTGTTCTCCAGCAACGTTGTGTGTGCTCCTCCACAGTGGAGATGTGTGTCGTGGTTGCCTTCACCATCACCACGTGCTGCAGAGACATACTGGCCGAGTGCATCTGCTGGGGTCCCCCCTGGTCCTTCTCACCCATGTTTTTCATCATCTCTCTGCCCTGTTCCAGTTGGGTCTTCTGCTATGGGAAAAACCTCCAGCGGTGGCTTGGAAGCGACCCGAGCCCACGTTCTGCTGTCCCAGCACGTCCCAGGGTGGAGGGTGATGCTTTGGGACCAAATCCAGACGAGGGGTTGCTCCTCCCTGGCCGCGCTGTGCGTGCCAAGGCTTCGGAGCAGAGCCTTTCCTCACGTCGACCGTGTCGGCCGCTGGGGTGAGCCAGGAGGAAGGCCAGGTGCTGCTGGGTGATGGCGCGCTCTGCGCCCGAGATTGACTAAAGGCGTGAGGGACATTTTAAGTATCAGCTCCGTGTGTATGCGCTGGTTTTAAGAGCATCTTTTGAAGGGATGTTCCTCAATCTGTCCCAACTTGTCTCTGCCCTCATAAACCTGCGTAGGAAAATTAAGGCATAAGCGTGTCTCCACGGGAGGTTTTTAACAAAATCCTATTATTGTAAATGATTGCTAACGATTTTATGTCCTTCCATTTTTCCGGATGCCAAGTTCCTGAGCTTCTAAAAGCAGCTGATTATCTGGCTCTTTGTGGACTGGAGTCAGCTCTTTCTTGAGGGTTGGGGTGCTTCCAGCTGCCCCGGGGCCAGTCATCTAGAATATCTTGCTGCTTAAAAAAAAAAAAAAGGAAGGGGGACACACACCAAACTCCACAACACTTCTGACTTGAAGACATGGGTGGATCAGCCCTGAGCTGGAAATTTTGGGGCGGCTTCCTCTGCTGCTTCATAAACCCGCTGCAGCGTAGGACCTGCAGGAGCTCTTGGACTTGGGAGTCGCCGACTCAAACCTCCCCATGTTCCCCCCCAAAGTGTCTCCCGTGTAACTGGGAGGACTGGTGATGGGATGCTGCAGTGCTCTCAGCAGTGTTTTGGGGTCCAGGGTCCCCCATGGAGGTTCTCTGTGGAGGTCCCCCATCGTGTTAGACCCAGCACCGTGCTCCTGAGCACGGGGCTGCCTGTTGGAAGCACCTATAGCACCCTATAGGAGAGCAGCTGGGTCAGCAGAGAAGTCCCGAGAGCAGCAGCCTCCCTTCTGCTCCCGGCTTTTCCTGCCAGCCCAGGGAAGCTGTTGGCAAGGGGTGGGAGTACCCCGCTGGTGGTGCGAAGCTGCCTGGCTGAGGGATCACGCGGAGAGCATTTTTTTAGGGTTCTTGCTGGTTTAATGGTTCCTACTGGGAAAATTGCTGCCCCAGGAGGTGCGAGTGAGCAGCAGGGAGGTGGTCTCTGTCCCGGATGCTTTTCTGCGGCTGGTGGTGTGCAGGGGGGTTGGATGAACACCACAGGCAGCTCCAGGCATGACTAAAGATGGGTTGGGTTTTTTGGAGGCTTTGTGGTTGCTGTTGTCACTTGCTGATTTTTATTTCTGCCCTTTTCCACGTCCTGGCAATGTTCAGAGGTGTCAGTGCTCCTTTCTGCAAAGAGCCAAACATACTGGTGGTGGGAAGGCTGGGTAGACCAGGCGTGTCGTGGTCGGTACTGGCCAGTTCCTGCAACGTGAACCCCTCCTGCTTCTCAGAGGGACTGCTTGAGCTTAACTAGTCGTCAGAAAGCAGCTCGTGGTCTCCTTGGGCTCTTGACCAGTATGCCCAGGTCTCTGCTTAATGGCTTGTGCTTGCAGAAAGTCAGGTGTTTCCCAGCTTGCTCTGAGGACGTCTCTCCTTCCTCCACTCCCTGCCCTGATTCTTCTGGGGCGAGGCTTTCTCAGGGCAGCTCGTTGAATCCCATCCCAAAGGGGTGGCTCTGCAAGGCTTTCCCAGGGCTAACCCAGCCCGGGCACCAGGTCGTACCACGTCAAACCTGGTCCAAGGGATTCCCACCAGCCACACCGCCGGTGGGGATAGGGGCTGTATCTGCACAGGGGGTTGTACCGCAGAAAGGATTCCTGTAGGGTTTAAAAAGTCCTTTTCTACTGCACTTTCTAGTCTTTTAGAAATCTCACAGACTCTGCACCTTACGTTGCAGAAGGACGTTTGCTCTTCTGATCTGGCAGGGAAACATCCCTGGGACCCAGAAGTGGACGCACTAGAAACGACGCTGCTTTGCATCTTTGCGATGCTGCGTGCCAGGGACGAGTTGTCCCTCGAATTTGCTTCGCCCCGAGTCATTATGGAGTGTTTTGACGCGGTTTGAGGATTTCCTAGGCTGCAGCATCGGAATCGGTGCTGTGCGCTTTGAAGTTGTTTGACCTTTGAATCCAGAATGGCCTGCGGAAGTCAGGGTACGAGGTTCAAATGGCTCCGTTTCCCCAGAGGGATCCCTGGCGAGCAGGAGTTGCCTGAGGGTTAAGCTCCTAAACGCTCCTGAAAAGCCAAAGTATTTTGATTGCATCTCCTGCTCCGTGCAGGCAGGAGGGCCAACGTGGTCCCCAGCACTGGTTCCCATCCCATCTTGGTCCTTTGGTTATCAGCGAGTGCCAGCGGAGCCCTTGACCCTGGTGTTTGGAAAGAGGACAGCCACGTGTGGCGTGGCAGGTGGAGCGCTTTGCCGGCATTGAAACCCCTCCAGCCAGAGGTTTGCTGCCTCCCAGCAAGGTGGTTTTGGAGATTAGCGTTGGTCATGCAGCCATGATCTCCATCCCTTGTTGAAGGACAGTGCCTTGTGTCCCCTCACCCCCCACCTCGGGGGGACGGCCCCTTGTGTTTTGGTGTCAGATAAGGGATTGAGTTGTCTCTCCAGAGACGCGCCTCCCTTTCAGTGCTTCAGACAGCTCGTTATCTCTGGGTGGGTTCAGGCAGCGATTGATAGCACCTCCGCCTAATTAATCATGAGCCAGGTAGCTCTGAAATACCTGGGAGCCTTATCAAAGGCTTCAGCCTGGATTAATTCTGTGTCTCTTGTTTCTTTGACTCTGCATCTGGTTTGGGTAAGAGAAAGAAAGGAGTGACTTCAGCTCTCGGCAAATGGTCATTAAAGGCCTTTTTAATCCTACCAAGTTATAAATAAATATGCGTGGCAGCAGGCACCTGCACGTTCCTCAGCACATCCTCTCCTCCAGAGACCCAGCAGCGCGTCCTTGGCCTGTGGCCACTTTCCGAAGCAGAGTGGGGAAACTGCAAGTTATTCTGGAAATGGCAAATAAATCTGGAAGGTTTCTTCCTGCTTTTGCATCTGCGAGTTCGTTAATTACCCGCTCCCCTCGGATGAGAAGCCGAGTGGAAAGAGGATTGCCGGTGGCTGACGCCAGCTCTTCCGAAGGAGGCTGGAAGGCAGGTTGCGGGGAGAATATTTCTAGGTCATCTGGCTTTCTCGTGTGTCTGGTCCTGCTCGGAGAAGAGATGCAGAGCCTGAATTTATCTGGAAGTGAAATCCTTGATCTCTTGGAGATGAGCCGGGGGGAGCGGCAGGTCCGTGCCTGTCTTCATGTGCCTTTTAGGTGGCCAAGGTGCATCTCGTCCTCCGAGCTGGACCGTGTGAGCATCACGAGGAAGCTGCACTTTGAGGGTCGTTTCTGGCTCTTGTGGAGACATTGGGAGAAATAGCTCCTTGGTTGGGCTTTCCCCTTTCCGGTCTCACCCGTGTCGGGCGAAACAATGGAAATCTGGAGGAGATTGAAGTACTTTTCCTCCTCTTTGGCTGGGGAGGAGAAAGCAGGAACTTGGGGCCCTTTGGAGTCCTTCCAAGGCTTGATCAGACTGCAGCGTTCCTCCTGCGTCCCGCGTGGTGAGAAAGAGAGGCTGTTTCTGACTCGGAGCAGGCTGTGTGCAGTAATGGGGGAATATTCACCAGCTGCCTCACGCTTTTGCTGGCGTCTGCTGTGGAAGACGGAACGGGGCGGAGGCGCTGGACCTGCTGGCAGATGTGTGTGCTGGGGTTCCGTTTGGTCTGGCAGGTGCTCCACGGAGCTTGGCCTTTAAGAGCTGGATTGTGAGTCGTCTCCTGAACACAACGGGCGTTTGGGCATCCCGGAGCTGCTGTGCTGGGCTCGCAGCTGGGCAGCGGCCGCAGGTACTGCGGTGCCTTGGCTGCTGAAGAGCAAGCCCCAACGGGCTTTTGTATTTAAACTCGAGGTAATAGTTTTAGGGAAAAATTGGGTGGCGGTCTCAACCCTGAAAGGTTCTGAGTCCAACCCCTAATCCTCAAGGCTGAGCTAGGTCAGCCTAGAGCCCAAAGGTACTCGGACCCGGCCTTGCCCTTGTGCTGGCAGATGGACGCCTAAATCCTTCCCCAGCCCCTCCTGGGCTTGGCGACTGGGCGGGTTCGGTTGCACGAGAAAAAAGGAGCGTGGCAGCGCAAGAGCCTTGCCTCTTTCCCTTCCAGCCCACCTGCCGTCGCTGATTTTGCTTCGCCCACTTGAGAAGAGTTGACTCTCGGCTGCTTTCCTGAAGTTGCTCTTCCCTCGGCCGCCCAGGGTTGATGGTGCCCGTTACAGCGACAGCGGGTGCTGCCGGCGTTCCCCTTCCAAGCCTTCATCTTTATGGCAGACCTTGCAGCCAGCCCGGCCGTCTTCTGCCCTCGTGGGCGGTGGCCATAAGTGCTGCAAGGGAGAAATAGGATGCGTTTAAGGTGAGGAAGACGATCCTTCCCCTCCCAGGCTGTAACGTGAGTGTGTGCAGTAGGTGGAGGGTTTTTTTCTGCTTTTAATTTATAATGAGCTTTCGGTTGGCCGCTCATCTGTGGGGTGGGCTGGCTAGTAAACACCCCTGCGGTGTCATTGCTGCCCACGATCCCTGATGTTTCAACACGGCTCTCGACGCCAGCCTGCCGTGTCTGCAAATCTTGGCTTGCTTAAGAAGGGGGGGAAAAAGTTCCCCAGCTCCTTCCCAGTGGTGTTTCTGAAGCCTTCGTGTGGGTCCGATGCTGTTGCAGACCCAAAACCCTGGGTGAAGGAAGCAGTGAGAGAAACCCCCGCAGGCAGAGCTGGGATGAGGTGAGCTGCCTCTGCATCGGCCGGGGCGTGAGCCTCCCTCCCCTAAACCCTGGCCAAAGGCCGTCACTCTGAGGCCCGTCCTCATCCTGTGTCACAGCCCTGGGCAGGATTTGTCCCCGGCTCTTCCCCCCCTGCTCAGCATCATCCAGCCATGCCGGTACACCCGGGGCAAGTTGGCGTGGGTCTGTAATTTTGGGGAGGAAATGGAGCAGAAGATCCCTGAGCCTCCGTTTTGCTCTTAACGGGGGACCGCTGGCATGGTGCTCAGGGCTCTCCAGAAATCCGTCTCTCTGGGCAGCTCCTGCAAGATCCTAACGTGTGGGACACGTCCCCCTTGGGCTGCCGGGGGCTTTGGAGGTGGTCTGTGGCCTCAGGCTCAAATGATGCTTCAGCTCTTGAGCGATGCAAGTGCCGTGGGACTTGCTGTTCCTGGTCTTGGCCCTTCGATCTCCTTGGGTACAAAGAGCCCTCGAAACATGGATGTAACTTCTGCAGGTGCTGAACGTGCGTTCTGCACCGTGAGATGCACCCGCCAGAAGCCGCTTGCTATCGAAGCACGGTGGAGCCCAGGAGCGTGCCTGGGCTGGGATCCATCCACGCATCTCCGGCAAAGCTGCACCTTCAGGGGACATTTGCCACGGTTGTCCCAGTCCCCAGCTGGGGTTCCTCCAGCTGAAGGAGGAGAGAAATGCAGAGCCCACAAAGCTCTCATGCGGTTTCAAAATTTCTGATTTCAGTGATTAGCTGGTTTTTAGGGCTTGCTGTCAGGCAAGCCCTGGCAGAGCAGGCAGCTGGACGGGGCATCCTGGGTGGACCAAGGATGTGGGGACTATTATGGCCACCCGTAAATAAGCCACTTGTATGTGAATTAGAGCCTGGTGCCTGCTGCTTCCTTGCTCCTGGGTGTTTGCAGCTGCCTTGCACAAGAGCTGGTGGCTTCAATAGGCCTGGGGGGTGAGTAACGCTCGCACGCCCTCCCTGTGACGGCAGGAGGATGAAGAGCTGCCTCTCTGGGCTGTGACCGCTCTGGTAGGACTCGTTTGTCACCTCTTGAGCTTGTTTAACCCCTCTCAGGTCTTTGCACCGGAAAGAAGCAACGCATTTGCTGCCCCAGGCTGGAGCCTGTGTCCTGCTTGCACGCTGATGGCCCGCACACTGCAGGAGAGGACAATGACTCTTTGGTAGGTGGCCTTCATGGCTGCTTTGCACCAGGGCAGGAGATGGTGTCCCTTCAAGATCCGGGGGCCAGCATCCTCAGGATGAGCATGGCACCATGGGAAGGTCCTGCACCACATGGCTGCAGGCAGGGCTTTGGTGCTCTCTGCTGCAGTGGCAGTGACCATCAGTGGTCACCAGTCTGCTGACAGACAGCTTGTTCAGAACCACGGATGATCATCTGCACCCCGCCTGGGACCTACCCGCCTGGGACCTACCCGCCTGGGACCTACCCGCCTGGGACCTACCCGCCTGGGACCTACCCGCCTGGGACCTACCCGCCTGGGACCTACCCGCCTGGGACCTACCCGCCTGGGACCTACCCGCCTGGGACCTACCCGCCTGGGACAAGCCACAGCATCAACCCTTGCCATGGGTGATCTCCTGGATGGACCTGCCAGCAGCCTCAACCCTTGACCGTGGTGTCACCTTCTGGCCTGGGATGGACATGGCATGGAAGGCCCAGCAGAGCTGCTATATCCAGCCCAGCTGAGGGCAGGTTCAAAAGAGGGACCCGAGGCAGCAGGACACTGTCGAGGGGCTAGAGGGGAGCCTGGACCCTGGCCCATCCCCTCCAATCTGCTGCAGGTTGAGTGCCGTCAGGAGACTTCAGTTCCCCATGGGTCTTCTCCACGTTAGGTCACCTCAGTAACGGGGAGGCTTCTGTCCCAACAGAGGGTTTCAGCACTCGGACGAGTACATCTCTCTTCCTGCTGGTGCCCAGGAGCTGGGCTCGGTGCTTCAGGCAGGGAGGGACGTCAGGAAGCATTCAATAGCAGCTGGGTGCGTCAGGCGGCCGCTGATCGGGGCCGTGAGTCACGGGGCTGCTCCACCTCTCACCGCTTGACCTTTACCGACGCATCGGGGGGTGTTTTTCACATGCGTGTCCGCAGGAGAGGAGCGAGGGGATCAGCTTCAAAGCAGGAATAAAACAACCAAGAGAAGCCCAAAGGGATGCTGGTCCCCATGGGCACCTCGGTCCTCCTTGGGCAGTGAGCTCATCACAGCTTTAATTGTATCCCTACCCTCAGCCCAAACCCCGACCCGAGAGGCTGCTCCACCAGCTGCCTGCCGGTTTAGTCGGGCTGGCTGGGAAGCTCCCGGTGCCGCCGCTCTCCTGCCCACCCGGCCCTGGCCCCGTGCTGGGGTGGGCACAGTGTTCACCGCCCTTGGCTGGAAGGTGCTGGCTCTGCTTCCGAGAGTCCCTGCGGGGGACGCGGAGGGGGTCCCTGCAAATCAGTGGTGGTCCTTGCTCCTGTCAGGAGGGTGACTGGCCAATTTTCTTGGCTGGCCACATATTTCTTCAGGTCCGGGGCAATGACTGAACCCCGAGAGCCCCAGCGGCCATCACGTGGTGGTCTGCAGGAGCTGTGCAGGACGTGTGTCCTCCTGGACGTGCAGAAATGCTCTTCTCCTCTGCTTTTACCCCGAGAGCTTTGGGGAGGCTGGGAGACAGCAGCGCCAAGAAACAAAATAAAGCTGCAAGATCCCAGAGTTTTGTTTTGTTTAGTTTAGTGTCAGCATCTGGAATTCCAGCTCCCAGTTAGACTTGTTGAAGTCGTGGTAGGAATCATCCCTACCCTCAATTTTTAGGACCCATCGCAGGGGAAAAGGAGCAGAAAATTAGTCCCTTTGTAAATGTGATCCCAATAAAAAATATTTAGAAATCCACAGCGGTGAGGGGGGGTGGAACAGGAATAAAACAAGAGCGGCTTTTGGGAGCGGCCGTCACGTGTCCTGGCACCCGCAGGCGCCTGCTCAGCTCCCGGGGCTGCTTTGGGGCTGCCTGTGCTTCAGGTCTGCGATCAAAGTCACCTCCCAGCGCCAACACAAACAGGCAGCTGGAAACCAGAGCGATTCTCACCCAAAACCCAGCCCTTTTCGCTACGGGGTGGTGTAATTAGCCACCCACTAATTAATACAGGGGCCGGCAGAGGAGCCTGGGGAGAGGGGCGTCATGTTTGCAAGTGGAGCAATGAGACACACACACCCCCCGACCCCCAAGTGCTGATGTTTTTAGGAGCGGTGGTGAAGAGCTGGAGGGGGACAGCAGAGTGATGCCAAGGGCGAGGTGGAGGTTTGGGGGGTTGTCTGGTGCCTTTTAGGGTGGTGGTTTTTGAACCAGGGTGATGCTGGTGCCATGGGGATATCAGGGACAACGTGCGGCTTGTGATGTCCCCGCCGAGCAGGGACTGGGGGGTGCGAGAAGCATCGCTGGTTCCCCCCACCCACTGCCCCAGATGAGGCTGAGATGTCTTCATCCCATCCCCAACTCAGTGAGCCCAGGGCTCGGGGGGAAGACGGGCAGCCGGGTTGGTTTGGGAGGAGCTGGCGTGGCTGAGCCTGCCCTGGGAAGGGGCGAGGAGGGAGCACACCCCAGCCCTGCTGACCACCCCCTCGCAAGGGGGCACGTAATGTCCTGTATCCAGCACTGGGGACGGTGACCCCAAAACCCCGAGTGCGGTTGATGGGGACCCCCTGCACTGGCAAGGACGTAAGGAACTGGTGACAATCAGTGGGGCTTTGGGGTGCTGGGGGATGCAGTAGGGAGAGCTGCAGTGCACAGGGGAGCACCGGCTGCTCTCTGGGGGGGTCTCCCCCGTTCCTGGAGGAAAGGTGGCTGCCACCGCGGCTCCCCGTGTTTTGGCAGCGGCGTGCCGCGCACTGGCTGCTGGTAAATGATTGCCGGGGCGGCCAGCCGAGGCGGGGCCGGGGGTTGGTGCCGGGTTTGGACCCACACAGGTGCCTGGGACTGTCCCGGCGGCTGTCCCGCTCCCGCACCCAGCAGCGTTGGGCAGCCGCTGGATTTTGGGGGAAGGTGAGGCTGTGCGGCACGACTCAACTGTCCAGGTCTTTTTTTGTTTATTTGTTCTCGAGCTCCCGGGCTCCCCGCAGGGTCAGGGCAGGGGAAGCAGGGTTCGGTGCCAGCAGGGTCCCTGGCCGGGGTGGGGGTGATGCTCCCCGGGATGCGTCGCTACCCCAAGTTTGGTGTTCGGGTGCCGCAGTGGCGGGGGGGACAGTGGCTTTGGGGTGAGCTGGGCGGTGCCGCGGCAGCGCGTGGACTTTGTTCCGCACCGGGGGCCAGTTGCAGCCCCGAACGCACAGGGTGGGGAGAGCAGTGCCAAAGCCCAGCTCTGGAATGAAATTAAGCTCAACTTTGGGAATTTTAGTGGGTTTGGGCTCACAGGGAGGTCAGCCGAGCCCGAGGTGCCCTTTGCCCCCCACCGGTTTTCCCCGGCTGCCCAGCCAAGGCAAACATGAGCTCAGCACCCAGGTATTTGCAGCGGCTGCTCCATGCCCAACGTTTCGGAGCTGGGCAGGGGGTGGCACCAAGGGGACCCGGCGCCCAGGGGAGCGGCCTCACCAAGCCGTGTCTCCTGGTTTCACCTCGCCTTTCTCGCACGGTGGCTCAAACCCCTGGTCGCCGGAGGCAGCACCCTTCGAGCCCTCCCTTTGATTACTCACGCAGGCAACAGAAAATAAGCGGCGAGTGTTTAAGGTGAGGTCGCTGTTTCTCACAACCGGGCTGCAAACGTGGGAGAGCTGGAGCTGAGGGATGGGGAGGCTGCGACCAGCCGGGGTGGGCTGTGAAAGCGGTTCGGGACCCTTGGACAGAGGACCTGGAAATCTCCTACATACGTTCCTCCGCCCAGGGCTTTCGGACCAGCCTGATGCTGGAAAAAACAGTGTTATAGGGGAAAAAGATACATCCTTGTTCGCACAGTGTTTGAAAACACCATAAGCTCAAATATTTCAGCCGGTATTTTGAGGCTATCGCAGTTGTTGAGCTGCTGGAAGAGGCAGGAGTCGGGTGCACCCGGGCTAACGGGGGTGATTTGAACACAGAAGTAACGGGTGGGTGGGCGTCAGGCTGGGCCCTGGAGCTGGGCAGAGCATACCCCGGGGTCCCCCCTCCCAAACCCCACCTGCGGTCATGGGTTTGTGCGGAAAGACGCTTTATTTTAACTTCTCAATCCCTCTCTGATAAACTGAGATGGAGGTTAAAAGGGGCGTTATCTGCGCCGTCTCTCAGCGTCCCCTTGCCAGGGTGGGCAGCCAGCGGCTTCCCCGCCTTTTCCAACAATGTTTGGAAAATCGCCCGGTGCCGCGCTGCCAGAGCGTCAGAGAAATGCCCGCAGAAGTCCAGCAAACCCATGAAGAGCTGCAGAAATAACCCGGGCATCTTCTGAGCACGACGCGGGCACACAAACCGTGTCACTGCCCAGGGCGGAAAGGGCTGGACCCACTGCCCGGCGTCCCTTGTTCCTCGTTAGCGGCTGGGGCTGGAAACGGGCTTTCTTTTCTCCCCGCAGACAGCCCGTCCGGCGATGACCCAGCACGCCTGAGGCCCGGCAGCCGCAGGGATGGAGCTGAAGGTCTGGGTGGATGGCATCCAGAGGGTCGTCTGTGGCGTGTCAGAGCAAACCACCTGCCAGGAAGTGGTCATCGCCCTGGCGCGGGCCATCGGTGAGCCATGCCGTCTGCCGGGGGGTGCCCCTTTGCGGGTGGAGGCATCTGCCGAGGAGATGCCCCGACAGCAGGTGCTTCCAGGGAAGAGGAGACCTTGGGTGGGCAGGGGTCCTGCTCTGGGGTGGTGGGGATGCCACCGGCCGCCACCCATGCGGCAGAGTCCTCGGCACACCGCTGCTGGCCACGGCCTTCCTCATCTTGACGTGCTCATCTCCTCCCCTCAGGTCAGACGGGCCGCTACGTGCTGGTGCAGAAGCTGCGGGAGAAGGAACGGCAGCTGCTGCCACTGGAATGTCCCCTGGAGTCCCTGGCCAAGTGCGGGCAGTATGCCAACGACGTGCAGTTTGTCCTGCGGCGGACGGGCCCCAGCGTGGCTGAGCGGCCCTCCTCAGAGGGCGCTCCCCAAGCCCCCGAGAGGACGTTCATCCGGGCCAGCTTGCCCATCAAGCCCAGGCCCACCAGCATGGATGCGCCCCGCTCCCGGGAGCCAAAAAAATCCATGACCTTCAACTTGGGTCCTATGGGCTCCAGCGACCCATTCACCATGAGCCGCTGGAGGCACCAGTCACGGGAAGGGATGGACTTGGAGGGCGGTGGGGTTGTCCAGCCCTCCAAGGAGGAGCTGTTTAGGAGGGTGTTGCGTCAGCAAGAGCAGCTTCATTCCTTGGAGGCCCATGGGGACACCCTGGAGATGGACCTACGGCTCTGGGAGCGTGGCCGGTTCACTGGCCAGGAGGACGAGATCCTCTACCTGGAGCACCTGGTGCGGAGGAACGAGACAGAGCTGGGTGAGGAGGAGTTTTGGCAGAGCGAGCTCCGGCTGGAGAAGGAGTGTGAGCGGGAGCGGCAGGAGCGGGTTAGGAGCCTGAGGGCCAGCCTGGAGGAGTACACCCAGAGGATCTACGAGCTGAGTGCTCGCACTGAAGCCCTGCAGGAGGAGATCCAGTGGGAGATGGCCGAGAGGGCCAAGAGGGGGAAGGAGACCCCTGCGCCCAGCCCCACAGAGCTGGAGGACATGGCTGCCAAGATGAAAAGGGACCTGGAGGCCAAGGTGAAGCAAGGCACCCAGCTGGAGAGCAACCTGGCCAGCGTGGAGAAGGCCCTGGAGGAGGCTGAAAGGAACCTGCAGGTAGATAGGACCGGGTTGAGCAGCCCCATGGGGTGGTGGGACCTGCGGGAGGGGCTGCAACCAGCTCTCCAGCGGCATGAGGCCGATGGGTTGAGCGGCGCTGGTTCTGCCCCACCTGGCCAGGGAGCCTGGGGCTGGGTGGCGCAGCGGCGGCGGCTGCTGTCAGGGGGACACCGCCGCTCTCACCCGGCCGGCACGGGGTCCCACACCTCATCGCTCTCTGTGCCAGCTGCGGCCGGGCTGGAGCTGCTGCTGCCTGGTGCACGGGGAGCACCGTGCTGCCCCGCTCTGGCACGGACGATGGTGCTCGAGCAACTGTCCCGCGTGCGGGGTCGGCGGCGTTGCGGGGGTCGGCGTTGTTGGCACGAGGGTCGATGTCCTCTCGATGAAGGAGTGGCACAGGGGGTAGCGCAGGTCTCCACGGTGCCTGGGCGCGGAGCCTTTTGACCGTGCCAAGCCGCGCAGAGGTGCGGGCTCGTCGCGCAGCCTGCGTGCCGTGGGGATGGCAGCCGCGGGGCTGAGCCAAGGTGCCCCCCACGTCTCCTGTCCCGGCCACCCCCAGCGTTCGGGGGTCGAGGCGCTGTGTGAGGCCCGACCTCCGCCCACCAGATCCCCTTTGGTGGAGCGACAGGGAGGACCTTTTCCCCAGGCAGGCAGCGGCTGCTCCTCCCCAGGGCCGCCACGCTTCCAGCATCTCCTGGCGGAGCCTCTGGCTGGTGCCGGGTCTCCGGGCGCGGTGGCGGCCGCCGCCATTTGCCGGCTGCTCGCACCCTCTTGTGGAGACGCCACAAAGCAGGGCCGGGCCCCGAGCAAGACCCTCCTCGTCCCCGCCGCCTGGGCACCCCTTCCTGCGGGCCCTCGGAGCGGGGCGGCCGAGCCGCGGGACCCCCGGGGTCCCCCCCGCCGGCTGCGGCAGGCGAGCGGCCCCGGGGGCGTGTGCCAGCGGGTTCGGGGGCACCGCGGGGACGCGAGGCTCACGCTGTCCCTTCCCCGGTGTGTGTTTTGCAGGCCCAGACCCAAGAGCTGGAGGAGTTAAATAAGGAGCTGAGGCAGTGTAATTTGCAGCAGTTTATTCAGCAGACGGGGGCCACGGTGACCGTCCTGCAGGCCAGGTCCGAGGAGGACGCCCAGCCGGAGCCGAGCCCGCGCGAGCTGCCAGCCTGCCGGAGAGACGGAGGTCAGCACGCTGGCTCGGCCGGGGGCTGCTCCGCGGGACCCCCGCCTGCTCCCTGCCTCCCCTTCCAGGGGGGCCAGCACCCCCTCCAAGGGGGTCGGCCCCGAAGCTGGCCGGTTCTGCCCCGGGCGCTGAGGTCAGGCAGCAGGGACGGCGTTTCGGCGCTGGCACGGTGGTCGCTCATCGCCCAGGGGGGTCTTTGAGGTTTGCCAGCCCCGGGGCTCCTTCCTCCTCCTCCTCCCCACTGAAGCCTCGGGGCTGCTCGTAGCCGCGCTCAGGGGTTGGACCCTGCGTGCTGCTTGTGGGGCCGGGGTGGCCGCAGGCAGCTTTCCTCCGCAGCACGGCTGCCTGCCACTACAGCGACAAAAGCAGGCGGCCGAGGGCCAGCGTCAGCCCCCGGGGCCCGTGGGCTGGTGGGGACGGGCTCCGGCTGCCCGTGACCTCTGCCTGTGTGGCGAGGGAAGGAGCGATGCGGTGCCCGGGGCCCCGTCACACCCTTGCAGGGATGAGAAGAAGCAGCGGCGGGGGAGCTCTCGTGGAAGGGGACGGGGAAAACAGTGACATGGTCATTTCTCCTCCGGAGCACCCGGAGAGGGTGACGTGGCTGCCCCGTGGCGCTGCAGCTGTGCCCGGCGAGCCCCACCTGAGCAGGGGTTTTTCCCCATCCCGCAGGTTTTCCTCCCGCTGCCGGCACCGACTCGCCTCCCCGGATTGGCAGCAAGCAGCTCCTCGGCCAAGCCAGGACCCTGCCGGAGCCCCTGGTGTCCAGCCTGAGCCCCGAGGGTGCGTATGGCCGAGGGCGAGCCGCTCTGCGAGGAGGCGTGGGGAGCGGGGAGAGGCTCCTGCTGCCCGAAACGGGCTGCAGAGAGCGAGCACGTGCTGGGAGCGGGAGGCTGGAACTATTTATAGATGCCATTAGGAAGAGCAAAGCTGACACCCCGGCAGCCCCCGCTCTGCTGCCAGGGGCTCACGCGCTGGAGTCTGGATCTCTCCCTGCCGGGAGATGCAGAGGATGCTCCTCATCCCCTCTCCGGCTGCCCCACATCCCCCAGGGCTCAGGACTTGCTAGGATTAACATGGGGAGGATTTCACCGAATCTCAGACTGGTCTGGGTGGGAAGGGACCTTCCAGGCTCCTCCAGCCCAACCCCCTGCAGGGAGCAGGGACATCTGCAACCAGAGCAGGGTGCTCAGAGCCCCAAGGGCCAGCCTGACCTGGGATGGTGCCAGGGATGGGGCTTCTCCCACCTCTCGGGGCAACCTGGGCCAGGGTCTCACCACCCTCAGCACAAACAATCTCTCCCTTCTCTCTGTCTGAATCTCCCTCTGTCAGTTTAACCCATCACGCCTTGTCCTGTCCCAACAGCCCCTGCTGAACAGCCCCTCCCCAGCTTTCGGACAGCCCCCTTGCAGCACTGACAGGCTGCACTAAGGTCTCCCCGGAGCCTTCTCTGCTCCAGGCTGAACACCCCCAACTCTCTCCCCTCTCCTCCCAGCAGAGGGGTTCCACCCTCGGGTCATTCCTGTGGCCTCCTCTGGCCCCGCTCCAGCAGCTCCGTGTCTCTGCTGTGCCGAGGAGCCCGTTTGGCTCCCGTCTCTTGCAGGCGTCACTTTTGCTCTCTTCTGGGGAGCAGTTCACCCCAAAACCCTTTCCACCTCCCATGGCTGTTTTTCCACTTTGCACCCCATTCTCCATCCCCCTTTTCTTTCTGCCCTTTTCTTTCTTTTCGCCCACCGCGATGGGGTCGCTCAGGTTGGTTTTGTCTTTTCTTGCAGTTGTATCAACCAGGCAGAGCATCTGGAGGTAGAAGGGCCCGGACAGCAGAGCAGCGACTGACTTCCAAGTGCAACTGTATAAATAAACCGTATTATATATATATATATATATATATTATTTTTTACTGCTTTCTATCATGAATGGATGTGGACGGCCAGAGTATTTTTACAGACTGTAAAACAAACCCAGAGGCCGACGACACAGCGCAGCCCTCGTCCCCGCGGCTGGAAGCCATCCCCATCTGCTATTTTTCTTAACTGCTTTCCATACTCAACAGAACCCAGCGACGCTCCCGTTCGGCGCAGCCTCCTCGGGAGACCCGTCGTGCCTTTGGAGAAGCCCTCGCTCCGCTGACGAGGGGCGCGGCGCGGCGCGGCGCTGCGGAGGAGACCTGCTGGGATGGAGCGAGTGAAGGGGTTTCACAGCGTCCCGCTGCACCGCGCGGGGCCGCGCCACGCAGCCTCTTCGGGGAGGCACGAGAGCAGCTTTGAGACAACTGTCTGCCCTCTTTTTTTATGATTATTTTAAAACCCTGTAGTAGACCCCCCCCCCTCCACAGTGCCACGGACCCGGCTTCGAGGGAGCAGGGACCACCCAGCGGGGGCTGGTTTTTCTTAAATCTACTTTGGTTTTCAACGTGTTTTTTCAATAAAAACTGGCAGATCGAGCCCTTCTCCAGGGGTGGAGCGGGTGGGGAGCGAGACCAAAATGCTCTGGGTGACATTTCACGGATGTTTTGTTTTACTCGATGGCCAGTAGTTCCTCTCAGCCTTTGCTCCTCTGTCCCAGGGGCTCACCTTGTATTTGAATTGCGAGAGCAAATCGGTTTGGGGAGGGGGTTTGTCCAGGGGGTCCCCGAGCCCCTTTTCAACGCGTCGTATGCAAAAAATGTGACGTGGGCGGAGTGTTGGCTGTACAACCCCGCTGTCCCCGTCCGACTGTAACCCTGCGAGCCGCGGTTTCCAGTGTCAATAAACCTTTGGGAAAGGATCTGAGTGAAGCGAGCGTGAACGTGCCGCTGCGGCCCCGGGCGAGCTGTCCCGGCCGGCTGCCGGTGCGGTGCCCGACGGCACATCCCAGCGCTTTGCACACCCCGCGGCCGCCTCTCTCCTTGCCGAGCCATCTCTCCGTTCACCGAATTAGCGCTGCCAGTCCGTTACGACTGAACGCATCTTACGCACACGCTGCTTTTTTTTATCCGGGTTTCTCGTTTCAAATCACAAAGTGCTTCCCCAGCGGCGAATGAAGCTGTCTCCGGCGGGAGGGCGGCCGTCTCCGGGATGAAACATGGCAGCGTTTGAATAATGCACGGCAGCAGCTCGGAGCATCTTAGAACGGGGCGCCAAGGGGATGGCGCTGGGCTGCAGGTTCGGGGGAAACCTCCCCTTCGCCTTCCGGCCGCCCCGTCCGCGCCCAGATAAGCGCAAGCGGGAACAGCGGCTCCCGCTCGCCATCCCCATCTCGCCGGGGCTCTGCTGGGCTCCGCTCCCGGGGACCTGCCCCTCTCAAAGCCCGTTTGCGAGGTGCCGGCACAGCTCAGCAGGTTGGCCAAGTGGCGGCGAAGGATTACAGTTTGCCGCGCCGGGAGAGCGCTGGTGCCGCCGTGGGCACAACCGGAGAGCGGCCGCAGTGCGGGGATGCGGTTGCAGAGTTGTGGGGGTTTTAATCGGGTCTTTTTTCTTTTTGTTACTACTTTTTTCCCCTGTTCTGAAGTCCTATATCTCGGGGAAAACGAGTTAAAAATACGTCTGCTCCTTGCAGCCAGGTCAAGGCGTTTCTCCCCCGCTCGCTCACTCTTCTTGCGCTCGTTTTTTGGACTCTCTTGCTCTCGAGGCGAAGCAGAGCAGCGGAGGGCGATGGAGGGGGTACAGAGCGCTGCGGCGCTGCCTCGCCCACCTGCCCTGGACGCGGCCAGATGTTGGGACGCTCTGTGACGTCCTCCCCGTGCCCGGAAAAACTGACCCCCGCCAGCTGGAGGGCTGGATCCTTCGGGCGTGAGCCGACGTTGGGACCTTCGCCTTCTACGAAATAAATGGGAGTAAAGAGGAAAGGGCCGTCCGCCGGGAAAAAGAGGGCGGAAAGCTGAGTCCCTGGTTTTCTGCCCGGGATTTTTGCCCTGTGCTTCTCCTCTCTTACTCGATTATTACTTTTGCGGGTTATTTCTGTTCAGCCGTGCTCTGACAGGCCCAGCCAGCGACACTTGGTCTTGGCGGGCAGGAAGAAATGATTTTTGGCCCTGCCGCTGCTGCCCCGTGGCTGGGACGCGGCGTTTGGAACCGCTGCGTGGAGGAGCGTCACCCGTCGGAGGAGCGGGCGCGGGGTTGGGGAGCGCGCCGGGGGCCAGCACCGGTGGTCCAGCTCCAGGCGGCGGCGCTTCGCGGGTGTCGTTTTCATCGCGCGTCCCTCGAGCCATCACCCAGCCGCAGCGGGGTGTCCCGAGGTAATGAACGACTTGGATTAACGCCGCGGCGGGGGACGAGGCGTTAATCAAACTCACTTGTTACCTCGGGAACCTCCCCACCGCGGGTGACCTATATTCCTCCCGGCGCGGGGGGACACGCGATGGCTCGGCGGGCGCGCGGGTCCCCGCCCGTTATTTAACCAAGCGAGGCTTGATACCTGCCCGGCTCCCCTGCTTTTAGCTGCTCTAAAGGCTGTGTCAATAATACATTGCTGCCATTGAATATTTTATTGATGGTTTGACTTTTTCTGCTGCTCGCAATTCCCATTTCAAGGCTGCGTGATTGTTCCTAATTAAAATTTTATGCCCTGGGAGAAGCCGCCTTGGTACAGTGGAGATGATGCTGGCCGTTTCTAGGCCACTACAGAGCAGAAGGAAGGAATTGCTCATTGTTATGGGATTAAAGCAAAGCAAATAAATTGTTTTTTCCCTTAAAAAACAGACCGCAAGCCCAGCGTACTGGAGAGGGAATTGCTGGCTGGCAGCGACGCGGGATCCAGGCGTCCTGGTGGCATGGGGAGCGGGGAGACGTGTCCCTCGGGCGCTGCAGGGCAGCTCGTTGCTTCCCTGCGGCGGGCGGGAGTGGGCTCCAGGGCTTCTCCCTCCTCGGGTGCTTCTCACTGCCAGCTCCAGTTCCACCGGTGAACAGTCCCAGCAACCCTTTGTATTTTATTTTTTTAAATAAAATAAATCTGGAGGCTCCGTCAGCGCAAGGCACGGTTCAGGAGCGCACTTCAGCCACCTCCACCCTCCCCGGGGCTCTTCTCCTCTCTGCAGTTATTTATTTTTTTTTCACATTGCATAAGAACAGCGGCTCCCAGCTCCTCGCCCACCCACCCCGCGCTGTGTCAGCTCCCGGCGTCCGGCGCCTGCCGCAGATGGTGGTCAGGGGGCCAGCGCTGCCCCAGGCCCCCTGACCCCCCTTCTCGCGGGCAGCCCAGCTGCAGACCCCCGCACCACCCCCAGCGGGGGGGATCCGTACAAGCTCCTCAGGGAGGGGGTTTTCCCCCCCACTAAATCTCGTGCAGGTGCCAGGAGCATCTGTGCTGCCTGCCACCCCTGGGTCTATCAGGCAGCTTTTCTAGCACTCCTCCAGCACCGGAGACGAGAGGGATGGTGTGAGGGTGGGCGGAGGATGCGCCTGGCACGGGGTGCGGGTGCTCTGCTGCTCCCCCAGCTCCTGCGGGGGCCGGGCTCCGTGGGTGCGGAAGAGAAAGTGGGTGACCTGGCGTGCACGGCCAGGCGGGGAGCGTTGTCCGCTCTCCCCACGATGACTTTCCTTTCTCTGAGCACGTTCTACCTTGTCCTGGGAAAAAACCAAAACCGTAAAGCACTAGAGGAGGACGAGAAATTTCTCATTTATGGATGAGCAAGTTTCTCTCCCAACGGAACCTCCTGCCAGCAGAACCCTTTATTTATTTATTTATTTATTTAGGATGTATTATGTAAGTCCCTGCTTGCATTCAGCGGACTGGCTTCCTCTTACACCATTTATGTCCTCCCGCTCCCCACAGGCCCGCCGGCTCCTCCGGCGAGGCTCCCACGCAGGCGCACGCTCCCGAAGGAACGGGACCGGCCCTTCCTAGCGCGGTGCCGCCAGCGCTGGGCTCGCTCGCCGCCCTCTGCGGGGCCCTGGAACAAGAGAACAAAACCTTTGAGGAGCACAGAGCATCCTTTCAGCTTCACGGGGCTGACACCCAGCACCTGCCTCTTCCACAGACCTCACGGCAGCGGCTCCGAGCGAGAGCTTCTCTCCCCCCGGGTACCGGGCTCAGTCCCACCGGCAGATCCGTTCATCAGCCACTGACAAACACACAGGAAGGGGCATCGGAGCCCCAGCGTACGTCCTCGTCACTCAGGAGGATCTGGGGATCGAGCAGCGGTGAAAGCACCGATGCTGGGGCTTCTGCTCGAGGGACGACCAGGTCGCACCCTCCCGCTCTCCTTTCCCAGCCACCTCCACTGCCCACAGAGGCAAAGTAAGAGCTGGGGGCGCGGGGCAGGCGGTGCCCGTCAGCCGCATCCCCGGGAGGGCTGGGCCTGCCTCCGAGCCCCGGCTTACAGCCATGAGCACCCCACGCTGGTTCTGCACCATATATTGAAGACTCCAGGTGACAGCACAGCAGGTCGGTTCTGAATCATGCCACAGGAACGTTAAAATCAGGAATTGAGCTCTGTGCTCCCCCCCCAGCCCCCAGCTTACCGGAGAGAGACACAAAACCCAAACGCAAACAAACTTCACCCCCAGCCCCGGGCTTCGTTTACTGGAGCTGAACGGGACGGTTCCGTGGGGAAGCCGCAGGCGTCCCACCACGGTGCTGCTCACAGGAACCGCGACTGGTCCTGCCAGCTGACCCGCGGAGCTGCTCCGCCAGTGGCATCTCCAGGGGCTGGTGGTCGGGCAGCACGGTCCCGAACGCAGGGCTGTGGCTTCAAGGAGAGACAGAGCACCTTTGTTTCCAGACGTGGGTTTGTCCCGTGCGCAGGTACCTCTGAAAGCGGGTGGTGGGGGGCTGCGGGTCCCCCTGGCAGCCACATCCAAGTGGATTTTGCTCCAGTCCTCCCGCTCCCTGCTCTCCACACGGCTACACCCTGCTCGGGACTCGCAGCGGGAAGATGCTGTCGGTGCAGCGAGGGAGGAGGGAACCACCTGGGGCCGAGGAAGCTGTGAACTTGCCCTCCCCTGCCCGTGGAAAAGGCCCCTTTGGCTTCTAGAGAAGCGTGGCAGCAGCTCTGGTACACCCAGGGCTTTGCCTCTCGCCCCAGCGTGTCCGAGCAACCTGCGCTCGCCCGGCCCGCGCGCAGCACCGAGGGAGCTGGGTTTGCTTGTGGAAGAGCAGACGCTCCTCCGGGACGGAGGGAGAAACGACAGGGCAAACGGGGACAGGCACAATGTCCGTGAGAGCCTTTATCGACGCCTTTCGTGCGATTAACTACTTACTGACCAGAGCACTGCCGATTCCTTCGGGTCGAGCCTTTACGACGGTCCAGGGCCACACGTGAGCAGCCCAAGCGCGAGGGAGAATACCCGAGCCCGGCCAGGGACCCTCGCAGGCTGCGGCGAGTCCTGTCTGGCCTCCGTGAACTTAAGCTGCTGGTAAAGGCACGCCGCACTTCACAAACACCACTTCCCAACCGCCCAGCTTCTTCACCGGCCCAAAAGTCACAAGAGAGAACTTTGCAGGAGAAGCGATCTGCTTCGTCACTTCCTCCGCTCCAGCGACAGCCACCCGGGGCGGCTGGAGGAGCCCCTGCCCCGCTGCCTCCCGCTCCTCGGGGCCACGAAGTCAGCGTGTCATCATGGTGCGATCGCGCCGGGCAGCTCTGCCAGCGCCCGGCCAGGGCTGGGGGACGATGGAGCAAAGGCGGGGGGGGGGGGAGGGGGGATGGCAAACAAAACAGCGACAAAAAAGGCAAGGGAGGCTCGTTTCTGCTTTAATTTACAGACCAGAGAGACTCCATTTAGAGGTGACTCACTGGGGCAACACCGGGCAGCCTCTGCCGGTAACACACCCTTGGCAGCGGCAGCTCCTTAGTCACCGATGGGTATCAGGATGTCACCAGCTGGGAGCCGGCGTCTCCCTAACTTGGTACGGAGTCCACCGGCACTTATTTACTTTGGAGAAGAGCAGGGGAGGCGAGCGGGGGCCACGCCGTCCCTCCCGGGAGACCCCGTCACCGCTCCCGCCCGGCCCCGCCGCGACGGGCGTGAGATCTCACGCTCCGCCGCACCGCTGATGCCGGGGCGCTACCGGCCGCGCGTCGGGGGGTCTGCTGGGCCACGGAGGGGAAGGCGCTAGAGGCAGGACGATGGCAGCGGCTGGGGAGAGCGCACCGGAGCCCCTCGCCCGGGGGGGCGTCGCGGCGTCGAGGCTGGGTCCGAGGCGTCGAGGGGCCGCCCGCGATGTCCGAGGAGCAGGTTAGCCGCTGTCACACGCACAGTGGAGTCGCCGAGAGCACAATGTGCGTTAGTCAGTGGCTCACCTGCTCCTGGAGGGTGACGGGGGGGGCGGCGGGACCCTCCTGCAGCACAGCAGACACCGGGCACCGCGATGGACGGGGCGGGGACGAGCGGGGCGCGCCGTGCCCGGGCTCCGCGGCGCGCCCCGGCGCCGAGGGCTGCAGCTCTGCGCGCCCACCCCCGGGACAGCCCCCCCCCCCCGCCCTCCCCGTGCCGCCCCGACGGGCCCGGGGCGGGGGGTCTCTCCCCGCCGCTCACCTGCGCTCCCGCCGCCGCCGCCGCCGCCGCCAACTTCTCGCTCTGTCCCGGCCCGGCCCACGCCGCGCGCCGCGGCCCCCCCGCCCCGCCCACCCCGCCGCGCCCGCCAATCGCGGCGCCGCCCGCCCGCCCGCCGGCCCCGCCCCCGCGCCGCGGCGCCCAATGGCGGCTCCGTCCCCGCCCGCCGGCAGCGGCGGCGGGGCGGGGCGAGGCGGGGCGGGCGGCGCGGCCCCCCCGCCCCCCCGGGCCGTGACAGCGGCGGGCGCGGCGCGTTCGCTTCTGCACGTCGCTGCTGCGGGGAGGAACCATTTGTACCTGTTGAACCGCCGCCGCCTCCCGCGCACCCCGCCCCGCCGAACCCCCCACCCGCCCTCGCCCCTTCGCCTCACGCCGGCGGCCGCCGGCGGCAGCCCCCTGCCCCCCGCTGCCGCCCGCGGGGAGCCCCTTCCCCCCGCAGCACCGTTGCCGCCCCCCCCGCCCGTTCTCTCCCGCCTTGCCCTCCGTCCCCATCCCGCCCCCGCCGCAGCCCGGCCCATGGTACGGTCCGCCGGGGCCGTGCCATCAGGGCAGTGTCGGGGAGCACGTAGGCGGTGCGGGGAGGCGGCGGGGGGGGGGGACCGGCGGGACGCCGCCGGCCGCGCTCCCCCTCGGCGGCCGCCTCTCCCGTTGCGGTACTACACTTCACGTTGTTACATGAATCTCTTTAGCCGTTTCTTCCCGTAGCTCCCCGCCCCGTTGGGCGTGTGGAAAACCCCCGCGCCCGCGGCGGGGCGGGGAGAGGGGTCCCTGCACCCAAGGGTGCTACAAGGGCTGCCTCGGCCGGGGGGGCCCGGGGGGTGAAAGCCCCAGCGCCCCATGGATTCTTCCAGAAACTTCTTTTCCCCCAAAAAGGACGGGCAGCTGCAGGCGTCCCGGGCGGCCCCGCGTCCCAGCGCGCAGCCCTCGCCCCGCCAGCCGCCAGCCGCGCCAGCGCTGACCGTTCCCGAAGGAATTTCGCCTCTGGGAAGCCCCGAAGCCGGTGCTTTCCGGATGGCCGCAGCCCGTCCCGCGGGGAGAAGGGCCCTGTCGGGAGACCCGCGGTGCGGGGGGGCAGCCGGCCCGGCCCGGCCCGGCCCGGCCCGCGGCCTCGCGCCGTCCTGCAGCAGCCCCAGAACGGAGCGCGCTGGGGGCAGCGGGCACGTCCGGGGGGACCCTCGCTGCTGAGCTGGAAACGTGGCCCCCCGGCACCGGCCGCCGCGGCCCGGCTCGGCTCGGCCCGGCCCGGCCCGGCTCGGTTCGGCCGGGTGCTCTCCCTGCGAACCGCGGTGCGGACTGTGGAAGCCGAGCCCAGCGCGGGCCCTGCCGGAGCCGGCGGCGATTCCCACCCAGCGGGTGTCCCCGAACGGTTTCCCCGGTCGCCCGCGGCTCTGCAACCCCGGTGCCGGGGGACGGGGACAGCCCCTCTCCTGCGTGACAGCCCGCACAAGGGCAGCCTCTGTGGGCGATCTGTGTGCGTGCTGCGGGGGTTGTTTTCACCCAGCAGCTGGACGGAGAAAGTCACGTATCTTGCATCTTGCCCAGCGCAGGGCCGGGCTGCAGCGAGCGGAGCCGGGCCCTGCGCCCGCCGGGGGCAGCCAGCGCCGAGAGCCGGCCGCACTCAGGCCGCCCAGAACGCTGGCTGTGCTTAAAACCGGGGCGTTTTGTGCGCAGTAACGCGGGCGGGTGCCGCCCCGACGCCCCCGTGACAGGCGGCGGCTCGGGCCGGGCACGGCCACCGAGCCACGGCCACCGAGCCACGGCCACCGAGCCACGGCCACCGAGCCACGGCCCTCGCCGCTTCTTCCAGGCGTTGTCTCACGCGCCAGGTTTTGTTGAAAAATCGGTAAGAAACGATCGGCGAGACCTGGCCCGGGCCCAGGGGAGGCTCTGCCGCTGCCCGGGCGAAGCGGCGGGGCTGGGGGCTCTGAGCGAGGCCGCTGGGTGCTGCTCGCCCTCGCCCTCGGCCCCGGCTCCCCTCCAGCCCCGGACAAGCCCGTGGCTCAGCCCTTAATCTCCGGGATGAGCGACCTGCTGACACTGCCGGTGCTGCCCGGGAGAGCCCCGGGGGAGGCAGCCGGAGGGGGAACGTGCCCCCACCCCACCCCGCCGGGGCCGGCCAGCGCCGCATCGGTTAACGCGCGACTGAGCGCGCAGTCGCCTCTCGGCAGCGCGGAGCTCCGCAAACCCGAGGCTCTCCGCCGTTACCGGCTGCGGCTTTGCCGGGGTTCCCCCCACCCCACGGCCCCGAGCGCGCCGGCAGGAGCCGGCTGGCGCGGGGGCTGCTCCGCTCCGTGTCTGCGGGAAAAGGACCCTGTTTTCTGACCCCCGGCCCCCGCCCGCTTCCCCACAACGACCCGAGTATCGGCGCGGACGGGCACGTCCCGCCTCGGGCACGTCGCCTGCGAGCGGGGCCGGGGCCGGGGCCGGGGCCGGGGCCGGGGCCGGGGCCGGGGCCGGGGCCGGGGCCGGGGCCGGGGCCGGGGCCGGGGCCGCGCTACCCTGCCCGGGCTGGGGCCGAGCACCGCAGCTGAGGGAACGCGGCGAGCCCTACGTGCGTGCGATCAGCCCCAGGAACGGGAACACTTGGGCCGGGACCAGCCACGCGTCGTTACAGCCGAAAAAAACCAGCCGCGCACGGCGCCGCCGTGAAGAGACCCCGAGCCCCGGGCCGTGCCCCCTCGGGCCGCGCTTCGCTCCCCGGGGAGCGGCGTGCCCCGCGTCCAGCCCACGCCGCCGCGGGGCGCTGGCGCCCGCGGGGACGGCGGCAGCTCGGCCCTCAGCCCGGCCCGTCGCCGCGGGGCCGGGCTCGGCGAGGGGGTGCCACATCCCCGGGGTAACGGCCCGGGCGGGACGGCGCAGCCCCGCCAGCCCCCGCGGGCCTCGCCCCTCTGTGGCCTCTGCACCGCTCCGAGTTTGGGCACACCGGTGAAGGGCCAGCGAGCCCCGGGGTGTCGGGGGGTGGGGGGCCGCCCGGCCCGGCGCTGCCTCCCTCGGGGCGGCTCCGCAGTGGTTCAGCCCAGCGCCGCCCCGCCCCGCCCCGCGATGGTCCCGTCCCGTGGCCGCTCTCCACCCCCGCCGCGCTCCCCGAATGGTTCACGCCACCGCCTCGCTCCCTCCCCTCCTGCCGCGCCCGCAGTGGTTCAGCCCCGGGGCCGCTCCTGCTGGCGCCGGCGCCGTCGTGACCCGGAAGTGCTTCCGCCACACTTCCGGGGCGAGGGGGCTCCCGGCCGTGCGCCCCGCTACCCCGGCCCGGCCCGGCCCGGCCCGGTGATGTGAGCGCCGGGGCCTTCTCCTCGCGTGAGTGCCCGGGATGGGGGGGCCTGGGGCTGCCGGGGCCCGCTTGGGCCGAGCAGGGCGGGGGCCGGGCCGAGGGGGTGGCGGGCCGGAGCTGCGCGGAGCGGCCGGGCCGTCCCCGCCGCGGCGGGCCGCCAGTTCCGGGGGTAGCTGCCCCGCCGCGCTCGGCACCGTTCGTATTTGTTTAATTGCGTTCCTGTAAACGCCCTCGTTTATTGCGTTGTGCTCGGAGTAACGGCTGGCGGCAGCTGCCCGGCGGGAAGGTGCGGCTGAGCGGCGCCCCGGCCCGGCCTCCTCCGGGGGTTTCCGGGCTGACCGGAGCCTGGCGCCGCGTGGAAGCTCTCCCGCGGGGTACGAAGCGGCCGAGCAGGCGGCGACGGCCCCGTGCTGCGGAGCGGCGCGGAGCGGGGGCGCTGCCGCTGCTGCTGCGGAGCGGATTTTTACTAAACAAACCCAAACGTTCCTGGCGTGTCCCCCCCCGTCCCCGCCCCGTTGTTTGCGGTGCCGGCGTGAGCGCGCCTGGAGAAGTTCCGACCTCTCTGAGCCTTCTGCACTGAAGCAGAAACGAGGATTTCACGCCAGGGTTTTTTTGCATGCACAATTGGCTTATTCCAAAAGCGCGTTTGGGCTTTAAAACTTTCCCTGGAGGGACTCGCGCTCACGGACGGGTTCTTAACCGGTGCCCCCACCGTTCCCTTCCAGCGGTGTGGGTGGGCGCCTTCTGGAGCTGCGGTGCCTGGTTCTCCTGCCGGTTGTTAGGTGGGTGCGTTGCAGAGGTGTTCGCCGCGTTATTTCCTCTCGTGAGGTCGGTAGCTCTTGGTCGTACACTAAAGAAGAACGTTTGAAAGCGCAGCAGGGTTTTGGTTTGGGCTCGGATTGGTTTTTTCCAGCCCAAACACCCAGCTGCTGCTCTGGGGAAGGTGCCACGCTTCCCCACCCAGTGCCTTGGCGAAGCCTGTTCCCGTGACCAGCTCCCCGAAGGGCAGAGGGTCCGTGCCTGGGGAGGCTTCGCTGGGCAGCTCAGCTCCTGGAACGTAGGGTCGCTGAATTTAGGGCAGGATGGGAGATGGGTAGGCGCTTCCCTGCCTACCCCGAGATTCATTTTCTCGGTCGGGTTCTGAGGCGCTTCTGTTGTTTAAGTCGTTGCATGGGCAGTTCTGGTACTGGTATTTAAGAGTTCAGCTTTCCACTGTGTAAGTTCCAAAAAGCTTGACCTAAATTTAGATTTAGAGGGTTTTTTAAAACTCCCTGTGCCAGCCAGGCTGGCACTGTGTGGCTCTGGGAGTCTCTCGTTGATCTGAAGGCTTTCCCTACCCAGCTCATCTTTTCCCTTTGGATTGTGGTGGCAGCAGATACGAGTCTCACCGTATCCAGATTCTTTCTGGTGTGTCACGTTGGTTTTCCAGAGGAAACAAAACTGTTTGGACGATTTGGGAGGGAAAAAACCCAGACAAATAAAGCAGATGTGCCAGTGAGAGCTGAAAGCTCATGTGTTTGAGCATTTAGGAGGCATAAATTCAGTTCTAAGTGCTCTTTGGAATGTGGCAGCTCAATAATTGCCCATGAAATTGGATCAGCGTTTGAAACGCCCTGTGAGAAAATCCAGCTGACTCGTCCTATGTCTAATCCCGAGCATTGCTCAAGCTGATTATGGTAACCACCTTGTCTCGCAGCTCTTCTTTGCTAAACCCGAGGAACCGCGCGCCTGTGAGAAGGTGGCGATGGAGGAACTGGGCTGGCCCGGAGAGGACGGTGCATGTGGCTGGAGGAGCCGCTCGCTGTCGCAGGCGGCTCCGGGTCAGAGTCGGGAGGAGCCTGAGCGTGTTTTGTGGACCATGGCCCCCCGAGTGGTCAGAGACCTGCACGGGCTGGAGCATAGAGTACGTTAAAATGCTGGTTTGTGGTAGTGCCTGAGCACCTGAGCTCAGAAAACTGAACAGTGATTGAAGCAAACGCTCTTTCTGGGGGAGACACGTCATCTTCCAGCCAACAGGAACCGTGGTGCTGATTCGGCTCAAGGGAGGTGTTTGTCGCTGCTCTCTGGTTGTACCAGTGAGAGGGTTTAAGGCAGCTGGGTGTAACGGTGTGACCTGTGTTTATAGCACGGCTCAGATGTGCGATGTGTCCCGCCGCAGAGTCCGTGCTGCGCTGGGCACCAGGCGCTCGCGGCAAACCCGGCACTGGTTTGAGGGGAACCCGGGCTGGGCACCGCGCTGGCACACATACGGTGAGCGAACACCTGCCTCGTGCTATCGGTTCTGTGGTTTAATGGTTTGTTAAATTCCGTGAGGGTCTTCTCAGGGAGAATTTGAGAACAGGGGCTGGTACAGAGGAGAATAGTGACCTCACACACGACCCGTAACTCACGGACTGGGAGGGTTTGACCTGCTTGAAGGCTGCAGATGCGCAAACGCTGCACCCGCGCAGGGAGCTGAAGTGGCTTTCGCTGTCAGCGGTGACACCTCGTGTGAGTAGTAGAGCCGAAAGACCAGGTTACCCTGCGTCTGTGCTGGCGAGCTGCCTGCTGGGGACTCATGCCATGTCATCCGAGCAGGACGCGGACGGCAGGAGGGGTGGGTGTGAGACCCTCCGCTGCTGAAGGGCCCTGCCCGCCACGGGAGGGGCTGGGCACCCCTGAAACAGAGAGCAGCTGTTGGTGCCTTTGGGGAGAACCAGTTCCTTTTGAGCAGTCTGGGCTTTCATGTTGTGGAAGTGCGTGGCTGAGGTTTGCCTCAGAGGAACGACTTCAGTCTCCTCCTTGACCAAACTTCTTGGTTTACATAAAAATAGTAAACCGGCTTTTTGTCTCCGTTGTATCTGCCAGTTCCAGCTCCGGGTGGGGAGGTTAGAGATGTTCTGCTGGGTAAGTGCTGGAACAAAAGCTGGGCTTTGGTACTGGTGGGTGAGCTCTCTGGAGCGTGTCGTGACTGTTGGTGTTTCACTTGTTTGAAATGTCTCCCATAAGGAAAACAAAAACTTTGGAAATGCTGCTGTTAAAACAGGGGCTCAAAAGCTCTCAAACGAGGTGATCGTGAACTTTGGTTCCCTTCTTTTTTTCTGCCTGGTTTGGAGAAGGTTGGTTTTAAAGAAAGATTTGTGATGTGCTTGAAGTCCACTTCATCTCGCTTGGCTTCTCCTCGTCTATTCTCAACTATCCTCAGAACAGACTCTCTTACTGACGGGATTTGAAGACTCGATTGCTTGCTGCAGTACCAGATTCTCCTTAACTCCGAGTTTTGCCTCGAGCAAAGCACAGGCTTCCATTTGCAGCCTAAATCTGTCACCGTGGATGGTCGAGCCACGGGTGCTGGTTTGTTTGCCTCTGCGCTTAGAGGCTGCGTCTCAGGGGGCAGCAGGGCAGAAATAACACGGGGGGGTGGTTTTCCTCCCCAGCGGTGAAGAACCACACGTGCTGCTGGGGAGCGTGGGTCAGCGGGTGCTGGGCAGAGCCCTGGTTTGTGGAGATCGCTGTCAGTTCCCGCTGTGGGACGGACTGCTGCTGCCGGACCCTGCCCTCCTGGATCCCCTAACGTCACCGCAGTTGCTGCGTCGCTGCAGCTGACGGAGCTTTCGGGAGGACCTTATATAATAGAGTTTCGGTTTGAATAATTCATACAGAGGCACGGCCGAAACTTGACAAATTCCGAGTGTTTCTTCCTACTGTTTTGGCGGTTGCGTCACGGAGCAACCGGCGTCTGCTGAGTCTGTGGGTTTTCAGCCAACGTGAATTGTTTTTTAAACGCGCTCCTGTTAAAAGCCACGAATTTAGCTGAAAGTTGAAACCTCTATTTAGGTAAGATCCTTACTGAAGTTGGCAGAGATCTCTACCGAGCTCTTCGTTATTGGAACCTCGGTCTTTTTTCTTTTTAGCTTTTTTTTCTGCCCCTGCGTGCTGAAGACTCCATTTGCAGTGTAGCCTGGTTTAGCGAAGCTTGCAGTCTGGAGGCTCTGAAGCGCAGAGCTGTGCGACGTGGCTCCGAAAGGGAGCGCGCGAGTGGAGACACATCGAGAGCGCCTCGATAAAACATCATGTCGTGTTCCAAAAATCCTCTTAATAGGCAAGATACGTGTTGTGGAGCGGGGGGCTGGGAGGAGAACCCCCAGCTGGAACTTCTTTGCCACGTTGTAGAGGAGTCCCGGGTTTTCTGGACCGCGATGTGATATCCAGCTTTATGACTTTTTTTTATGACAGCTTTATGCCAGTTAATGCTGTTTTCCTGTGACTTGCTCACAGAAGCTTGCCGGGATCTGTCTGTCTTAACACTTTGTGGCGTTACCTGTCAAAAGACCAAAACTACACAACCTTACTTCTTGTTTCTTTTCAGTTGAACAAGATGTTTTGATTTGAAAGACGTTGCCACCCTCTTCAGCCACATTCAGAGGGCCTTTGGTCGCCCTGTTTTGCGTTTCATAGCTAGTCGTCAGTGTGGGGTTGGGGTTTGCAGGTTTTCCCTTCCTGTTTGCAGTGGAGAGGGTCTCAGTATACCTTTTTCTGCCATCCAGGAGCCCACAATAAAACCGGATCTTCCATGTAAAGAGAGTTTCACAAGCAGCTGGTTCCATCCCGCTCAGTCCATGAACGTTCACACCCTGGTACCTGCTCAGCTGGAGGTACCTGTGATTTGAAACTGGGAGAACCCATCGCTGGCGTGAGGAGCCTTTGCTTAGGAGCAATGTCCCCTCCACCATTGGCATCCCTGCCGGCTGCTCTTGACCGGGCCGGCATCTGCTCCGCTCGCGTAGGAGAAGCAGGGCCTCTCTGACATCTGCCTTCTTGCAGGGAGTAGCTTCCCGATGTCCTGCCATGGATGATGACAGCCAGGACGAGCTGATAAACCGGAACGCAGCGCCGGGCAAGGGCAAAAGGCAGAGCCTCGCGCTCCTCAGCGAAACAGGTAAGTGCGGCCTCGCCGCCTGCCCACCTCTCCAGTTCTGGTTGGAGAACCTGTGGATTTGACCTCCAAAGAGAAGTAAATACGTATTTGTGGCCATTTCTCTCTTTTTCCCTGAGAATATTTTGTGGTTCGCTTCCTAAGTTCTGTGTCTTGGACTGCCGGCAGCTTTGGTACCGCTGGGGAAATCGGGGCTTTCGCTTCCTGCGTCCCGTCCCCAGCAGAGGTGCGGGCTGTCCTTCGCGGTCCTGCCTGTCTGCCTGCAGCCAGGAGGTACCGCCTCGCCTCTCTTCTTTTTAAGAGAGCAATGGTGGGAATAGCTGTGATTCAGAAGATGATACCGCAAGTGAGGAGGAAGAAGACGGCACTGAGGAAGAGGGAGGTGAGGAGGACAAGGAAGAAAGTGAAGATGAAGAATTAGAAGGTAGGTCTGTTACTGGGCATTAAGAGGCATTTTAATAATTGGAGGAAGAGTGGGATGAAAGTTCCAGAAGTTAACCACAAAACATAAATGCACAAATGCTGCTGTGTCAGGCCAATGCCCAGATCCTACAGTTTTTAAAGCTTTTGCCTGTTCGAAGACAATCTGCCTTTTATTATTTGGATAGATGACAACAGAGGGTTTTTGTCACATCTTAAAGGCAAGAGCACAGTTTTCCAGGTTAGTTGATGTGAGCAGGGACCGAAAAGTGGACGCCAGGTGCCAAAAAGCTTTATTTATCCATCGTTCAGAGTATTCTCTGCTGTGTCCAGACAGGAAGATTCAGCAGAAGAGACAAAAGACAAGGGGCCAGTTTTCATAATTAAAAAAAATCAAGAATAACAGCTGTAACCCACCCCCAAAACCGTGGGTGGGTTTTAGGTGACTGTTCACTGCTTCTTGAAAATGTCACCTCAATTCACAGGTTTTAGGGAAGGATTAACACACGTCTCTGTATTTTGTACTAAAAATAAACCCACCTTTCCACAATGTGTGCCGAGCGTTTAAAATTCATTTTACTCCAACTCCAGCGTCTTTACGCAGTCTCCAGCCAGGAGATGTACTGGTGAAAAAAATCCTGGTTTACTGGTGAAATCTTGAACCTGTTCTTCCGCAGGGGATCCTATGGGCTGCTGCTTCTGCTCTAGAGCATCGGTTTATGACTTTATTATAACTTTATTTTGAACTTCGGTGTTCAGCAGTAGCCTGACGCATCCTCCACTCGCTGTTTTGATAATCTGTTGGTTTTCTGCTGTCTGTCCTTTTAATCTCTTGCAAGACTGGTCACATTATCAGGCTTTATTTTTCGCCAGAGTAATCCGCTGCATGTTAGTGAAGGGATTTAGGAAAAAAGAAAGCAGCAGAAGGTATCGCCTCAAGCTGGGGAGGCTGCACTTTGCCCCCGCAGCCCTGTAAAATGAGCGCGCTTGGAATTCCCTACAAAGGGATGCCCTGTCCTGCCCTTGCTGCTCAAGCCCTGCAGCTCACCAGAGCTGGTTTTCATCTCTTGCTCTTTAAGATTGCGAAGACGAGGAGGAAGAGGAGGAAGAAGCAGAGGCCGCTGCAGGGGGAGTGGCTGATTCTCTGAAATCAGAGTCATGCGTAAACGGAGCAAGCATCTCCTCCGACGAGGACGGCGAGAACTGCCCCATTTGCCTCAACACGTTCAGGGATCAGGCTGTGGGCACTCCAGAGAGCTGTTCCCATTACTTCTGCCTGGACTGCATTGTGGAGTGGTCCAAGGTGAGCTGGTCTGCGGCCTTCCAGTGCCTCGGCGCCCTCTCCTCTGGTCAGGCTGTTCCGCTTCAGTGAGAACAAAACCCCAAAATGTTGCTATTGGCTTCCTTCAGCTTTTTCTCACAGCCCTGGGTCACTGCTCAGTTGGGCAGATCCATGGTTGTGAGGGGCGGATCCATTTTCCTCATAGCCACCCAGATCCGTTCGGGTCTCTTCAAGCTGCAGTGTCATAAGCAAGTGCGTTTCTGAGCATTTAAAACACTTTTTTTCAAGTCAAGACACCAGTAATGCTGTTCTGCGTGTGTATTTCTCTGTGTGTGGCTCTCTCGTTGAATTCTGTTGTGACTGTCGCGTGGGGGCTGCTGCGACAGTGAGCATTTAAACATAGGAAAGATAGAAGAGGGGAAGATGTTGCTTTGGCCATTAAATAATGATTAAACGACCTTGGTTTAATAAATGCTCCTCTAAAAACACGTGTTTTCTCCATGGGTTGGTTGTAAACCCGATAAGTCAGGTCTAAGTACTCAAAATGTCAAGACCAATAGCTGTTAAAGTGATCACTGCGTTAACTGAGTGCTTATTACATTAATAATTGAAGATCTCCTTTTTAAAAATTGAATTGGGAGATGCGCTTGTTCGCTCTGTGGGGAAATCTACTTTTTTTTTTTTTTTTCTTTCTAGAATGCAAACTCCTGTCCAGTGGATCGAATCCTCTTCAAGTTCATCAGCATTCGGGCACACTTTGGTGGTAAAATCTTAAAAAAGGTGAGTTTTGTGCTGTTGCAAAGCAGAAGGCCAGTTGCCACGGAAGAGCTCTTCAGAGGTTTCCCCCTCTGGCAGGTTTATCTGACAGCTGGTATCGGGGTGGGTTATTCCCATCCGTATCGAGATTACCTTCTCAGCAGCCGTTACGGTCTTCCTTCCTCCTGAACCACGTTTCCCACAGCGTTGTGTGCGAAGCGAGGTGTGGCGTCGCTCCTGAGGGTGAAGAGGGCGGTTTTTCACAGCTGCCTTTTCTGCGTCACGGCCCCTGGACGTTAGGCCATTGCACGTGACAAGCCTGTCCCCAGGGGACAGTGGGCACTGGTGCGGGCTGGACAGCAGTGACGTAGGTTACACACCATTTCTCCTCTGCTACCAGCCCTGCTCCGTGGAGCAGTTCTGATGTGGGAATTCTGGTTTTGTCTGTTCTTATGATGCAGTTTTCCGTAGTAAACAAGTCCAGTAGATGTTTTCAAGCATTTGATCGCGTCCTTAGATGTGCTGAGTGCGCTAAGTGAGGGTTCTGGTATGTGACAGCTATTTTGGTTCATGGATTCTGGATCCTTCTGGATTTCACTGCAGGTCTTTTATCGTGACAGTGGATTTTACAAAGTGCCACGTTCCGCATCAAATGCGAATCCCTCTTCTCTTTAGATTCCTGTTGAGAACACGAAAACTCAGGGTAACGATGGAGAGGATGATCCAACCTTCTGCGAGGTGTGTGGCAGAAGTGACCGGGAGGATCGCCTGCTGCTGTGTGATGGCTGCGATGCAGGGTGAGGAGGGTTGAGGTGAACGTGGCCCTGGTGCTTGGTCCACAGGCACTTTCTGCTCCGTGGGCTGCCCCTCGCCAGTCTGCCCAGGCTCATCGTGTGGCCAGACCTGTGTCCACGTGCTTAGAGGGCGAACATCCCCATGGGGTGATGGGTCCTTTCCTGGTCACGTAGCAACATACGTGTGGAGAGTCCTGCACACGCCAGGGCTGCAGAGCACCAAAACGGGGGACCTTCAGGTGACAAAGGTGTTGGATGAGCACATTGCTGGTGGGAAGTCGCTGGGGTTCATCTCCGCTCCTGCAGGCAGCTGGTTGAAGCCGGTGCCTGGCCAGTGCTTGTGCAGTGATGCAAAAATCCTCACCACAACTGGCGGTCTCTTAATCACTCCCGGTCTGTGCGGGGCGTGGTGTGGCAACTCACCAGAACAAGGCATCGAGGTTGACCTGGGTCTAGTCATGCAAGATAAAACGTTTATAAGTACCAGGAACATTAACATGGCGGTGGTGTGCAGGAAACCAGTGGTGTGACTCAGAGCCTGTCTCCCCAGCACCTCAACGCTTCGCTCCTTTCTCTTTGCTGCCGTCAGTTGTGGCTCTGCACATTTCCTGCAGCTTGGGTTCAAACGGCAAGCGGTACCCGCACAGCGAGGGAGAAACACGCACTTCTGTGAGCTTTGTTGAGCCCAAGGTGATCCAGAGTTGAAAACGCTCACGTAACCGTCAGACAGCATCGTTTCTCTGGAGCTTGGTAGAAGCAGATGCATGGACCATAGTTTCAAGCATAAGAAACTGTGTCCACCTTACATAGCATGGGTGAAGAGCTCTTTTCCCTAGGTGAGGAGCACATGTTTGATTTTTATTTTACTTTTCTTTTTTCTCAAGGTATCACATGGAATGCCTTAACCCACCTCTGAGTGAAGTCCCTGTGGACGAGTGGTTCTGTCCAGCCTGTGCCCCGCTGGGCAGTGCTGCTGCAGGTACGGGGTTGGTGGTACCCACTCAAAGAGCTGTTTTCCTCCTGACTTAACATGATGTGAAGCATGTGCTGTTTGAGGAGACATTTAACCCCTGGTTTGAGCTGTTCTAAAGGACTGTTGTGATAGGCATTCTCTCTGGAACCTAAAGAGATGAACACTCTGATCCTGGTAATGGGATCTTGTTTAAGATTTTCATCTGCACTTACAACCTGCGGAGCTGCTGCTTATAGGCATTCTTTAACCTCCCTGAGGCAAGCCCAGCACCTTCCTGCAATTCATATTACATGGGAGAGAAGTTATTCATGTCCTCACCTCAGATTGCCGAGGTAGCAGCGATTCCTGTTACCTAGAAAATCATCTTTGTGTGTCTGGCACCATTGGTGAAGGACATTGAGAGGCTGGAGCGTGTCCAGAGAAGGACAAC